>JADWPL010000007.1:773925-1408544 GCA_016109495.1 Phialophora tarda
CCTGCTTGCTTGCTTGCTTGCTTGCTTGCTTGCTTGCTTGCTTGCTTGCTTGCTTGCTTGCTTGCTTGCTTGCTTGCTTCTTTGCTCGAGCCTCGTGAGTGGTGCGAACATCGATTGATCTACCGATCAGATGGCGCCCTCGCTCCAACGCGACGGAGAGGCGTCGAACCCAATCGACGCCCACTTCTCAGTCATCGCCGGTAGCATCTCTGGTGGGATCATGATCGGGTTCCTAGCCTCGTCAGCGTTGTTCCGCCTGGTCGCAAAACTGGACGGGAAACTGAGATGGCAACTCAACACCGTGAAGACTGCCTGTCAAGAAAACGAAGCTGCCGTGACGGCACTACATGGCGAGAAGTCGGCCCTCGCAGCGAGACAGGGGGCCAATATTCGGGGCGAGGAAGCGAAGCTGCGTGCCGAGGTCGAGAATCGTCAGGTCTGCGGCATGCGAGAGTACCGAGCTTGAGGATCAAATTAACAGTGCGGTCCGACAGAGGGACAGTCTCGAGACAGCCTGCGCTGATGCTGAACGTGAGCTCCGACAAGCAAGAGACATACATAAGCGGAAGGCCGCGGTGGCGAGACAGCGCTTTGAGGATACCCAACACCAGGCGACGGATCGGTTAAAGACCATCAGGTGGAAGAATTCGACGAATTGAGGAGCTGGAAGCGAAGCTGGCGGCGAAAAGTGGCCGCCTTTGTGACTATGCGGCAGAAACTGCAAGCCACGAGGCAGATCATTGCGGAGGGGGATGAGAGGAGGGAGACGGGGAGATGAGAGGATGATTGGATGATTGTTTGTCGAGGGCGGGAGGGTGAAACGACTTCAAGCGCTCTCTCCTCTTCCGGCTGGAACTATTTCGTCTTCTGCCCCTTCAACCCGCGATAATACCTCTCCACCAGTTCCAGGCCGGTCATCTTCCTCATCATCCCATCCATCAACCCTACGGGCATCAAAGTCGCAACCCATACCTGGAAGGCGTTCCCTCCGCGCCAGACATGGAGCGGCGGGTTCTTTTTCGACAGGTCCTTCACGATCGCCTCGGCCCACTGATCTGCCGGCATGGCCGGGATGTCGATATCCGTGCGCATGAACTTCTCGACCTGCTCCTTCCCTGGCACGTATAGAGAATGTTCCGGTAAGTGGATGTTGCCGCCCTGAGAGGAACCCGACGAGGTGGTATTGGCGAAGAAATTGGACTGGACGGTCCCGGTCTTGAGGTCCACGACTTTGATGTTGAAGGGCCGAAGTTCCTGGCGGAGGACGTCGGACATGGAAGCCGTGGCGGCCTTGGACATGCTGTACGGTCCCTGAAGCGGCACGGGCATGGCGCTCGCGCAGGAGGTGTTGTTGACAAGGAGTCCCCCGTCCTGCGCGTTGCGGAGCAGAGGGAAGAAGAGCTGCGTGACGCGCAGCACGGACAGCGTGTTCAATTCGAAAAGCTTGGCCACGTCCGGGATGGACGCATCAAGGAGAGGTGTGCTGTAGCCTGTCCCGGCGTTGTTGACCAAAATGTCGAGTGAGTTGTTGGTCCTCTCGGAGACTGCCTGGACTGCTGCTTTGATGGAGTCTTCGGACGAGACGTCGAGCCGGAGCGTCTCGATGTTCATCTGTTGCAGCGACGCCATCTTATCAGGGTTCCGCGCCGTCGCGAATACACGGTCGCCGTGTTTGTGAAAGGCGATGGCTAGAGCGGCGCCCAGACCGCCATCGGAGCAGCCCGTTATCAGGACTGTGCGCGGCATATTAAGAAAGGTACAAGGATGAGGAGGATGAGGAAGTGGACGAGGACGAGGACGAAAATAAGTAGGTATGCTTTATTTCGAGCGATGCCAAGCTAGGAAGGCTCGAGGCCACCCGCCAACAGAGGATGCCATGGACAAGGCTCCGCTAGGACTTCGCAGGAGCTTCCTTCAGACACACATACAGTAAGCTGTCCCAAGAAGGTAACTCGAATTCTCGGGAGCTCTCGGAGCGGGGAGGTTCGCACCCGCCGGACAAGATGCTCGTCCGACGTCCGCTCAGCATGGACAACCCGCATTGGCGGAGCTGGGTCGCAGTAATTACAGGGAAAGGCAGACTGTTTTTCTCCTCGCGTCAACCAAGTAGACCACTTCCATGGCAGACATGGCGGACAATATAACCACGCACACCTCGGTCCTAAGGTCCTTGCAGGTCAGGCTCCCGACGTTAGAAGCTGGAGAATAGCAAGACCCCCATTTCGAGCCAAGTCGACCCCGTGCTCTTCGATACCCAACCATTTTGCGAAGCGCTCTCTTACGTCTGGGGGCGCTCTGAGGCGATCCGTGTCAATGGCCGGCCCTTCCACGACACCAAGGATCTGTGGATGGTCTTGGCGCGTCTCCGCGGCCTTGGTGCCAGTCGGGACTTGTCAATCGACGCATTCGGCCTCTCCTCGTAAGAGTCGTTCAGCTCCCTCGCGGAGACCCCGCTCCTTCTCAAGACAGCAGCCTCCCCGTCATGTAGGTCCTTCTAAGGACACTTGAATCTAGGATTCTCCCAGTCGCTGCAGCAGACCACACCACGCATGCTCGCTTCTGGCCGTGGTTTGGGTAGGACAAAATGCTCAGCTCACGTATTCTTCTCAGCTCAAGCTTGGCCTTAGTGTAACACGGTCTTTCAGTTGTGGACTATGAAGCCAGACAGTCTAAACAGGGAGCTGTTGCAGATTCGACCTCCCCCGCAGACGACTGCAGTCTTCTGGTTACGACTCGATTCAGCCAGCCAAAAGATTTGAGCTTGATCGCAGCTGAAAGCGACGTGACTGCGTCTGACGCTGGACCAGGGTCTCTAGAATATAAATACTCTGTGCCAGCTTGAGCTCGCAACAATGACTTCAAAGCATCCTATGCCTCCCGACAATCAAAGCAGCAAACCTTGGAACTGGTGCGGTACGGAACCATCAAGCAAGATCAACGAAGCCGATCAAGCTCCCATCCCAGAGACAGGCGACATGGCGATTCCAAAAGGAAAGACACCCTACCCGTGTGTGACACAATCCGGTCTTCAAGAGACAATCGGCGAGCCACCAAACGAGGAACAATCTGGCGATAGCGAGGGACGAGACCACATTGTCGTTGGGGTTGGGCCACTCATCCCCCGTTGGACTGCAGACACATCCAATCCCACCAAGCTTCTATACTTTGTGATCCGAGACGGGTTCCTGAGTGACGACGACTTCGAGTATACTGCGACAGAGTTCCAGAAAGCAGCCGACGAGTGGAACGGGGTTGGCTTCGGGGTGAACATCTCCCAAACATCCGATCGGGCACTCGCCAACTTCGTGGTGAGGTACTTCAAACCTGCCGTGGAGGAAGGCGTCCTAGCTTCGGCTTTCTTCCCAAACGACGTGGACGATGTTCTCGTCTACCATTACACTCTCGTGGACCCAAGGTGGAGAGCGGTTCTCAAGAACACCTTCTTGCATGAGATCGGGCACATCATTGGCCTCAGACACGAGTTTGCAATCGTGGCGGACACACTCGGCCACGGGCCAGAGCGGACCCCGGCAAAACAGTTTGGAAGCAAAAATCCGATCTCGGTCATGAGCTACGAGGATGTCAACGATATCCAGGCCAGCGACCGGCGTGACGTCAAGGAGTTCTACAAGTTGCCGAACAATAGCGAGCTTGATGGGGTCAGGATCCGGGATTATGTACCAAGGCCGCTGAGACAGTGAGTGCTTGAGTCAAATCACAGAAGTTCGGGTCAAGTCGAGGGTTCTTTTGGTTAGGATTAGCTTCTCTGTTTCATCAGTCATAACATCGGAACATATGCTGCTGCTGAACGAGTGCTTGAATTTACTTTCTTTGGGCGTGCAACTTTAGGCTCGGAGGCTTGGCGCAAGATCCTAGTGATTGGGCTCGATCTAATCTAATCTAATCTAATCGATTCCTCCTCGCGCCGGTCCCTTTTTGCGGCAAACTTGTCCTCTTCAATATTCCCCAAGATTCTCGCCCACGATCCACGAGCGACTCTCACAGCACACTCCCACATTACCACGCAGTCCAATCCCACTCCCTCAACACCCTCGGCACTCGCAGTTGAGGCAGACGGAACGAGCATCCTCCATCGAGACCGGAGTCATTACCCACGCCTTTCCCAGCAGACCACACGGACCCTGATCACACTAGAGCACCTCCCTCCGTCCCTCCTCTTTCATGAGCATGACCTGAAGCGAACGGTCCTCCCCCTCCGCAAGTTAAACCCGCCTCTCTCCGTCTCCCACACGCACACACGCACACACACCCTCGCAGTACGCGTGTGAGCGCGCCCGTGTGCCCAAGATGCAATTCCTCACCCTCTCCCTCCTCATCCCCATCGCCTATGTCTCGATCCTCCTAGGCAGCATGGCGACCTTCTCGCACCTGTACCGCTCGCGGCAAGTGAACAAGAAACTCCGCCTAGCGCCATACTTCCCCGAACACACGACCCGCAACATCTACCTCTCGCTCCTCCACCTATCGGATTCAGACCCGGGCAACGAGAAGGACAAGGACAAGCCGTCAAAAGTTCCCGACAGTGTCCTGCGCGCGGCCCTCCTCGCGCGGGCATGCGACGACATCAAGCGCATCATGGAGGTGCGGATGCGCAAGCCCGCGCTGGCGGCGCTGCTCCAGCGGGGCGTGGTGGGTGATGAGATCTTCCAGCGCCTGCAGCGCGCCGAGCAGGAGCTCGAGCTGGAGATCAAGGACGTCGTGGCCGAGGCGAACGCGCTGAGCGGCGGCGGCGCGCCCGGCACGTGGGGCCAGACCATCTTCCAGAGCGCCAACGAGATGGTGCAGAACCAGATGCTGAGGGAGAAGTTGGACGCGATCAAGGCCGGCTTGGGCGCCGAGAAGGAGCGGTGGGAGCGCACGCGCGAGAGTGCCAGGCGGGAGTTGTTGGGTGGTGGTGTTGACGGTGTCGAAGGTCCCGCTTCTGCTCCCGCTTCTACTGCCACTACTGCGATTCCCACTCCCATTCCCGCTCCTGCTGGACAGGGCGCAACACTCAAGGGAGCCGCGGGAAGTAGTGATGAGGATGGAGTCATTGTCGAGACGCCGCCCGTAGAGGTCGCGACGCCTGGTACCACCGGTCCAAGCGGGGGCGGAGGAGGCGGCAAGAACAAGAAGAAAAAGGGCAAGAAATGAAAAGGCGACTGCCCGGTAACTTGATCCTGTATTACGATACGTATGTATGCCGTCTGGGTCTTTCGGCGTTTGACCGTGGATGGGTGATAAGTCTTCACGAGAGCGTGCATTAGCATTAGCATTAGGCATCAGCATGGACAGGACAACCCAGTCTTTTACAATTCACGATTTTTCCAAACGGCGCAAGATCCAAGATGAGCGGCGGATGGAGTTGGCTTCATCGTCCGTGACGGGCTATTGTATGATACAGACACACTATATTACAGGATTTGATTTACACCGAGAATCTGCACCGATGGGAGAGTACTCCGTACAGCGCACTTCATTGCTTCAGAATCTCACATCTCGACATCGCCCCAGCCTCGCTGCCTCAGCAGATCCAGAGGGACAGTCGTCTTCATCTCGTCCGCAACTGCCTGGATGTTCTGGAGGACCTCTTCTAGCGCCACTCCTTTCATCCTCTTCTCGATGATGAGGCCCAGGAACGTGGTGAGCACGTCCAGCCGGAGCTGCCGGGCCGGGTCACTCTCCTCTTCCGCGACGGCTTCGGGGTCGACGTCCGTCTCCTGGATCATCCTGTCGGAGATGGCGACCATGATTTCCGTCAGCGTCTTGACCGCGCTTTGATATTGCATGTTCTTCTTCATCCGCAGACCCCGGGCACCGGCCGACGGTGGCGCCCAGTCCGAGGCATACGCGCGAGCCACCTGCATGATGATCAACCTGCTGACTTCCTCGCGAGGCAGAGCATTGAAGCTCTGGTGGAGACCATGCAAAGCACAGAGTGTTCCTTGCGGATCCGAGGAGAGGCAGAAACAGCGGATGATCTGCTCATACAACTCGGACGAGAATTCTTCCTGTGCCGAGACTCTCTTCTTCGTGTCCTGCTTCGCGAACCACTCTTGCATCTCGGCGAAAAGCGCTCGTGCGTCAGGAAATCCTCCCTGATGTCGGCGAGGGGATGCGTAGGAGGTCTTGGCCGTATCCCAGAGAGCTGCGAATGTCTCGACGTCCGGTGCAATCGACGATTTCAACGCCGAGTATTTCGACCAGACATCCGCTATCTGCCCGGATCGAAGTGAGGCGTACAGCCAGTGATTCATGATGAACGAGTTGGGTTTGATCTTGGCCGAGCCGGTCATCACATCGGTCAGGTGGCTGGCGTTTGCTAGGTCTGAGCGACGAGTGTAGTGCTGTAAAAGGATCGAGAACGTCTCAACCGTGGCCGCTGGTGCGCCTCGCTTGAGGAAGCCCGGGCGAAGCATGGGGTCCCTCGTGATCGCAGCGTTCGCCGAGTCGATGTGGCCTGCTGGCGACAACCGATTCTGCACCATGTCAATTCGGGATTGGATCATTGCCCACGCAGTTTCTTCAGCTTTCTGGCGATCTCGTGGTGACCCTTGTCGCATCCACGCGGCGATCAGCCCATTCAGTGGACCGGCATCGGGCTTGATGCCACGCTCATACATGAGCTCGACCACCAGTGCCGCATCGTTCGTCAAGCCCTGTCCTAGTAGCCACTTTATCCAGGCAGTGAAGAAATATTTGTTTGCAAACCTCCGCGGGAAGCTAGCCAGCGCAGAGAGGCCTATTTGACTGACAAGGTCCTCGTTGAAGGGGTGGATATCTGTGACTGCTTTGCCAAAATCTCTGAATACCGTCCAGGAGCTTTGTGGTGCCGTGGCGGTCAGCAGGAACATGTCCTTGAAGACCGCAAGAGCAAGTTCCGGACGATCAGCCTCAAGGAGAACACTGCTGACTCGGCCCAGTATGTCCAGCCTCGTCTTTTCATCTTCGCGAGCCTCAAGGTTTCGGCAAAGCTCGAGGTAGCAATACCAGGTTTTAATGTTGGCCTGTGGATTTTGGCTCTTTGCCCACGCCGAGATGACCATGACTAGAAGCTCGGGATTAACAATGGTGGTATGCTCGTAGCATTCAAAGGCAAGACGCTGGGCCTTTTGTGGTTTGCCGAGTTGCACATAGAGGCCGACACCAGCGGTCCAGAACAATTCAGCGAGTTCCGGCTTCGTGCCTAGCCGTGGCCGTTGTGCCTCCCATGTTTCTGCAGCAGCAGCGATGTCTCCGGTGGCTTGTAGCGCATCAATGTATTCCACCCACTCCTTGTCCTCGAGCGGGACGTCGGCCTTGACCATGTCCTTGCCCAGCATTGCAAGGTGTTTCGGTCTATAGAATCTCGTGCTCTGGGATTTCCAGAGAAAATGCCAGACATCCTCGGGGATGATCAAGGCGAAGTTTGAGACGTGCTGCTGACACCGCAGGTACCATTTCCAGAGCGCGAAGTATTCCTTGTCGTCGTCTTTCTGCTGAGCCGTCTCCAATGCGGCGTTGAATCGTTTGACATAGATCTTGTCCCGAACAGGAATGCTCAGGGTGACTCTGAGCGGCGATTTGGCCGGTGTGGGTTGCTTCTTTCCTTCCTCTTCCCTGGCCAGATCTTCCAGATCCTGCTCGGATATCAGGTCTGCGCTCTCCGACGGCATTACACCCTCTTCTTCCAGCGCCTTCAGCAGCTCTTCTCTTTCATCGGCAGGGAAAGAGCGAATGAATTCACTGTTTGGTCCGAAGGGTCCCTCGCGCATGATAGCCAATTCGCGGTCTAACTGATCCAGCTCTGCCTTGACGGCGGCCGCTTCAGGGTCGAGAGGGTTGTGGACCGGACGCCGGCTCGCGGCATCCTCACCCTGCTGCTCGTACTCGCGAACATCTGGGTTCCCTAGCGATGTAGCCGATGGTCTACGACTTTGAAGGCGGGCTCGAGGCGGCTGACGGTATTGACGGACCGGCTGCAGAAGTTGCAGGCACGGCTGATGCGCTGCGAAGCTGGGGGAGAGGCAGAACTGCTGGTGCCATCTTCGCGAAAGACGGCAGATGCTGCGCATAGATGGACGGTTCCGGAATGATACAGTGAGTTCGCAGGCGGAACGTGTCACGAATGTCGAGACGGTCACTCGGTGGACGCGGCCAGAAAAAGTTGTGAATATTTCGAGACGCTTCGGGCGTCGACCGACGATGAGCCGAGACTCAGCATCTTCGCTCCGGTGACATCGCGCTGCCCGTTTTCTAGAATGCTCTCCTCATGCTGCGACAGCTACAAGTACCTCACGACCATCCCAGATCATGAAGAATGACAAGTACAAGTAGAAAGTGTATACCAGCGTCCACTTTGAGTGTTCCGTACTGATTTCCAAGTCATCCAAGTGTTGATTAATTAGCACCACAGCCATGGCTTCCACTCAGCCAGAACAACGAGAGAACTCTTCTACTCAAGAAGCCACCAAAGACAGCACCGCATCGACTTCAGCACCGCTTTCACTTCCAGCGCCCAGCGATGTCTCAACATCCGCTTCGACATCACAAACTGTCAAGCTCGACGCCTTGGGGCCCATGGTGATAAACTCCGACGGTACGCTCTCCCGTATTCACAACTGGGCTGAAATGACAGAAGCCGAACGCGAGCGGACTCTGCGTATCCTGGGTAAGCGGAATCAATTGAGGCGGGACAATATTCTGGCTGCCGAAGAGGAAAATGAGAATGGTACCGCGGCAGGCGGTGGTGGGTCATCAACGAAACGAGGGAATGTTAGGTATGGTGGGAAGTGACGTTAAAAAGGGCGCTTTGGTCGGATGCTCAGGAGACTGTGCATAGTACGGCAAGCAGTCTCTTTGAACAGTCGACGCAACCGTGCGGCGGGCTTTACAATGGCACCCTCCAGTTCTCTGACGGGCATCATGCAAGATCTATGGAAGATCTGTCTCGGAGGTGCCAAGTTTGTTCTATTCATGGCCGAATGCAGAAGCCTGCGTCAGATGGGACAGTCCGTTTCTATTCCGGGTGTCAACATTCGGGTGCACTATCAATAAGAGTTGGACCAGAAGCTGCTCAATAATGATGCCGCCAGAGACGTTGGCCGTGGAATGGGATAGGCCCTCGAATCTCAGGAGAGGACCCGAAATAGGGTGCTGGCCATGCAAGGCCTGTAGGGTTGTCAGGAGCCGGTCTTGCACTCGACACTTGGGTGGTTATAAAAGGGGAGGAGGGTCACTTACATCTTCTCAAGCCCTGCTTGGGCCTTCTTTGTAGACATGCTACCTCTGTCACACTATGAGCATCTCATCATCTTCCCAACCCTCATAATTTTCACTCTCTTGCCAGGAATAGACTCCTTTCCACTCCCACGATGATCCTTTATCAAAGCTAGCACAAACAGCCGCGACTAATCCAAACTCTTCGCCTCGCTGGCTGCTGCCAACGTAGGGGGATATGCCGTCTTCATCCAGTGCACGAACGAGCCTCACCTCTGACCCTTTGCTGAATAGCGCCTCCATAGTATACCAAGCCAACGCTTCGTCCGGATAAGCATAGACTGGCTCGGACTCGTCAAAGCTCACCTCTTCGTTCCCATAGTGTGTCACGTGGCAGCACATTTCTCGGGCGGTCTCCAGGAACGAGCTATCGACTTCAATGACACGCCATCGGCCCCAGAGCCCACGATCTGTGATGTGCATGAATAGGCTGCCGCCACCGTCATAGCATGGAAAGCGGACCGTATACTCTTGTCCCCTGCCATCCGGTAGACTGACGACACGGTGGATAGGGCGGATGTAGGGGGATTCGGGTGCCCATCCCAAGCCGTTGATTCCGCTAACGCGAAGTGCGCTAGACAGCAGAAACGCACTCCTAACTCGAGCCTGCTGTCTCCAAAGGTCAGCAGCTTTGGTTTGCACCGGTTTATTGATGAGCAAGCTCCAGCAAATGATGACATCCTCGGGCCAGGAAGTGTGCCGCTGGCTGAGAAGATAACCTGCCTCTTCAATGCTTTTGCTGGACGATGGATCCGAGTGCGGAATCAAATGCTGCGTGCTGCCTAGTAGCGCTGCAATGTCAACGGCTCCCCGTTCGTGTAGAGTCAACAGAGCTTGTCGGAGGTTGACGACGTGATCGTTTCTGCAGAGCAGGAAAACGGCACGGCTGGCACGGATCCCTTCCAACAATGTCCAGCCACGGACAGTCCAGTCACTCACCAGCAAAGTTGATATCAGCGTCTCGATTTGTTCAATGGTTGGTTCTGCAAGATCCACGTCAACAGATTGGACGTCCATGTCAATCACGACTGTGACCTTTGCGGTTGCGAAGATGCGGCTTATGCTATTGATTGCCTGTCGTCGTAGGCTCGTTTCACTCGGTATAGCTGCAGCATCAATCCAGTATGTGTCACATCCGAATCCATTAGCCAGGCGGCAATATCGCCGATGAAGACAGGCATTGATTCCAAATTCTGGCCGACCGCCTTGACCGTGGCTCCAAACGTGTGAGATGGCAAGCGTCTTGGACGAGACTGGTGAGTACTCGAGATATTGAGACTCTTTAGCGGCCACAATTGCAGCCGGTTTCAAGCAGCCATGGTAGGATGACGCCTTCCAAACAATCTTTGCGCAGTTGTTCTCGCAGGAGAGTGCGTGGGTCGATTGCGCTGCGGTCTCTGCGGCGGTGAACCGCTGACAAGTCTCGGGAAGGCCGCCTGTACAGGCATCCTCCGAGCCCCTTATGCACCTAGCTGACCGGTCGTCGAAATGGGCGTCAAATCTGGAGATCATTCGGCGAAAGTCGAGCCCAACGGACGTTCGACTGGTCTTCAACAGCTCGAAAGCCCAGTTGCACATATACTCGGTACAGTTCTCACGCGAATCTTCCCTAGAAAGGGAGTGTAGCTCAAACACACCACGCACAGCCAATAGAGAGTTCCAGGTAGATGAGTACCCATGAGCCAGCTGGACGCCGACCACGTAGTAGAAGTGGAGCATCACTGAACGCTGCCAGGCCGACCAGAGGAAGACCTTGATAATTGCCATTGCCTGTACATGATCGTCATGCTCCTGGGCAAATAATGCTTTTTTCAAGGCTCGACCTTGGTCGGACATATCTTCGAAGGGAGCTTCGAAGCTCATAGACACAGCATTACTCATGGTCTCATATTCATCGAACAACTCCGCGAGCAGGTTGACATAATTCAGGGATCTTTGTGCAAGACCGAGATCCGGCTTGGTGCCTTGTCCTGCGAAAACAATTGCTAGAGTTAGGGAATTCGTGTCGATATATTTGGTGACATAGAGGTTGTCCCACGCAAGATCCTGCATTCGGCTCAGCAGGTTGAGCATCGCAGTCGCATCGTCTGCTGGCTGTTCTTGCAATTGCGAACGCGCCTCGGGTAGGGTGTATTTTGCTGCCCAGCTGCCACTTTTGATGCCATCCCACAGCGTTGACCCTTTCTTCCGCATCAATCCGTTGTTGAGAGGCAGGTAGAAGCTACGTTGAGGAACTTCTGGCAGCCTGGCCAGTAGACCTTTTACCTTGGAACACAAGTCCTGAATGGCAGCTTCGCAAGTATTCGGCAGCCTGTCTCTAGCGTCATGATGATGTGGTAGGAGAAGCGAAAGATGGTGATCGAGCTTGTCAAAATGTCCTGTTTGGTCATGCACATCGTTTAAGAGAGGAGTGCAAGACAACCTCAATGCATACCCTCGTTCACCCGTGTCTTCAATTTGTGTCAAGGGGCATGAGAGGAGATCATCCGTGCTGCAACCGCAGAGACTCCCAACAAGCTTCTCCAGAGCACAGGGAAGTCTGGGGGTCTGCATGTCTCTTCGGAGACGTGAGCGACACGGCAGGTCGAGAGTTCTATGGCTCCTCACGCTCCTTCAGCTCCGGCGTCACAGTGAAATAATGCCCCACCGTAGTCCGCTGGGAACAGTTTACGGTACGGCAGATTCCCCGCCGCGTTCGTAATTCGACGCGTTGCTCACAAACGCGACGAGGACTGCGGCGAGAGCAGCTGGACAGCCCAGCCCAGCGATCCTCTCGGATGGATGACAACGCTCACACTGTAAGTCTTCGAGTCTCTGCTCTCTGACCCCGACTAAAAGATCTCAGGCCTGCTATATCTTCAAACCTGCAGCACAAGCCGATGAAGACATCAATCCTCGACCGCAGAAAAGGCGCAGGCTGATCAAGGCGGCGCCTGAGAACGTTGAAGAAGATGCTGCTTGGCCACGCCTGCTTGGAGGACAGGAGTCGCAAGAGTCTGTGCAGCTGCGAAAGTCACTTCTCGAGTCAACATGGGCGAAACAACAGACAAAGCTCGACAAGATCGGGCACACAATCGAGGAACAACTTGTTGACGATGTACTAAATCGTGGACGTCGTCGAGAGACAGCGTCCCTACCAGGACAGGAAAGTCTGCCTACTTATTTACTGGTATCCTCGGCCACAACGCAACATGAGTTTCAACAGATTTTGGAAAGAAGGGTGCAGGATACATCGTACAGCCACAACGACATCTTCTTGTCACTTCAGCCTACACATTGCTCGAACCTACAGACTGCCCTGAAGACCGTCATCAAGGCGTCCATAGCCGGACACCGAGGCGAGAAACCTTACGCAGACTTCCTGGCAGAAAACAAGGCATTGATCCCGATGAACTTCGATCTCGAACTCCTTCACCGTTATGTACGACAAGATAACATTGACCGAGTCCTGATTTCTGTTATGGACGTGGAGATGTTTGACACGACCGTCCTATCCGAGCTTATCTCGACCTTCCACTCGTGGTCCGACAGGATCCCCTTCATGCTTTTCATCGGCATTTCTACCACGACCGGGCTCTTCGAATCTCGTTTCTCGCGCGCAACAATCGGCCTGCTCGATGCTCACTTCATCGAGACCAAGGCCGCGGGCGGAGCGGAGAGCACACTCTTCAATATGTACGAGACGCTCCAACATGACAGCGAGACCCAAGTTTTCCTCGGCCCGTCCGTCGTCGACGTCCTAGCTGAACTAGCCGAAGCCCAGAGCACTACACAGGGTACGCTCGCCCGTGCCTTGAAGTATACCCACATGTCACACTTGTTCGCCAACCCTCTGGCCACCCTCGGCGCGCAGTTGGAGGCCGACGCCCCATGGGACCCGGCACTGTGCAAAGCAATCCGCAACCTTCCAAGCTTCAAAAATCGATGTGAAAGCCTTGCGAAAAGCGATAAATCTCACAGGCAAAAGGCCCGCGAATTACTCGCGTCCGACGAGATCCTCCAGACCGAAGCAAAGGAAGCCATTGGAGCCGGCCGAGAATACATGCACTCGTGTCTCCGCGCAGCTCGAACTCTGAGACACATATATCACACCAAGCTCTACCTAGACAAGAACACAGCATGGGAGGTTGAAGCCGATCTCCTGGCGTCCCTGCCCGATCTTTCCAAGTCAGAGACCTTCAAAGCCATCGAAGACACGATGACAAACCGATCCATCACATTACTGAGCGCGTTCCTCGACGGCAAGGCAGTCGAACTGGACGACCCCCGGAATTATTATGTGGAAAACGGAGACCCCAGCGACCAAGGCGGCGTGCCATTTCTGCGCGCCTACTTGCATCACCGAACGACAATTCCCTCGTCATCACCGCTCCAACAAGGCCTCAACCCCTTCCGCCAATTCCTCGCCGAAGCATTCACCATAATCCACAAATCGCCGCTCTCGCAGATCGTCCACCCCCGTCCCCGCCACGGTATCGAGCGCGCATTGACCCGGCCGGCCGACTACTTGGGTTGCGCGTGCTGCGCCGGCGACGACAACGACAACGACGCGGTAACGAACAAAGCGACGCTCCCGGCGACGAGTCTCCTGTTAGATATGCTGAACGAAGCGGGCGCCGTGATCAACGTCCGGGATCTATGGGACGCCTTTCGCGACACACTCTCGCCGCCGCGCCATCGGGCAGAGGAAAGTAGCGACGAGGAAGACGAGGTAGACGAGGATGAGGATGGAGAAGGAGCCGGAGCTGGAGGCGAGAGACAAGTGCTCGCCCTGTTTTACCGCGCCTTGGCTGAACTGCGCTATCTGGGCCTGATCAAGCAGAGCAAACGCAAGCCCGGGGTCGAATGTATCCAGAAGACGGCGTGGATGGGCCTCTAAATAAGCTCCTGAATGGTATGTCGTGTGTGGCTCACGAGGTATAAATATCCTGTGAGTAGGTGGAAGTTGGGAGCAACTCGCGGACCAAGAAGTATCAGACGAATAATGAAACCTACAGTAGTCACCATGATCATCTCCACAAAGTCTATTGGAAGCATATCTCGTCAACATGGCCGCGCTGGGGTATCAACCAAAAGAAAGGACCATCATACATCCCGACCCCATACCCTATAGCCCAACTAGAAAGGCGCTGACCTTGACCCTGACCCGGACACCAACACCGATACTAATAAGGACCCACGGCTCGAATGTCCTCCAAGTCGCCAACGGACTGGGGCCTTCGACGAATCCAATCCGGCCTAAAAATGGAGATATCTAGGATCCCGTTTGACGCCGTGATTGCTTTCCATCTCTTTCATCAAATAAGCGTAACGCGTTCCATCGTAAGACAAGACAACAATTCACATATTCTCTACAAACCACCTGAAGCTTGTGGTCCAAACACCCAAGGCACATTTGAAATCAACCGCTCGGAACGCCAGGACAACAATGAGAAAAATAGATCTCGTGATATACGGGACCCGATCATCACTCATTAAAGCTCTTCTCCTCCCAATTGCAGGCTCGGCAGAAGCGATGCCCGCAAGGAAACATGCACATAGGCGAGATGCTGGGGGTCGTTGTCAGTTCGCTGCACTGACAGCAGTAAACATTTTTCTCGAGGCGTTGTTGGACGGCGTGTCGCGGTTGAGGTCCAGCGTGCTCAGTAGGGGGTTGGCGTTGGCGTGGCAGCGACCCAGTATGAGTCTGGACCGCCATCATCGAGTGCAGGTCTTGCATGTTCGACGCGGAGCTCCGGATCCCTTCGGAACTCGAGGACTGTTGAGAGAACGCCCGTTGCATGGGGCATGAGCCATTTTGCGTCGACGTCGGCGTTGGCGTGCTCACTGGTGTATCGTGCGAGATGCCGCTGACGTCCTCCTCACCCTCGGCGGCAGTCTTACTTTGCCGCTCTTGATCTTGCTGCTTAGTCTTCCCCTTGCTGCACAACTCGACCCAATCCTTGCTGGACTTCTTGTCCTTAGTAAAATGATCCGCAATGTGGTCGAACCTGAGGTTGATAGCTTCAACATCCGTCTTCTGGTGCGTGATGATCTGGCAACAGAATCCGCACCAGAATCGTCCCTGGTAGTTTCGAGCGATGCGATGTTGTCTCGCACTCTCTTCAGGTCGTTGAGTTGAGTGGACTTTGCTCATGTGCTTAATGTAGTAGCTTTGGTCATGGAAGAAGATTTCAAAGCACAGATGGCAACGCCAGCACTCCTGCTGCTCGTGTTGCGTTTGTTCATGCCTCTTCCAGTCATTCTTACTTCCAAAGATCTTCTGGCACCCGTCGAAGACGCATCCATAGGGCTTCGAATGGCGTTGCATGTGCTTGTTCAGATCGCTTTGCCTCTTCTTAGGCTTCTTGCAGACGGGACAAACGAGGTAAGTCTCCTTCAAGGCAGGGCAGTATTTCTCCTTTACGTCGCCGGGTCCAGACACCGGACCGACGGACGAAGCATCGCAACTTGTCAAGGTGTCACTGCTCCCCAACGAAAGTCGAAAACTCTTATACAGTTCTTCTTCGGAGAGCGGTTGGCTGCCTGCCTTGGATTTGTGCTCGACTAGGAAAGAATTGATGTCATCCTCGAGGCGTTTGTGGAGCTTCGCCTTTGGGGAGTCCTCAGAGGCTCGCACGATGTTGGCTTGACGGGGCGAGGGGGTCGGTACGTTGTCAGCAGCAGTGTTGCTTCCCACAGATATCAAATAGGCATCTTGGCTGGCCCTGGTCTCAACCGGGACAGGCTGCACTGTTTGGGGAGAACCAAATTCAGCAATTCGGTTCACTTTGATGTCGGGTCCAGCGACTGTGCGAGCCTTCTTCACCCTACGAGGTTGTTCGTTCTCAAAAACCCCTGAGACGGGATAACCGCCTCTCGTGAAGGGGGAAGGGTCTAAAGACGGGGCAGAAGTGAAGTGGTAGTTGATTATCGGGTTTGTGAAACTGTTGGCGACCTGCGACGGATCCTGATATTCAGAGTAGTCGGCATGCGACCTTGTCCTCTGCGTGTGAATTTGAGGGGCAAGGCTGGTGTTGATGACGGGAACTGCCAGGTGGCGCTGCAAGCTACCAGCGCCGAACGGGCCGGAAAGGCTTCGACGTTGGGACTGTTGAGCTGGCCTCAGACGAGGATCCAGAACGGAAGCAGGGCTTGCTGACTGGGCTGGAGTGCCGTGACTGACAGAGCGCAGCATATTGCTACCTCCAGATGACAGTGACAGGTAGGACGGATTGGTGTCCGAGTAATTGCTTTGATATGCCTCGAACTGCTCCGAGACAGTCATGCCTGAGTTTGAAGCGAATGGATTGTGTGGCCTGGTAACGGAAGCTGCATCAGCCTCCGCTTGCTGCTGGGTTTCTCGCCGCTCCCACCACTCGATGGACCTTTGACACAGTTTAGTAGGCAAAAGCAAGTTGTCGGAAAGGAAGACTCACGCTCGAAGTAGGTTGCCCACCATCGCCTGCCCGTGCCTTTTCTTGAGATGTTGTTTAAAGTTATCTAGGCGAGGCCATTCTTTGTCCCCGTTGTTGCACCCCTCACCAAAGCATTTGTATGATTTACTAGGCCGGTTGCTGATCCCGTGAACGGCTTTCATGTGTCTGTCCCGGTCATTAACCGTGGCAAAGCCCTTCTGGCTCTGCGGACAGGTCTGAATTGTGCACTTGTACTCGCGTTTGTGGCGAGCTGAATGTTTTCTGTCTCTTTGTTAGACTAGTGCATATCCTTCAGATTGGGCAACGACACTCACTTCAAATCTGACCGCGTCTTTGCTGTGTGGTTGCAGTCGGGGCAGTCAAGCTCCGTCTGTCTTCTTGTTGGCCGACGAGTTGAAGATTGTCCGGACGGTGCAGGTTGGAGATTGTCGTTGAATGGAGTTAGCGTGGCTGTGGATGAGTGAGAAGAAGTAGGGCCGGGCAGAGGAGCAGAATAGGGCGTAGGCGTGGTGTTCATGTTCCGTCGTTGCACAATATCAGCGTGGTGTTCACTTATGGACCCAGCTTCACTGGCGTGCTGTGATTTCCTGGATCCAGTGGCGTAAGCCGAGTCTGTAAAGGTCATATGTCCACTGGCAGAGGAAGGTCGAAGGGCATGCACTGGAGTTCTTAGATGTCCTGAAGGCAGCCCAAGATGACCCGGGTTCATAGTATTAGGCAATAGGGTGTTAGGTCCTACGGTGGCGTCCACATGTGTCCAGGGGTCTGGGCCGGTTCGGTGACTGGGTACACTGTCGATGTGGACAGCGGACGAGTCCAGATAGCGAGGATTGACAACAGAAGCAGAGGAAGCAAGACTATACTGGGGGTCGCCTTGTGGGAGATCAAAGTGATAGTTCTCAAAGGCAGCAAGGTCCAGGAAATGATCGTTAGAAGAAGAGACGGAGTTCCTGGGACTCTGGTCAACCGTGGGAGCCATGCCGGGGAAATGGGCCTGGATGCCTCTCAAGTCTGGGTCTGATGACAAGGCTGAATGAAGATCAGATGCAGATGCACTGCCATCCTCTTCTAGAGGGATAGAGGCCTGTTGTATGGGGTTAGCGACGACACAGTCGAGAGGAGGGAGTGGCAGTGTTGGATATACATTTGCGTCAGTCACCCCGGCGCGAGAGACCGATTGTCGAGACCGATCACTCGCCATGATGACCAGCCCCGTCCAGGAAGGTATTATACTGAAACTGCATTAGCCAAGGGGACCAAGATGGAGGGGAGACTATGGCGGTAGGTAGAGAGTGAGGCAAATGTGTTTCGTTTCGGACTTACCTTTTGGTCAGGATGCGATTCTGCGCCGGATCCTACGGAGGATGTGTAGGAGCAGGGTCGATGGTGCTGCCAGGGTCAAAACGCCTTGATTCTATCAGACTCGCAGGACGCCCGCGGGAAATGGTGATATTGAAAGAGTGCGCTGTGGCCAATCAGAATCGACTCGTGGCGTCCCAGGCAACTGTACAGCCCTCTTTCGCCTGGCTAGCAGATGAGGCGGATGACATTCGCTAAGGCGAAGGGCCGTTGGACGATTATATGAGATACGATATGAAGGACACGACCGCGGGCACAGGTGTGATCGAGGTGGAATTGAGAGTTTGGTGGACTCGAAAGAGGACGGGGGCGGTGCAACGAGGGCAGGACGCACAGTCGAGTTTAAGAGGCAGTATGATGGGCCGTCGCAGCCACGGCACCCGGCTCCCGCTGTCTAGCGAAATGGCGGCAGTCGCGGAGGAGTCATTCTGTGCTAGAATACGACAATGATAAATGAGGAAAGTGGCATTTTGGGAGAGTGAGTGCAGAGTGAATGAAGTGTAAATCGAAACCGGTGACAAGGCAGCCGCCTGGGAGAGACTGCACACTCAATCAATACATGACTATGACGGATGGTGACGGCAAGCGCGGTTGATTTGGGTGGGTGCTTTTGGCTTTGGCTCTGGGGTTGGCAATTGGCTTTTGGGGGCGGTTGGGCGTTCCCTAGCCACACTTCTGGCACTTTTCGGGGGGGAGCGGCCCTGCAAAACTACTGCCCAGGCACGCCAGGAACACCGGTCTGACATGACTATTCGAAAACTGCCTCGAGGCAACTGGTTCGCACCTCGTCCAACGACCAATAAGCAACCGTGACTCAGGTGCAAGAATGCCTCGCCTTAGCCGTGGGGGGTTTAGCCGCCGCCTTTCTGCCTGGATTGGTATTCTGTTACATACAGTAGGACACAATACACACCTGCAGTCCTGGAGCAGCTCGAGCACAAACATTGTCCGGCGCATCATCAGATTTTCGCTGCTCTCGGTCTTTGCTTGAGACGCAAGAGCTTAATTGTGCGTATTCAGCAACAGCGACCGCACTGACAGCAGCAGTAGCACGATCCCGCAGCGCCCTGCATTTGGTGGTGGCTGAGGCCGGCTGCAGTGAACTTTTGCTACTTTGCTACTTGCAACTTCGAGCCTTTCGTCAAAACTTCAGAACTTGGCCGCGTATGACACGAACTAGCACCAATCCGGCCACTGCATCCATCCTGCGAAGCTTTAAACTGGTGGGAAACCTCGCAAGTTGCAATGTGGCTTTGAAACGCAAGATCGCGACCGCGTCACGTGCAGTACATGTATCCGGTAACGCTGTGGTGATAGCAGCAGTGTCCATCATCATCATTGCATTATCGTGTCCTGCTGGTCTGTTCCGATTTCAATCGGAGGAGACCCTGGAGGTAGGAATATTCATCACATGGGTATCTGGAATACATCGTAGATGGCACGTATCAAAATCATGACCATCCTCCTAAAACAATCCCATACTCCGCAAAATGCCCAAGAGAGCCAGCCTGCTAGCCGTACCTCGCGTTGCCCTACATCTTGCCCCACTCTTGCCTCACTCTGGAATCATTACCAAAGTCAATCGGCGCCCGCAAGCAAATCCCGTTATGCGAAGTGCATCTTTGCTTCTGCCAGCCCACCGCCTTGGGCTCCGTATACGTATTGCTGCTGTTGATGTTGGTCCAAGGGCGTCTGCAAGCCCAGCCCTGTCTGAACATTCGCGTTCACCGGACCCGATTGGGCTCCGTGAGCATGACTTTGTAGCATAGACGAACCATATTGGCCCAGATTGTACCCCGGCATCGAGTGCGAATGGGAATGTGCGCTGGGATAGGTATGTTGCATCGGTGTTTTCGAGTACATCACCCCAGCCGGCTTGTAGAACGAGCTTTCGTATCCTTGACTCGTGGGCTGAGATCGCGGCTTCACCATGGTTTGGGGTGACAGGTTGTGATCATGCTGTGATCCCGCCTGCGGAGATGGTATAAAGGGGGGAGACTGATGGATATAGTTGCCTGTACCACCAAAGCCATTGCCCATAATCGGTCCTTGCGTTGCCGGTGTCATTGCATGTGGGCTGTAGTATGGCTGATCGAAATAGTAGCCTCCATTATGGAGGCGACTGTGCATCGAGGCTGGTGACTGTCCAGCGGACGACGGCTGGTACGCCGAGTTGGCGCTCGTCGGATAGGGCGACAGATTGCTTGGGTCAGCATTGTGCATTGCACCAGGATGAGTCGCGAAGGAAGACGGCACCACGGGCGGCTGCTCGATCGGACTGATTATGGTGTCAGGTGAAACTTCCCTCATGTTCACCAGCTGCAAGACTGGCATCGCGATCTGTTCCATGTGCTTGCCCATGTGCACCGAGAGCTTTTTGAACGTAGAACAGATATTTCCGCAGAAGGGGCAGGGTTCATCGCGGGGCTTCTTCTCTGTCTCGAAGCGGCAGTCTTCAACCAACCGCCATACCTCACTGTCCTCTGCGAAGCCGTTGTTGACCGGCTTGTTTTTGGTGCTGCCAGAGCCGCGTTTCATCTTGGGCTCCGTCATCTTGTGCTCTCTCACTAAATGCTGTACAAAATTGTCTTTGCGGTAACAGATGTGATTGCACTCTTGAACCGAGCACTTCCACCACTCCAGGTGTCGGTGCCGCTCGTTTTCATGACGGACCCAGTCTGCCTTACGCTTGAACGACTTGGACTCCGGGCAGTTGGGGAAGGTGCAGGAGAATGGCTGGATGTCCTCGTGCACATGTTTCGTCCAGTCTGACGGCTTCTGGAACTTCTTCACCTTGAAGCAGATATTGCACTCGATCTCGGCGGGGAGCCGTTGCACTGGGGGCAGCGGTATACCTGACGGAAACAAGGCCGGCGTGACAATGCCGTCGGTGAATCCAGCCTCATCCACCTCTTCATCCGCCGGGTTACTGACTTGGAATTGTGTCATGGTTGTGTCCGGATCCTTCGAGCTGACCCGTGGCGCCAACAGCCGGGCCTCACCGCCCAGGGCAAAGCAGAACTTGCCCGACGAGCACTTCTTGCCCACTTGTACCGAGCGGGTATGCTTGATCTTTGTTTCAACCAGCTTCTTGTAACGTCGGATTTGCTCTTGTGCCACGCGATCAAGCAGATACGGCGCAAGCCTGGGGTTAATTTTGCGTGCGTGATCTCGGAAGCCTTCGATCGTCGGGACAATATCCTCAGCCCGGATCTCGAATTCCATCTTGATAGCCAACTCGTCCGTATCATCCTCGTCCTCGTCCGCGGGAGCGTCTTCATTGTCAATGATCTGAGCAGCTAGGATAGGCTCACGCTCATGCATAGGAGACGCAAGCGTGGGGACTGGAGGCCCGCCGTGCCTCGTTAGTAGATCTGCCAGCCCACCTGGACTCTTCGCATTCTTGCCCACGTCGCTCTTGCTCCTCTGTTTCTTCAATGCCTGGACTGGTCGCGAAGACTTTGCAGTATCAACTTCTTGAGCCACCGAGTTACCACGTCCGACAGCCGCAAGCTGCCCCGTCATCGCGAGAAAGGCACCGCCAGTGCTTATCGATGGCGACTTCGGTTTTCCCCAGCTCGGCACCCTTTGGGCAGGTTTGATGCTTCCGACCGAGCTCCGGTGTGCATGTCCGGTCACAACAGGCTCCTTCGTATCCACTGACGGTTCCTCTTTGATGTTGCTACTGCTTCGACGTGGGAAGATGCCCCGTGCCTTGCTCAAAAAACTGCTCGTTCGTTCGCGACCTCGCTTTGACAAGGAAAGGTGCCGAACTTGGCTGCCATCCACGATCGAGTTAACCTCGCTCTCACTAAGTCGACGCCGAGTTCCCCAAGTCGCTGCTCTCGAAGAAGTTTCCCACTTTGCAGCTTCTTGGTTGAACTTGTACGCAGCGGCATTGGAGGTGTCTGGCTGATTCTTCGTAGTAACAATAGGGCCTGAGCCACAGTCTTGCCAAGGGCCTCGTCTGATGAATTGACTAGGAAGTGGCTCCTCCGGGTCGGGTTGCTCATCGAGTTCTAAGGCCGGAAAGGCAGTTTCGTCGGATTCTTCGCGGCTGTCAAGAGCGCGTGGCGAGACGTGTGGCGAGCCGGACTCGTGATAGTCCTGAACTACCAGCTCGGTGTGCTCTTCGATTTCAGACTCGTCAAAATATTCATCGTCTGTCTCAACGTCGACCAGTGCCCCAGGACCCGGAATATGTGCGTCAGAGTAGACAGGGCCCAGAGCATCAGTGTGCGTATCAACAGTGTGCGCCCGCCGTCTTGACGCTTGAGGCGTTCGCCGTGAGGTGTTCGCAAGACCTTGGTCTCCTGGCTCACTGCCAGCATCGCTTGTGGCGAGCCATTCTTCAACGTGATCGTTCCGCTCCTCAAGCTGGCGCTTGTCTTCAACGTCTTTGAACGAGTCGACGACTTCGTCATCTCTGGAAAGTGGTTCCACGCCAACGCGGGGCGACGACCCAGTACGTACGTTGTCGGCGCCGCTTGCATCCGGTGGCATTAAATAGGATGTAATCCCATCGGCATTCCTGTGTGAAGGGTCTTCCGGCCTGTCTTGATCCTCATCATCGGAGGACTCGCTTCGGTGACTTCGCTTAGCAGAAGTTGGGATATGATTCTCAGTCGTTGCGGACTTGAGGTGGGAGGTCTCATAATCGGACACCATGACAACTGGACTTGGTGCCCGCATCCTCGACATACGCTGCCAGGCGCCTACCTTATGACCAGGAGATGGAGTCTGGTTTGGAGTAGTGTCCACTTTGAGATTTTGGGAGACCGTTCTTTTGTGCTGGGCGGACGGCAAGTCCATCGCTTTGGGCTCTTTGTGATCAACAGTATGACTGTGCGTAGGCTGTGATAGTGGAGACCCGGCCAATGAACTCTTCGAGCTCAACAGCTCCTGTCCCGAAATAAATTTCGGTAGTGTCTCTTCGCTATGTTGAAAAATACGCTGCAACTCTGAACTCGCTGTGCTTGCCTGCGCAACGTCAAACTCACGTGAGGCGTAGGAATCAAGTATGTGAGGCTGCGAGGAATCTTGCGAGATGAACTGTTGCTCCCATATAAGTTCTTGTGGAGTGGTGTGCTCGCTCAAGGGGTTTTCCGAGGAAGCTCCTGTCGTCAGAAAGTCATCAAAGGAGGACTCGTGGTGCGAAGTGTTTTCGTCGACGCTGTAAATGTCGGTTGTAGCGTGCATAGACCCTGGGCTTGCGACTGCCAGGGTATTGTACCTGGGGTTACCCAGCCAAAAATCCGGTTCCTCGTCCTGTTGCTGGGTTGCTTGGGAAGGGTTCGACGTTATGTTCGCATTGTATGGCAGCGTCTTGGACATAGAGGGCTTCGAAGCGTTGGCTTGCTGGGACGGCCGCTGTCGCGATGGGTCGTACCTCGGCGTCCCCAAAGTCGGAGATTGCTGTCCAAGCCGTTGAGCGATATGAGGACTTGGATAGGAGTACGACATCTTTCCGTAAGATCGAAGCGCGGTGGAGCAGAAGAAATGAGATCCTGCCGTTATGCTCGACCAAATCCAGACAATCTGATAGGGGCCAGGCGATTAAGGCGCTGGAGGCATGGCAGACGCATGGACCACCCGTAGGGGGGCTGTGAAATGTACCAGGGTATAGCACAGAGAATCTCTCATCACACAGCAGTCCACGAGACAAAGAAAAACAAAGGATCTCGAGATCGGGTATTGCTGCTGTGTAAAGTGGGTACGGCTTGCAGAAGACTGCGCCCAGTACTCGACCCTTCGAGTACTTTGGATTGAGTATTTGCCTTTTGGACGGACCAAGACCACCAGAGGATATGTATAGAACGAAAGTGTCGAGATGGCAGAAACGCTAGAGAGAAGGAGGAAATGCTCCAGAAGGAAGTCGAGGGAACCTCTGGACTCGCTCGTTGTGTCGTCTGATGTCAAGGGGATAGGCGCTGCGCAAATAATGGCTGGTCGGGTGAAGGGCGCTTCAGGACGGTAGGCTGCAAGAGGGTTGGAGCAGCAGCACCGGGATCGAGAATGTGGTATAGCGCAGCTCAAGGGCTGATCGAGGGGCAGATTCCACAATCTGTTGAGGTAAATCGTTCACAATATGGCCGAGACGGAGGTCGACTGGGCTTAGGATAGGACAGCCCGAATGCGCTGCTATCGGAGGTCGGTCGGCGCAGCTGCGAGGGTGTTTGCTCGAAACAGCGACCGAGAGAATGAAGAGATGCGAGGTCAGGGCACAGTCCACGGTGATGGTGGACGGAAAGTGGTGGTGGTGGTGTTGGTGGAGGAGTGTCTTGTCGCGCGCGGAGCACGACTTGTAAGTCACGCTGCGCAGTTAGCCGAGTGGAGGCAATCAGCGGTCCAGGGGACCCCAAGGGACCCAGCACAGCCGCGCTCAAGGTTCTTTGGCTGTTGGCTGGATTGACTTCAGCCCCCGCATTAGAGCCTCCAGGCGCGCGAGGGGTGATTCGCCTGAAGCCTCTCTGGCCCCCGGATCGAGCATGGCGCTGCAAGCACCCACGATATCAATCCACTCAAGGGCTTGACAAGCCACAGCTGTTCCTCAAACCGGTGAACAAGCACGACAAGACACCTGCGAAAAGCCCGATAAGAGAGAACGCTGGCTTTTCTCTGGCTGTGTCCCTCGTGTACGGTGCTGGCAGTTCGCAACTCCAATGGAACTGGGGTTGCTGTTAACAATGCAGAGGCTAATGGTGCACAACGCATGCATGTCGAGATGTCTATGTGTGAGGACTGTGGCATTACTCGTACCCCGACAAGGTTACTGGTACAGCTCGGAGGTCAGGAAATGATGCAACCGCTATCCACAGTGTCCCCAGAGGCTCCATAGGGGTTCGGCACGCCTCTCCCAGCTTCAAATGTGGAGCTCCATGGGATCGCACAGCCCGAATCAGCCTTAGGAGCGCACGAACCGAACCACTGACCATAGCCGGACTATTCAGTTGAGCCAGGGCAGACTCGTGGCAGACTTCACCACTGCTTGGCAGCACTGAGGGCCAATGGCCGTAGCAAACAAACAACTGTGCGATTCACAGCCGATGGTGATTTTGGCAGGCATCCCGCCGAAATCGGCAACATTCTGATGGTAATTGTCCGGCTACAATCCTATATCACATCGGATGAGTCAGGACATCTGATACTCCTTCAGCAGCGGGCGTTAATAAGTAGCTGTTGCCGGAGCCCTGGCAGGGTCACAGATCCCTCCCTCACAACATGAGGCCCATCCAGAGCATGACATCAGCCGCACTGTGACCCGTCTCCGTGCCGGTCGTTGAAGGCATGTTCGATTGAATGGCATGCCATTGCACGCGTGCCTGCCTCCACACTTCGAATACCGTCTTCGATCACTTCCGAACCTCCTGGACAAGAACTGGTAAAGCCTCCACCGAGACCATGGATTGGTCAAGGTCTGGCTCGCCCTGTAAATATTTCTTCGTGGCCTCTTCCACAGAAGTTGCCATGAGTATCGAAGGCACTCACGCCACAGTCCGATCATCAGCGGTACGTGCCCGGAATCGACCTGCAAAAGAATGAGAACACTCTTCGTGAGAGAGAACCAGATCAAACTCACAAGAACTCGTCACTCTTGCTATTGTTGGGAGCAAGTTGCCTCAGATTCTGTAGAATTTGGTCCATGCGCTCACTTTCACGTTGCCATTCAGCTTGCTTGTTTCTGAGACTAAGCATCGTTTCCGCTAGTTGAGCATGATGCTTGTCGGTCAATTCGTGGTTCGCTTGCAGTTTCTCGTGGCCTTTCCGTGCCCTTGTTAACTCTAAGCACTTCGCCTGAAGATCGCCTTCAAGCTTTTCAACTTGAGCACGCAAGTTTGCCAGTTCGTCGCGCACTTCTGCTTCGCGCAGCTCTTGCTTTGTCGTCGATTCCGATAAGCGTCTTGCAGCGAATTTTCGCACTTGCTCGAGCTCCTTCTTGCTCGCATCTCGCAACTTGCTGATTTCTTCCTCATGCTCTGCAATGCACTTGGACATTTCTTTCGACCACTTATTGACCTCCTGCCTATGTTGCTGCGCTTTTTCTTCGCCATTCCTGCGGCTATTCTCTACTTGCGCCTCGTGTAAACGGCGGATATCGGCGAGTTCTTTAGCTTTTTCGGTCAAAGATCGCTCATGTTCTGCGATGGTTGCTCTTGCAAGGTCCAGCTCCTTTTTCTGCTGCGTATGCTTGGTGATCATTCCTGCCAGATCAAGCTGAATTTTTGACAAGCCGACTTTGTGTTCGTGTAGTGATCTGACGTGTTCTTCTTCCCTGCTCGCCATCTCCTTCTCGTGGGCTTCCCGCCACTCTCCTTGCTCACGTTCATGTCGCGTTCGTTCGTCGTGAAGCTGATCTTTCAAAGTCTGAAGTTCTTCCTCTAGCATCCTCTTCTCAGCTTGATGGTGCTCATGTTGTGCTTGTTCCTCTTGAATCTGATTTTTCAATTGCTGCAGTTGATCGTCTCGAGACTTCTTTTCCATCAACAATTTTTCATTGGCAGATCGACCGATATCAACTTCTTCGGCCAATTTCTCACATTTGATCTTCAACTCGGTAAGCCCTTCGTGAGCGTGTGTCACTGCATGACACTCGTCCTGCAGTAGTTTTATCTTTTGGCTTTGCTCGGCCATCTCATCCTTCAGTCTCAGGTTCTCGCTAGCTTGTTCACCTATAATCTTCTCATATTCTTCTTTACAAGCGCTTAGCTCAATCCTCAGCCTCGCGGTCTCTTCGACATGTTGCGCTTCGGCTTGCTTGACGAGGTTTTCTTTCTCTGACAGAAGTCCTTGACTCTCCTGGTAGACATGCAGCAGGCGGTCAATGTCAGGTAGTACGTTGGAGACTTTCTCCAAGAGTCTTGCCCGCTCGTCTTCGGCTCCGGCAGAGCCAGCTCGTTGGATCTCTCCAGGGTAGTGAAACGGCGCGTTCGGAGGCGTGAATGGTGTAGGATAGAAGGCGGGTGGAAAATTTGCCATGAAAGGCTGCGGATATTGGTACGGATAAGGTTGTGCGTACTGAAGCGGTTGAGGTGGCGGACTACCCATTGGCGGATGCATGTAGGGCGACAAGGGAGGTGATGCCAGCGGTGACTGAGACGGAGGTATGAAATCTTGAAGCACCATCACCTCAGCTGCCGGAGCAGGACTCGCCGTCACAGGAACACCCCCCTCCACCGATTCCGCCAGGTGCTGGTCAAATCTAGGTTGCATGAAGGCCACAGACCCTTGCGGAGTAGGTGCCACTAAAGTTTCATATAAGGGGGATCGTGATGACTGAGCCACTGGAACCGCTACACCATCGTGAAAAAATGATCCTGACGGCCCTGGGTATGTAGTAACCGCTTCTTGTTGTACCAAAGCCGCAGGGCCTTGTAGCGTCGCCCCTGCCAGAGACTCGTGTAGGGACGATACTGATGTTCTGGCCTCCGGCACAGTTTCAGTATCATGAAGAGACGACTTCGAGGTTCTAGGAGACGGAGCTAAATCCTCTCCATGCAGAAAGGAACTGGACATTTTAGCGGAGGGTGTGGCAACGTTTGTAGATCCAGGCGTAGAAATAGATTGTTTCGGAGAGAGTGGCGTGACCTGAGTGACAGCGACTTCTTCCGACTCTTCGGCAACGGTTGGCTGCATCGAAGCGAGCGATCTTGACGACAGCGTCCTCCATCCAAGTCCATTGGAAGAGTGAGGAGGAGGCTGCAGAGGCAATACTGCTGGACTTTCAGTTATCTTGTTTGCAGCTTCCGTAGTGGGGTGCTTCCAGAGCTTTGTTGGGGAAGCAGAACGTCGTCCTCGGTCAGGCACCTCAAACTGGTGCACATCGTGGACAGTATATGCTCTGGGCTTAATCGGTGAGACTGGCGTTGAGCTTGCGCCCGCCTCCGATGGAGGTTGAACATTCCTGTCCGATTTCGAGGACAGTATAGATTGTCGTGAGGACACCACCGTCGAATCTGAGTTCCTTGGGTCGAGAGTCCTCTGCCGATACAGATAGACTGCTGGTGAGCTCGGTCGGCTGTTTCTTGGTATGGAGACCTCATCCAGAGCTCTCGACAGCGTCTTGGACAATTTCGTTGACGCCGAGCTTGAGGCTCGACTTCGAGCCGGTCTTTCGGATGCCTCGCCATGGCTCCCACGGCGGCCCCGAGGCTTCGCGCTGGTCTGGTATGCTGTTGTCGACATTCTGCGTCAGGTTGGTCATAGGCGCGGGTTCAGAGATCAACTTTTGTATCTAGTTGTACAAGGTGCTCAGAAAACAGGTAGTGTTACAATAATTATACAGAAGGAAGCGGGAAGCGACTCAAGGACAAAGTACAGCCATCTTAAGAGCTTCTGAGCACAGCCCTCGACACATTTTGAGTCAGAAAAAATTGAAACCTGGGGAACGAATTGTGTATCAATAGCCACGACGCTGAGGGTTGGCTCTCAGCGGGCGTCCGCGGACACTTGCTGCCCAACGGGGGCCGAGGATCATCGCGCTGCAGCACTCCACATAATCAACGACGCTGCATGAACTTTGGTTTTCTCGATATGTAGTACTGTGCAGTAGCAGGGCATCACATCACGTATGTAGACACTCGTGGCTGACCCTCATTGGTCCAGTCTGATGGGAAAGAAAAGCTCATTGAATTAACCATGAGAGCAAACTGAACTTGAAGTGACGGAACGTCACAGGTTGAACGTCACAGGTTGGTGCCCTCGGAAAAACATACGGCCCGGGATCCTTGGCACATCCAATCAGCTCCAAGGCAATTGAATTGGGCCTCATAACGTACTTCGCAGCTCATTCCTCAAGAATCCTGCTGTCGCAGCATATCCAACCATGTCCTTCGTCTCAAGAGGGGCGAGAGCTGCAGGTCGGCCCCTGAGACAATCGATTCGGCAACCGCCACGGAGATTTGCAGGACACGAAGCTGGACATGGCCATGGAGATGCACATCATTCTGGGGAAAGCGCCTTCCACGTTGCAGGAGGGTCAGGACAAGAAGGCTTCGGCGTGAGCAGGCACCTGCGAGAACCTTTGGAGTGGACGGCGGCTGACACTCGGACAAACAGAAAGGCTTTTACTTTGCCCTAGCCACGATACCGTTATTTTATGTTGTTTATTCGGTTGCCAGCTCACCAAGCGACAACGCCATTACCCGACTCGTGCAGCGATACGACGCGGGGAGGGAGGTGCAGCTGAGAAAAGATGCTCTACATACAACAATGATGGAACAGGCCGCTGCGGACAGACAGTTGTTCGCTGCGACACCCACCAATGCAGCGGGTCCACCCCTACGAAACCCAGAGTACGAATACCCACCTATGAGCTTGTTCTCTCAGAGTCACTAATCGGAATGGTATAGGATGTTCAACTTCGGCTCGCCGTGGAACGTATCCGCTGGTCATGGTACGGCCGACCTTGCAGCATTGGCCAAACATTATGAAGAGACACACAAGGAGGTCGAGAAAGAGCGAATAGCTAGATTTAAGAAGCAGAAAGGCTCCGTCTACGACATGCCCTTTGAGGGTTTCGACTCTTCAAAGGCTTAGCTCTTTGTGGCATTGGCAGTGTACATAATACGAAAGTCCACAAACAGCAACAGGCGCTGTTATATGGTAACTCACGATCAAACAAAAAGAGTTCTTCGTTCATGTGTCGTCGCTTCGTGTTACCTCAATCGACACGGCTCCTTGCGTGCATTGCAGACCTAGCTTCGCTGTTCCAAGCGTCTCTGTTGGCAAACAATAGCGAATGGTTCACAAATTCTGCTTCAGCCCCGGTGTTGGCTCCCCGATGAGGGTCAGGAACGACTCGTGGACTTGCTCGGTCAGGTCACTTGCTTGCAGACTTCGCTGTTTCGCTGCGAATGCCCTCCTCGAACACTCCCTGGTGATTGCGCTTCCACCGAACGCCGCAGCCAACAATGTCTCAGCTCGGCTCATCTCCTCCCCAATGTCCCACAGCTTCTCATGGTACACCTCCCGCCATGCAAGCAAAGTCCCCAACGAACCCGTCAAGGTATCACCCTGGCCACCGGCTCGCTTCAACCCACCTTCGAATTCAGACACGGTCGTCTCGATGCCCTGAGAGATGTAGTCGACAGGTCCTTTTTGAATGATGCAAACGCCGCCCAAGGTCTTAGAGAGCTCGAGACACGCCTTCTCCGGGTCTCCGGTTTGGTCCAAGCCGACCGATTTCGCCAAGCGACCGAACTCGACGACATTCGGTGTGAGGATGCATTCCTTGTGGCCTTTGATGAGCTCGGGATCTGTCTGAACAATCCAGAGAGCATCTGCATCCAGTACCATAGGAATCGGAGGGGAATGCTCTTTCGCGGCCTTTATCACGGCTTTCACTTGCTTCTGAGTGACGATATCTCTTCCCAGCCCAGGTCCAATGACCAGCACATGCAACCTGGGCAGCATATCCAGGATCGGCTGCGCCAACTCCTCTCCCGTCGGTTCCTTCTCTTTCTGCGCCTGAGATATTGACACCGTAGATCTGAGGATGGGCGACACCATCAAATTGGGCGAATAGGACTTGATTGTTGGTGCAGCGGACGGCTCGCAGAACACGTAGGACAGATCGCAGCCAAGCCGCGCTGAGGCCATGGCCGAGAAGTAAGGGGCTCCTGTATAATCTGCACTGCCACCAATTACGGCGACTCGACCGAGCTGGCCCTTGTGAAATTTCTCCAGCATGGGAGGCACAATTTTGCGGACCTTGCCTAGCATTGCGCGCGCCGCTGCCGACATCTTGACCCGGGAAGCTGGACCTTCTGGGTCGGAGGAACTCATTTGTAACGAGGGCAGTCGGTCGTGAAGAATTGGAAAGAGGAAGCAAATGTCACTACGGTTCCAAGATAAGCGAGACAGGTATAATCGACCCTTTCGGATCTATGCAAGTGGGCTTCACTGCTGTGATTGTGCTTGACATCCAGCTGTGACGAGTGATGTCAGAAGGGACCGGCTGCGTCACCATTGATTGAGGCGGATGGATCGTCCGTGGTGGCAGCCCGTCGCAAAGCAATTAGCTCTACAACGAATTGTCAAGCTCTGGCATTGCTACGAGTCCCGGGTGCCGTGGTATTACGACGTAGAAGAGAAAGTTGATAACATTTAGCCTCTACTGAACACTTTGACATAAACATTATCCTTGCTGAATTTGCTCTTCTAGCTTAATTAAACTATGCAGCCAACTCTGCGTCCTGATTGGCTGGAATTTTAGCGCAAGGCTGCGCTTCTTTGCTTTCCTTGCGAGCTACTCATACAGAGAGACAACTCAGCCACTTTCATTGAATGGCCCGCCCAGATGCAGTGGGGTGAGTGGGACAGAGGCAGGGCCTGCCGCCCTCCGAGATATACCCAATGACTACGAAGTCTCGTCAAGGAGTCAAGGGCAAGAGGGCGGAATTCTCGTTGCATTGGTACAAGCAGTGTATCATGTGCGTCACTTCACAAATGGCAAGAGCTCAGTTATTCACATGCCAAATTATTAATGGTAAGGCGGTCCTGGGCGGTTCCGAAACGTACGGAACATGGTCCAAGGACTCCGGCCAATGCTTTCCGCACCTTATCGCAGCCTTGCCATGACCCCATGGGGTCTCCAGACCAGTGGGGAAAGTCGACACCGTGCCTCCCTCTCCAACCTCATGTTCTCGATGCCTTCGTGTTCCGTTACCGAGCCCTCTATTATTAAGCTGGAAACAATTGCCTGAAGGTTGATCGCGAAATGCGGAAAAGCGGTGCCCAGAGCTGTTCATCAAAAATGGGTCTTACTCAAGACCAACGCTCCCTGATTGCAGAGCCGACCACAATTCCACACCGTTGACCCTCTTGGGCTTTCCTCTCGCTATTGCAGAAATCATGTCTGGGTCGGCACTATCTGGAAATGGTTCTGCAAAGTTCATCCAGACCCTCTGGTCAATCCCATTTGCTTGGAAACTGACATTGCCAATATTGTCGGTTGTCTTCTACGTATGTTCAACCCGCCACGACAGTCCAGACTCACTCAACTGTGTCTCTGCTAACGAGGCATCGGGTGAAGACTTTCGCACTGATTGTGTACCGACTTTATTTCCACCCGCTTGCAAGATATCCTGGACCTCTGCTAGCCAGAATCACCAACTGGTATGCCGTGTACCATGCATACAAAGGAGACAGACATCTGGATATGTACTATTCACATCAAAAATATGGTGAGCGTGCCAGGGGGGCTTTCGGCGGGAGATCTTCCCCTTTATCAAATTGACTTTTGCTAGGCAAATTTGTACGGCTCGCTCCTAATCTGGTCACAGTCAATGATGCGGCCGCCATCAAGGGTAAGTGCGTCGGGAGTGGAGCATTCAGCTTATTTTCACGAGGGGTGAATGCCGATTGACAATGCCATAGAAATCTATGGGGTCAATCAGAACGTCAGAAAGTCCGTTTTCTACCAACCGGCGATTGAGCATTCGGGGATAGAAAGCACATTCAATGCTCGTGATCGACAGCTCCATGCCAAAAAACGCCGTGTTTTGGCCCCGGCCTTCACTGAACCCGCGTTAGCAATGATGGAGGACTACATGCAATTCCACATTGGCCGAATGTTCCATGCAGCCTCTGGAGAAGAAACCTTCCAGAGCGAGGCGCAATGTTGGACAGCCGACATGGGTAAATGGGGCAACTATTTGACGTTCGACGTCATGGCAGATCTGGTGTTTGGTAAAGATTTTGGTATGCTTGCCGGGGATGAAAGTAGAGAACTCCCCGAGATTATCGACGGCGCTGTGCACCGTGAACTGATTGTACGGAGCACCACTATCCCCTACCCGAGCCGGGATCTACACGAGGCTATGAGCTAACTCGCACTGCCATAGGCCGGCTCGAGCCCCTTCGTCAATAGATGGGGGCTAGACAAGATCCTCTTTCCCGACATCGTCAAACGAGGTTCGCAACTGATCAAGTACGCAAAGCAACAGGCCGAAGTTAGGCTCAAGGCCGATCAAACTCGAAAGGACTTCTTTTGGTACCTGAGCAACGCTAAAGAGAAGGATGGCCGTCCATCTTATTCCGACCCGCGAGAGATCTTCTCGGAGGCAAGGACGTTGATTATTGGAGGTACGTACGACTTGCAAAAGCCCTACCGAAACTCAAGGTGGGTGACTGTACACTTGAATAGACATGCTGACTGCCTCCACTCTCCGGGGACGGAAATAGGTTCGGATACCACTGCCACCCAGCTTGCGGCGAATTTTTTCTACATCACCCAAAATCCCAAGACGCTGGCGAAGCTGACCGCCGAGGTGCGATCCAGCTTCCCCAATGTCGATGCCATCCGACTAGGACCCGCACTGGACTCGTGTCGATACCTACACGCCGTGGTCAACGAGACTCTCCGCATTAGCCCCAGCCTTCCAGGGATCCTGCCACGCGAAGTCCTCCCTGGCGGCCTCGGCGTCTGCGGCGAACATTTTCCTCAAGGCGTCGACGTAGCCGTCCCCATTTATACTCTCCATCACAATGCCACGATCTATCCTAGCCCTCACAAACACATCCCCGAGCGCTGGTTGCCCGATCAGACGAGCGAGGAGGCAGTCAAGCAATGCCATGACGCTCTGACTCCATTCTCCTACGGAAGCAGAATGTGCATTGGATGGCGGCTGGCGCTGATGGAGCTGCGGCTCACAATTGCCCGTGCTGTCTGGATGTTCGAGTTGGAGTACCTGGGAGGCGGAAGGGAGGACCGTTTGCTCGGCCCTGATTCGGACGCACTCGAATACCAGCTCTTGGATCACATGGCAGCAGGACGAAATGGACCGATCATCCGCTTCAGGAAGAGAGAGGCGTTGTAGCCTGGGGGAATAAGCTCAATGCAGCCCCTGCCGATGACCATAGTGGCGGTGAGATGAATTTGCGCACCATCTGGGAACGCCACCGTCCAAGGCAGAATTCTTTGGTCACCACAGTAATGAGGGCTGGCTCGGAAGCAACAGTTGAAGCCAGCGTATACCTATGGCAGTCGGGGGAGGTTCTCAAAAATAAGGATCTTCGCATAACGAGAGTGGTGACATCCCCGCCAACCCGATTCCTCCCAGTTTGCTGAGTCCAGTGGGGGCTTCTCGTGTCCATTCTGACGCGGGCAGCATGGAAAGAACAAACCTCCACAAGTGTGGACTGCCCCGGCCTTGGATGCAGCCATTCCGCTTGGGATTGTCTTTTGGGCCGGTGTTTTTATGGGTAATCACAGGCCCGCGAGAGAGACTTTCGTGCATGCTATCAGTATGCCAAACAGATAGACACTTGAATGAAACGCTATGAACCGACGCGACCTCAAGAAGAATAATAGCTGCTGGTGCCACAAACACAGATACGAGGATACCCGTTATTAGCGATGACCGATAGATCCATCGTGCCCCAGTTCGAGTCTTTGCCTCGTCAGCCTGCCTGGCGAAAGAGACGCATCCGGAGAGGCCTATACAGGTATCATCTCTTTCCAGTGCACGTTCTTCTTCGGTCAAGTGAATAGTCGAAGCGAGCTTGTATCTGACAGAAACTCAAACTCTGACAGGAGCAAGTCTCCGGCCCAGTCCCAGGCAGCGTGATCTTCTATCGGACGAGGAAGCCTCAGTCCCCCCATGTTGGTGTCATTTTGGCCAACGCTCGTATTATTCGCTTGCTCCACCCTTAGAGGGAAGTTGTCCGTATCTGCCTGGTCGGTTGGTCCACTTGCTGCAGCTTGTCCTTGGAGTTCTGGGCCTGCATTGCCACCGGATGCACTGCGTGATCTTGGCGCCGTCGTAAACAAATAGTTGCTCAAATTCAGATGAGCTGTTACCCCTCGCATGCGTTCCCAGAGATATTTGGAGTGATGTGTGGTCTCGGCCAGAGTACGAAGCAGGTGCAGCGCGACCAAGGAGCTCTGTCGGGCTTTGAGACGAGTTTCTTCCGTTATGACGATCTCCTTTCCATTGGCAGAGGGGTTTCCGCGTTTCGACGAACCGAATGTGGTCGCAAAAAGCAGGACATCCAAAGCCGAGATGAGGAAATGGTTGAGTAGGGCTTGGTGGAAGCGGTATTCCTTTGTCGAATTGTCCAACCCTGCCACTATTTGCACTGTGTCCGCGGCCACGTCCACAGAGGTGGTCCAAATATCTGGTGGCGCTGCGTCACGGAGAGTTGTGCAGAGAAAGGCCCGGGAAATCAGGGTTCGAAGGTGGTTTGCACGTAAGGAGAGGGTTGTGCGCACTAAATGGAGAGCTGCTCTCGCCTTGTCGTTGGCGTTGGTACGTTCCAAGTCGCTAGAGGTGTATTGGGTCCATCGTTCAAGTTGGTATTGGAAAAATGCATACTTTTCTTGCCAATTATGCAAAAGCTGAGGTCTAGTGTCTCTACTATCACAGAAGAGATCATCGGTGGCTTGTTTTCCGATCCGTGCGTACTCGACCATGGCTGTCAAGAAGACTGCACCGAGCTGATACACACTATCAGTTAGCCGCTTAGAGCGATCGGAAAGGGAGGACTGTCAAGTTCGGGACCTACAGGCCGGGGAAATGTTGGCTCGAGACGGAGCTCTTGAGCAGCGTTTGCTACTCCCAGCCCATAGCTGAGCTGGCGTTCAAGAACGTAAATCGTCCAGACGGTGTTGATGGCCCAGGAACGAGTTGCTGCATCGGGGAAGGAGCGCATGAGCACAATCTCTCGATTCAACCCGAGCTCCAGAATGATTCGTGTGACGTTTCCTAGGAAGCGCCATCCGCGACGCCATATTCCTCGACGTAGATAGAAAATGCTCTGGCAGACATAAGTCAGTCTTCTTAAGGGTTGGATTTCTGTGGAAGGGGCCATTACCATCAATGTCATCGATACCAAATCTTTGAGGTCCACAGTATCGCTCCATAGCATTGGCTCTACCTCTGAATGGACGCTTTGGAAGAGCCTCAGTGCCATGGTATTGTGCATATCGCCCTCTGTGAGCAGCCCTGTCGCTAAAACCAGCTTTAGAATGGCCAGATCACTCCGGCATAGTTCTGATGTCCAGGACTCGGGTGGTCTTTGATTTGAGTAACGCGCCCGGGCGTCCATTAAGCATTCCGCTATTCGCATAACGCTGGCCGTATCGACAATGGGATACATGAGCCCTTCCAAGACCCCGTACGATTCTATGGTTTGCATAATCTTGTTGTCGTCCAGCTCTTCCAGTGGGTGGATCAAGCTCGAAGGGGAGAGTATCTGAGGCAGGTTCATGTGTGGCGCTGAGTCTGGAGTATCAGAGGCATTGCTCGCGGTCATGTCGCTCCATTCCCCGTCAATGATCTCGCCCTGGATGATCCAGAAAGGAGACGGCGCCGATGTTGGCGATGAGGCAAGTTGTGACGTTGGCTTGTAAGAGCCGTCGAACTTTTCGACCCCAGAATCGATCACATTGATGCAAAACAGCGAGCTCGTTTGACTGTGTAGCAATGGCAATGCCCGTTTATAAGCTGTCTCAAAGCCGTGTTCCCTTGAACTCGGTGGGCGAGGCAGCTTTTGAGCCCCGGTCAGCATTGCCATTTGTCCTGTCAAGAGGTCCAGCCTCTGGCCTTGCTGCTCAAGGAGCGCTAACAGCGATGTATGAAATTGGTCTTCATTGTCTCTGTTGAAGTCAGTTCTTGTTGGACGATTCATAGCTTCGAGGGTGGGTCGAAGTCGTTCGGCGTCCTCTTGCTGTCGCTCTTCCACCAAGAAGGTCGGCAAATACTGTGCACTGTAGTGACAAGTCGACGGGTCACGCGCTGCGCAGGGTGCACACGGGAGGCGGCCATCGCAACGAACTTTGGCGGCCTTGCATCGATTGCATGCGTGCGTTGTATAAGGGTCTCTCTTTCGGCGGGCAGTGGAATGTTGTGCCCCCTTTTTGGCAATTCTTCCACCAGTCTTCGCGTTGATGGTAGGCTGAGCTTCTGATGGAGCAGGCATGGTTTCAACTACTCGTACTGTACACGATCAAAACGATGCTCGAACTTGCCATAGACACAAGGCAATGGGAGAGAGTTGATTTGTCAGGAGGAGTGCGATTTCCTAGTGTGGAATATGGGGGCGTGCCCAGCATCCAAGTCTGGGGGAGGGGGGGGCGGAGTTGCTCCGTGCGGGGGGGATATGTACAGTACATATCAGCCTGGAGAGGCTGGCAGTCTGACGCCGGATCCTATTCGCTGGACCATCACATTCTGTTATGAGTAACTCAAGTCTCACCCTAGGTTCGAGTAGCTAGCGCCGCTGTTTGATGCGGCAGCATATCAAAAGAGGGTGTCGCAAGCTTAGCATCTGTATACAACTGTGTAGACCAGAAGAGATTGATATTCTGTTGTCAAAGGCCCAAAATCTTCCTCATTACGCCGAGCAACGTCGCCGGACAGTCCTCAGCCATACTCATGCTTCTCCACGCCACGAAGTTGTCGGGACGTACCAAGACGCAGCCGTCTTCGTTGACTTCACGGCGATGATACCAGTCATTATAGACGGCTTCATACTCCAGACCAAAGCCGACCGCAAATACCGCGACCTCTATGCCTAGGCCTTCTTTGACTTTTATAGCAGCCTCCCGCCACATGTCTCCTCCATGGCCAGTAAAGAGAGTGAATCGGCCTTTGCCGCTCAGATCTAATGTGGACACCGGCTTCTGTGGAATGCTCGTGTTCAGCCAGGCATGTGGCAGTCTTACCCCAGGGTACGTATGGGGCTCGTAATATAAGACCGGATCTGAAGGGGGCTTCGGAGGTTCTCCTGCGTCGTCGAGAAAGACGGCAGACGACTCATAGCGCTGTCCCATATCGGATCCTTGCGCCAGGAACTCGTGACACGTATAATCAATCGAGTTTATGAGTTGCTGACGGCGACCTCGGCCCCGTTCGGATACTTCATCTAGGATGGCCAATTGTTGCTTCCGTTCCTGCAAAGACGGGCTGAGAAACCCAAGAGATTCAAAGATAGGTATATGTTCTCTCAGAGAAGAATTTGCCCTGGAATTCGGAGCCGTCAGTCGCAAACGTCTCTACATTGCCCAAGGATGCGAAGAGCTTACCGGCCAACCACTCCAGCTCCTACTGGTGCCCGCTCGACAGTATAGCTGTCCAGCAGGGATCTCCCCGCAAGCCCTACCTCTCGTTAATGGGTTGGTCTCGCTTCAAGGCAAAGCAGAACCCCGTAACCAACTGTCTGGGGGAAAAAACCTACCCTTTTCGACCAGAGCAACCTTCCATGCTAGGTTGGCAGCATCTTGGATGCAGGTATTCGATCCGAGCCCGTTCATTGGAGGGTGTCTATGTACCGCATCGCCCAGGCAAAATCTGTCCAATTCAGTAATGCTCGGCAGGTGGACGGAGGGAGTGACTCTTACACCTGGCCTTTACTGTAGCACTCTGCCACAGTCTCATTGATGACCCACTTGTCTATTCGGAGGATGTCGACGGGTATTGACGCATCACCTAGTACGGACTTGGCCTGGTCCTCAACCTGCTTTTTCTCAGGCATGAAATCTGCCGGACAAGTTGGCTTGTACATCATGATCACCAGCCATTCGTACCACGGCTTGACCATTCTCACGATTGACCACGCAGCAAAGTCCGGCTGCTCTGCATCAGGTTGAATGACGTAGTGTAGGTTCCCAGTTCGCGATTTCATTATGTCCGACAGATCAGCTCGAAGCAAAACATTCAGCGCGATGCCTTGGCTCGGTTTGATAGACATTGGTAATCCAAGCTGTTTGACGACGATGCTTTTGGCACCATCTGCTCCATAAAGATACTTGCATCTGATTTTCTGGGTCATGCCGTAGATCCGATCTTCGACTTCTGCAAGGACCGAGTCTGGTGCCGAAGTGTCAAATCGGACAAGTCGAGTGCTAAAGCGACAAGGGAATCCATGTTGAGTGGAGTATCTGAGCAGGATTGGCTCCACGAGGGTTTGGGGGAACTCCAGATGCGTGCAAGGGCTGTGCTGTTCGAAATCGCCCTGCGTGAAGCAATATCCCCGTCAATGATCTTCAATGCAGTAAAAAAAAAAAAGTAAGATACGCACCCCCCGCTTGGGACCACTGCCCCATGAATGAACCCGACCGAATTCTCTCCCTTTCATCGTGCTGCACCAACGCGTGAGCCCTTTCTCAGGGCCAGCATACCCAAGCTTGAGGAACTCATTTTCGATGTCCATATCCAAGTCGCGAATGCATTCTTAGGAAATTCCCCAAGACACGATTTTAGAGAGTGGGATTTTGGATGAGACAGGTTGCCAACTTACCCATCGTAGGTTGATTGATGATATGACCTCGAGGTGTATTCGCCGAAGACGGAGCAGAGCTTATGATTAATCCTTTCAATTCTATCGTCCAAAACACGCTGCCGGTTAGATGACCGAGAGCAGTTCAGCCGTGTCGTTGAGACACTTACCATGTTTGCCCAGAAAGCAAGCCAGTGATGCCCCAGCAGGGCCTGCTCCGACAATCAAGTGGTCAACCTCCAATATATCGTTGCTCATTGCGTGATGTTGACGGGTTGCTATGTCTGTCATAGTCTTTCGGTATATTCGCAGGCGAACGTATGCACAAGACCTGAGGATGATAACGAGGCTTCAAAGCAATGAATCAATCTTCGAGAAACATCAACCGGCGAACATAGGGGCATTTGACAGAATTCAATAATATGTTGGCAATGCCCTTGAGCAGCCTCAGACCACTCCTGTTTCCTCGATGTCTCGACGCTGACGAGCTACGGTACACGCTTCGGGAAACCCCCCAGCTCATCCACTTGTTGGCAATTCTATATTCGAGAACAGGAGAGCATCTGGCCGAGCTGAGATGTTGGTCGTCGAGCGTCAGAGACACGTCCACGAGTGTCCCACTCGACTTCGGAATGTTCCGAACTGCCGCATTTTCCGATTACTGTACCAATAGAATGGCCAGGAAGATAGATGGTCGGGATTGTTCCGCCCAGATTAGCAGATCGCCAGCCCCTGATGCCCAGAGCCTTACCAACCCACGACTACAGATAGCAACTGATCAAAGAAGAGACAAATACTTTCACGCGTGCGAGCCATATATCAACATGCTGGACTTCTCACACCCTTGTCACAAAAACAAACCTCAGTCACCAGAAATTCTCGCCAAGGGACTATATCTGCACCTCTCCCACACCTCGAATCATGTCGCCAAACACTGCAGACAGCCTCATTGCAGCGGTTGCCGAACGACGATCGGTCTACAAACTCTCCGGTGAAACCACCATCTCCAAGGAAAGGCTCGAAGAGATCGTCAAGAAAGTCCTCTTAGCCACTCCGTCGGCCTTTAACACCCAAAGCACCCGCATCATTGTCTTGCTGGGAGACGAGCACCGAAAACTATGGGACATCGTTCGCGCCGGGGTGACGCCCCTCGTTGCAGCGGAACAGGCACAGGCGACCGAAACAAAGATCGCTGGATTTCAGGGCGCTTATGGCACGATCCTCTTCTTCGAGGACCCGACGCCGTATGAGCCTCTTCAAGCGTTTAAGATGTATGCCGATAAGTTCCCAGGCTGGCGTGAACAGACCAGTGGCATGCACCAATTGCTCGTCTGGACGGCACTGGAAGCAGAGGGGTTGGGGGCGAATGTGCAGCATTATAATCCCCTCATTGACGAAAAGGTGCAGCAGACCTGGTCTGAGAAAATCCCGCACCAGTGGCAGCTACTGTCCCAGATGGTCATTGGGAAGCCAGTGGGAGAGATGCCGCCGGCGAAGGAAAAGAAGCCTGTTGAGGGCAGATTCGCCATCATTGGCTGAGTCCAGGATAAGACGCGTTAGATACCTCGGGCTCTGTGCAAACACGTTCGAGAACGACAGGACTAGAGGAAAGGTAAGAGAAGAACTTGTCTTGGAAGAAATATTGGATAGTATAGTGCACCTGCAGAATGGATAGATCCTGGAGGACTGGATCCTCTGTCGTAAATAGCATCATAAACTCACCCTACGACTCGGATCATTTCATGCATTTACGTAGAAGACCATGGGCGCCACTAACATGGCAGCCTCTGCCGGCGGATGACGGGCCCACAGGTCCTCCCAGCGCAGAATCCTCAGCAAGAGCATCTTTGTCTCCGTGTGACAATCCCCCCGACGGCGTGATTCCCCAGTGGCGTAGACTTGGGTTCAACACACAGACCTGGTTTGCAGAGGACCATCTGTCCCCTTTGCGTGGCGTCCCCCAGCTGAGGACACCTGGATCGTCCCCCCACACTCAGTTGCACGGGGAAAGGTTGATCCGTGTTCGATTCCGTGATTTGTTCCGGGAAACCCGGAAGGATGAGCCTGGAGGGTTACTCAGTGACTTCCGTGATTCATTCCGCAATACCCGGAACGATGAGCCCGGAGGGTTTTATTCAGCATTTCCCCCTCCCTTCCAGCCTGATCGAATGTGAAGCGTCTCTCTCTCAACCGCGTGAACCTGGCACTTCGATGACTCTTTTTGGGGCGATTGTGAGACGGGATGCCGTGACGACCGACCCCGATTCCTGGCAGTGGGAGGATGAACATTGGCCGGCTCTGGCCAGGGCATGGGACTTGCTTGGTCCGATTCGGGTCGCAACATGTATCCTATAAGAGCAGAGGGGAATAGCTCCGAATGACTCCAAATTTGAACCACCTGGCGCCTCTCACGATGGCGTCCCAAACCAATGGCACCGAGGGGATCCCGTACACCTTATACCACCATACTTACTCGCTCTGTTCGATTATGATCCGCTACCTTCTGAGAATCCGGGGGGATGCCAAAGATGCCGCGTCCTCGATGAACGTCACGGAGGAAATGATTGATATCTTCAAGGAGGAGCAGCTGTCGGAAAAGTACCTGCTCGAAGTGAACCCGAACGGTCAAGTGAGAATATAGTTCAATTCGACCCCCCTCTCCCCCCTCCAACACCCCTTGATCACCCCGTCACCGTTTTCCTGATTTGACTCTGAGACGTCCAAGGCTGGGCTAATCGTGCATCCGCCTGTTCCCCCCGGGGGGAATGGGAGGATGAGTTCAGGTTCCTGTGCTGGGCAGCCTGGTCGCCTTCTCCTTCCCACTGGCACAAACCACGGCCATCTCCAAGTATATCGCGGAGCGATATCCCGCTCTCCACCCTTCGGAGCACGCGGCCGACATCAAGAGACTGCTCGACGAAATGCACGCGATGAACTTCTTCACCCTGTCCTTCGTCAAAAGCCCCAAACTGGCCTCGGGATTTGCCGATGCGGTGTTGAAACTCCTGGAGAAGCCCGACATTAGCGACGAGTATCGCAAGGCTTTGGAGTACAAGCTCATGATGTCAGTCACAACCTCCTCCCCTGTTGGCCCATGTGTCTTTGTCCCCATCGTTCCTGACACGTCGCGGGGTATTATCTCGCGGGGCGCAAAATTCTGACCTGATACAGTCTTCGACGAGACAAAGTGCATGCCCTCACCCCCGCCAAGATACAGGCCGAGGTGGACAAGTGCCAGGAATATCTGGACGGGCTCGTCCCGCTGCTCCGCCCGGACGCCGGCCCGTGGGTATGGGGGTACCAAAGGCCCACGGCGCTCGACGCGGACTTGGTGGTTTTGCTCGCGAGGCTACAGGATGTCGGACGCGATGGGATCATTCCGCAGGAGCTCAAGGAGTACGCTGAAAAGGCGTACCAGACTCCCGAGTGGATCGAAGTCATGGAGGGGAGGACCACGATGTACGATGGGCCTGGCACCGCTCCACCAAAGAAGTGAGGGTACATAGTGTGAAAAAGCTCGTCGCCCTTGCTCGGGAGAGGACGCGAGCCTTCTTCCTTGACGGGGCATCGACAAAGAAATAAAAGGTGGAAAGCATGAGAGTTCCTCTGTTATCTAATCCCCGCCTGTCTTCGTGGCTCTCGTAGTGCAGAAACCTCATTCACCCCCGAAGGGCGGCCGCCCTCTCCCCCTTCCGCCCAGTAGTCAAGGTGGCCCAGGCCATTCGATCTTGTAGTCGCTGGAGCTTCGGAGCTTCCAGTTCCAGGGGCGGGTCGATTTCCCGAGCGAGATGGACGCCTCCCAGCCGCTGGACGGTCAGCCAGGAGAGCGCACTCTCGCAGCGGAGAAGGGGGTATTGTTTAAAAAATTCCTGGTCGAGGCGCGTGCCGGGCACATCAGTGCAGCAGAGGCCATACGCCTTGCACAGGGCAGCCACCTCTGGCGAGGTTGGCATGGAATGCTGGTGTCGAGACGGATGACGGGGACCGGGGCCCCGCTTCAGCTTTTGTTTTTCGAGGAGACACAGGTCCCAGAGCCGGAAGCTCACACTGGGACTGCTGATGCTCTTGCTGCTGGTGTCGTGCTCGAGGGTGATGGGGCATCCTTGCTCCGTCCAGGAAGACTGGGGAGGGATCGCGTTCTGGATCGCCGTGCTCACCACCATGTCGACGTCGATCTGCTCCGGGCACGGCAGCAAGATCAGCTTGTCCCGCAGGTCAGGCCACGGTAACCAGTCGATGAAGGGTGAATGTGGGATGCACAATTGGGCCTCGGTCGGACGATAGTTGGGAGGCAGTCGCCGATAGGACTCGGGAGAGGGAAAGTTGCGCCACAGTTCGACCAGGCTGAAATGCGAGCAAGCCCCCTTGAGGGGAAAAATGTCTGGTCAGTTTGGTCTAGAGAAGGGGAGAAGGCGGCGGCACATCCTACCCCGGACAGGGGGACCTACAATCAGCTGCCAAAACATCTCAATGGCCGGCCACGCTTCATGAAGCACCCATGTAGTCCCTTCAAAGGCCAGCGCAGCAAGGAATTCAGCCCTGTGAGGGAAGTCTATGTCAGCCACATCCATAGGTAGCGTTGGTATGGATCTCATGAGACTCGAACACTGGGAGATGCATACCGCGCGGAGTTGGAGCAACGTTGCTTGACATGGTGGCTCATGGCCATGATGTACTTGTCCACGGTGCCCCGTGGATCGACAGGGTAAAACCCCGTGTCCCGCTGCTCGTATCGAGGCTGAATAGGGAGAGGCAGCTGCGGAGGGCTCCAAAAAGCGCTCTGCTGTGTTGGGCACGCAAGGGAGTCGGGAGCCGGAAGGTGTTGGAGTGCCTCGATCGAGACATGTTCCCCCACTGGATGGGATGCGAAATTGTCCGGCCCATCGAGAAGGGTCATCATGGATGGATCTTCCTTCCTAACGGAGGCATGTGGAAGCGGAACAGGTTCCAGGGCGAAGAGGTCGTCCATCAGATCGACCTCCAGGCCTGCCCGAGCGACAGGAGGGGAGAATGGATTTGTCTCGTCCATGGACCAAGGCCACGAGGACAGAGCCACACAGTGCATTTCGGCGTCCCAATGATAGTAGCCATGTTCGAGATCCGGCGCCCCTTCGCCTCCAAGTTCTTCTGGGGCCCCAGACGTGCCATTCAGAAGCAGATCGCTCTCTCCCATGCACGCTGGCATCTGATCAGACCAGTCTCCTGCTACGCTCGCGGCGTCGCTCCAATCTGGTGCAGTAGCGGGCCACTGCGCCGAGAGAGATGCACAGATGTTTTCTAGGCGCTCGACTCGAAGTTCGGTCAACCTCTCCCGTTGTCTCAGGGCAAAATTGTCCCTCTCCAGTTGGATCAGTCGACGTTTGAGCCGCGCATGAGCGTGACACTCGGTCAGCGCCATGAATGATGGTTGTTGATTATTCCCCCGGCGGGCTAGGGGTCGAGTTCTATCCGTAGGTGGTCTCTCCGACGAAGATGCTGCTATCGTGATGCATGGCTGGAAAGGGAGGTGCCAGGGCTGGGCAAAGAGGGGAATTTACACGGCCCAGAAGGCTCCCTGGGAAGAGGTCGATGCCAGGGAGGCTCCACCTCTGGGGGAACGCACCGAGGCGCCGGAGAAAATCTGGGGTGCAGGGCGGAAAAAGGGCGGAAAAGGGGTGAGGAGACCCGGGGAAGAGGGGGGGGAAACCAGACATTCTGACTAATTCACCGAGAGCGGTTCGTCGCTCTTGCTACTGTAGGCGGGTGCGGAATGCTAATCCGAGGACGCTTGGAACTGCACGATACGTGGGACCGGAAGCGGGGGCTTGCTTCAGTCCGGTCTCCATCATCTTCCACAGCCTCATCCGACACCAAGCCCCGGACCCCGATGCGTGGCTGCTCCTCCATCCTGCCGGCGTTGGCACCACGGGTACTGTCTCCTTCACGCGCGACGGAGAATTGAGTCCGCATCGGGTCATGGCTCAACCCTAATGCTCCCTCCACTCCGCTCTGGCTGTTCCTCCAAGAAGCCCCTTTTGGTTAGACGTGCTAGCCGTGCGGCGGCTCCTTTCCCAAGGCGCCGGGACGTCGGTATAGTTTGACCAAGATGCCTTCCTGCTTGTTAAACCAAAAGTCGGCGGTCGTCCAGTCCCGGCTCGGGTCGGCCAATTCAACTTGAAATTGGCGCAAGAACTGGGGGATGATTTTGTGCATTTCCGCAATGGAGATCTGGTGGTCGAGCCTCAGTCAGTACAGCGAGCGCACCTGAGGCCCATAAGGGGATGAGGACCACGGAGGGAGGGGTTCAACGAACATTTTTCCCAAGACACGTCCTCGACCCCTGTCCAAAATGGAACAAGTAGCGTTCCATCCGGACGCTCGCGTCGCCCTGGAGCCATCGTTCAGGCACAAAATGGGGGGCATCCGCCCCAAAGACACCGTGGTCGAAGTGGACGACCGCGGCATTGATGCCCACGCGTGTGTTCTCGGGGAAGAAATGGCCTGCAATCATGGCCCCTCCGGGGGGCGGGTGTCGGGGGAGTGACATGCCCACTGCCGGATGAATACGCATGCCCTCCTTGAGGCACGCCACTAGGTATGGCATTGCGATGGCTTCGGAGTACTTGACGTTCGGCGCCAAATTCCCGGCGTCTGAAGCGTCCACAATTTCATCCACCAGCGTCTTCATGGCGTCGGGCGACTTCATCAGGTGGTACATAACCGTTCGAATTGAAATGGCCGTGGTGTCACTCCCGGCCAGCCTGGGGCAACAGTCAGTTCCTGGGTCAAATTCAGGGAGTGGGCAAGCAAGCGATGAGCCCCAACACACGTACAGCGCGGAGCAGACTTCGCTGTTGATGTCCATCATACTCCATCCCGGTTTCCCTTGGAGTAGTCGGACCAATTTATCCAATATGTCTTTCCTCCCGACGTCCTTTCCGCTCTCAATCTCCACAACCCGGTCTCGAACCACTCCCCGGGCTCGCTGGCGGATGCTCTCGAAACATTTGATGCCATCTCGAACTGATGGCACCATAGGAGCGACGGTTTGGATCACCCGTCGCACGGATTTGGGCAGCACGCCGCTAATGGCCGCCCCGGGAAACAACACGTCCAGGTGCTGGATGGTATGTTGGTGGTCGTGCTCCCCGTCGAGGAAGCCGAACCGTTGCCCAAAGAAGAGCTCTCCAATCACATCAAATGTATACCTGACAGGAGGTTAGCGAAACAGGCCGTGGGTCAGGTCCATCGCCCGGCCCTCGTGGGACATACCACTGGATCCACTCTCCCAGGTCAATCACCGTCCCAGTATCAGCATACTTGGCCATCTTGGACAAAAACACCTCCGAGCACCGGTCAATGCAGGCCTCGGACTCCAAGAGCGTGGACATGGAATACATGTGATTGACGAAGCGGCGGCGTCCGGCGTGGAATTTTTCGTCTTTGCGGGAAAAGTGGTCCCCATGACCGGGCATGGCTTGAAACTCATCATAAAAATCCGTCTGGCCACCGCGATTAGTCGTGGCACCGACCCGGCGAGAGGGATAGATGGAGAATATACGAAATCTCGCCCACCTTCACAAATCCGCTCTTAATCCCATAGATGACCTTGATGGCTTCCGGGTCCGAGATCGAGACCTCATCGGGGGCGATGCGGACAACGTGCCCTGCGCGCAAAGGAAGACATTCAGCTGGCCAAACCCCCCCTCTCCCTGTGAGGAGATCGAGTCAGGGGACTATTTACCATATTGGTGGTGCAAATCGCGTTGCCCCTGGTCGATGTGCCCCTGGCTGACCTGCAACGCCACCCAGGTCCGACTGAGGGACGCGCAAATCGGCCCTGGAAGCCCTGCAAGAGGGTGAAAGAGACGGGTATAGGCAATCCAACCCACAAAGTAGAGGACGACCAGCCCCAAGGCCAGGTACAGAGGTGACATCTGGGTCAAAGACCCAGGGTTGCGGACGACAGCATGTTCAACAGTAGCAAAACAATGCTTCAAGCTTGGGGGCCCCGATCCCTCTGCAATCCATCGTACCTCACATGGGATGAGATATTTATATGATAGAATTCGCAAAAACACAAGCCCCAACGCTGCCGCTCCATCCAGGCCGGTCGCAACCTGTCGGCGGTGCCCCGACCTCGCATGCACTGGACGCGAGATTGATAAACTCGATCGATGCAATTCTCGACTGAGCGGCTGGGAAGGACGTCATGCCCACAGTTTCCGAGTCAACATACTTGGTACCAAGGCATAGTCCATCGCTCAGCGGCAGTCACAAGGTGCCCTAACGATGTTGAGCCAGGCTGCACGGCATCGAATCCTCGGAAACTGTGGAGGTGGCGCTTGTCACGTTGGCTGGCGCAAAGATCTGGTGTGGGGAGGACGCAGCCTGAGTTCCGGAACGAATTCCTTTACTTCGCGCGAAGGGACGCCGGGCTTCTTGGCCTTGATCCACGGAACGAGGGTCATAACGAGGCGGGGAATGCCCTTACACGCTCGGGAATCCTGTAAAATGTCTAGGAACTTGTCTGAAGGTTGTGTCTGTCATCTTTCTTCTTGTCCTTCTCCTCCTCCTCATCGTCATCATGTCCAGCACCATGCCATACAACTGTTCTGTTTGCTCCAAGAGCTTCATACGAAAGGACCACTTCCACCGACATGCCCTCACTCACACCAAAGATCGTCGCTATCAATGTCCCATCTGTGGTTACGAGTTTGGCCGCCCGTAAGTATATCCATGGCTCCCGTGATTGTCTCTCCACGACAACGACCAACCCAGATGGAGGGGGACCGTCCATGAGACCATGGCTGACCACAATCCGGGTGCGACCTGGTATGCAGAGACGTGCTCCTCCGACATATCCGTTGCCATGCCCGCGCCAGCCGTTTGATAGAGGATCAATCACGATCCGTCGTGGCGTGCGATGCCTGTCCCGCGAAGAAGGTGCGCTGCGGGAACCGTCGGCCGTGTTCGTCATGTGCCAAAGCGGGGACCGTGTGCGAGGTGAGCCGGAAATTCAAGCACGGGGGCCAGCCGACGCTTTCACAGCAGCCTTAAGCAGGATGGACACACACACACACACACACCACCGCCCGCAAGGGCGTAGGAGGTCGCCGCTGCGGCCGTGTTCGTTCTTCTTCCACGTTCCCGCGGCAGTGGCACCACCTCTGGCACATTGGACGACAAAGCTGTTGCATGTGGATCCTGTTGGTGTTGCTTTGGCCATGGAGGGGATCACCTGCTTCCTCCTGGCCTTCCAGTATGGAGGGAACACCCGCCACTGGAGTAGTGGCGTGGTCATCGGCCTCTCGTCGGCTTCGGGCTGCTCGTGATAGCACTTGTGGGCTGGCAGATCGGGCTGGGTGACAAGGCCATGATGCTGTCGCGACTGTACAAGCAGCGCTCGCTCTCGACCACGGCGTCGTTCCAGTTCTTCTTCATGGGCCGCTATATCGTGCTCCTATACTATCTGCCTGTTTACTTTCAGAGCATTCTCGGCGGAAGCTCAAGGTATATGATGGCTCTGGTATATGGAGTACACTAATATAGGAATCGGGTTGTAGCCAACTCGGGAGGTGTCCTGTGACTCGAGCCACGGCACTCACAGGGACAAAGGATCACTGTACAAAATACTGCCATTCTACGCCCATTTCTACGACTCTCACCTTCCCATCAATTGAACAATCTAATTTGACACAAGCTAAAGAAAGTTGGACTGAGGATGGATCGGAACATGTGCATATCGGAATAATTTCATACAGCTACGCGGTTCGACAAGCTATGCCCCCTTGCGATCTTCCGGCAGCTCCAATCTAAAGCTGTCTTGCCCATATTTATGCTTTGGCCGCAGCCAGCTTTGCATAATAGCCCGCAGTGTCTACAATTTGGGTCTCAAAATCCTTGAACATGAAGCCAAAGAATTTCTCGCTCTCGGCCGCGTCAAACGGCATTGGCAGTGACGCTTGGCTTCCCCCAAGAGGAAACACCCCTTTCTCCACTTCTGTAGGGAAATGCTTCTTCACGATATCGATGGCTTCATCCCACTTGATGCCGTTGACGTCGTAGTTGGCGCCGAAGTTTCTGTGGCCCTGGACCTTGGGGTCTAGTCCTGCGATATGCAGGAATGCGACGTCGTCGACATGAACAGTGGCAGCCGGCATTCCATTGGGGTTCTTCGCACCGAAGAGCACAGCTAGGGCAAGACCATTTGAACCAGCCACGACGGCTTCTGTGGTGGTTGCCAGCTCATTTGGCCCGACGACAAATGTCGGCATGATGTTGACCACTGTGAACTGTGGCTTTTCCTTTGCAATAAATTCTCGGGTGCGGTTGTAGGCGAGCTTCTTGCTGGCGGAGTATGCTGCGAAGACGTGAGGATATGGTCCGTGCGGGTCTGGCTCAACATTGTCGGCGGTATAAGGCCCCGTTGGCGAGTCGGGGTTCACAGCGGCAACCGAGGAGGTGAAGACTACCCGCTTGACGGATGGTTGCTTCAACGCCGAGTAGAGTATGCTGAGTGTGCCCCGGATAGCGGGCTGGATAATGTTGGCCTCGTCGTCATCAGAAGGCCTTGCCAGAGGAGAGGCAATGTGCACGATAAAGTCGACACCCTGGACTGCCTCGTCGAAAGCCCCATCCTTCTCAATATTCGGGACAATGATAAAGCTAAGCTGCTCGAGGTATGGCTGAGCCGATTTAGCGGCCTTGATCTCCGCGATCTTGCTTTCAGTCCGAACCGCGGCTCGCACTTTGTAGCCTTTGGACAGCGCCTCTATCAACGTCCGGTACCCGACGTGACCTGTGCCACCAGTCAAAAGAACGAGTTCGCCAGCCATTGCAAAAATTCGGCAGGACGGGAAGAGAACCGATTGAAAGTGGTGTAATAAGAATCGCTAGCTGGAAACTCGATTGCTGCTCAACTGTTGCTGTTGTGAGTTGTGAGATAGCAGACGGCAAGGAACTGACTCGAATCTATATATCTTCGTGCCTGGTCCTCTTAATCGCGCGTTGGTGCCATCTTCGTCCATTGAAACTAGCGTCATGTCTTCGGATGCTGCATACCCAACAACCTCGTCTCCTGAGAAAGTTTCACTACGTAACAAATCAAAGCCATTTGTAAGTGTTCTGCAATGTTCCTTGGGCAGTCCCCAAGGCAGTAGACGGCACGATCTAGTCAAGCCGCCGCGTGCTCCAATGTTGTGCCAACCAGCCAGTTAGATGAGCAGCAGCGGACTCCGACCCATGCAGGTTGATGATCGATAATGTCTCGTTTGAGTGACTGGCCGCTCTGTTTACTGATCAGAATTCAGCAACGAGCCAAAGCGGTTTAGTCTCTTAATTGCTTGGCGGGGCTTGCTTTGTCATTCGCACGCAACTCCAAGTTCCTCCCCAGATTCTCACTTTCACGCCCATCTTGCTCCTCTCATGATTGGCCTTTGCAGCGTCATACGCCCGAGTACCTGATAAGGTATTTGCCCAAGAACTGCCCAGCGCAGCCTCCACCGTCATCCGCACACATCTCCCTCGTCCGTCATGATTCAGCAAGAGGAGATCGCTCAACTGGTGGCTTTCCATGCCGCACATTTCCCAGGTCAACCGATTCCACAATTGACTGCGACCCATCACCAAGCCCCAGAACACACTGGACCCGACCCCCTTACAGATCTCGACAGCGACGACCTCGGCTACTACGACGACGGGGCCAAAAGGACTTTGACCGATGAACAGATCAAGATGTTCCGTCACTCGGAGATTCAACGCTTGCTAACCGAAAGAAGAGCAGCCAGAGAAAAGGGCGAAACACAACCGAAACCGGAAGCTGGCAGTAGCTCTTCTACCACGCGGAACTCAAAGAAGCGGCGATTCCACGACGAACCATCGACGGACCATCCCAATGTAGACGCTCTCGTGTACGACGACCAACCAGAGTCTCACACAGGTTCAACTGCGGGAGAGAAGAAATTCTTGTGGCCCGTCCTAGGGCAGCGCGCATCATGATGTTGTCGTCGTGTCGGCAATTCCGAAAAAACAACCGCGGCTATCGCCCTCGGGAAATCTGCCGGCAACATCATATCATCAGCAGCTCAAACGTTCGACTGAGTATGTAAGCAATTCTTTTGTCTATGGAATCTGTTTTGTGATGAGCCCTTGTATCATCCTTAGCCTGAAGTGGGCGCTGGCAGCAGTCTCGGCTTGCTTGATGACCGCTTCAGCACGACAACCCACATCTGCTGAGTCAATCTTCTCTCTGATTATCTCCTTCCAAAGCAACAATGATGACGAAACATGGTGCAAGGACAACAATAACTGATGTGCAGTTAGGCTTTCCGTCCACTCTCCTGCATGAAGATGTTCAATCATCGTGACCGCCGTCCAAGCAACTCGTTCGATGCTTTGCGTTTGAGATTCGTTCGACGTACAGAAGGAGGCTGCGGCTCGTCCACACCACCTGGCCTGGCCTCGAAGGGCTCTCTTGTTTCACCTGTATCGGGCTCCTCATCCTCCGGAGGACCAAAAGACAGAGACGCCTGAGAGCTTGCACCGTGCGGCACCCCTACAACGGGGGGCGTTGCCATTCCAGCCGGAAAGCTCTGGATGACAAGCTCATCATGACCCGCTTGAAGATGGTACTGCGGCTCTTCGTGGTATGATCCGCCCCTCATAGCGTCATTGTTGCCATTCCCTGCCTGTGGGGTGTCGCCGTCAACACTTGTTTGTTCGTCCGAATCGTTCTTAGAACATTCTATTGATGTTTGTCAGTCCGAAGGCAATCAACAAAGAGTTGACTTTAACACACGATGAGACCATCCTTCTGTGCAGTCATCGTCCGCGCCTCTATCGGAGTCAATCTGATCCTGGACGCCTTCCTCTGTACCCTCTTTGGAACGAGCCATGACTGCCTTGAAAGATTCTGCCATCGTTGGAAGGAAACTAAGTCTCTATGCCCTGGGCGTCGAGCTGGAATAATGGGAGCCTGGGTTCTACAACAGTTGATATCCGTGTTTGGCGAGCGACTTATATGCAATATCTGGGAAATTAAGACACACCCTTCCCGAGACAATCAGACTCACCGCTCCGTTGCGGAAAAAGATCAGGCTGCCACGTGTCCATTGATTAACAAGGGAACGATGAAATCAGGCTTGGGCATTCAGGGGCTTAGATGACGCTACTGCATACTTCGACTTCGGCGGCAGCCACCACCAACCTCCAAAACGCCACAAGATGAATTATCCAGCATTGCTCGGCTTCGTACATCAGCATCGCCGGCAGAAGACCTGATTGGCGGTGGTAAGAGAGGCATGCAACCGATCCTTCCTTTGATGTTTTCCAGGAGCCACGCGTGTCACAGGAAATGAGGCTTTCTGCGCCAACGTTGCCGCATACACAAGGCGCGAGAGGTATTCCAATATGTAGCGCGAGGTTTGAATCTCGAGTTCGACCTCTTTCCTCGTGGATACTAGCAGAAACCACGTAAACAGCCCGATGCACCAAGCGGACTACGGCGGTGTCCCAGGAATTTCGGATTCAGTATGCCACGCTGGACGGCGAGCACCAGCTGATCTTCCGGGCCGCTAAGCACGCACCGCGTAACAGATTTCGGAACAAATACGGTTCTATCAACCAAAACAGAGCAACCCCTGTACGGCAGTGCTGCAACTATGACACGAGGTCGCATTCACTGGCTTTGGATAGACCTCTCGGTGCCTATGAATGGGCGCTACTCGCGACATCTCATCAGTCGAAAGACCAAGAGGTGCCTCCGAGGTCGAGACCAAATCGCCCGCTTCGAAGCCGGAGAGGCTGCTTGCTCCATGGCCCATTCATTCCTTGAGTCCATCGTCAAAACCGGGCCGACTCGCACTATCAGGCGGGAGGATCATCTTTCCCGCGGCAAGGCGTCTTCTGAGCGCCCACAGAATCTCTTGGCTCCTTCTGGAAATCATCCTGAGAGTCAGCCCTTTGAAAACTTCCCCACATAGCCATGGCCGCCTTCGTGGCCGCAGGAGACTAGGCGCCTAGCCCGTCCTCGCCAGCTTCAGAGTCCGGGACTCCTGCAGTCTATGGTTAATTTCTCAGATTAATGCTAGCTCAACTATGTGGCCGCCAGAAGTTAAGATAAGGATGTTGTTAACAATGTCCTTAGGCTGTCAATCACAGGGATGAGGAAGAGCGGTGAAACACCCGCAGTCCAGCAAGGCAACGAGCATTGGACCTTGCCCTTCAGCTGAGTAGCAAGTCTTCTGTGAAACCGGTGTACTAGCTCAATCGTTCCCCCTGAGTCCCCTTGCTCCCGTGTTGACGAAGTACCAGAAGACTAGATGAGCCGGAACGGACCCGCCCGCTGCTTCAATTTCAATCTGTCCTGGACGGATGGCGGGATGCAGATCGGCTTGCGGGAAGGACATGGCGTGCCATTGTCTCGAATGACATGAGTGGGCCGGAAGATTCGTCTCCGCAAGGGTTGGAATTGTGGCTGTTTTGATTTTGACCCGCGGTCACTCGATTTTCCTCGCGATACTGGGTCCCTGACTGTTTCTGGTGAATGCGAAGTGTTTTGGGTCGGCTTGTCCAGGCCAAGTTGGACACAGACGACAGGCTCTGCCTACTGCTCCACCGTCAGGCGGCTAGCATTCCCTGAAGACTCATCGACGAAGCACAGGAGACGCATGGTACTTCCAGTTCCTCAACCAGGACGAGTTGAGATGCCGCTACTTCATTAGGGATAGGGTCTGATGCGTATATCGACCACACGTTATTTTGAGCCAGTCGCTGGGCCTTCCTTCAATGCTCCATAGCTAAAGGTACGTCGATGGGAAGGGGTCAGTTTGATGTGCCTATTACTGTGGCGTATTGGGAAGGCAGCCTCTTGGGGCAAAGTCCGCAGGCCATGGTGGCCCCCTTCGAGACCTTGCAGCGCCTAATGCAACCCCAATCCCCTGGGTGTGTTGGCAGGCTGTGACTGATGGCCTCCGGGAAGCGTGTGCAGCCTGTTTCCATCGCCTTGTCGTGCCCGATTGAGAAATGGGCCAAGCGCATTCCAGTCGCCGTCCGAGCTCTGCACTGACTGCGCCATGGCCCGACCTCGCTCACAGGCATCCGAGCTTGCCGGATGGCCCGCAACCAATACATAGAGGTTGAGAGAGGACAGAGACCATGGGAAGTGCCTGAGACCATGCCAGTGTGCTCTACCGGAGTACCAGGAGGAGTTGGACGTTGCCGCGATTGAGGGATTGCCGACTTGAGAACGTCTCCGTTTAGTGCAACAAGCTGAGTTGGAGTTTCCTCCTCGACGTCTACATGGTTTCCTCCAATTGCAGAGTTGTTCGAGCTTGAGATTCTCGTAACACCATCGACAGAGAAGCTAAACTGGCATCTCCACAGCGCACCTTGTTAAACAAGGTGCCCTGGGTCGAGACCTTCGCCCATGCATCGCCAAACAGTCTCGCCTCACCGCACCGCGCCCAACCACAAGTCTTGCCCACCGTCGATATGCATCTCCACCGCATAGTCACACATTCACACACCTCCGCCGCGTGATCACGCGTCCACTCTGAACCTTGAAACGGACACAAGAAAAAAAAGGGGGGGAGACAGAGACCACATCCATCTCGAAGGGGTTTCTCCCCCTAAAAATACAAGGAATTCCGACACCAGGAATTGAACCAGGAGCTACGGTATGAGAGACCGTGATGTTGACCATTACACCATGTCGGAAAGATGAATTCTGTGCCCGAATTGTTGAGACAAATTCTGCGAGTTGAAAACATATCACTTCTATTCGAGTGACTCGCTGGTTAGGGATGAAGCCACTGGGTGAGTGACTCACTTGTTCTTCACCTGTTCTTCACCTCTTCTTCACCTGTCGCGGAAGGAGCTACATTTGGGAAATTTGGTCCGCTAGCTGACTTGGCTAACTCTCTTTGAATTTCTGCAGGACTCACTGGAGACCTCTGATCGCCTGTACAGTGGAAGACCTTGCTGATGCATGAGATTGACCTCCAATCGACAATACCTCGTCCTCGACCTACCCGCTCACATTCCCATCGCGCATCCTCGCGGATACCCTCTCATACGCTCGTCCAAATCTGTCTGGACCTTCAACCCGGCATCCTTCACGGCACACATATTGCATACAAAAGTCTACAGTCAAGGGGACGAGACAGGGGACTGCGAGCACGATAGCTCAGGCCTGTACAATTGCGCTAGAGCCCGGCCGCAGTTTCCGCGTGTCTGTCTACATCTTATTGCCCTCGCATCGGCAGTGACTGTCGCTCTCCATGCCCATTCGCACCGACTCTTCAGTTCCTATGTTGGAAGTCTACATAAACAACAGTTTTGATACGGCGGCGACGAGGCTGCGAGTCCATACCAAACTTTCCTGCCCTGTCTATCATGCGAATGCAGAGACAATTCCCCTTCGCATCCTCTGCCAGATCTTCTTGTCCAAATACAGGCCGTCGAATTCATCAGGAGAGCTCGCGAACTCAGCAACCACTCCTACAGTATTCTACCGATTGGTACCACCTCGTTCATATTGGGTGAAAGACTACTAGAAGCGCTAAGTCATGTTTTAACGTCCGGCCGCTCGCCTACCCTCACGTTGAATGTCCGCGCCAATCGATGCGATAACCTACTACGTCCAAGCCATGTGTAACCTCAGACCAGCGTCCGACCGTGCAACACGAAAACACATGCCCTACGGAAACCTAGCGGTTCAACCCTTTACAAGCACCTGAATATCTGGGATCTCCAGCGTACGCGCGGAACCTGCAGATCGACAATACACTTGTGAAACGATGCCGAAGAAGCCGAGATGTAGCCTGAAGCTGTCTGTCATTGTGCTAATCGCCGTCGTTGTCTCCCCTCCTCGAAGCCACCGCCTTGGCATTTTGACACCAACAAGTAAGTAATTACTGATTCCTGACCAAAGACATTCAATCTCGGCAGACGCCAATCAGACAAATGGGATGAAAAGTTGCCAATCACCACAATATTGTTCTCTCCGGTGGGTTTCTCGGACAACATATTTCGTCGACACGCACGAGGCTGAGAATCCAACAAGGCTGAACCCTCCTCCTGCTCCACCAGCGACCGAACCCAAATTTCTCGGATGTACGGAGTATCAAGTATACATACCGTGTACGAGTACACAGTAAGCGGACTCAGCAAAGATAAGCCAGAACGCATATCGCACCCTATTGGTTTAGGTCCCTGGCTCTCCGCCAGGAACTTGTTTGCCACCGGGGGATGTCAGAACGCAGGAACGGTGGCGGGAAAGCTGGCCTTGCAGAGCCAAGCCCAGGCACACACCGTGAGGTCCACTACTAGTCGTTTCCGTTCCTGGACCTGGAGGCGGAGGCTGGGGAAGAGCGGAAGGAAGGAATGATCAGCCGGCACCGAGACCGGAGCCTTCCTCCCACCCCGTACAAGTGCTATGTCGAGCCTTAAGCCTTTTTCTTGGGCCGAAGGGTGGCTGCCTCATTCCCCCCACTGCTCAGGGGTATCATATGGTTCCCCTGTCGGAGGAAGCAAGGCTGCTGACTGCCGCAGACAAGGACTCGTACGAGGCTGTTCCCCTTGATGAGGCTGTTCCCCTTGATGAGGCTGTTCCCCTTGATGAGGCTGTTCCCCTTGATGAGGCTGTTCCCCTTGATGTCCCCGGGGCGCGACAGTCGGTACATCCTTCTGAAGCTGTTCCACCCGTCACATGCATGCGTCGACGTTCTGTTCCTAAACTGCGCGCCCTCGTGCTACTGTATGTACATGTATGCATGGTCAACAGGCGCGGAGATGATCTACTAGGCTTGATGGCTCCGTGGGACTGGTCTCTCGACATCCGTGCCTTGCTCGTCACCGTCTTGTTCCGCTAATGTCACCAGAGGTTGGCCTCCCTGTTGATGCTGCTGCTGCTGCCGCCGTGTCTTGCATGTCCTTCAATCTCCTCACGTTCAACCAACGTGATAAGACTCTTGCAATAGAGGAAACGCGCGACAACATACTCGGCACTGTACGAGGTAGTTAGTTTCTCCGTACTGTATGCACTGTGTAGCAAGCCCTTTCTATCGGTGAAACGATTGTCTGGTCTCATTATCCGTTTCTGTATCGACATACGAAAAACTATTGACTAGTAATTTCAGGTTCTTGAACCGACAAGCCCCGGAACAAGCTACAAAGCAGGCATTCATTCATCGCAAGATCAAAGAACAGACAGGGCAGACAAAGTCTGCGTGGGGGAACAGAGAGTTTTGAGTTTTTTTCCTTTTCTTTTGGATCTGCCTGTTCGTGTCCCGTTTGTGCATGCGCGTGTGCGTTGTGTGTTTGTGTGGTGCGTAAAAGCATACGCGAGTAAGCCCTGCTCTGTTCAGTTGCGAAAGATGCCCGTTTCCTCTCTTTGTGATCGATCCACAACAACAACAACACACGAACCCCGTCTGTAGCTTGCAGCGAAACTCAGTAGCACAAGATTATGAAATTAGAGAAGATAATTTTCTGTGCAAGCTGGCGCCAGCGTCCTCTCCTCCTCTTGCTCGGTGCCAAGCGCAAATTATCTTCATATCTCCACCGGTCGATCAATCTACATCTATTCCTCTGCAGTCATAGTTAGCAAACGTTGTTATCGCCGAACAAAAGGGATCAAGACGACTCACCTTCTTCCTCTCCCGTGGCTTTCGAGCCCAACACCCATTTCGACTTGCCGTGTACATCAGTCTCGTGCTCAAGGGCAACACGGCTGAGGTGGCCGAGGATGTTCTCCATGGTGGTATCGGCGTGGCTGCGGGTGGCACGGCCGAGATTGTCGATCCATTTCAAGCTGGTCAGAATGTAGTAGACGATAGCAACCACAATGGTGACACCGAGCGAGTAGCCCCAGATAACGACGACGGTGACGATAGAAGTATCACGGCTGTAATGTTCCTCGGTGAACTTGTCGTAAGGAGTGGTGAAAAGTTCGTCCTTGCTACCAGCGAGCCAACCGAACACACAGAAGAGCGTGGAAATGGCATCGACCGCGAGAATGGCGCCGACAAGCTTCCATGATGGCCAGGTTTGTCCTCCACGGGTAACGAAGATGAGCCAGTTCTCAACTAGTGAGACTTGGAGGAAAAGCATGAGCTGAACGTTACCGAAGTTCTGGACAAGCCCACCGTCTGATCGGTAGAATGAGCCACGCATGATCCAGGTCGAGATGGCCAAGAGCAATCCAAGGAAGACTGAGATGACCCAAATCTTGGGCAATTGCCATTCGACCGGTCGTTGTTCGTAGTGGGCGTTGTCGTAGGCGACGGCAATGGTGGCCAAATCGGCGAACAGGGCGATAAAGACGATCAAATCGGTTCGGATGGTTTCGTTGATGATAATCATGGATGTGGTCAAATAAATCTCCAAGTGCAAGCAAAGAGCGATACGGTATTGCACGTACGCCTTCATTCTCTGGAAAATTTGACGAGCGACCTTGATGGCATCGACGATAGTGCTGAGACCAGGAGCCAGGAAGACGATATCGGCAGCAGCTTGAGCAGCCTCGGTAGCACCTTCGACAGCAATACCGCAGTCGGACTTCTTCAGAGATGGGGCATCGTTTACACCGTCACCAGTCATGGCAGTCAAATGACCACGCTGTTGCAGCATCTCGACGACCTGGTACTTGTGCTCAGGGAAGACCTCGGCGAAACCATCAGCTTTCTCGACCAGGTCGTACTGAGCGGAACCGGCGACACCACCTGCAATCAGACGCTGAGAGTTGTAGACCTTGGTGCCGAGAGCGAGGAGCTTGCAGGTTTCTTTGGCGATAGCAATGGCATCACCAGTCAACATCTTAACGCTAAGGCCAAGATTCTGAGCTTCCAAGATGGTGTGGGCGGTATCGTCACGAGGGGGGTCGAACATGGGCAACATGCCGATGACCTTCCAGGGCTCGTCGCCCCGCTTGGAGGCTACACCAAGAGATCGGAAACCACGTCGGGCGAAGTCAGCCGCGGTATCGCGGTAGTGTTTGGCAGTGGCTTCGTCGCATTCGGCGATGGACAGAACAGCTTTGGGCGCACCCTTGCAGAATGACCATTTCTCACCCTTGAGTGTGCAGATGGTGGTGATACGCTTGGAGACAGGGTCGAAGGGCATGAACTTCTCGGTCTTCCAGCCCTGTTGCAAGATCTCCCGAGCCTTAGGATAGCGCTTGAGGGTCAAGATGGTGATCTTGTCGATAGGATCAAGCGCCTTCAAGTTGTGCGAAGAGGCAAGGGCGGCGCAGGCCATCATCCAGTTGACATCTTCACCCTCGGCAACGTACGGCTCACGGATGGTCAGCTGGTTGGCGGTCAGAGTACCAGTCTTGTCGGAGCACAGAACGTCAACACCGGCCAGAGATTCGATAGCAGTCAATCTCTGGACAATGGCCTTTTGCTTGGCGAGATAAGCAGCGCCGACAGCCAAAGTTGTGGTGGTGACGACAGGCAGACCGACAGGGACACCAATGATCAAGAGGATAAGGGCGTAGTGCAACAGATTGACCGAGCTGTCCTCCGGAGTCGCGATCTTGATGTTGTGGAAGAAACCGCCGATCCATGCTGCGAGAATCCAGAAGACGACCAAAACAAGCAGAGCCGTGCCGATTGAGTCCATGACAGCCTTGAAATGACCTTGGTCAGTGGCACCCTGGACGAGAGACGCAGTCTTGCCGACGAATGAGCCGCGAGCGGATTCCGTGACGACAGCGTAGGCTTTGCCTCGCTTGCATCCGGTCGTGTAGTAGCAGACGTCACCCATGTACTTGTCGACAGCCAGGGACTCTCCAGTAATGGCAGACTGGTCAGTAGCGACGATCGAGTGGCCAATGTGGTGTTCCTCGTCATCGTCGGAGTCGGTGTGATTTTTAGAGTGGTAGCCCTCTGGGTCGTTGACCATCTCCTTGTACTCTTCGAAGCCGGCAGTGTTGTCAAAGTCACAGATCAGCCGGCATTCGCCAGCAACGACGGAACCTTCTTCAATGATGAGCTGCACAAAAAGTCAGTCCCCTGTAGTCATTTTGCTTGCAATGACAAACAACTCACAATGTCACCAGGAACAAGCTCACGAGCCTTGATCTCAACCTGTTGGCCGTCGCGGATAACTTCGGCCTTCATGGCGATGTCACCTTTCAAGCTGGCGACGACGTCGGCGGCTTGCTTTTCTTGGTACCAACCGACAATGGCGTTGAGCATCAAGATACCGATGATGACACCAAAATCGATCCAATCACGCAGACCAGCAGCGAGAAGGACAGCAAGCTCCATGACTAGAATTCTCATTAGCACGGAAAGGCTACCGAGAAGGAACGGGTGGAAATACCATAGAGAATGGGGCCTCTGAAATAGCCGATGAATTTGAGGAACATGTTCTCTTTCTCTGTTGCCAACTCATTCCAGCCGACCTTTCTTCGTCGAGCCTCAACCTCGGCGGAGGTCAGGCCTGTTTTGATATCGGTGTTGAGCCAGTCTTCAGGGACCTCGAAGAGCTCGCCTGGGCCGCCGCCTTGGGTGAACCATCTCTTCCAGAAGGGGATCTTCTTCTTCTGACTCGCGTCGGCGACGTCATCGCCGGAGACTTGGGAGGGAGCTTTGGAAAAGCGACGATCTCGGTAGGTTGAAATGTATCGGATGAGGTTGGCATACTCGCCCTCGTCCTTATCGGGATCCCATCCGTCAGCGAACGAGATTCGCTCCCTCTTGGGATCGCCGTTCTCAAGGTCCTTGTTCTCCTTTTCCGCCATGTTGACTGTGTTGAGTGGAGAGGTTAGTATGCAGAAAAGGAAAACAAAAGAGGGAAGAAGAAGAAAGGACGACGACGACAAGGTCAGGCGTGAAGACCAAGCTGAAGGGAAAAAGAGAGCAAAGAGATCGGAGCTCGACGCGGAACCCCTCTTTAAAAGGTAAAAAGGCAGTTCACAACATGCGAGCCAAAAAGAGAGCAGAAGCTTGCTACTCACCTTTCTTTCGCGAGAGGTCCGAGTGGATGAGGTTGTTGACTGGAGGACGTGCAGGGAACCCAGGCTCCACCAGCGATCCGTCAAGCCGTGAGCTGCGATAGCTCGGACAGGGTGCGTAGGGTGACACCGGATTGGCTGCTTAAGCTTTCCTTGAGCTTGAGGTCAGCGAGCATGCCGTGTGAGCCATTTGATAAGGAAAGACAAAAATGACACGAAGCGCCTGGTTGACGGCTGAGGGATGTGACGGTAATGGCGGGTGTGTGGCGTACCGGACAAAACGCACCTTGACAGAGGCTTTTGTCACAGACAGAGACCCGGCGCAGGCGAAGAAAGTTTAGTGGGCTTAGGTCCTCAGAGGGCCGCCCACATGCGGCCGGGGTCAGGATGGAGTTACTGAATGGTTGCAAGGGTGTGGGTGATGATGGAGAGTTTGAGATTGGCCGGACGAGGTAGGCCTGGGAAGAACTCGAGAAAAGAAACCACAGCGAAAAATCCACTCTGCCACCTGCTATCACTGTGACCAGCAAGTCTGATGGCACTGAGAACTTTTTGCGATTTGAGTACCAAGCAGCAATGTAGCCTGCTGTCCAGGACTGCCAAGTGAGAATGAAGTGAATTTGTTTTTGTTTTGGTTACTGGTGTCTGTGCAAATGTTTTCTCGTGGGCTAGCCTAAGTGCCCGGGAACTCGCCCACCAAGCGCTGGGGCGCTCAATTCTGGCGCTGCTGCTGGCCGGCAAAAGCCAATGACGTGGGCCTGCAGAGAAAAGGTGCCCTCGCCTCGGGTTCCATGACCAAGGTGCTTGGTGTTTGCTGTCGTCCTCAGCTTGAAGCTCTTCTCACGACTGTTACTGTACGGCTGACAGCCATTCGTTACTTATCTCAAGAAGGAAATAGGCTGAAATTGCCCCCAGCAGTAGAGGCGCATCTTTATCAGTCTGCTCGCGCATGAGCTCCCATGAGTCAGGATTAAGAAAGCCCTGCATGTTGGAAGAATACGCTTCTCCAATTGCTCAGCACGATTACCTGAGGCGATTGCAATCTCATTCCTCTGCATTTGGCGGAGAGTGGTGGGTTATTTGATCCAGATCTACCCCGGGCTCATGCTGCCCCCAAAAGGATTGCAGAAGATGTACGCGTACCACGATAAAATGCGGAGGGAACATGAGCTCAACATGACACTTTCATGCTGTGAAGTCGGGCTGCAGGTCTGTGGGAGAACAGCGCCTATGCACACCCCCAAGTCTCTATACGGAGCTCTTCCACACCAAATATACGAGTCGCGGTCGAGTTCCATTGAATGCGAGCGGACATGGTGTCATTAATTCAGAATTCAACAAATGCTGTTGCTAACTGAACACTCGCTGGGCTTCCATCCCCCTCGTCGAGATCGCCCTGCAGCAATCAGAATACAGCAGTTCCTCGCGGTGGGAATCATCCAGCCCTGCTCGGTGATGAGGGAATCGAGCTCGCATTTGCCATCCAGCATCTGACGCACCTATGAAATATCACCGTTATACCACTCGCATGTCAATACAACAACAAACCCTTCTGATCAACGATCATCATGAACTTGGGCCGAAGAGGTTACGAATGTGGCTTGCCTCCAAGCTTGCTCCGGCGTCTCAACTGTCGCTTACGATCTCAAACAGCCCGTCCTGTTGCCGGTTTGTTCCTCCCGCGCAGAAATGCCCATTTGTTCAAAAAGAACCATGCCCGAGTTCGGAAACTTCGCCAGGCCCACGCTGACTTCATTGCGTCGCATCCTTTTGCTTCCTTCCCTTCGTCACTGGCCCAGTGGGACGCAGCGGCATTGGCGGCAGCAAAATGGGTCGGATAGTGCATCTAGGCTTGCAACGGCTAGCTGTGCATCGATCTATGATAGCTGTCATTCGAATCTTTTGTTCTGGTACGGACCGTCAGCCAGCGTAACGCGGGTTTTCCTCTTACACATGTGCTTGAGAAACCCAAACGAGCATTTGAAGACTTCTGTCACGCACCGGCCCCAAGCCCAATCTTTTCTCCGACATGGTCATCCCCAGCTCCGCGGCAGAACTTAACAGCTCTCGCACCTATGTATGACTCCATTATTGCACCGCTCGTCGCTTTCTGCGCTCGAGGGCTGTTCGCGCAAAGCGCGGAATGCAACCCACCTCAGTTGCAGTTCGCTTGCCGTCATCGATCTCCTCGTGCATCTACGTCCCGAAGCAGAAGACGTACATCTCCATTGCACAGTTATCCGGGCGTTCCTAACTCGGCGATTATTCATCGCTTTCACAGCAAGATTGATTCGACGGGTCGAGCCTCATTTGTCCAAGCGTGTGAAATGCTTGATTGAAGACCCAGATCCCAAATCAGCCTGCACTTTTGGGCCTGGGAGCCGGGTCCGCGAGATGCGCTTTTGGCCTGTGCGAGATTCAAAACAACAACAAGGTCCACAGTTTGATTAACGACTTGAAGCATGAATTTCCGCTAGCAGTGCCAGCCGAGGAACAAGCGCTGCCTGCATTGCAAAATATGGGCTAGCAGGGCCCCTAGATTGGAGTTCGGCTCCCCTCTTATGGGCCATTAGGCTCTTCCCTTGCCCGAGGCTTAAAGCCTGGCCAATCCATTCCAGCCCAAAATAATGGCGGTTGACATTTTTGACAGTCGTAAACAATAAGCAGTTGATTGCAGAAATTGCGCCCGTCTGGAGTCCTACGAGTCACAATGCATAGAGTCCTACGCAAGGCCGCTGTTCATCAGCCCAATTGGTACAACGGGGCTCGCATGCGCACTGACTGGCGATCATTCACTTAGTAATGGGAACGATTCCCACAACGGTTGCGAGAAAAGAGATGCTGGCGCGCCTGTGGTACCGGTCGTCGGAGCCTCGAGGCGCGTGTTTCAGCGGCCAGTGGACACCAAAACGAGGCTTATCTGCGTGGAAATTTCCCGCAACGCTTCTTTCTGTTTAACACGGAGCGCACTACAGGTACCCATCGATAGTGCCAGGCTCAAGGCTGCGAATGTGAAGAGGATCGCTGCTCGGTGCAAAATGCGCGCCGAGACGCAAGGCTGCTTTGCGCGGACAACAGCATCGTGCCGAAACACCACTTTTCGGAGTTTCCACCTGAGGCATTTTCGTGTTCGTGCACTGGCAAAAAGTCGGTCGGCAGATACATGGACCAACATCATCAGAGCAAAACAATGATGTGGCTCTGATCCAAACCCACCGAAAAAGCCATTGTTGTGGATTGCGTGTTTCGAAGCTGTTTGTGGGTGTCACTGCAACATCCGGCATGCCCCCGGCACCCATAACCGTAGACGCCGGGGTATATCGCGCTGATGGCCGCTGGTCAGCCCTTGTTTCTATCCGACCTCTCGTTGAGGGATTTCCAGCCTGAAGAACCGGGCTTGGGAAGCAGAGGGCAGGATTGCAACGTGATGCGACCTGGACGAGTGTCTCAAGGTCAAGTATTTGTCTGGCTCCGGTCTTGTCGTGAGACCCAAGACGGCTACAGACTTCGAAAACTTCTTGGAACCTTTTCGACATGCGCCTCCAGCAATGCCTTGTGCAGCTTCGACAGTTTGACCGGTCTCTGGCTTTCCCGGCCTACCCGGTAGCTCCCACTCCACGAAGCGGCTCACAACGTCCTCACGCATTTGCCCTGGCAGGGAGTCTTACGTGCCACGCACAATCCATTGCCTCCTGGGAGAATGGAAATTAATGCGCTGCATTGGCGACACTGGTCACACCGGTACTCGTCTGATCGCGTGCACCTTTAACCAAAGGAAGTGAAACGATGCCCGGGAATAGTCTTATGGGCGAGTACTTGGTACGTAGCCGCGGAGTACGGCTGTAGCTCTCCGCGCTTCTTGGGCTTTTCAGGACACTTGCTTCGCGCCGCTACTGACCGCTTGCAATCTTCGAAGTGGACAGGAGAGCTTGCCATTGCATTCCAGACAAGCTCGATTCAAATCCAGAGAATCATTTACACGATGCCCCAGCCTCTCGTCAAAGGTAGAAGGTATACCTCATTTATATGTCAACCAAGCGCGCGTGGGCGCGAGCGCGAGCGCAGCCCGAGAATGGCGGAATCCGAGCTCGCCAACGCCAGCCAGTAATGAGTGCTTCTCGGACCTTCAAACTTCAACACGAGGACTTGTATGAGTAGATCAACCTGCTCCCCTTGCACGCCCCTGTTCACCTACGCTATGCAACTGCATTCAGTGCTATGGATCAATGAAGGGTTGGCAAAAGTATGCTGTCGCTTGGGTCTCGTTGATCCTGGTAAGGTTTTACACCCCGCATCTTGGAAACTTTCCAAAGCACAGGATCGTCGCAAAAGGTGCATGAGCGATGATGCCATTGAGATGCCGTGCTGATGGCACGACGGCAATCAATTCCTTCTTATCGAGAACCTTTCCTTGCTGTTGGCACCTCGAGTCTGCGTCGTCCTGCATTTGCCTTATGCACGAATGCAACATCAGAGATAGACAATGCGGAGAAATGGCTGCACTTAGCCAACTGAACGGCGATTTTGCAGGCGATGGATCCACAAACCGTCCCAAAGCTCGGCGACTGGACGATCGGCTGTCATCTCGATAGCACGTTTCAGTTAGGATTGCCGACAGCAGTCGCACCATGGTGTTTTGTTGATGGGGGAATCGAACGATATGTTTTCGTCAAATCAGTATTGATGTCACGAACTGGTGACCCGTCACGTGCAAGAACAGCACATTCCCTCTCGGTGCCATGTGATCTGGCAAGTACCAGGCTGGGCAACATAATGAGACCGTTGGTTGTGTCGGCGGACGACAAGAATGCGAGCGCCTTACCAGCTCACCCGGCGAGAGGACTACGACAAGCGGCCAGCGAACATGCCAATCTCTCGTCTGCTTCGCTCGCAATTTTGAGATGAAGGACTGTAGAAAGGTATCTGTTTATCCGTGGAAGGATTCCCGCAACAATACAGTGCTGTGGCGGATTCACCAGCGACGAGCTCCCAGATAATATCACATCGATGTGATAGCCTCGTGCGCCGCTGGGCCTTGTTCAACAGCATAGCTACGCCGTGTTTCTTTGGAGTACCAGCCTAAATCGACGGTGAGTCCCGGCTACGCCTACGTGCTACACCTTTTCCCCGATTACGAGCTCCTCCTGAACAACAGGCCCGGTGTGACCTTCTTGTGACGGTGAGTTTGTACCTGACCACTTGATGCTGGAAGTGTACCTAGATATAAACGGTATGCAAGCTTGGTCGAAGGAAGAGGGCTTCTGCAGCAATGGGTCCGGCAATATGCTTGATAACGGCGGTATCGTTCACGACAACGCGTTGATGCAACGCGCCTGCCATGGACGAGTTGCTCTTCGGCAAAGGAGGGCGGTGATGCACCTGCCGCCGACAGGCTCTTGCCCGACAACTCGATGATTGCGTCAGATTGCAACCTTCATCTCTTTATTTTGCTCGGTCTCTCATTGCTTCCTCATCTTTCTCTCACCATCACCCTCAAATTCTTACTTGCAGCTCTTCTGTTATTCACAGTGCAACAATCCTTGCCCTGCGAGAGCTCTCCTGACCTAGGTCGTGCTTCATCATGTTTCTCCACGCTCTCGGTCTGTTGGCCCTGGCGGTCTTTGGTCTCTCAGACACAGTCTCTATCTCTTCTACAGACATTGGCACTCCTGGCTGCACTCTCACATTCACTGCCACTCAGCCTCCTCAGACTGGTCCTACAACCACAATCTACCAAGCAATCATGACAACCTTCCTTTACGTGAGTGGTGCCCCCCAAATCCAACCAAGTCTACATTGCTGACAGGAGCAGGCAGTGGATTGCAACGTCTGCACAGTCACGAATACTCCAAGTGCTCTGATCAAGGTGAGATTCAAACCAAATGCTTCAGCCCCTCGATCTCCGCTGACATTAATCACAGGGACCTTTCGAAGTCAGATCCACCAGTTCTATGCTCACAATCACTCAAGTCGAATGTATTCCCACCGGCAGAGCCAGCACCAGACTCCACGACGTTGCCCATGGAAAGATGGCTGCTGCAGCTACCCAGACCGCTGCGTGGAACAATCTCAAAGGCTTCAAGAGCTCAGACATTCTCCGTCGTTCTGATCAGGCCACAGAAGCCGCCCTAGCAGGCCTTGCAATGGACTTTGCCAATGCTCTGCCTCCTGATGTCTCCACGCTCTCGGGCGGTTTACGAGAAGAGTTCACCAACATTGCTTCTGCCATGTTTGCCTTGAGTGTCTGTGACTCTGGCTTGAATTTGACTGCAGCTTGTGCCGGGCTGGGCACAGCTGAAACCAAGCTCGAGTTGCTACAGTCTTGGTACAACCCTGACAATATCCAATCAATTGTCTGCTTCTGTTCCTTGTACGGCTACGACTTCGACACCACCCGACAACAGCTGTACGCCAACCTCTATGCTGCACTCATAGGCATACTGGCTGCTGCCGACGTCACCACCGATCGAGGTCAAATCTGTGATACCCTGGGTCTCTTCAATCGGACTGGTGGCTCCTTGGGAATCGACACTCAACTGTACCATGAGCTTGTTTGCAGCAACATCCCTTCTGCCACCCCAACAACACCTATCTGGTATGGACCAACACCAATCATCCCATATATCACCAATAACATGACCACCTGGGGAACTCCGACCTCTTGGGCACCAAACATGACAATCACAGGAACCGGCATCCCTACTTCTTTGGCACCCAACATGACAATCCTGCCAGGAACTGGGGCCCCTGTGTGGAACGGAACCGGCAACGGCAGCACCTGGGGACCACCAACCTCTTTCACTGGGACCATCGGCAGTGACTGGTCAATTGCAATTAACACTCAAACCAACTGGACTGATTCTCAGCCTACTGGTACTGGTCCTGCATCTGAAACTGCCGCTGCATCCGAGACTGGCGCCACAGCGTCAAACGACACCCTTATTGCCGCACGTACACCACGCGGTCCCAATGCCATGCCATTCTATCCTGCGGTCAACACTCCGACACAACGTTCAGGTCTCTTCAAGCGGTATTGAGAAGAACAAAGTTGTCGTTTGTGCTCCGTCCCCTTGCACTGAAGCACCATATTGAAGGTCAGGAAGGACAAACTTCAAGAACATAAGAGCCGTGTAAAGATGAGGCGGCACAAAGAAATTGTATCACAGAACATTGTATGATAGAGGTCTTTGACGGATAGATGAACTGTACACTTCATGGCAGTCAGTATCATAGCGTCGGTAATGTAACAATACAAATCTTGTTTTCAACGAATCTTCCCGGGACCTATTGTACTTGCTCCTGCACTTGTTTAAAACCCGGATTCGGTGAAACACACCGGAGAGACTGAACCGGACTACATGAAGTGTGTATTACGCTTGTCTACTCAAGATCCGTCCGCTCACGTCCGGTTCCTTGACTCGCCAAGCTGGATCCAGGAACGGTGGCGTTCACGGACATATAGACCGAGTAAGCCGGAAATGAAGGATAGAGGTGGATGAGCTCTCGCAGAGAACAAGAGCACAAGAACGACAAAGAGAAACGAGATCGCAGTAACCTCAACGGAAGACGGCGAGGACCATAAACATCGACCCGAGCGCTCCGCTGCACGCGTCCACGGAAGCCGTCATCCAAGTCGTGCGTCCCGTCGAGAGAGACACGAGAGGGCCGGTCAATTAGTCTCACCAAGCGGTGTATAGCTACATAGAGCCGCGATCACCGTCACCGCCAAAGTCCAAGTCGCAGCCAAATGTCACATGTATAGTAAGTAGTATGTGGCCCGAGAGTGCTGGGCCCGGACTGGCGAGATGAGAACGCGGGAGGGGGAGGGGAAGGGAAGGGGGACGATAGCGACACACGCACACACACGGACGGGCCTGGCATGCAGATGCTGTGCGAAGGATTAGAGATGTCGAGTCGGCGGAAAGGGGAGAAGAGTGAAAGGAAGGAGGGCGGGACGCTATGCTTTCGGGACGGGGTCGTGGGCTTGTGAGAGGGAGGCGACGTTGCCACGAGGAGGGTTGTCCTATCCTACTGTGCACACAGGGGAGGAAGAGATAAGAGGAACTTCGGAGGAAAGACCTCCTTCAGCCAGCTAGCTGTAGCTGGGCCTCGATTGAGCATGAGGATGTGGTGGAAGTAATTCTTTTCGCATTTTTGGTCTTCATCTACATAACTTCTTCATGCATGCGTTTCCTCATGCCCCTGACCATGCCCATAATGCCATATGTCTGATGATTCCTTCGCTGCCCATTGTTGCCCAGCTATCTACCGGTTTGTCCAGCCATCCATACATATGCACCTTGCAACAGAGCATGCCAGATACTGCCATCAGGAGGAAAAGAAATGGAGGAGAGGTCGGTGACCTGGAAGAATGATCATTTCGATCGTGAACAATGGCATAGGAGGACATATCAAACGCCGTCGCTAGAACGCTGGTATGAGAACGCTGTGATGAGGTGATGGTGTTGCGTCATGTCATGTCGTAACAATGGTGTAACGGTGAAATTTTGTGGGAAGAAAAGGGTTGTTGCTGATGGTAATGGTCAAAGACAACCAATCGCTCTTGTAAAATCCGTGTATCCAGACCTGTGGAGAACATCTGTGAGACTCTGGTGGCCTGGATGCCAGCTCGCCCTGGTGGGCGCATGTGATGTGCATGGGTTGGCCGGATATATGAAGAGTGGTGCACAACATATTTTTGGGATGGGACACTTCTCACTGCATCCGAGATGTGTGCGGAAGGCTGACCACCCAGTTGACCACGAGGTCCAAGGGACGAAGACGGTGGGCCGCGGGTGATTTTCGTTCACCTCGGCCTTTTGTGAGCGCGAGACGCCGTAGAGTTTGCCACAATGGGCTCATTTCTTATATAGCCCCCTATGCTCGCCCTTCAGCATCGTCTTAGCCCCATTACAAGGGTAAGACAATGCTCCTTCTCGGCTGTCTCTGGATGATTGGATCGTCGGGATGAAGCGAACTCATTGAACTGAACGGTCCCATACCATCCCTGTCTTGGAAAACTCTGTTGAGATTCATGGCTGCTTTGGTGTACAGCACATCGATGGCCCGCTGGTCTCGGAACGGATTCGGCGACTTGTCCCAGGCATGAGGCACTTGAGGAATCATCTTGCTGTCAATACGTTTGCCCAGGTTATCCAGCCGCTCGGCGAAGAGTTGCCCTTCTCGGAGAAGCATGTCCCACTCGCACAGCCACATTTGAATGTCTCGTGGGAGGCCAGTCCGAAGCATTTCATCGGGAGCCAGAGACGGAGAGGCATAAGGACTGCAGTGGTCACCGTGCAGATCCGGCGCGGGAAGGTAGGAAAAGTCGAACAAATCGGTGAAAGTCTTGGACAGGCATTTTTTGGGGTTTCGTGATTCGCGTATCTTGCGCGATCGAGACATGGTCCAGTCCAGTAACGGGTACCACGCGACGATGGAGCGTATTTGAAGGGGCGAGCCTGACCTTTGGCGGACCAGATTGGAAGTGGAGTGAACAGAGCCTGAAGGCATGGGAGTCAGAAAGTTGTGTGATTCATGAGGGTGATCATCGTGATCGGTCATATAAGAGCCATAGGTGTCGGTGGTCTCGGTGGTAGCGGCACTGCGAGCAGTCAGAGGTCGAGACTTGGTCTTCTCCAGGGCGTTGATCTTCCGATGGTGTGCCAAGCGCAGAGCTGAGGTAAAGGCCAAGTTACCTCCTGCAGAGAAACCGGAGAGAGCGATGTTCGTTTGGTCGATATGGAGTTCCTCGGCATGCTCGGCCACGAACAGGAGGGCGTCGACACAATCGTCCACCGGACCAGGGAACGGATGCTCGGGTGCACGGCGATAATTGACGCTGATGAAGATGGCATTCGTATGCTGTAGGACAACACGTGCCCAATACTTGTCATCTGTTGCTTCCCCCAAACAAAACCCGCCGCCATGGAAGTTGACAACACAAGGGAAACGGTGCGAAGGATCCCGCTGGAGGACCTCGTCGTATATCGAGGGCAGGTAGAAGTATAGCTCAATAGGAACGGTGTCTGTCTCGATACCCCATTTGAAGGCCGGCTTTGCAGGACGAGGCCATGCCCAGCTGTGGAAACACATGCCCAACATCTCCAGAGCCCTCCACCACTTCGCCTTGACCGTCAGCCAAACTCTAGACGGGATGTCCTGGGCAGACAGGTGGTGTGACATGGACCGCGGCCGCATACTAAACTGCTGCTCCGCCTCTTCGTTGGAGAACGTGTTTGAGAAGACTTCGGTAAGTGCGTGCTCAGGAGGCTCGAGGTTATGGTTGGGGTAATGGTGGTGGTGGCGGCGGCCATCTTCGAGTTCGGGTGCGTTGGCGAAGACGATCGTAGGGCTCTTGGGTGTCGCGAAGTCTTGAGCATCAGTGTTCGCTACTATTGTCTCCGGCGGTGACTCGGAGGGCGGCTTTGTTTCTCTCATCTGGATCTCTTCGCCCGGTGGAATACTCAGTGGTGAGGGTGTTCGAGGCATGTTGGCGACCTGAGCGTAGACGGACTACTTGTGTTGCGAGCTGAGATCATCGACCAGGTATATCGAGATCACCGTTGTCTATGAAGTCTGGCAGATTTCAAATTTGAAATCCTGCCTTTGTTTTTCTAGAGGGGACGGCGGATCGTAAAGGTATTCATCGATGATGACTGTGGTAAGAGGGAGGACCCAAGTATCTCTAGGGACAACGGGCGGCCGCAGTAATATTAGCCCGGTTAGCTGAACTGCGTATGGTTCACGAGGGTGATTGCTGTTTGAGGAAGTCGTTGCGTTTACGCTCGTGATTTGACAAGATGGTGGCAGGGACTCTGCGAGTTTGCTCTGCGAGTTGGGGAGTTGCGAGCACCTGGATGGTGCGATGCTCGATCCGGCGTCTTTTTGCGAACTGAAATTCGAAGATATTCCGCACGTTCTGTGCTTATCGGTCGTCGAGCATGACGCGTGTTTGAGTGTGGCTGTGGGCTCGTTACAGAATCCAGTGTGTTACAGTACATGCAGGGCCTCGACGTGGAGAGGCCCGAGGTGATGCCATTTGGGCGATTGTTACTGGCGAACCAGCGCCCGGCCACCCAAAGGAACAGCCCGGGAAAATCCCAAACAAATCGCAAGGCCACAAAAGAGCTCCCTAGGCATTGGTTAGGCGACAAGGGACCGACCCCCTTCACAAAAATTGCCTCAGCGGCTTGCGCTAAGGTGGCACCACTGCAAATAATTCTTATGACGAGATCATGAGAAACAGCCAACTTGCACAGCAGACAGTTCATGGGGTCGCTCTTCTACGCAATGCACAGCACAGGCACGCAGACGCCACGAGCTACTCTACGGCTCTGAATTCGGTGCTCGGATTGAAACAATCGTCCTTTGCACAGCAACATTTCGGAGGCTAAAGGATCACTCATCATGCGGCTCGCAAGGCTTTCAGACCCCTGGACTCCCGGATGGGACGACCCAGCCTGATGTGGACCACTGTCTCCATTGAGTACACGTGCTCAGAGACATGTATGCATACGCAGTATCTCGGCAGTTGGCCTGAATGTATCGTCTCTGGCCGCAATGTGTAAATGAGTGAGCGCTCTTAATCATGCAGCCAGTGTTGTTGTTTGTCGCAGCATATGATAAAGGGGTACAGGAGCTCAGGATAAAGCAGAGTGCTTCGATATTCTGGAGCCGCTGCCCTCCCCCCTTTCTCACTGTGCTGAATCCGGAGGAACGAGGCCCCGTCGGCCCTGTCAGCTTTGTGTTTCGTCTTCCCTACTCTGACCACTGGTAGGGTTGTGGACAATGTGGTCAGCTGAGTGTCCCACGGGAGAAGCCGTGATATCGCCAGAGGATGGAGTAGGGTTGCGAGCAAACCGCAAGACCCCGTCAACAAAACTAAATACCTTCCTTTGCAGACTGCCAACGAGCCGATTGCTCGGGAATGCCTCGTGCCCCTCTCCGGTAGAGTCTCTGGGGTATGCGCCCCAACTGGACCACGCAATGCTGGTTGCTGCTTGATATGCGGAGTCTTGTACCGTTCGCATATATCCAACACGCTCCCTGGCTGCTACAGGAGTTCCTCTTCCTCCTTTCTCTGATGTCGCTCACTTCACCAGTTGTCAGGCTGATTTCAGACCCAGTGGATTCCGGGTCCCTCTCTGTCCCTATTTCCAGTCACTTGAGTAATCCAGCCCTCAAGGTCCCCATGCGTTTCACGTGATCACGGCCAGTCGAGTTTGAGTAGACAGCGCCTGGCAGCCCAGCGATGAGTGCCACAGCAAAACCCGACGTCTGTTCGTCAATGCGAGCTGGGCCAGACACGGGCTTCAGTTTGGACGGCCCCGACGGCCTTACCTCAGCAAGTGCGAAGAACAAGAAGCCCAAAGTGAGAATGATTTAGGGAGCCGTTACCTCAGAGGAGAGCGCAACCGGGCCAGTGATTGGATGATGTGGTACCCCACCTATCACCTTACTCAGCCGGCTACAGCTCGAAGAAGATTGTACCGCAGTTATGCAGCGGAAGAGTACACTAACGGCCAACAGAAAGCAGTGGATATCCACCGAATTAGACCGTCGAAAAGACTCGGAGCGAGCTGGTGGTGCGAGCGTTTGAAGTGATGAGAAAAGGTCCGAGGGGCTGCTGCTGCCGCGTCAGTAGACTTCTGACATCCGTCCACAAAGTGAACTGTGCGGCCTTCCGAGCATCCGGCTCCAAGCTTTGAACAAAGCGACGACAGCCTCTCTTGATCCTCTGTCTGTCCATGCTTCTGTTGCAGTTTCCCTTGTTGCATAGCTGTCACTGCACAGTGTCAGCGAGTTGGAGTTGTTGAAACTCCTGCCACTCTTATCGCATTTCGAACTTTCCGTCATCCCCTCGTTCCTCCCGCAGCCCCTCCATCCGTCCCAGCCTCTTATTTCGCGACCGCCAGCATTCCCTCGATCGCCTGAACCGTGCGTCGAGAGCCACGGCCACCTCGACGCACAGAGTCTCTCAATTGACGCTGCTGTGTCGGCAGCTTTGACCGTCAGAACGGAGTCATCGACGCCTGATCACTCAGATACAACGTAATCAGGACTGCCTTTCCAGAGGCCGATCTCCTCGCTGGACCCGCTATCCTAAAATATCTCAAGCCTGCGTCAGTTCGATCTTGTCCAAACTCATAACTTCGGCGGCAAAGATTTCCCTCTCTCTCTCTCAGAACGAACATTATCCTTCCTCCTGCTCCATCATGTCCGTCCTTCGCAAGCTCTCCAAGCATGTCCACCCAAACGGTGGCACCGACAGCCCCAAGCACGCCGATGGCCACAGCACTCCCCTCTCCTCCCAGAGCCCCGGCCCTCATCGACGCTCTCTTGCTCAGTTCCTGCACCTGGGCGACAAGTCGGACTATACCTCCAGTGACAATGAGTCCGAGATGAGTGATTTCGACAGTGATGGCATGAGCAAGAATGCGCAGAAGAGGGCCATTGCAAAACAGAGAAAACGCGAACATCGCTCTAAGCTGAGCCTCGACCATCGCGATGACTCCGAGGAGCGCATCAAGAAGAGACTGGAAGAAGCTGCCAAAATCGAGACGGATGAAATGAAGGCCTGTTACGGCGACCTTCCTCTGATGCAGTCAACCACCCATAACACGCAGCACCGCCTCGACATCAGCACAATCACCGACGACATGGTCGGCCAGGAAGTTGTATTCCGGTGTAGGTTGCATCATGTCCGAAGCATGGGGGCCAAACTGGTCTTCCTCATCTTCAGACAACAGATTTCCACCATTCAAGGCGTCCTGGTCGAGGAACCAGGCAAGGTCTCGGCCATTATGATCCATTGGGCGGAACATCTGCGCACGGGCAACATCTTGCTCGTCAAGGGCGTTTTGCAGAAGCCGCAGATTCCTGTCAAGTCTGCTTCTATCCACACCGTGGAGATCAAGGTCTCCAACTTGCACGTTGTCGTGAGACGTGCGGAGCCTGGTATATTTGCCCCAGTTCTTGTCGAATATCCCTCGCTGACTACGAATAGTTCCCTTCTCTGTGCAAGAGGCAGAACTGACGATTCTTGATGACAATGAGAAGGTCGATGGCCGCCAGAGTCAGATCCCTGACCGGGTAAGGCTGGCGAACCGAATCATGGATCTACGAACCGCCACCTCCCAGTCCATCTTCCGCATTCAGGCCGGTGTGGGAAACCTTTTCAGGACTACTCTCGACGATCAGCGCTTCGTCGAAATCCACACGCCCAAGCTTCAGGGCGCCGCGACCGAGTCCGGCGCATCGGTCTTCAAGGTCAATTACTTTGGTCGTCGGGCCTTCCTGGCACAGTCTCCTCAGTTGGCGAAGCAGATGGCCATTGCGTCCGATTTCGAACGAGTTTACGAAATTGGTGCCGTCTTCCGAGCAGAGAACTCCAATACCCACCGCCATTTGACTGAATATACCGGCCTCGATCTCGAAATGGCTATTGAGGAGCACTATCATGAAATGATGGATATCATTGACCATACCCTCAAGACCATCTTCAAGGGCATTTACACCAAGTACCGTACTGAAGTCGAACTCATCAAGGAGCAATTCCCCAGCGAAGATCTCGTATGGCTGGAGGAAACACCAAGAATTCCCTTCAAAGACGCGGTACAGCTTCTTACCGACTCGGGCTGGCTCAATGAGGACGGCGAACCAGTCTCAGCTCTTGAAGACTTGGCCACTCGAGACGAGATTCGACTGGGCGAGCTCATGAAGGAGAAATACAAGACAGATTACTACATCCTGGATAAGTTCCCCCGATCCGCCAGACCTTTCTACACCATGCCAGACGCCCAAGATGAACGCTATACAAATTCTTTCGATGTGTTTGTCCGTGGTCAAGAAATCATCTCCGGAGGTCAGCGTATCCACGAATCGAAGATGCTCGAGGACAATATGCGCATGGTCGGCATAGACCCCGAAGATATGGCCGAGTACATGGAAGGTTTCAAATGGGGTGCCCCACCTCACGCTGGCTGTGGTGTTGGCTTGGAACGAATTGTCATGCTTATCCTCAAGCTCGGTAATATTCGTCTGGCCTCTTTATTCCACCGAGATCCCAAGTCATTCCCTGCCAAGCCGGTGGTCGAGAAACTCAGACACCCAGAAGCGGATACCTTGAACCCTGTCTGGAAACAGGAACGGGGCCGCGAAGTGGCTGTCGAAGATCGGAAGCTACCTGATCTCTACGATCTCATTGCCAATTATGGTGATGCGACTTCGACCTCGTGGGGCGATGACCGGTACCAGATCTGGCGTCATGCAGATACTGGCGCCGCAGTGTGCTACGTTCCTGAGGGACATTATGCCATTCTTCCAGGTGACCCTCTGTGCCACCCGAGCCAGTACTACAGGATTGTCGTATCTTTCCTCCAGTGGTTGAAGAAGGAGACCCGGCTGAAGCCCCTCTGGCTTCTCATTAGCCCGGAGCTGGAGGAAGTCCTTGGTGAGAGGTTGGGCTGGAAGACTCTCTCTTGTGTGGCCGAAGAGCGTGTTGACCCCCACAAGAAGTCTGCCGAGTCTGACCCGGAAGTCGCAAGGAAGATTCGCAAGGCTCAAAGCGACGGGGTTAAGATCACTGACTTGCCTCATAATGAACCCATTCCCGAGAGCGTCAAGGAGCGTACCAATGCTCGAGTGAAGGATTGGTTGGCCAATCGCAAGGGTACTCAGATTCACTTGTCGAACATTGATCTCTTCCGGGATGAGAAGCACAGACGCTATTTCATCGCCGAAGACAAAGACGGCAACATCTGCGGTATTGCCGTCATGGCTGAGATTGCTCCCAAGAAAGGATGGCAAGCCAAGTACACCTTGGACTTCCCGGGAGCACCATCGGGCACAATTGAATACATTACTACGCATGCGCTCAACGCTGCTGCGAACGCGGGCGTGCCTAGCGTTACATTTGGAGGTGGTGCCGCCAACCATTTGACCCCGGGACATCACATGAGTGGCGCCAAGGTCAAGATGTTGCAGGCCACCTACGACGCCATCGTCAAGCAGTTCAACCTGGCCAGGAAGTCCGAATTCAGAGAGAAGATGGGCGCTGTTGCGGATCCTATCTGGATCGCTTATCCTCCGCACGGGCTTGGTTCTAGAGGTATCAAAGCTATCATGCGGTAAGTTCTCATCGATTCTCCCTTGCTAGATGTTACTAACACGAATGTCCACAGGTTCTTCCAGGATGAGCCTTAGAAAGGTGCAAGGTCTTCGCGTCCCCGGGTGAAATCCAACTTCAGCTTCCGAATGACCCAAGGGAAGAAGTCGGTGATGAATCACGTCAAGCATATCTTTTGGGGTATTCCATGGAGCTGGTATCTGAAGCTCGGCCAGTCCGAGGCGAGGGATTAAACGTCTCTCGAGCTTGCTATACTGCCTTGACAATGCACGCAGACCAAACAATAAAGAGACCGCGGTGCAGAGGAGAAGCTGAGCTTGGGGAAGTAATCTGTCGAGGGATCTCGAAAGGCTGGATGGACTATGGATGAAAGAACACTTACCCCTTTGTTCGCCGCTCTTGTTACCCCCTGATGTCGTTGGATGAAATCTTTCAGATACCACACATAGCACAGCACAGCACATTGCAATTGAATCTTCCCTACGCAACAAAGACCACCCGTCCTTACAATCTTAAGCTCACGATGAAATGGCGCTGGTCACCACGGCAGCATATAGTCGAAGAAGGCTCGACATCAATGTAGGGCATTAGAAACCGGAACTACAGTAGCAACGCTATGCAAAACATTTGGTCACGTTCATCATCGCCTTTTCCCTTTTCCTCGTCACACGCCATGCAGTGCAGAACGCTCCACACTCAAGAACACAACGCACGCTTCGCTCAGCAGCTCAAACCGAGAACTACTGTATCATCACCATCAACATAGATAAGCCCTTGGATCCTCCACAATGCATTATCGTCCGACCCATCGCGACTCACTGTGAGTCCTTGAAAACGCAAGAAGACGTTATTCTCATCGTTTTCAGAGCGCGTCATGTGGACGATGAATTGGTCGATCGATGTATTCGCTCACTCACTCGCTGTGCAATGAAACTACCACTGTTCGATTCGATATGTTCTCCATGGCTGCTTGTGTTTCAAAGTTTCGCAAAGTCGAAAAGATAGGGCGGGGGGGTTGGCGTGGCGTGGCGAATGCTATTGCGTTCAAGCTTTTCGAAGCACAGAGATAGAGTCGAGAATAGGCAAAAGCTTTGCATTCTGTATTCATGTGTGTCTTGTGTCGATGTGAGTGGGCTTGGCTTGGCTTGACTTCGCTTGGCCTGACTTGGCTTGGTGTTTGAGAGTGCAGGTCAAGTGGAAGGGCAGATCGTCATTCTGGGCTCAGCACATCACGGTACGGCTTCAGGACACGGATCAAACTCTGGAACTCATGAACTCGCCTTCATCCTCCCGCACAGGCTGCACGTCCACCATTGACTTTCCATCCAGTTGCCGCACTGCCCGCACGTCCAGCCCACCGGGTTGGTCTGGGCTTTTTGCTTGGCTGCGCTCTCGAAGCGTGCGATATTATCTGCTGCGTTACGAGAGGCTAGGACGTTATGAGGCTGAGGTTTTGACGCTTTAGAGCTGGATTTCGTGCGGGCGCTGGAAGTGGATGAGGTTGTGGATGAGGCGAGGGGCGGAGAAGGCGGATTGAACCATGGTGGTCGTTCGGTCTCGCAGGCCCCGCAAAGGAGGTAGGTGATAGGGTTTATGAGCGTGCAGACTTCGCAGGTCCAGGTCTGTTCTTCGTGGGGGAGACGCGCCGGTGGAGGTGGAGGTGTGGGAGTGGGCTTCGATGCTGGTGATGGTTTCGGTTTTGGTGTCGGTTTCGAACCTGGCTCGTACTCTGTCGCCGAAGTGTCTGATCCCGGATTCTCCCTCAATTGTCGTTCGATCTGAAGCTGTTCCTCGCGCAGCTTTCTCATGTCCGTCGGTGGCTGGACGGTGTTACCCCTTTGAAACCCCCCGGTAGGGTTGTCGTGGCTGGGTGGGACGTAGCCCGCACCGAACAACCGAGCTTCTTCCTCCTGGATGATCTCAATGTAGGCTTGCATAAGAGCTGCTTCGTCTTCGTCCGCCTTCTCCGCCTGCGTTGTGGCGATTTTCTCCTTCTTAATGGCCTGTTCTTGCGCGATCTTCCTGCCCATGCCGGGCACCGTATTGCCGCAGCCACGGTTGACACGGTTCCGTCTCTCGGCCGCGGCGGCGATGATCTCGCGGGCATCCTGTCCGCGCAAGATCCCTCGACCCCCGACTTTGCTGCCGCTACCCTGTGCGAGGACGGCACGCTGGCCACGCCGCTCCGCCGCTGCGCGAGCTTGTCGTTGGAGTTCGGATCTGGGGATACCTCTTCCGCCGAGCCGGTTTCCTTTGCCCAGGAATCCTTCTCCCGTATAGCCCTTTCTCAGCAAGGCCTCGTGCTCGTCCCGCAATTTGTCCCACAGGGCATGGAAGGCTTGGTCGTGCGGGCCGTGCACAATGTGAGATAACTCGTGCAGCATGGTGTCCACGATGTTCTCGAAGGGCAGGAACTGCCTATCGTCCGACGGATACCGAAGCCTCAGGTGGATGGACTCGCCGCGATTGATATTGAGGCCGAGCAGGCCGTGCTCGTCCGGGTAAAACTCTGCTAGAACGCCGACCCGCCATCCGCGAACACGCATAATTGGCTTGACCAGCGAGGCGACGCGCTGGAGGATATTGAGGGCTTCATTGGGCCGGGCTTTGGAGGTCAAATGTTGGAATTGGTCGACCAGGGGGTCGAGTTCTGTTCCTCGGGCGTGCGACATGTTGGGTGTCGTCGTCTTAGGTGGTATGCTTAATTAACCGTTTGTGAGAGGAAGATGTATGGTGGTTCGATACGACCGATGCTGATGACAACTGTGGGAGATTTCTTCCGTTTGCAGCCGCGCTTCCCTCTACACCTGCAACAGTGAGGGGATTGGATCACTCATTGCGCAGTGACAATTAATACATTGCCTCGTCCGGTGAACAGCCTGGATTGTGGAGGGATGAAATGCATAGATGGAGAGTAGAAAGACAGAATCTGAACACGCTATCCTGGATGTACCCCTGCACCCAGTAGACGCCGGAATATGCCAGAAGAAAACTGTCTACCCGTTCATGTCGTTCGTAGAAGATATGCGCTTTAGATGATTCGTAATGAACCTCAGCCTGATGGACGACGGAGGCGAATTGAAGCCTGCCACGTGATGGGCCGCCTATGGTTCTCCGATGAGCAGAGAGTCTCCCCGCGCTGCGAGGTCTGGACGTGGTGTCACTCCCTTCATCTCGAGCATGATCCTACTGTAGCTCTATCGAGCTGTAATTACCACTCAGTGACACAAAATTCTCGACGCCGCCGAGCCGTCGACATCTTCTCTTCGTGCCAGGCAAGGGCATCTGCCCAGTATCATAACACACCACACCGAAGATGACGAGCGACGACCAGCAGTTCCTCGACCTGGTGAGTCCCAGAGCCATGCTAACCACCCGCCCACCCTCCCCTACGTTACCCTACCTGCTCCGTCAAATGCAGGGCATGTACACACACATGGCTAACTCAGCACCTCCGGCACTCACAGCTCGCCTCTGTCCCCCAAGACATCGCCCACTACGGCAGCCGCATAGCCGACTATGTCGACAAGCACGCCAACGCCCTTGCCCACGATATCCGCGACGCCATCGATCGAGCAAGCTGGATTCCGGACTCGATACGCCCACCCCGCGCATCCGGGACCTCAGGGTCATACTTCGTCAAACCACCCCCACCCCCGCAGGGGATCCTGCAGAAGACCGGCGCCTGGGTGTCGAGGAACCGCACCGCCATCGCCGTGGTGTTAGCATTCGCGGGCACGACGATATACCTGGTACATCGGCGCCGGCGGGCCCACGCGCGCAAGAGACGGGCAAAGAAACTCCCCTCCGGGGCGAAGAAGGAGATCGTCGTGCTGGCGTGCTCGACCTTCCATGATGCCCTGACCCGGTCGTTGGCCGTCGACCTCGAACGCAGAGGCTACGTCGTTTATGTGACGGTGTCGTCGACGGAGGAGGATTCGCTCGTCCAGCAGGAGGCCAAGCAGGACCTGCGCCCGCTGTGGATCGACCTGACGTCCACGGTGCCCAACCCGGCGGTCGACGTGCACCCCAACCTCGAGGCCATCCGCGATCACATCACCCGGGGATCCGGGAACATGACGCTCGCCGGCCTCATCGTCTTCCCAGGCTGTTCAGGCTACAGCGAGGGGCCCCTTGCGCTGCTCCCGCCCTCCGACATCGTCGACACGATCAACACCCGACTCGTCGCTCCGTTGTTGACCGTCCAGCAGTTTCTCCCCCTGCTCGCGAACCATAGCACCGATCCAAAAGCGCCTTCCTCGATCGTCATTGCCTACCCGTCCATCCCGAACAGTCTGTCCCCGCCGCGACAAATCCCCGAATGTCTAGTCACGTCTAGCCTCTCGTCGCTGGCGAAATCGCTGCGACGAGAAATCTCCGCCGCACGCGCAAACATCACGGTCAGCGAACTGAAGCTCGGCAATTTCGACATGGGCTCTGTGTCGACGTCCCCGTGGGCAAGAAGCACACCGACTCAATCGACGTTGGCGCCGGGCTCTTCGTCGGCGTTGACCCATAGCACCCACAGCCACAGTCAGCATCAGAGCCAGTCTCACTGGCATAGTTCCCAGCGTGCGGCACATCAGCGGAAATCGCTAGGCCAGAGGAGCAGCTTCATCCGCGGCTCGTCAGCCAGAGAGTTCCACAATGCCGTGTTTGACGCACTCGCGCCGCCGCAGACGTTCCGCCCCTTCGGATACTCGAGCCTGGAGTTCACGAGTACCAGGCGCGCGGATATCGTGTTCGTGGGCAGCGGCGCCAGGATGTATGACCTGGTGGGCAAAGTCTTCCCTGGCGGACTGGTCGGGTTGATGATGGGCTGGAACCGACGGAGGACGGCACCGCCAGAGGAGTTCTACCAGTCCGTATACCATGACGATCCACGTCGGATGGGCGGTAGTGCAAGTGCAAGTGGAAGCGGAAGTGCTGGGGCTGGCCCTGGTTCTGGCTCGAGTTTTGCTGCAGCTGGACCGTCAACCTCGGCGTCGCCGTGGGGATTTCACTCCCTGGGAAGCGACAGTGGGATTTGGGAGAAGGTGTAAAGGTGGAATTCTCAGATCTTGTGTCCTGGTCTGAACGGATGGACCTTTTTCCGTGTACAAAGAACGACTCATGATATACTTCCTCCACTACCGTTGCATTAGCGGACTAAATAAAATCTTCTTCACTCATTCCGAGACATTCGTTCCTTTCTCTGTGCAGGACGATAAAGAACGATTATCAAGGACGATTTGTAAATAAATGAATCCCACCCTACATCAGCTGATGCTTCCTTCTTCCACGCACCGATCCTGCTCTCCGACAACGACTCGCACTCCAGGTCTAAGACCTATCGGGGACCAGGACTTTGCAGCTCAGAGGATGTCCTCCCTTGCTTGCGTGACAATGTTGACCTTCCTCATGCATTCACCACCGACTAGGCCTTGGAACGCGTTTCAGAAGTCCAAACCATTGGTGATGATGTCTCCGGCCTCATTATGTCCGTTCCCCCACCGGGTGGCCATCAGGATCGGGATGGAGTTCCCATGAATCCAGCTCCGCCCAGGGGTCCCCGTACTGATCCCGCAACTGAGCGAATTCTTCAACCCTTCCCTGGTATCTCAGAATCCTTTCAAGTTGATTCAATGTACCGACGATGAAAGATGCGCCGGCCTCGCCCAAGAGTGTAGCACCTTCGAGAACCATTCGGTGGAACCTTTCACTGTCCGAAAACCGTCCCGTTTCTTCGTAAAGACATGCCATCAGGTCGCACAATCGAACACCAGTCCTGTTGCCATTCGGTTTGCCAGTAGCCTTCACGACCGAGCGGATACCGAATGTGAGGACTTTCTCAACGGACTGGTAGTCCTTCTGCCTAAGTGAGATTTCAGCCATAACGGTGATGAGCTCTGTCTGCAGCCAGGTCGGAGGCGATAATATTGGTTGCGCTGCATTCCATAGACGCAGACACAATTCCGAAGCCTTGTCGAGTTGTCCAAAGTCGAGGTACATTCGAACTACTCCCAACAGCAAGGGAGTCGAGACATCAGCGCCATAGAAGTTCACCACAGTATCCACCAAGGTTTCAGAATATCTGCACAACAATTCATGAAGGTGTTCTTGCCCGATCTCAATAAGTGACGACACTAAGCTCTTGATGGGATGTGTGGCTCCCAAGATGCTATCTGCCCACGAAGCCACCATCTTCAAGACCAAGCCCCGAACGTCCCAATGGCTGCCCCAGCGACCATGGGTAAACTCTCCAACCAATTCATGCAACAGTTGGAAAGGCTGTTCTTTCAGGAGCACAACGAAACCGGAGCAGCCCCTATTCAAGAGGGCAAATCCCCGCCGAACCGAATTGAGTTCCAACATATACAGAGCACTGGCAATGTCCAGGAAAACTGAAAGAAGACTGGGAGTGGGCCCGTACTGTGCTCTGGTGACTCTCTGAATGGAGTACGATGAGTAATATGTTTGAGCGAATCTGAGAATATTTTCGGCGTGCTGACTCTCAGGCGATTGCTGGAGTTGTACATGACATATAGTGTCCACTCGGGCCGAGGCGAGGTGTTTTCGTCGCAGCATCTTGTAGGTTCCACTATCAACCAGTGGGACTCTGGCTCCCTTCCGCTGAACCTTTCGCAATAGTCGTTGAACCTGCAGTGGCCTTCCGTTGGGACCCGAAGGGGGTGAAGCGTGTGGTACGGTCTCTTCCCGGTTGAGTTTACCGATTAGTTCTTGCTTCATGGCTTGGGTGTAGTTCTTCCTCATATTCCAGTCTCGCAGCCGTTTCTTGTACATTTGTTCACTGCAACGTTAGTTACTGGACAAGTTTGGCCGAAGCGGGTCGCCTTACGTAGCGTCGAACTCATATTCCTGCTTCATCCGTGCCATCACATCCGTGAGTTGAAGATCTTGATGGATGTACAGCTCTTCAATGGTGGACTTGAGGGGTTCCCAGGCGGCATCTGGTATCGTTGACCTCCTCTGACGCAGCGGTGGTTGAAGGGCTCCTAGCTTCTCCAGTGTATTGATGAAAAAGGCTTCCTGATCCTTGCTGACGTCGAAATTGTGAATAGAATCAACCGGAAAAGCATTGCTTGGGATCAAGGCATCCTCAAGGATGCCGAAGTGGTCATCCATGGTGATATCGAGCTCGTCGTTCAAAGCCATGCTCACAGCCTGACGCTCTCAGTCAGTAGCCAAGACTGGCGATGTTCCCAGACATGTATTGTCAGAAAGTTTGACAAACAGCGTAGAGAACTCGAGCGCCCTGGGGCAAGCCGAGGATAAATACATTCGTCGGTCAGCTAATCCCTTCATCAAGAACTTTCGTGAGGCTGCCGGTCGAGGAAGTCGTGAGCGTTGCCTCTGACCTGGGCTGAGTTGAGCCAATAAGCCACCGCCATGGACGCCACAAAAACTTCTGGCCACTGCAACCTGGCGCCGACCAGGTGCTGTGCCCAATCACTACGACTGACCCCAGAGAATGTAACTGCTCCGCATGCCTAAAAGGAGTGAACAACTTTTGACATGCATACTGTATCAACTTCCGCCTCATTGTGCGAGGCAGGAAGGTGGCCAACCAGAGAAGCAGTAGAAAGAGGTCGAGAAGAAAGAGGGTTGAGTTTGCCAGGCGCAGTTCATCATCGGCCTTTCACACACATTGGCCACGTCGCCCAATTTCCACAGAGAAGCTACGAGCAACTTCAGAAAGTCTCACGGAGCGCTGAGCCGTGCTCATAAAGAATTCGCCATTCATGCAAAGCCATTGTCGGCACATTTGCACATGTGCTATAGCCCTTGTATTCGTTGTACTTCTGCCTACATGACAGCTCGGACCGTATTCAATGTTCAATGTTCAATGTTCAAATCTTTCCCATGACCATCGGCTGAGACACACCATCACTGACTGACTCGAGCAGGGCGTGGTATGACTAGCAGTCATCACCTTGAGCGGATTACCACTCACTTCACTGACTACGATGTTTCAAACCCCGCGGCTCAGATGTGGAAGGAGAGCTGCTCCAGCTTCTCGCCCTGGCTGTGCAGTCGCCCGAGTGTCAAATACATAAGCGCCCTATCGTGCCCCCATGACTGGATATTTCCAAGAGAATGGAGAAAGAGATGTAGGCATGACTGCGACCAATTCCATGCAGCAGAAATTCCTTTGCGGGTCTTGGCTTGGGCATGCGTTTGACAAGATCTAGATCGAGTATTCCCTTGCCGGGCGTGATGCATTCATTTTCCGGGCGCGATATGTTACAAGACCAGCAGGACACTTGCTATATAAGCCCGTGTGTCTGCCACTCACCATGTCCTGAATTTCAGTTTGATACCTCGCACCTTGTATGTTGGACGGGGGAGCATCACTGTCAAACATCAGTTGCCGTACCAAGACAACTACAGCGACGGTAGTCTTTGTCCTTGACGGCCAGCCATGTCGCAGAGACTTCCAGCTGCTTTGCACCGCACGCACTTGGCTGTGAAAGAGGAACCGGCGCAGCTCACAAGCCTACCAACCGCGACTTTCTTCCTACGGAATGCCGATTGCCCACAAGGGGAGCTCTTCCAGGTCGTCCAACCGGACCACATCTCGTCTGCACCCCCGGCGGCGATCAAACGACCATCTTTCCCAGAGAGGAGACAGGCGGCCTTGCGGATGCTGGAGCCTTGTATCTTCTTTGTACAGTTCCCGTGTCGGCAGGGGTGTCGCAGTCTGGGAATCTGTATACATTACCAGTTCGTTGGCGGCTGCCGAAGGCTTCCCGATGGGCTGAGGTGTCCGGTCTGTATTCTGAGTGAAGTTGAAGTGGTACGAACGAAAGCCGAGAGACTTACGATGTATTAGATACTGATTATTTTCATCCTCTATGACAGGCTATCGAAGCAAACCGAAGGTGTCCACTTCATCAAGACCCAGCACAGGCGAATCCAATCAACAACCGACCCGAGGACTTCTTGGCCACCAAACAGCAGAGAGAATTCTACGACCATGTGCTGGAGCGATCCATCGTTTGTCACTGGCAAGACCTGCCCCAACTACCAGAAGAAGGGCCTCTCGGAGAAGTGTCCGGGTTGAACCGTGGTGGCTTTCATCGCGAAACGACACCCAAAGATATGCGCGATGTCAAAATGTTGGACAGCATAAGGGAAGAAGACATGCATATGGGGAGAAACTCGGCAGAGGTGACTGGAGATAGCGGGTTCAATTGGCGCGATCGTTCCTTGCACATGGAATTCGCCACGTCGGAACATCCTCACGGCTCCAGCATCGGGCCAAATAGACCCTAAGGGCGGGCACGGTGAGGGATGGTTGTAACAGCAGCGGAGTGCAGGGATCATTTCGATATGAGGCCAATGCGTCTCTCTGATGACATGACCTGAAGGGTCGCGTCCAGCTGGGCCACGGCGTACTCATGATGGATTCGGCATTCTGGGAGGGATAAGACTGTTATCCGTCTGATATTGGCTCTACCCACTGCCTGGCATGGCAAGCAGGGACGACAAGCTGATGTTGAGCGGTGACTATGGTCGAACCAGTAGACGTCGAAGATATCATAATTGGAACGGCACAGTCGCTGTAGCCAGCATCTCGAGCAGCGGAGTGGCGATTGGAGCAACTTCAAGGCACACAAAGTTCAGATCAGCGTCCTCCTGACCGCTCGCATGTTTACCTCCTTGCGTGCTGTGTATTCGACGACGAGACGAGAAGATGCCTCTACCTTTGCACTGGACGACAAGTAAGAGTAGAGTAGCAGTAGCAGTAGCAAAAGGGTAGTAGTACGAATAACACCAAGCTGCCGTAGTAGGACCATCTACCATTTTCCGATTTGGTTCTCGATCGACGATGTTCCTCTACATACTACATACGTACTCTACCTCACCACGGTACTGTGCTGTACTGCAGAACCAGCATCGACAAGGGAGTCAGTCTCCATCGCAACCGGTTCTACGAGCACGAAGGTAAGTATATACGTCCTGGACCGAGTATATATATATATGGGGTGCCGTCGTCTACGATGCACGTTCTTACCATAAGGTACAGTAATATAGACGATGCATCCATCATGACCATGCTGGTACGAGCACAAGTACTTGACCTCGCTCACGCTCACGCTCGTGGACGACACGGTATCTACAACCTCGTCGGCATACCACACCACACCACACCATTCCAATACAAGGTCTGTAGGCGCGTGCAGGGGAGGTCAATCGGCGATCACACAACATACAACGACGACGACGATCTCAACCTGCGAAACCCAACCCATACTACTACGGTGCCAGGGGTGACGAACTTCGCCTCGAGTAGCGCCTCGAGTACAGGCACGGTGACAGGGTACTCGAAAGAGTAGGAAGCGGGAACGATCGAGCACAAACGCACAGACACAGGAAGCAACGTCGAAGGGGAACTCTAACTCTCTTGAAACGTCAACAACATTCATGTCATTGTGTGGTGTGGTGTGGTGTGGTATGTCATGTCATGCTTGTGCTGTGCGGTGCTGTACTGCGCTGTGTCGTGCCGTGTGCTTGCTCCGAGTACGAGCATAGCGCGCCAATGTGCACTGCACATATACGAGCACCATGTCATCGTTCCGTCGCGTAGGATCGAAGAAGCCACGATACCCCAGCGAAGACATCGGTGATGGTGATGGTGTCGGTGTCGGAGCCCGTATCGGTCGGTGTCAGGATGCACGAGTAAGAAGAGGACCCCGTTCGGAGTCCATAACTCGGAGTACTTGGGTCACAGGGTATGTGGTTGGTGGTACGTATGTCATTGTTCCCGACGCAAAGGATCGAGCAAAGGAAGGAAGGGATGGAGCGGAGTGGAGTGGATAGGATCCAGATATTTTACTAGCTTTTCTTTTCGTGGTTTCGAACGGGCCCCCTCAAGTCTCCATATTCCGTACACAGTAGCAGGAGTGAGTACCTCGTACTCGTCGTCACTGGGTCTGGGAATGGCAGCACTGGCGCGCCGTTGACGACTTGTAACGCCGCGGTAAACTTTACTCTGTCTAGCGCGGTGTCGAAGACATGCAATGTGGGCTGGCTGGGAATGGGAATGGATCGGATGGTTCTGGTCTATTTCGTCGGCGCTAAGTACGAGTCCTGAAGATTAATTAATTACTTTACTGTGACAAGAATGTTGGCTTCCTCCGGGACCGGTACGAAGTATGTGAGTACGTAGTACTCGTGGGGACCGAAGCTTCAGCTGGAGGGAGGTGCGCGCAAACCACTTACCTACGTATGTATGTAGGAGTTCTCCGCAAGCGCAGGGTGCGCAGGGCAGGGTGCGCAGGGTACTGTACCTGGCTGTTGTACGTAGTCGTGGGAACCACCAACAGTAGCAACTAACCCCCCTCCGTAGCCTGTAATTTCGGCGGACTCACCATGATCAAGTGGGATGGCATGATGGAATAGATGGAATGCTGCATTATCGGTCCGGGGTTAAACCCGTGAGATTACATCGTTGCCAAGCGAGGGGTGCATGCGCTGCCCAATGGTGAATCGGAGCCTGCTGACCTGGCGTGCCAGGTGCCAGGTGCCGGTGGACTATGACCCGCGCCCGTTGGCTTTTGGACGAGTTAACGAGTAACAGTAACAGACTTTCTCGTAGCTCGCTGCTTCGTGCGCCGCCTGATACTCCGACGCAGGGCAGGGCAGGGCAGGGCAGGGCAGTCAGCATCATCACCGCTACGAGTGCCAGTGCGTGTGCGGAGTCGACACACACACAGTAGTAGTTTAATTGACTTTTGGTTAGCATTTACGTACCGCCAGCATGGTGTCATGGTGTCATGGTCATGGCGGCATGGCGGCATGGTGGGCATAGCCGACAGGAAGCTTTCAAGCAAAACCGCGAACAAGCAAAACAGCTTCAGAGACATGGGGCCCAAAGCTCACCATTGGCCACCCATCGTCAGCTTGGGTGAGTTTAGCAGTGCATCCATCCTGCTGTCTACATATTGTGTAGTGGTCCTCGTACTATTCCTCCTCGTATATGATGGCCCGTGCAGTGCAGCGCATTCGGCAGCAGCGATGCGATGAAAGGCGGAAGCCCGCCGAGTGTGAGTGGAGCGGGCTGGTACGTCGGTTCAGGGCAAACGGTGCACTCAACGGGATGCGAAGAAAAAGCCACCTACGCCATTGTTCATGCGCGTGTGGGCGGCGTGCATGCATGAATGAATGCATGAATGGCTAATGGGTGGGTTAGGAGGCTTGTAATCCACTCAGTCCTGCGACACTTGCGACCAAGATGAATTCAGTTCTTGTCCAGTCTCGTCCTGTCCAGTCCAGTCACGCCAGTCCAGTCCACTGACTGATACCGCGCCTGAACCCCGCGGCGCTATACACGTATGTGTGTAGGACGACACGAGTAGCCGTTGTGTGGTAGACGGATGCAAAGACATCATCGATGCCATGTGTGAAGTCAGAGGGTGAGACTGTGGGACAACCTCAGTCGCGTAGCGTGGTACCAGGAGTCTGAGTCCGAATCCTTGTGTAGATTTGTTCAATCATGGTGTTGAGGACACCCTCACTCTTGCCCACGTCAAGATATCCCTGCCTTGGACCGTGACGTGAAGGTGAAATGAACGATGTCATACCCTGATGCCCTTCGATCTGAAGCCGTCCTCGCACTCGTGAACGTACAGTTCTCACCCGCACTTTGATTGATCTTTGATTGTCTACTCGTGGCCGGAGCCCGCAGAGTAATCGAAAGTATTACTCGTACTCCCACACTCCTAATTACTGCCGCCGTTAGAAAAATAAACAATTCAGCGGTCATGGTCTTTCGCATTTCGAATCAGCCATTTCTGAGGCGACTGCTTGCTTGCTTTCTTCCACTTTACGGGATAATCTCCATCTGCTTTCCAGCGGTCCGTTCGCAATTTTCCACCTCTTCACACTTTCAGGCTCACGCTCACTCAGGACACCAGGCATGTACTCCCGCACACATAATATCCACCCATAGTACTCGTACCCTCTGCCACCAGCCTCGAGTGTAGAACTGGCTTTCTAATTGCGCGCCATCATAACCTCGCAATAATACCGCACAGCAACTTTTGTCCTCCTCCAGTGAAGTTGATTTCTGTCTCACAAAACATCAACCACCGCATTGCCTCGAATTCGGACACGCTCGTAGACAGGAACAGAGTCGTCATGCTGGAAACCATCATTCCTGGGTATCAAGTCGTAATAATAAACGGTTAAAAAGTCTGTAGTAAGCGAAAGTCGTGAAAAGAAAACGTCAGGGCATGTTTGATGCCAGCTGCCACGTTGATATCGCGCCGGGCGTTTTTGGTGTCATCCCTTCTATCACCCATCTTTGTTGTTGTACACTGGCGTAGCACTCGTCTTTCGCGCGACGCTCAAGGATAATGTACAGAGAGGAAGGTCGAGGCGGCAAGAACCGGCATGCCAAAACCATCATCGGCCAGGAGGACCCGAATCCAGTGGCCACATTTCTTTTTGGTAACTGGGGGCACTCAATCGCCCTGATCACTCTTCGACATCTGAATGGCTGGTCGTCGACTGAGAGTCGCCTTTGTGCACTTTCTTGTGTCGACGGAGGTTGGAGACGACCGAGAAATGGCGTCCACAACCTTCCACGTCACATGCAAAGGGCTTTTCGCCGGTGTGACTATACATGTGTGTCTGCAATGAGCTGGGTCGTGTGAAGCGCTTGTCGCATACTTTGCACTTATGCTTCTTCTGCGTGTTGGCAGACATCTTGGACGAGAATTGGCTCATCATTGACTGAGGGGCAGGGGGGCCCAAAGGCGCGCCCAAAAGCTGAGCCGGACGAGGTAGCGTACGAGAAGCAGCCATAGATTCATAGCCTGCGTCCGAAGCTGCCGAGCTGTAGTCCGTCGCAGAGTCGCTGACAGAGCCAACTGAACTTGGCGCATAGTAAGGGTAGCCTCGACCGGACTCGTTTGAGATGGAGGAGTGAGTTGAGGCGGCTTGCGGAAATCCGTAAGAATCAGTCGATGCTCTCTGAGCGCGAACTTCGTAAATGTTCCTAGGCGTCAAGTCCTGCATGGTTTGGTGGCTTAGAGCCAACATGCCTCGGGAGGCATCGAGTTCGCCGAAGCTGGCATTGGCTGCTCGCGAATTATCAACCCTGTTTGAAAGTTAGACCGGTGTTAGGGACTGAAGGTAGTCCAGGGGTGCTTACGCATCCGAGAGCTTTCTGTGCTGCTGCTGTTGCTGTTGCTGCTGCTGTTGGTGCAGAGACTGGGCGTAACTCAAGGAGGAGTACGACGGCGCGTACGAAGATGAAGTTGCCGACGGCGACGAGTATGACTGCTCGGCATAGGTGGAGCGTGGAATGTCTTGAGGATAACTTAGCATTTCCGTGCTCGGGAATACAGTGCCAGAGTAGGCGCTACCTTGAGCCATTGAGCCAGTGACTGGAGGCATGTGCGAGTATGGCATTGAGATTCCAGATCTCGAGCTGTCGGTCTTGGACAGCGCTGGAAATGATGAGTTGGAGGTAGTGCCGGTCTGGTGAGACCACGGATCACTGAATTGTGGAGAGGGATGCATGTTGGAATACATGTGATCGTAACTTATGCCGCCGTAGTGTCGACCTTGGTTGTCAATGACCATCGTCATGGAGCCGGTATTTGCAAAGAGCGTCGAAAGAATTCGTCGTTGGCGGGCAGCTGCAAAAAGCGCCTTTGTTCTGTTTCGTTCGCGACGGCGAAGGCTGAGATTCACCAGGGAGAGGAAGCCAGGACTGGATCTGGTTCCTGAGAGACGTGAAGGTGATCCAACTCTCACACAGAGGGGGATCGGCGACTGTTATGTAGCTTCTTATGTGGAGATCTGGAGGTCCAATGGAGATCCGCAGATGATCGATGTTGATCTATTGCTGGAGTTGTCGATAGCGGCCTTGAGCAATGCCTCCTTTCCCTTGATAGCGATAACTCTGATGCCACAGCAAAGCAGTTCTCAAACCAGTTCGGCGAGCGGCAGATCGGCAGGACTGACTGGGGATGAGAGTTGTGCTGGCCAGCGTACGCAATTGCTTTCGACGGCTGGCGTATGTTGCGGGATGTGTTAATGGCCCAAGCGACTACTCTGTCCTTGCGTGGTGGATAGCGCCGCTTTCATGTATTGCTGCAAGTTGTCGGATATCTTCCAAGTGTAAGCCGTTGTGTCTCAGATGGTGGAATGCTAGAGTGAAGATTTACGGTGAGAGGTTTCAAACAAACAAGTCCAACTGTGAGGGGTGGGGAATGTGAGGGTAGATAAAGTTGTTGTGAAGCACCAAGTTTTCTATGGCTTGTGGTCAGAGCGACTACGTCGGTGGAGGTGAGGGAAAGGCGACTGCCATCATCGCAATCATCAGAGACCAACAGAACCCTTATTCTTTTGTCTGAACGCAGGGTTGATTAGCTCCGCTCTTGGGGTGGAGAAGCCGAAGAGGAGTCGTCTGGCAATGTGATCCTTGCACAAGACGCCGGAGGTTGGATGATGGGGAAAGCTTGCAACCCTGCTGCAGGAAGGCCGGGAGATGAGAGAGCTCTGCAGGGATGCAGGCACTTGCCAACTTTGGGTTCTGATTGTTGGAATGAAGAGGGCCTCACCCTGTTGTCATTGGGCGACGTCAACTGTCTTGGATTGTGGGCTTCGAAGCCCGGTCCTTGCGCAGATTGAGGCTTAGGGGGAAGCCAGGGCCGGGATGATATGACGATCGATGTCGGATATGTGGGTATGAGGGTGGTGGGGATCTTCGTTTTCATGCCAGATTGGAAGATGGTGGCTTCTGTCGGCGTCTGTCGCCAGCATATGTTGAACAGTCGCCGCTACAACAAAGGACAGCGTAGGCTAAAAGTCGTCACGGAACTGTGTTGGGGAGATTGCCTTGCAGTATGCCCGGCTGATAAGGCAATGGAGTGGAAATCATGCTCTGGGAATCGTTTACAATGTGGTGGACTCGCAGAGGACTTTTGAAGAGAGCAAGCTCCCAGTGAGGAGGATTCGAAGATGCAGACAGGCAATCGTCTTGATTGGTGCGATGCAGCGTAGGCCTCTATTGGCGCTGGCCGAGCGCCTTCAAGCTACCGGGTGGCGTTTAGCCACTGCCGCTTTCTTACGCTGGGGAGGCCCACTTGGTGCTCGGCTTGCAGCACAGAATGTCGGGCGAGTTGAGTTTGAAAGGCGAAAAATGGCTGGGGCCAAGCGACGCTGTGATTGACGGGCACTTTCCGGCCGTCAAAAGCGGCATAGCCCTGGAGCCCCAATGCGCAGGTTCGCCCTCCGTTCACTTCGGAGAATTCCTCGATATAGCGTCGTAGCGGACTAGCAGCTTTGTAGTAGTGAGGGGAATGGAGGATGGAAGATTGAGAGGTACGTAAGAGCGAAAGACAAGCATGCGGGCGACAAGCCTGAGGACGGTTTCTCCACTTGGGGAATGCATATTCGATACTTGCGATGGCGAAGATAGGATACTATGGTGCCTCGGCCTCCCATTCATTGAAGCACAGAGTACTCATATGTGCTTTCCTCTACAGGTACAAAGTGTCCTCAGGATTTGCCCAAGGTTCAGTCGTTCGGTTCATGCAAGCTGCGAAAGCTCTGGGACGCATCAAGTCCAGCACCGTGGTAGTACAGGCGGTGAGAAGAGGCAGCATCAATCACACATCAGATCCAGGCGAGTGGCTTCAAGCATCTACCAATGCGCGTTCGTGAGGCCAGTGCTTAGAACAGATACTCCTGGCGCTCCCTTATCTTAGCCGGTATCCATTTGGGCTCTAGCTCGTGCACAACAATGAGGCCCCCGAGCCATGCCCGTTCAGTTGCGATTATTTGCAGACTTCCGTTGGGGGTTGCTCAGGCAGGCCTCAGAAGACCGTTGCCACTTGGTGCTCGTGCCTTTTCCTCCAGTCTCTTTCGCCATGCTATCCCCTATCGCGACGTCGAAATCCAGGATGCGAAATTTCGTGCCAGCACACACCCAAGGGCTTGGACTCGATATTGAGTCCCCTCGGTTCCAACTTCCAAGCGGTCATCCAATGGTGTTGAAGCCCCCACCGGTTGGATTGCAGGGGTTTCATCACGCCCGTGCGCCCTCAAAACGCCGCTGACTTCACCTGTGATGCGCCGCATCTTCGCTGGCCAAACATCTTTCGTCCTTGGGAAACCCTGTTGCCCAGAGAAATTGTGGGAAGGAAATGCCCCAAGCGCCCTTTCCGATTCTGTTTCCGATTCCGATCACTTGAGGCTAGCACTTCACTCCTCACCACAGCGCCCCCTTCAAGCCTTCCCAAGTCTCGTTATTCTGGTGGCTTTGCCGAATCGGGCTCAACAGCTATGCCTAATTGGAAATGTGACGGGTGCCTTTGCAGGATGCGAACGCCCCCAGTCGCCAAACATTCCCGGCTTCGATATCAGCTCCGTGTGCCGGTTTCCGGCAGTCACTATTCAGCATGGGACAACATACTCTACGGTTTCCCTTGATAGCAAATTTAAAATCGCGGTGTCGTTATTTCGGCTTCGCTGATCGTTGCTAAGTATCAGCACCCGATTGACGGGAATTTTTATATCGCAGCCTTACCGCGGATTGGCAGAACTGCACGTAAACACCCGGGGAAGCAATGGGCTCCATCGCAGATCTGTTTATCGTCTGGGGAATACAGCAGCACGTGAAGACGCTTTCGTTAATGATACACAGTACTTGCCTGCCAGTAAGATCCCGTGCGTGCTATTTGCCACGCATCTTGTTGACTACAAGGAGAAAAATCCATGCAATTCTTGCAGGCAGTCTTTGCACAGTGTCTCTCAAGGTCGCGAGTATAATTGAGAACGCACTACGAGTACCTCGTACAGTATCGAGTAGCCCTCCCCAGATATCAAACCACGGAGTATTGCGCCTATTTGCCACCGCCAAGGGACCAGTGTTACATGGTTTGCCCAGTGCAAGCCTAGCACTGCAAGACTCTTTCGCTTCAAGCGACTCATTCCAGTGTACTTGTATTTGCAAAGTGATGCTTCCTCGGTACCCAAACAATGTGAAACCTGGCCTCCAGTCGGATCTGTCGCTTATTGTGGATTGTGCGCCCCGGCTAGGGTTGCTCAGCCTCCTCGTCCTGGATGTCTACTCGTAGCCAACGACGCTGATCGTCCAAGGCCCTGCACACCACTGCCATCTTTCGTTGCGCAAGACAGGGCCTGCGATTTCCGGGAAGCGGGCACAAGGAAAGGGTATGGCGTTCCTGACGCAGGGTCTTCAAAAGGCTTCATTGCCGGCGTTGTCCTGCTGCAGATATGACGTTCCCCCACCTACCAAATAATGCTTATACCAGTCCCCTGATTTCGATTTCTCTTCTCGCCAAAAGGCGGCTTCCGGCGATTGCAATTTCGATCAAAAGCACAATGCTCCCTGCCGATATCGATGTCTGACTGATTCTCCGAGTGGCACTCGAACAACCCCCACCTCTTCCGCCGGCAGTCTCAATGCCGACCGCCCAGGTGGAACCAAACCTGAAACGAAGCCATTTCGACCTTGGAGCTTGAGCTACTGGGATATCCCTGCGAGGCCCGCTTTAGTGCGCCGCCGTCACGGCTGTGGCGCTCGCATGCAGTCGAGTAACGAGCCCTGCTTTTGGACCCTGCGCTAAGTTATGGAGAGCACCTTCGAACCTCTAATCTGGCAAGGTCTGTCAAACAGACAACGTCATGCACCGTGTCTTGGAGGAGGGCGCTGATGGTCCATTGGCTCAAGATATCATCATCGGTGAGGCTTCAAGCTCGGTCTCTGTGCCCTGCAGAAAGGGTCTCGAATGCAAGTTCAGAGCTTCTGTGCACAGTCCTTGTAAGTCGGACGTGAGGCACAAGTGATGGAAGATGGCGATGCGCTAGTTCCAGAGCTTGGCGAGTCAGACAGAGATTGATCTCATGTGCGCCTTGGACGAGTTTGTCTGGTCTGCTGTCCACTATCCGTTTTCGGCACCAGCCCAGAGGACGTGGCATCTGAACATCAATTTTGGGAAACTGGCTCGCATCATATCTACCCCGATAGCTTCAACCAATCTAGTAGATTGTAGTATGTTAGCTTTCCCAGCAAATAGAGGTTGAAGTGTGCATGGGCCACGGAAAGAACCAATCTCCGCTCGGAACGGAATGTGCTTGCAAGCCGTCACGATCTGACTTCCAAGTTGAAGCAGGAGTGACAGCAAATAGCAGATGGCATGGGCGTGAATCAAATACTGCCATGGCAGATGCAACAGTGAGATGCAACTTACTCTGTCCTCCAACATCGCCCCTCCTTATCACATCGTCTCTGCAGCTATTCCGTAGAGCAACAAAGGAGACGGCGAGATTTGCTTCTGCCGCTGCATCTGCAGTAGTCTCTTCATGTCGGCTTCTGCGTCCAAGGTGCTCCTGGAAGCCGTCTAAGCTTTGCTCTTCCCTCCCTCCCATTGTTATTTTAAAGTTCAGACCAGCAGATCATTGTAGATCCGGGCAACGCCTTCCCATCCTCAAGCCTTGTCATCTTCTTGTCTTCACCTCGAGTGTTGTTGATATCACGGTATCACGGAGGATTTCACACAATGCAATGCGGAAGGTCAATTTTCCATCACAGTCTCCGCAGAGCCAGCTCACCTGCTCCGACCTTTGACCAACTTGGAGGCTGGAGCAAGAGCCCACCGAGCTAGGAGCGTCAAGCGAACGACGCGCCAGCACTACTACCCGCTTCTTTTCGTTAAGCGCTTACGAAATTTATTGTCCGTAGCTGGTGGTAGTCCGCCTTAGCGATGCTTTAGGAGGTGAACGAAATTGCGCATCGACGGGGCTATCAAAAGCGGTCACTGGCGCCATTGGCAACAGCCTTGCATTGTGCCTAATAACGCGAGCCTTGTCCATCTGTCGCCGGCGTTGAACCCTGCACTTGTCCAGATCGATCAAATTAGACGAGGTCGTCGACCAGCCTAGATTTGCCACTCCAAAAGCCCACTCTTGTACGAGGTAAAGCACATGCCGGATCTTCCGTGGGGGAAGGGACATGCAAAGAGTTTCTCGACCTGTGTGGGACCGGCTCTTTCGTCCGGGCCATGGTCTCTGGCTCAGTCATAACCGTCCACGGAGAAGTTTGGAGGTAGTCGGACGGCGAGCCTCGGAGGTTCTTCGTCGTTCCATGTGATTCTCGTGGAAGCAACTGATTTGGCAATCGTGGGCAGTTCAGCACGTGGTGATCCTCGCTGGAGTCCAGCGGCAGATAGACAGAGAGCAGCAGCAACATCAAATGCTAATATGGTGGGGTGAGGCTGATCTGAAGATCAGGATCAACAGAGGCTCTACATCGATCTCCACCATGACGGGGCTGTCAAAGTATCAGGCAACGTTCCTCGAGCCAACCCTCTGAACAAGCGCCATTCCAGGTGATGCAGGATGCTCTTCGCTCGCATATATACAGAACGTGGAGAATACCATCTAACGTATTCTCTTGAGTTTCTCGGTTTGAAAGTGTAATCGATCGTCGAAGCGATCGCTCTGCCGCTGGGTTAGCCAAGGTAGAAAGAGCACAATGATCGATAGGCGTACCTTCTCAGCAATCGTCGTAATGAGTTTGTTCTGTGCCTCTACTTCTTCTCCCGTGGCGCGAGCAAGCAAGTTCAGGCGCTTGGCTGCGCCAGAGAGGTCGTCAAGGTTTCGGTCGATCTCGTCCTCCATGGCGTCGTCTTCGCTGTCAGCCTCGAATTGGTATTTCGCTCTTTCAGCCAGACTCGTCTTAGTTTTGGTGCCAGACGGGGTATCCTCGAACCCTTTGAAATGCTGGTTCATTCGTTGACCGGACTTGAAAGCAGCCTCTCGAGTCGCCTCACGAACCTCTCGTTCAGCATGGTGCCTGTCCATGATCTGCTCGTCTCTGCGAGCACGCCTGTCCCCCGCGGTGAAGGGGTTATTGACATGGACCGCGAACATGCTTCGGTTCAAGGTCTTTAGTTCTTTTGTCTTGTCCTCTGCAATGTTGACATGATTGTTTCCGAGATCGAGATTGCGATCAGTGTTGTGCATTCTCTCCCCCTGTGCTCCTAGCCTGGCGAGTGTGTTCCGGCCCATTTCTTCGGCTTGAGCAGCAATTCGCAGAGCGTTTCTGGTGGACGCCACGTCTTGCTGCTTCATGAACCTGATGTCTTGCTTCGTGGCATTGATGTCTTCTTCCTCCTCCTCTTCGGCTGTCAGTTGACGATCGCCATACGCACCGTAGCTGCGGTCACCGGCATCGGGCTGATTGCTGGAGCTGTATTCGTAGTCAGGAGGGCCACCTGGATGATTCTGTTGCTTTTGCTCAAGTCGTTCCTTTGCTCCGCCAAACAGTTCATCACGATTACTGTCATTGTCGTACAGGTTGGCGGTGCCTAGCCCACCATAACCTCCTTGCCGTGACGTGCCGCTAGTCTGCTGAACACTGGCATATGGATTGCCGCCAGGAGGCCCGCCTCCGCCATACCCGTTCTGATTGCCAAACTTGTCTGAGCCGTATCCACTACCTGTTCGAGACCCCCCTTGCGGAGGACCATACTTGTTGTCTCCGCCGAAACTGCCAGACGGGCCTCCGCCATAAGGGTTGTCTCTACCGTATGACGGCCTCTGTTGACCAGGGCCAGGTAATCCTCCAAAGCTGGCTTGACTTGGAGCAGCGCCCTGAGCTGGTGGAAGGATCCCAGCACTCATCTTGGCCTTTGTGTAGGGGTCGGGTGCAATCGTGGGTTGTGCATACGGGTTTTGTGAGGCATAAGGGTTATTCGAGGGTGGAGCAGGAGATTTGCTCTTCGACCTGGAGCCGAAGAGAGCGAGTCTGCTGGAGTCGCCGTCATCATCGTCGCCCCGCTTGAGGCTGAATTTCCCCATAGCGGCGAGGGGTGTGAGGTAGGTCGGGTGCAATTGAGAGTTCTAGAATGTGATGGCTTCGTGAGCGGTGGACAAATGACTGTACAGAGAAGAACGACGCAGGACAGGGACTATTAATCTTATGAAGCTGAAGAAGGATCTCGAGCTGAAACAAGTGACAGGGCTGTGCTGTTGAGTCTGGACTCATTCACTTCAGCCTGTCGATCTCCGGCTGACTTTCCTCCGCGTCCAGTCGCCGCCGGTCTTGGCGGGTTGGCCACCAAATCACATCCTGTTCCGAGTCTCGCATTCACTAGACCAAGTCGCGAAGTGAACAAACAGCTCGGTTCCTGGTCAAGGCTAGAATTGAAAGCCGGCCTCTCACAAAGCCCCGACTATGGACTAAGACCACAGCTCGAACGTGAGGGCCATGGCCCCGAATATTGACAAAGAGGCGGAGCATCTCCGGAACAAAGCGAGGAAAGAGCTTCTTGCGGTGCTTGAAGGCGTGAGTGGGAAGTCTGTTGCTGTATTGGCAGGTTTCAGCACTGACATCGCGCCAGGTCCGTGGAAAGAAGAATTTGGTCATCGGGAAGGACTTGACCGGATTGCTCAGCCTCTTTATTCAATTCCCCACTCTGAAAGAATATGGCGTCGACAAAGTCTTTGAGCTCGAGAATGGCAACACCGACTCTTCGCAGAGAAACGTCATCTATCTCGTCCATGGTGAGAAGGCAAGTCTGGTTCAAGCTGTCGCAGGTATGTGTCCGAGTCATTCTTTTCAAAGCGACAAACCCACAAGGATGATTGCGCATACCTTACTATAAGCCTAGCGGAAGGGGTCCCGTCAATGCTGACTTATACTGCAGAACAGATCAAGAAACTTCAGCGGAACGGCTCGGTTGAGCATGAAGTCTCGATCTGCTGGGTCCCCCGAAGAACCCTGGTCTCGAGCAAAATTCTGGAAGATGAAGGCGTTCTAGGAGATGTCAACGTCTCGGAGCTGCCGATATACTTCCTCCCTCTCGAAGATGACATGTTCTCATTAGAGTTGGACGGGGCTTTCAACGATTTGTACCTGGTATGGCCGACTCCGTATCAGACGAGGAGTTTGTTTGACACTGCGACAGCAACATGACCCTTCGCCTCTATATCTCGCGTCGAAAGCATTGATGCATATCCAACAACGACATGGCCTGTTTCCGAAAATTCTAGGCAAGGGCGACAATGCGAGGAGGCTTGCCAACCTCTTACTCAGGGGTCGCAAGGAGCTCGACGCCGACGAAGCCGCTACGCCGTACACCAGTTTGCCCAGCACATCAATCGAGCAACTAATCATTATCGATCGTGACGTCGACTTTGCCACAGTCTTGTTGACTCAATTGACATACGAAGGCCTCCTTGATGAAATTATCGGTATTAAGCATAACCGCGCAGAGGTTGATTCATCCATCATTGGACCAACTCCCCAGCAGAGACCACAGGCAGGTTCCACCTCGACGTCCCCCCCTCCCGCAGCCGTCAAACAAAGCCTTAAGCGAAAGATCCAGCTTGATTCGTCCGACACACTATACGAGCAGCTGCGTTCCTCCAATTTCGCCCTCATTGGTCCGCACCTGAACAAGATAGCTCGACGCTTGGAGTCGGACTACGAAGGACGTCACAACGCTCGTGGTATCAACGAGCTGCGAGACTTCGTGAACAAGCTGCCCACTTTCCAACAAGAGCATCAGTCACTGGCTATTCATACAAATCTGGCGGACGACATGACCAAGCACACCCGCTCTGACACCTTCAATCGCGAACTGGAAGTCCAGCAGAACATCGCTGCGGGGACAGATCCAATCTATCAGCATGATACAATCGAAGAGCTCATTGCCCGCGACGCTCCACTCTCCACCATACTGCGCTTGCTATGCCTCGAATCAACCGTGGCCGGTGGCCTGCGTCCCAAGGACCTGGAGTCTTTCCGCCGACAGATACTCCATGCCTACGGCTTCCAACATCTCTTGACTCTTGACAGATTGGAAGAGATTCAACTTCTGCAGCCTCGCTCATCCGCTTCGGCATTGCTTCTCCCAGTCGGGGGTGCAGCGGGACAAACGGACAGGGGCACAAAAACAAACTACGCATACTTGCGTAAGGAACTACGACTGATCATCGATGAGTACAACGAACAAGACCCTGGAGATGTTGCGTACGTATATTCTGGATACGCACCCCTGAGTATCCGCATTGTGCAGTGTATATTGCAAAAGCAGTATCTCCAGACGTTGCACAAGTCACCCTTGCCACTTACACCATCGAGTACGGGGTGGACTGGGTTTGAAGACATCCTCAAATCGGCCAGGGGCCCTCTATTCAACATTGTGCAAAAGCCTACGGATGAGAGAGCGGCGAAAGCGAAAGCTGCTTTGGCAGGCACGGGGGGCTGGAAGACCGTCTTCGTCATGTTTGTCGGAGGTATCACCTTTACGGAGATAGCAGCTCTCAGGTTTATCGGACGCAAGTTAGAAGAAGCAGGCCAGAGAAAGAAAATTGTCATCTGCACCACTGGCATTGTGAGTGGAAGGAGTGTAATGGTAGGGGTCATTGAGAAGTCAACTTTGGGTTCAGGACTTTCCACAACCTGAATACATGCATGTTCCGACCACGGGCGCTCAGATTTTGGAGCCTGACGACTTTTCAAGGCTAAACTCTGCCTTGACACCTAGATGATCAGTTACCCAGCCGGCCTCGAGCCCCTCATCCCTGATCAACGCCTCTTTGACGTTCTCTTCTTCCACCTCGACGCCATAACCAAAGCGTTCGAACTTCTCGACTCTCAGTTGGCCACAGAAGTACAACTTATCCATCCGGCTGCATCCGAACATGTTTCTCAGCTTTGTTGGCGCCATCTGGCCCCAGGTATAGCCTTCATCGCTATGCTCTTTGCCCCCGAGGGTCAGATACGCATCATGGAGGTCATTATCCGAGTGGAGGGTTTCATCGAAGGGCTGAATGGCGTTCAGATCTCCACCTAACACGCTACCACTCACGTCTGGACTGTGCATCCATTTCGCTGCCGTGGCCAATTGGTGTGGTCTCTTCGGAGGATCTGCTATCAATGACTCGAGATGAGTGTTGCAGATGCGGATGACCTGGCCATTGCCGAAGTTCACATCCACAAACAGTCCATCTCTCTCCATGACGGTCTGTTCGTAGTGGACTCGGAAGACCGAGGCGATGGACAAAACTCTAGGAATAAGTGTGCAGGTACCATAATGTCCTGACTCCCAATATTGGTTGTCGATGTCGGTCAGATAGTAGTTTTCTCGTACCCAGGACTCGTCTTGCAGAAGTGCAAGGTCGGTCTCGAGCATTTCTTGCAGCATAATGATAGTAGGCAACGAAGTATCGCTGACGTGCGACTGAGCGTGCTTGAGTGCAGGGCGCATCCTCTCATCCGTGTACGGAAGCATGAAATCGATGTTCCAGGAGAGAATCGAGAATGCGGAACCTGCCGACTGTGTCGGCGTGTCGTTGGAGGGCGTGACCTCCCGCCACGAGGATGTCACCGGCGAGAAGCAAAAGTATGACTGATCGAACCTCTCTTGTCGCTTCCAAGGGTGCGAGGGCTTCTTCTTGGACTCGATGAGTTCGATGATCTTCTTGAGCTTGGGATCCATCCTTGGCTGCTGTCGCGAACAATATCGGACGTAGACACCGGGAGAGGCCCTTGCGAGACGTTGGATTTGGGGTTTAGCACGTATTATACTCCTGAAAGGTCGGACACACCGCAGTGAACTGGACATGAAGTGACTGGGTGAGCCGACAGTCAGCACAGGGTGAAATGAGCGTGTTGCTGCTCTTGCTGCTGCGTGGAGCCGAGGTCAGCCTTGATTGGCGGGGCAGCAATTGCTGACTGTAAAGTAGCAGTTCGACGTCCGCATCTACAGAAGTCCGGGGCATTCGCAGTGACTGTGCGCGAGGAGTGGCTGGGCGGATGAGAGACCGATGACCAGAGCGACTCCTGTCACTCCCAGTTCTAGAGCAGACCATAGACCAGCATGAATACCTACATTCTCATCGCTTGCCCACAATGTCCGAGCCCGGTCCAAACAATCCAGCGGCAGCACCACAGACCAAACGACCAAGGCCCGTCGTGTCGTGCCTAGTGTGCAGACAGAAGAAGCTGAAATGTTCACGTACGCATCCATGTCAACACTGCGTTAGAATAGGCAGACCCAGCAGATGTCAATACCAAGAGGGACAGGAGCCTGAGCCAAATTTGGACCACGCAGCATCTTACACCGCACCAAACAAGAGGCCGCGGGTTCTCCCACCCGCCGACAACAATGAGGATGAAGAATCTTTGAATAGAATTGATGCTCGGAGCCAAGTCCCTGCCGTGGCGAAGCTCGGCGTCGTCGAAGATCTTCAGGAAAGAGTAGCCAGGCTGGAGTGCGCTCTCCTGGCTCAAAATCAGCAGCCAAATGGCGAATCCGCCTCCTATCCACCCTCAACAGGCGCTTCCAACACGAGGAGCAGCGCTGACGAGACGAACTACCTGGAAAGATCTCTTCATATCAGTTCGAAGGTGAGTTTGTACCAAATTCTGGTGAGGGACTTCTGAACGGGTTTAGAGCTGATTGTCGCAGTTCAAGGACGCCTGTGCCTTCTTGACCAGGTTGCAACATGATTCCAGCACTTCGCCCCAGATACTCCAGCTGCGAGCGGACCTCAAAGTCTTCCATGCCTCTGTCGAGGCCAGCCACCACGGGCAGCGGAGTCATGCACTATCAGCCTCTTCACCCACCCGCCATCCTCTACAACTACCTCCCTTTGACGTCTGCAAGAAGCTCGCAGTCCTCTACTTTGACAACATGGAACACTGTTTCCGCGTCTTGATCTGGTCTGATTTCAAAGACCAGCTGGACCTTCTGCTCTCCGAGGGCGAGAGCGCCTGCAAATTCGGCTTCGTTCCGCAACTGGTGGGTGCTCTCGCCATCGCCGTTCTACTAGGCACCCATCAAGAGTGTGAAGCAGCCGCCCCGTACAGTACTATCAACCCAACCGAGGCAATACACTTCATGGAAGACTTCCTGCGAGGTTTACACCACAAAGAAAGATATCGCTTACCGACGCTTCAAGTGAAGATGCTTGTGATTATCTGCAGGTGGCTAAACCTGGACTCGTTTGACAATTTGTTCCGGCTCAACGGTGAACTGCTGAGGGAGGCCCTGGTGATGAAGATGGACCAGGACCCGGCGAGCCTGAAAGACGTCAGTGTATTTGAAGGCGAGCTCCGAAGACGCACCTGGATGACGATCGTCGAAGTCGACCTCATGCTCTCGATCCTGGGCAAGCTGCCTTGTTTGGTCCCGCCTTACACGTCCAAACCGCCACGCAACGTGAACGACGAAGAGATCTTCGAGGGCATGACGACCCTACCGGCTTCGAGACCAACGACGGATTGGACCGATGGCCTCTGCCAGTATCTTCTTGCGCAGACATTTCCCCGCCGAGTGGCGGCCTGCTCACAGTTGGACAAGCTCAGCCGTGTCACAGCCGAAGAAATCCTCCCACACATTCGATACCTGGAACAAGTCCTCCAGGAGCTGCCCCCTCCGTTGCGCTTCAACTACTCCGGTGACGAGGCAAGTAAGACTCCTGCTCGCCTCATGGCCAGGATGGAGCTCGACATCAGCATTCGGAGACCGTTGATGCATCTCTACTCACGCGGCGTTCTATCCCCAGGCCTGGAGGACGTCCAGCGGGAACTCCGAGCCGGATATGTGCAGAGCTGCCTGATGATTGCAAACTACCAAGATCTGTTCGATCCGCAGTATTCCGAGCTGAACGTCCCAAGGCCCCACGGGTACTGGGATTTCTTCTACAGCTGCTACAGACAGGAACTGGGCCAAGCCACCTTGGGTCTCTGCCTGGAAATCAAGAATCTAGGCTCAACCGTTCAAGCAAACGGCAGTGCCTCGACAGATTCCGCCTCGTCGCCTGATATCCCTTCCAGCACCACGGTCGTGAAAAGCCCGTCGTACACCAGGGAGAGCCTGATAAACGCAGTCAACGACACGTTGGAGCCAATGAGACGCCGTCTTCCGCACCGGGCGTCCAAGGTCAAGGATCTCGTCTACTACGAGACCATCCTGGCGTCTCTCCTGCCGGAACAGGCGGGGCAAGCTAAGGAAACCGTGATAACGAAGAGGCTGCATTCCCTTGTCCGCGAGTGTCAGGACGAATTGGACCGAGCAGGCGTTCCAAACACCGCTGCTGCTTCTGCGCGGGAACCGGGGGCGCATTTCATCCCCGATGGCGACGTTTCCAGCTTCGATCCGTTGTGGGAAGGGTTTCCGACCATCGACATTTTTGAACCGGAGGAGTTTTCTCCAACATTGGCAGATTCTCGTCCCTGATACAGTAATATTACCTATCATCCTCTTGATGCAGAATGCCGCTCAGAAGGCTATTGCGGACGGTCAAAATTTAGCCTCTATTGTCGGTATCGCACAATGATATCATTTTATCCGTCAAATCCGCGACCCTGACGGCTCGAGGCCTCGTTCACCGAAAGGCCATGCATGCATGCGTGCACGACGGGGCTGCAAACTTCGACCACACTCTATCCGACGGGGCAGGGCTCCGAAAGCGCCATCCGCTTGCACGGTACCGAACCTACGACGGTGCCGTTCTTTCGCGTTCTCAGAAAGCAGGACATCCCTACTTCTACGTTGTGACTGCTTGGTTAGATCCGGGAAGCACGGGAGAGACGTACGGAGCTAGAATCATGATCCGGGGCAGCCCGCTTCCTACAGACACACGCGGGACGAGGCCGCCGAGGTAGGACAGACGACGGAGTAGTTTAACGATCGATAAGTCTTATACGGTAGTACGCAACATACGTAGCATGGAACGTGTTCATGTCCGCGTTCGTGGATGATAGATGTCCGAGGCTTAAGTTTTCTAACGGCTGGCTCACTTCTTCTACTCTGCAGCGAGGCAGGGATTATGTTGAAGTGAGATACTCAGAGTCCCTATCCCCGCCTTTCCACTCGGTGGATCATTTCATGCCGTGGTATTCGCTGGCAACTCCTCTTGATGCCCAATCATGCGGACTTTTAGCCAAAATATTTCCTTAACGCCTCGTAGATGCTGAAAATGATGGCCGAACTGGGTGCAGAGCGGAAGACGGTGATGCCACATCCGCGATAGAATCCTCGGAGTCCTTGTTCGCGCCAGAGGTCTTTGCCCGTCCGCAGGAATGTCATCTTGCCTTTTCCAGCCAGCGACTCGGAGTCTGAAGTCTGCATCCGCGACTTGATCGTGTCGGCTGGGTAGAAGACGAAGTTATAGGACATGCCTGCCGCTGCGCCGGCGGCCATCTGCTGCCAGACTTTGACGTCTGCGGGGTGCGAGGCGGTGCGGTCAGAGCGGAGGAATAGCAACTTGACACCCTCGTAGGAGCCGAACCATGCCGCCGAGCCGCCGGTCTCGCGTATCAGCGTGCCGAGTTGTCCGTGCCAGAAGCCTAGTATCCCCTGTGTACGGAAGATTGTGCTCACCAGCTGCATGGCACTCGGAGAGCGGGTAGTCGTGTAGCCTAACTGGGACGCGATCTCCGACTGTGGTACCGGGAGGGGCACTTGCATCTTGCATTTGATTAGCTCGATGGGCGTGAGGAGTAGGGACGTGAATGCTCCGGAGGCCGCGCCGCAGCCGAGCAGGTGGAGGAAGGGGAGTTCGATCTTTTCTTTGGGACGTTCTTCTCGTCTGGCGCGAAGTGATGGCGTGGTTGCTACCACGAGGTCCTGGGCCACTCGGTAGCTGAAGAACAGGGAGGAGGTTTCGATGGCGGCGCCGAGGAGAGGGGCGCTGATGCCTCTGTACAGAGACACCAATGGCCCCTCGGGCGATCGAAAGGCAGAGGAGAAGGCATCGAGGGGCCCGCGGAGGAGAGGACTGGCGCCGGGCCCGTGCGGTTGTGATTGCAGTCGAACTTTGACTGTGTCGAAGGGATACTCGACGAATTTCCCAAGTATGCCTGCGGTCGATCCATAGGCTATGTCCTTGAGCGCTTCTAAGCTCTGGCTGGGAGGGGTAGCCAACTCTGGTGGGGGTTGAGTCAGGCCCGAGACGGTCTGCAGCTCATCCTTGAAGGCTGCCATGCAGGGAGTGTATAGAGAGGAGACACGAGGCCAGTGTTATCGTGGGATCATGGTGTGGAATGTGTTGAGAGGGGCTCAACTCGAGCGAGAGAGAGCAGGAAGGGCAGGAAGAGCGGTGTCACAATGTGGCTGTGGGTGAGGGTGAAATAGGAACGGAGGTGAAGTAGCGCTGTGTGCCACGACAACTCGGGGCTAAGACCCAACTGCGGGAATTTATATGAGTGTCAAATGCTGCCAATGCATGTCGGGCAGTAGTAGTCAAACTTTTGCATCCATCTTTTCACCTTTGCGTGCCATCGAGAGTTGCAATGAGTCGCCAGCTTGACAGGTGGAGTGAAAAGCGAAAAAGATGCGCGGCGACATCGTCGCGATAGGAAAAGCGTAAAACGTCATGCATGGCCATGCAGCGCGTGTCTGACAGTTCTAGGACACGACATCACGCCCTTCATGACAGAAAGCTGGCCGTCCGACGACTGTATTTCAGCCGATCTTACACCCTGATAAGATAAGAATTTTCACCTGCAACTTGCATCACTAATTTTGCGTGCCACACCACCGATCCTCACCGATTCGACGTACCACCCTCACATCAGTCTGGGCGCTACGAAGAGCACTGCAGAGCACAGCAACATGTCAGTCGCAAAGACCTCACCCGCTGAGGCTGCGCCTGGCGTTGTGATTGCCAATGCTGCTTCGAAAGCCTCTTCTCAGCTAACACAGTTAACAAAAAAGCTCGGCAAGAGAGTGAATGGTACGAAATCAGCCCATCAAAGCTCGCTCCGACGGATTATTGACGAGCTTACAGGAAAGAATTGGCACGAACCGAAGAAAGCTTTCCGTCCAACTGCAGGACAGACCAGCTATGAGAAACGCAAAGAACAGGAGAAGATCGCACAGGTCGCGAAGGCCCGCGAACAGGAGATGAAAGAAGAGAAAGAGGCAGAGCGGGATCGACGTGTCCAAGCCATCAAGGACCGGAGAAAGGCCAAAGAGGAGAAGGAACGCTACGAGAGGATGGCTGAGAAAATGCATAAGAAGTTGGTGGAGAGAAGGAGGCGGAGAGAGAAGCGGAATAAATTGTTGAAGAGTTGAGGATTGTTTGGATTCTGGATTTTCTACACAATCTTCTCGAGAGCGGTCGACCGAGTGCTCCATGTTAACTCGCGAAGCGCATAACAATGTGGTCAATCGGCAGGACCACCTGGACTGAGATTTTCCGACTGAAGCGCTCTGTTGCTCATCCGGAGGATCGAGAAACGCCAGACTAGGGCCCTTTCCCCGGAGGATATGGTGCGAGCACATGGTCTTTGCTCTAGTTCCCGGAGCTCTCAGAATCCCCTTGGCGGATGAGGCAACCGGGTTCAACTTCCTGCGGTGGACAACTGCGCTTGATGCCAGATGCAGGAGATAAGGCTGCGGTCGAAGGGAAGGCATATATGCTCCCCATACCAAAGTCCGGTGGCATGTATCCTGTCACTTGCCCGCCTCTCGATTGTGGCCAAAGGGGAGATCAATCACAGCATTGCCAATCTTGATCTTAAGATGTGAGAAGCTCACCTTGAGACCATGCGACTGGTCATCCATCAGGTCAACGAGCCTGTGCATAGCTTGATCCTCGGGATCTTTAAGTGTCCATGCGATGCTGATGTGGAAAGCATCGGACTTGTCGATCACTTTTTCCAGGGTCTTGCCCCTGGGCGGGACCTCGCTGCCTGGACCAATGTCGGCGACATCGTCATAAAGCTGCGGCAAGCCGAATTGCACCGCACTGGCATTGCATATCGACAACAAGTTATTCAACTCGTCACCTTCGGGCTTGCTCAATTTCAATACCAGAAAGAATCGACTCCTGTCGTGGTTTGCGACCCAATCGAGCCTCCTGGCCGTGAGTGTGAAAGGCTTGATGTGGCTACTGTCCAACCTAGCCTTTATGCTGTCCTGGAATGGTTCCTTCTGCTCAGTCCTCAATACGAGGGGAGCAGACAGACTGATATGCAATGGTAGCTGTGCTCCGAGTTCTGAACGTAGGAATCCGTGAATGTAGGGTTTTGAAGGTTTCTCGGCTGTTGTCGTTGTCTGGCCTGAATTCTGGATCAATGCGTCGAGTACAGCGAGCTCTGAGTGTGGTGGATACCATTCCAGATAGACGTGCGTCGGCCAGTTACCTACTACATGAGGCACTTGACGCATCCGACCAGCATGCAATGATGGATCGTCTGTGGTGGAAGTTCTCACATTTGTAGCATACAGCGAATGGAATGAGGCTGGCAAAGGTGGCAGTGGTTTCGCGGAGTGGACTGGTTCATCGTCAATGTGCTCAGCCTTGCGTTTCCGTCTGCCTTGCTGGTTCTTCTTCTTATCGGCCAGTTCCTGGTCCTCGCTCTCAGAACTTGAATCCGAGTAGTTGACCAAGACCATGGCTGAACTTCAGCGTGCACATGGCTCGATTGACAACCGGTGCCTGCCAAGGCCGAAACTGAAGCCCAATTCTCGACTGGTGCGAGTAATTCCTTGAATATGGAGCCAGGCTGACGAGGATTTGAGCAGGCTAGAATCCTAGAGGGCTTCGTCGATCACGTAGATAAGGATCCGCAGCGTACGTCAGCAACTGGCCGTCACGGAAGAGGTTGGAGGGAAGGTGACGAGGAACTGTACGGAGTATGTCTCAGATGTTGCTGTTGTCTTTGAATGGTCCCCGAGCAAATCAGAATTCGGCATCAGAGACCGGAATAAGCAGGCACTGCAGGAGAGACAAGAATTCTCTGCACAAAAGAGGTTTTCGACAGACAGCAGATGTTTGAGAGCTTCCGCCCAAAATATGCGGTGACGACGACCCGTCACGACTGTAGTTGCCCTCCAGCTCCGCTTCCACTATTGATAGCAATATGTATATGCATGCGCCTTGAACCATCGTCCATTTATGATTTGGTTTTGACTTATTGACCTGTCTGATATCTACGTCTCTGGCCTTGTGAAGTCTCTCTGCGAGTCTCAGGTGACAGCGCACATAATTAAGCTTAAGTTTAGTACCGAATACTAAGCCCCGGTCGTGGTCTACTGTGCATAACGCAGAATCCGGTGGCCTTGTACGTAGGTGCCTGGTCACGGAACAGGTGTACTTGTATGTTATGCGTTCTACTATGTAAGCGGCAGGGCCTCAATTTAATCGTGAGAAAGTATCGGAGGCTTCGGCAGCACCCTGTCAGCCTGTTTGGATGTTTCGCTTGCTTGCGCGTCGAAGAGCAGGATAACAGGTTCCACAGGGCTTCTACAAGCCGATTAGGCTTAACTTAGTGCACGCACAACGAGGCGCAAGGCCAATGATGCACTGGCTCCATGCCTAAAGAACTCTCGAGGTTGGTGCCCGGGCTGTTTGGATCGGCCTCGCTGTGTTACTGGGAGACTCGTCTCAGTCGAAGCCTGCACTCCACCATGACATCGACGCCAGCATGGGTGTGCGTCCCCGCCCGCCATGCTCTGTTGGCAAAGCAAGTCTTGGTCCTGAAGCTGCATCTCGTGTTCCTCATTATGCATGCGGAAGCTTGAAAGTACGAGTACTATTCTTTTTCTCATGCTCATGTTTCTTATCTCGCGTACACGGAACTCGGACTCACTCCACAAGCTGGAATATCCCATTCCATACCCGTAGAAGACACTCTCCAGCGAGCGCATTATCACAGTCGATCCTCTTTCTGGACCTCCTCCCACCAACTTCTCGCAAGCACTAAACCCGCCCGCCTCGACACGATGGACACAGGCGACAAAGACTGGGTACGTACCGTCTTCATTCTCCCTTCTGGTCCTCGTTGAGGCGCCCTTTGATCCGTACGCAAGCACGTCAGCGACAAATTACTAACATTTGGGAACCACCAGGCTACGAAGTACCTGCTCGATCCGCTGAACGCGCCCGAACCCTCTGAAGAGGATGGCCCTGGAAACAGCTTCCGTGCAGGCGCCACCCTCCCACCCGTCAAGGCACCCCCAAAATCACAGATAGGAAGACGCCTGTCCAAGACGAACCCGTACCACAAGAGCTCACTCTCCAACACGACAACCACGGAGGTGAAGAGGTCATCGTCTCTGAACAGCGGCACCAACGGCTCCCCAGTCGCCAGCCCTGGGAGGGGAGCAGCAGGGCCTTACCCTCCACAGTCCTATCCCTCGCCGCCACACTCAGCGAGATCTCCCACCACCGGGACCGGCGCGGGCAAGAACTCCCCCACCGTGACACAAAGCCCACTGAGCCCACAATCGCCTCGCTCCCCATCCCAATCTCACAGACGCGAAGCGTTCGGGGGCGATGACAATCCGTCGAGCCCAAGCGGTCGTCGCCGACGAGGCTCATCCCTCTCTGAGCGCTATCCGGGCGACATGTCGCACCGGCCACTGGACGCCCTGACCAAGGAGAAGCACGTGGCCGACCGGGCGCGGCACGCGACGCGCAAGCACCGCATCCAGCCAGACACGATCGACAACCTCGACCTCACGGGCGGAGCGGGCGCATACCACCACGGCGGGCCGTACGACGCCACGCTTTTCGCGCGCAACAACTCGACGAACTCGCCCATCGCCGCGCTGGCGGACTCCAACGCCGAGGCCCTCAAAGCCACGCCCAAGGAGAAGATCATGGACTCGGTTCGCGGTCACAGGCCTCTCGACGGCGTGGCGGCCTATGCGCCCGGGAATTTCGACCGGTACGGCAACGTCTACAACTACGAGGAGGGCGATAACATGATGATCGAGGGAGGGCCCGAGGGCGGGGCCTACAAGCGCTGGCCCGGCGTGCAGTACCAGCCGGACGATATCAAGGGCAAGGGCGAGCCGAGTTACAGCGTGGAAAAGGCCCTGAAGGAGCATAAGATGGCGTCCCAGGGCGGCGGAAAGGCGACGAATGGCACCGACGGCATCGAGCTGAAGACTCGCCACCGGAGTTCCAGCGCCGTGATGCCCGAGACGGTCGATCGCTCGGGCTGGGACGATGGTGAGACCGGGCCGGGGCTTGGGCGGAGCGGAAGCCTCAGTAAGAGACTCAGCGGCGGCTTGAAGAAGAGGTTTGGAAGCATCAAGAGGAGTCACCATCGTGACGAGTGAGATTGAGCTCGTTCCAGGTCCTTTACATGAACATGTCGTCTTGGGTATAAAAAAAACAGAATGCTTGGGATTGATGGGCCCTCAGTCAGGACCACGTTGGATAAACATACACAGAGCGGGCCCGCTATGCTAATGTTGGAAAAATAAAACATGGTCGGATCAGAGTCTATATACATGTATAGGTGTAGGTGTAGGTACAGGATAGGATTGTGACAGTCTCACTGATAGTACATGCGGGCGAGTGTACGTGGCTTTTCCACGCCCTCGAATCAATGCAGACGCTTTGATCCTTCGTCATGTCCCGATGGTGATAACGCGCTTCTTCCACGTACGAGGTTGACTTGAATTGAACGCCCTAACGTGTGGCACGTACGTACATTTATTCATGCATAACAACCTTCTTCGATGCTAAGTGCAAAGATGTCTCGGGACCAGCGGTTCACAAGAGGCATACTAAGCTAGGGGTACTGACGTTCCCAATTACCGAGTAGTCAGTCCGCGATGAGATCTGAGAGAGCTTGGATCGAGCTTACAATACTGCCATCAGTCGGCTCTGTACGGTACTGTGTATCTGAGAGTGTTTTCCCATGAGTCCGTCTAATCAACAACACATCCCACGTTTCTCCTATGGAACAATATCTCCACTAACAGTTTGCCTGCCATCCGATCCAAAACTGGTGAAGGAGAGGGTCCTGACGATACAAACGCCGGGTCAGAAAGTTCTATTGGGACCGCAGGATCTATAATCTTCAAGGGTAGCCATCCAAAGGCCGGACGGCCCTCGTACTGTAGTCCAAAATGGGGACGTAGGCACCCGTAAGTGGTTGCCGCGCCCGCCATGAATATGGTGGTGAGCTTGCTGTCACATCGAGATGTCAAAGTCCGTCCTTTTGGACAGCCAACTGGCAGGAGATCGGCTGGCCAGAAGAAAGACGATCTGGATGGAGACGTGAATTGCGGTGTTAGCAGATGACAGAGAAATCTTTTTCGCGCTCGCTTGCTTTTCCATGACAAGTCCTTCTGCACAAGGGCTTCATTTGGCGGATCATCTTCGTCTTGGGATCTCGAATCTCTTGCACGTTTCTTTACAGCCCAGTTTTGAGATGGATGCCCTTGCAAGCCCTGCACGAAGACGATACTATACCGTGGGTAATCATGGTTAGAAATCGACCCAGTGTTGCCTTGTCTCACTTGACCGGATGGGAGCCTTTGCACATACTCGACGACAGTGGCGTCGTCCTCTGGCTTATACACGACTGAAAGCCCAGTCGCGCATATGGATTCCTGTCCATGGTGAAAGATCGGTCTCAACGCAAAGCACCACAGGTTCACCAACAAGACCTAACTGGAGGCACTCGCCTCGACGATTCTAGGCCTCTCGATTGTTTGGAAAAGATTGGGTTGGAAGATGGACAGTCGTCAATTAGGCTGAGGCTGGAATCTGCCCTTCGTATTGTGCAAGCGGGCTGAGAAATTCGAGCACGATTGGTTACCTCGATTGGACAGCACCGACAGTCCGGCGGCGAGTGAGGCATATTCACCGTGGCATATTCAGGACAACTGACATTTATGGGTGCTGAGCATTGCCAAAATCCTCCTTTGCATCAGGTCTATCCCACGACTCCTTCTCCAGCACTTTAACACGTTGTTCAATATGCTGGATTTTCCCACGGTTCTCGGCCTTTACAGCCTCCTGCAGATCGAAGGTCTGTTTGAATTGCTCGAGCATGAATGGCTCAAGCGTGCTTTTCTTGCCTGCTTTGTAGTCATACACCACCACATCTTCAAGACATCTCGCCGCCGGTCTTTGCTTGACTTCGGACATGATCAAGACATCAAGTATAAGCGACTCCGTAGCCTCGTCTGGCCGGGATCTCAATTTGTGGTAAACCGATATACGATCCGGCCAAGTCATGGGGAACTTGAAGTCCACAGTGATACTCTTCAAAATCAGTCCAATGCCTCTGGAGGTCAACAACTCCTCCCATTGCCGCTTGTGCGCCGGATCGACGTGTCTGCTGTAATTGCGTATCCAATTGCAGCGTCCACTTTCCGCAAAGCGGACATACATCACATTGTTGACGTGGCCCATAGAATCTTGCTCGCCCCAGACTATGTTTTGCCTGTGTAGACCAGCTCTTTTCTCCGAGGTCAGGTAGCCCTCACTCCCGGCGACGAGTTCTCGCCAGTCCCGGCCGATGATACTAAGAAGCTGTCCGGCTTCATCGACGAGCTTGGGAGCAAGACCAAAAGTGATACATCGACCGATACGTGATTTGGTGTCCGAAAGCCATCGCGGAGAGATCGCGTTCTTCGCTTCCTCGGTCGTGGTTGCGGCTGCCGGTGGAGGATTAGAGGAGTAACTCCTTGACAAGCGAGGTTTGAGGTTGGTCAAAGCAATTGTGCGGAACGCACACCGGCTGGTGCGCTGAGCTAGCATGTTAGCATCGCATTCTTCACGTTACAGAGCTGGATGACACGAGGAGAGCCCAAGACAATAAATAATATTGGAACGCGAAACACTTTGCCTCTCGGAGCAAGCTCGGCTTTCCGTCATCATCGCGTGTACCAGCCTCGGAGACTCTCCAGGAACCACTCCTTCGTGCTTTCCTCGTCTAGGGAGCGTAAATATGTGTGCTACGAAGCGCTGTGCGACTACCCAGACCCGGAAAGGGGAGCTTCCTCGGAAGGCGCAGGCACATCGTCCGTATGTGCCTCATGCAGCTGCGCGAGGCAATTCCAACCTACGTCTCTTGTGGCGTTCTGTACCATTCAGATGATGCTCGACGACATTTTGAACTTCGAACTTCGTGGCGGTTTAGGGTCCCTTTGCACACTGATGCTAAATAGTATGAGAGTCTCAGAACTCTACGCAACGGTCAGATCATTGCAGATCCTTCAAGCATCAGCTCTTCTGTGCGAGCTGATCGAGGAGTTGCCGCAGACACTTAGAGTCCTCCGCAGCCACGGATTCCTACGAAGGTCGCCAGCAGAGACATCTTCATTGTACACGGGGTCCTACCTTAAGCTTATGCACCCCAAAGAATGCTGTCTCAAGCAGAAACTTGGAACCAATGATCAGCTGCTCATTACACCACAGCCAGTTTAAGTTGTCGAGCACACGATGCTCAGCCAAGTGTCGTTGCCAATGCCAGAACCTCTTCTGCTATCGGAGCCCAACGGAAACCTCTCGGTGGATTGGTGCTTTCCAGTTGAATCTTCGAACTTCCCTTGGGTGCAACCCGCTGGCAACACCCAGAAATGTAGGCGCAGCTTCGCCACAACATCCCTGGCCTTGCACTACAGGGCCACAACATCCCTGGCCTTGCTCTACAGGTTGCCTGGCTGGCTGGCGACAAAGACGATCTTGGCACAATGCACTGCTGGTCTTTTTTGCGACCCAGAGCTTCTATCTAAGGTCGCAACCGTACGCGACACCGTTTTGTTCTACTACGTGCGGCTTGGGAATTTGGCAATGGTTCAACACGTGCTCTCGAAAGGTTTGGCAACTCCTTATGACGCGACGGGCAAGAACGCTCTGAGAGTATCAGGTCTGAGCCATTTCTGGGACTTCTTGTTCTCATCATGATCACAGTTCGCCCTGGGCCATGGAGCCAAATATGTAGTGCTGGCAGACTTCCTGTTCAGTTGTGGGCCTAATTCAGAGCATCGAGATGCTCCTGGAAGGTAATTTCAGAATCACGCTTCTTATACCATGGCACAACTGATTTGACTGGCAGGCCTACGCAATGCCAAGTCATCTCCCTCTTCAACAAGCCCACCTATAGTACCAGCATCAGCACGTCAGCGGCCATCCGAGTGACAAGCACAGGAACAATCACAGAATGACGGAACGAACTCACCCTCCATCCACGCAGAAGCACGTCCCCGTGACGAAACTCGCCCTATCACTCAAAAGATAGACAACCGCGTCCGCGACCTCGCTCGGCTGCGCCAACCTCCCCAACGCCGTGGTCGAGAAATCCTCGGCCGAAGCCGACCCTTCTGATATGGCCATCGACTGCCTCATCAGAGGAGTATCTGTTCCGCCTCTGCTTGCTCGGCGCGGATTAGCGGTCAGCATTCACCTTTCCAAAGGACTGCTACGAAAGAGCGGATAAAGGGGAGGAGAACAAACTCACGGCGCAATACAATTCACACGCACGCCCCTCTTACCCACCTCTTTGGCCGCACACCGCGTCAGTCCCAACACTGCATGCTTACTCGTCGTGTAGGCGCTCGTGAATTCCCGACCCCGTACACTCAACCCACTCCCCGCGTTGACGATACTATAGTGGCTGCCTGTGGCGTCCTTCGCTTCGGCTCCCTCTCCCGTGTTCGCTTTCCCCAAAACCCCAAGCTGAGCACGCATACAATTCATGACGCCGTAAACGTTGACGTCCATGACGAACCGCCACTGCTCGTCATCCATATCCTCGACACCCCCGACGTTATGGTCCCGGGGGATCGTGCCCGCGAGGTTCGCCGCCCCGTCGAGCCGGCCGAACGCGCGCACCGTGTCCACGATCCAGGATTCGACGTCCTGCCGGGATCGGACGTCGACTTTCTTGACGAGGACGCGGGCGGTGGCGTCGGCAGGGAATAGTTCCTCGGCAGGGCGGACGTGGATGTCGGCGATGGAGACGCAGGCGCCGTATTGGAGCAGGATGCGCGCGGTGGCGAGGCCGATGCCGCTGGCGCCGCCGGTGATGGCGTAGACGCGGGAAGCGAAGAAGGATTCATAGGACATACTCGGTCGGTACGCTGGCTTGGTGCCCCTGTTGCTGTTTCTTGGCGATGAGGGGTGAGTTGATGATGAATAATTTATGGCCTTGCGGTCAGTGGGTGGACTGCTTGGGGGACGGTAAGTGCGAGAGCGATAGCCCTCCAGTTGATATAATCTAGAATACTCTATACGTGGATAGAGAAGATGAAGTCGGTTTCACGGTAGAGTAGGTGGTATGGGTCACTGTCGTGCTGGTACAGTGCCCGGCCAGAAGTAACGGCCCTGAGAGGTTCAAAAATTTGGTGGAGTATACTCCGTCCGAAGGGGATTTAAGTGTCTCGTATTGACAACCTGATCTACCTACCACTATCAACTAACCTAGCAGTGGGAAGAGGAGAATGTTACATGTATGCAGACCATACGTCAAGAGGCCAGAGGAGACCAGCACCTCAAATGGCATCTCAATGTTCGGTAGACATCAGGCCGATCTGCCGATCTACGTGCCGTGATAGGTACTCGCGTACGAGCACCTCGTATGGCTCCCTTTCGATTCACGGTCAACGGCCCTCGTACATCCGTGGTAACCGTATTGTGCATTTTGATAACGCTACTCTGCTTGTTCATAAAGCCTGAAGTTCAGCTGAAGTCGACAAGTGATCCGTGTGCCTAACAATTGACTCCCCCCCGACGCTTGACAGACATCTGGGTTTCGTAAGACCACCATACGCATCCTCCGTCTGGGTATCGAAGTCTCCCACGCCTCTTCCAATAATCATACCATTCGGGGCCGCAGTGGCGTATTCATCTCGTCCTCACCGGAAGAGCAAGGAGGTCGACCAGGTCGACCTTGAGATATCTCTTGCGTTGCATCACGACCTCTGTCCGGAGAAACTCTTCCTACGCTCATGCTCCTTCGTAACGTCGGCAACAAGCCTATCAGTCTTTTCCTTGTCCTTCATCTCGCGCACTTTCGCAAGCACGACTTCTCTGAAAATGGCACTCTTGGCAGCATTGCTCAATGTCCGCTTTTCGCTTGCTTCACTGGTCGCAAGGCCTCGGCCGGGTGACACGCCTCTGATATGGTTTTTGACTGCGAGTCCGGCGGCATTTTGGGCATTGGCAGGGATGTCATTTGCGTCGGGTGAGCCTGGTTCTTCTTGGTCCTGCATCTTCAACGCATCGATCCGGTTGCCTAGTTTGACAAGCTCGATACCCCGCTTCAGCTTCATCTTTGCGAGGTAGGCTCTGATCTCTGGTAAGAGATCGTGGTCTGAAGCGGTTGTACCGGTGAGCCAGATATGCTTGAGTGCTTCTTTACTATTGGCGCGCCGTTTGGGTTCCGGTTGGAGCAGGGTCAAGATGAACTCTTTGGCATCTTTGCTGACATCTTTCCAGTATCGCTCGTGGAAGATGATTCGGCCGCTCTTGCACTCGTCCACAAGATCTGCCAGGTTCTCGGATCGGAAAGGAGAGTAGCCGCAGAGGAGGGTGTATGTGATGACCCCCAACGACCACATGTCGACCGCCTTGCCGTGACCCTGCTTGAGCATGACTTCGGGAGCAGCATAACCAAAGGAGCCAGCCATGGAGGTCAGGACATCGCCAGGGCTCTCCAGAGTTTTGGCGATACCGAAGTCTGCAAGGACAAGTTCGGAGTCGGGCTCCTTTGTGAGATAGAGCAGGTTTTCTGGTTTGAGATCTGGAGTACATTGTCAGCAGCCATGTCTTCCGAGTTGAGCGGTTTGCGCACCTCGGTGAACAATGTTTCGTTCGTGTAGATAATCGACAGCCTCCAGGACCTGCTTAATCGTCTGTGAGGCGTCTCTCTCCGTGAACTTGCCCTTGTCACAAATACGATCGAACAGCTCCCCACCTGTAGCCAACTGGGTCACAATGTAGAATTTGTCCTAACTCCCTGTCAGTCTCGGCCAACGCTGGAGTGTGTGAATATCCCTCACTCTTGACTCAAACCAGTCGACGAATTCGACGATATGGGGGTGCTTCAAAGTCTGCAGCATCCGGAGTTCATCATACACCATCTGCTCATTCCCCTTCACACTCTTCTTGAGGATGATTTTGACTGCGACCTTCTCTCCGCCGACGTCGGCCTCTCGGACGATACCGTATGTGCCTGCTCCCAGCGTCTTTCCGAAGCGGTATCTGGATTTCTTGTCGTAGCTGTCGGGCTGGCCTTGCAGCTTGTTCATCATGCCGCTGACTGTTCGTCGAAGGGTCAGCAGTGTCCGCCAGAGAGTCTTCAGCTTGATGGGGGATCCGGTCGTCTCTTGCTCGTGCCCATAGCCCCAAGATTAAGAATGCAAATTACAGCTTCGATAGGACACCTTGCAAGCATAGGAACAGAGACCGCCGTCCAAAGTAAAATGTTTGAGACTTACAAGCACTCATGGTTGCAGCGGGTCAGGCAAGCGCCTGGGTAGACAAGCGTGGTCCTTCACAAAGGTTGGGGCAGGTCCGACTCCAAGTAAGAGAGGTGTAATAGTCGGAAGAAATGCCAATCTAGCTTGCTCGAGTCTGATCCCACTCTTTGATTTCTGAGGACAGCCGCACGTAGAAGTATTCGAGAGTCTCGGACTGCGGGGTAACGTAGAGGCTGACAGCGGTTGAGATGTCGATATGCACAGACCGCAATCGAGGCAGGACACGAGGGCAGTGGAGGAGAGTCGTTGGCAAGAGTCAGGCGCAACTCGAGAGGCAGAGAGCAGGATTCACAGGTGAAAAGGAGTGCGGCTTGCAGCTGTACTATCGTGCCAGAGGATTGGGGGCTGTATTCGTGGCTGAGCATGCGAAACTCAGGTGGGGAAAAAGCGAGGGACGGTTCAGCTCAGCGGCAGGGCTGAACCACGATCCACCCGGGAAAGCGCCATAGCCCTGTACGAGCTGGAGGATGCATGGGATTTACATGCAGTCGGGCAAACTCCGCCATTGCAGGGACGGTTCTGCGACACAAATGGAATGGATACGTCTAGCACAGTATATACACAGCATGCCCTGATGCCATTGAGTCCCGTGGGCCCCCATTTTCTCCCGATACTGTATGAAGCTGTTGGAGCAGAGGCACGCACCAATCACCTTGAAGGCACGTGACTAGCACGTGACAAGAATATACCACGTGATTAATGAAGGACTCGCACGTGACCCTGTTGTGTATGGTCTTCCTCTCTCAAAAGCTTCAGGAAAGCCAACACCCTTCATTTCCTCTCAATTTGACAGCAATCTCCTGTTCACAAGCGCCCCTATCTGTCCACTTCTCCGAATACGAGGTCCATTGTGCCAATTATGGCTACGGCGTCGGCCAGGAGGTGGCCACGGCTGATTTGATCGAAACAACTCAAGTGTGCGAACCCAGGAGCACGAACATGGCACCGGTAAGGCCGTTCACTCCCATCACTGACAACGTAGACGCCCATCTCGCCCTTGGGAGCTTCAATCGCAGTGTAGGTGTCGCCCGGAGGAACCGTGTACCCCTTGGTGTAAAGCAAGAAATGATGGATCAGGGCTTCCATGTTCTCCTTCATGGCAGCTCGAGGCGGCGGCGCGATCTTGTAGTCTTCCACCTTGACAGGGCCAGGCGGCATCTTGTTCAAGCACTCGTGGATGATCCGCAATGACTGTCGAAACTCTTCCATTCTGCAGAGGTACCGGTCGTAGCAGTCGCCATTCTGGCCCACCGGTACGTCGAAATCAACCTTGTCGTATGCGTCATACGGTTGGCTCTTTCGAATGTCCCACGGCACACCAGAACCCCTGAGCATGACACCCGAGAAGCCGTAGTTGAGTGCGTCGGCAGCAGAGACGACGCCAATACCTTTCGTTCGACCAATCCAGATTCGGTTGTCTGTGAGGAGTTCCTCGGTCTCGTCGATGCGGTCACCGAACTGAGTGGCCCAAGCATAAATGTCGTCCAGCAGTCCGAGGGGAATGTCTTGCTTGACACCACCAGGACGGACATATGCAGCATGAAGCCGTGCGCCAGAGACTCGCTCGTAAAATTCCTACCCAACATCAGCATGTATTTCGTGCGGAAACGCCTCAATACTCACCATGAGCTTTTCTCGCTCCTCAAAGCCCCACAGGAAGGGAGTCAGGGCACCAACGTCCATGGCGTGTGACAGAATTGACATCAAGTGGTTGAGGATTCTGGTGATCTCGCCAAACAAGGTCCGAATCCACTTGGCTCGCTCGGGGATATCGATATTGAGCAATTTCTCGACGGCCAGTGAAAAGACTTGCTCATTAGTCATCATCGAGACATAGTCGAACCGATCAAAGTAGGGCAGTGCCTGGAGATATGTCTTGTACTCGATCAACTTTTCCGTTCCGCGGTGCAGCAATCCAACGTGAGGATCCGCCCGGAGAATCTCTTCGCCGTTGAGCTCGAGAATGAGACGCAGCACGCCGTGCGCAGCGGGATGTTGTGGCCCAAAGTTCACGGTATAATGCCGAATCTTTCTTGTTTCAAAGTCATCGCCCAGGTTTTCGTCGGGGGTCTTATTCACGTATTCGGTTCTCTCCTGGCTTACGTGCTGAGTGAACGTCGAATCGGTCGGGCTGATAGTCGTGGTTAAGGGCCCGCCCGCAGATTCTGGATTCGGCGTAGGATTTGGGCCTGTATGAGTAGGGCCTCCCTGCCTTCGGGATGGCGTGGTACAGATAGCGCGAGTCAGGAAAGGAGCATGTCTCTGTCTCGATTGGAGTTGAAAGCTTGGTCTGAGGCAGAGTCGTTTGGCCGAGTGCGAGTGCCGGCTCGCGACTCGTGCGAAAGAGGCGGCCATTGTCAAGCTTGTCTAGGCTGGCACGAGGCCACGAGGAGGGAAGCGATGGTTGTGTCGAGCTAATGCCTCGAAGTCGGCGGCATCAATCGCTGGAGACGAAGCGGAGGATGGCGATTCAAAAGGCTGATGACAGCTTCACAATAGCGGGCCAATCATTGGAGGAAGGTGGGCCGGACTATAGCCGAGAATAATTAATTAGTTTGCGTTCATTTTCGCATGGCCCGCGCCGGTATTGCAGTATTCAGACCAACCTCTCCATGGCGCCAATAAAGCCCTCACAAGACAGCCTCGACAGGCGGAAGGTACGTCGCATAGTTCCCGCGGTTAACATGGTGTACTGAGTTTCCTAGCTGGTGGGCATCAACGCCGAAACCGTCACCAACATCACCTCGACCGATTTCCCCGGCCACCATGCGGGCGAGGACAATTCCTGGTCCCTTGAGAAGTTCAAGCAGAGCCTCAAGATCGTGTTCCACCAGAACCAGAAATATGAAGCGACATTCTCCCTCGTCGGCGTCGACGCCTCCATCGCCAACGCTTTCCGCCGCATCCTCCTCGCCGAAGTCCCCACCCTAGCCATCGAAAAAGTCTACGTCCAGAACAACACATCCGTCATTGCGGACGAAGTCCTCGCCCACCGATTGGGTCTCGTCCCACTCACAGGAAATCTCAAAGGCATGAAGGCCCTCACGCCTTTTGTCCAGACTGACGGTGAACCCGTGGAGGGAGTAACGGAGCTCACTGACCACAACACCATCGTGCTCGCGATGGAAGTGAAATGCGAGCGCAATCCCAACGCCGACAAGGATGCGACCGAGCCGGAGGACAAATATATCAACAGCAACGTGTATTCACGCCATTTTAAATTCACTCCGCAAGCCTTGCAGGCGTCCACTTTTGCTGAAGAGCCAATTCAAGCGGTCAGTCCGGACATTTTGATCGCAAAGCTTCGCCCAGGCCAGGAGATTGACGTGATTATGCATGCGCAAATGGGGAAAGGAGGGGATCACGCGAAGTTTTCACCCGTCGCAACTGCGACCTACCGACTCCTCCCGACCATTACGATTACGGAACCGATCTTGGGCGTCGACGCCATCAAGTTCCAGCAATGCTTCCCCGATGGCGTCATCAGACTCGAGCGAGTAACTCCCTCGGAGGCAGTAGGGGAGGCGGAAGTGAACAGTGATGCCTATCGCGACCGCGAGGGCGACGAGAAAGCCGTGGTTGCAGATGTTATGCGAGACACCGTCTCAAGAGAATGTCTACGGCACGATGAGTTCAAAGGGAAGGTCAAGCTGGGGAGGGTGCAAGACCACTTCATTTTCAACGTGGAAAGTACGGGGCAATTTCCTAGTGATGACTTGTTCCTCCAGAGTGTCGATATTTTGAAGAAGAAGGCGAAGAGGCTGTTAAAAGCACTGGATGAGATGGAGCAATGAGCAGTTCTTTGGACCATGTGCCATGAGATACGAGTGAGTGGACTGTACCGGGCGTCCTCGTGCATTGCAAGGCGTTTAGCAAGAGCTACCAAGTTAGATACCAGGATTGCAAGATCAAAAAGTGCCATGACTTTTACTCTATAGCTGATGCCCGGCTGCAAGCGCACAAGTCTATGCTTAAGTGTCATTCCTCGTCAGTCTGGGCTCATCTCAGTCGTGCGCTCCGTCGTGGCCGTGTCGTCTTCACTTCTTGTAGACCAGTCGGAACTTGAAACTGATCGTGAACGCCGCATCACTGACACCCACCTCCTCCCCATCACTGACCAACTCCCTCATCTTCTTCCGCAGATTCGGGCGTGTCTGCTCCTCCAGGCTCTTCGGGGCTTGCACATACAGCGTCTTTGCCTCGGTACGGATACTGGGCTTCTTTAACTGAGCCTCGGCCCTCTCCGCCAGACTTGCCAGGAACTCCTCCAACGTCCACTCTGGATCGATGGTGACTGACTGAGCCAGGTTTCCGCACACGGGACAGTCGTCTTTCTTCTCCGCGGCGAACGTGTACGTATATAGACCGCCTTCGTTCGAGTCGCCCGTGTACATCATGTAGTTGTCCAGAAAGGGGGCGCAGGAGGTGGCGATTTTGAGGGCTTCATTGCAGCATGCTGCGGCGATGATGGCGTTCGTGCTCGCTATGGCGGGGATGATATTTTTGACCACGCCCTGAGTCATCGAGTATGTGACGCCGGGGATGTTGAATTCTTGTGCCCGTTTCAGGGCCGTGTTGTACAGCCAGGAGATGTGTTCCGGGTTGTCCGTGTCGAGGGTATCGTTTTTGCGTTGTTCTTCCCAGGCGACAATGTGCGCCCACTCGATACAGTGCTGAGGCTGACGAGGGATGGTGGCGAGGGTACACAGTGGTACGGCAGCTCGCGGTGCGTGCATGGATAACTGACACTCAATGCAAGATGTAAGACTGGGGAGGATGACTCTAGCTTGGCCTTTGAAACCCTCTGTTCCGCCATCAATGAGTGGTTTGAGGGATTCGGGGTTCTCCATGTCGACCATGTCGACTAATGTGGCGTTGATCCATCTCCGTGCTTCAATGCTGTCGAGGCCGCAGATGACGAGCTTGAATTGCATGTAATAGTCTTCGTCCTTGTCCTGGATCTTCCCGTTGTAGGGCGTAATCTTGACGCCAGGCACACGTCTCTCGACAAAAGCGGCGGCAACTTCAGCTTTGGATTTGCCAACGTCAGACTGTCGGAAGAGGAATTGGCGATTTAGATTCGAAACGTCGATGGTGTCCATATCGATAACGTGGATATCCTTGAAGCCTGACATGGCTAGGTTCTTGAGGATCTCACATCCTAGACCGCCGGCCCCGATGACCAGGACGCGGGAAGACTCCAGCGCATCGATGGTCTCTTCTCCAGGGACGAACTCCTCGCCGGCATAAGGTGATGTTGTTGACAACATGCGGTCAAGATATGTCCTTAGTAGAAGTTAGGTTCAGTCACCCTCTACCAGCCTTCGGTCTTACCATTGTTCTCGGGGAGGCGTAGGTATACCATTGGCGAGGAGAGATGAGATCGGTATCGCCATCTCGCTGGCAGGCGGTCACCGCCCCTATTTACGCCACCAGCCGCTCACTTGTTGTATCGCATTGACCTTGCGGGATCGTGATTAGAGCTCGTCACAATAGATGTAAGAGTCAAGCCCCACGGGACAAAAGAAAACTGCAATGATGTTTGTCGATGGAAGCCTTTGACGCACTTCAGGCGCGACCCGCCCAGACCGCGCCGCTTTTACCGTTCTCGTCTCTCGCCTCTACATGAAGCTCGCCGGTCTTAGAAATGCTACGCATCGATTAATCTACTTTGTGTGTCCCGCATGATGGGATTTACAAGCAGAGGGATTCTATCCATAAAGCTGAGAAGGCATTTCCTCTATAAATTCCTGCAGACCATGTCCAATTCATCCCTGAGCCCGCATCGTTAATCATTCTATTACCCTGCCGCTGGCTACCTTATGGAAGGAGTCTGTGGACCACTCCCCGCCGCCTCCACCTGCCCCTTCCCCCGACCGGGGGGGTGCCCGGCCCGCCCGCTCTTGTCATTGTCCGCGACTGACCGTGAGGTTTGTCGTGCTATGGAGTTCGGAAGGCCAAGTGCCAGATCTCGAACAAATCCAACTACTTTTGGATGCTCCCCGGCTCAACTTGTGACAATGGCCAAAGTGCATGGCCATCTTACTCCGTCTGGTCATTGTAATCTGTACTACGTATGACGTCTTTCCAATCTTCCAGAAGCTTCAGCGTCTCTTCGCACTTTGCTTTCACATCATCGAAGCAATCGACGCCAAGAGGAAGCCGGAATGGGACCTCTCGACCTTGAGCAACGCCTTCCCGGCGGACGAGGTCGAGAACGATCTCCACCAATTTCACCGGATCTCCTGGTTGGCTTTGATCCTCTCTTGCCAAACCCTCAAGACGAGCTTGGTTAGATTCTGCGTAGTCGGCAACTTTGGTCGGGGCGGCTTTCATGTTTTGGCTGGAGAGGAGTAGGGTGCGGAAGCGGCCTGGCTCGATGAGGAGTGTCGTGATGCCCAAATGGGAAGTCTCGTGGTGAAAGCTCTCGACAATCCCTTTCACAAATCAGCGTGCACGCATGCGGGCGGAAGAGAGAGTGTTGACCTTCAAGAGCATGTTTCGATCCCGCGTAGGCACCACAGCCTGGATGTCCTATCCAACCCGAAAGCGAGCCGATGAATACCGCTGTGCCTGAACGCCGCTGTCGAAAATGAGGTAGTAGAGAGCGTGTCACCTTGATAGTTCCGAAGACATTGGTGCCGAATTGGGCTTGAAAGTCATCGACTCTACTTCCAGGTCAGTGGCAACGGTCAGTAGTGTTCGGGTCCGACATACTCCAAGTCTTCCCACGTCCCAATGGCAATGTAAGCGGCGTTGTTCACCAGCACGTCGATGCGACCATAGATGCCGATCGCCTTGGTAACCGTGCCCTCGATGCTTTGCTGGCTGTCGGTGATATCAAGCTGAAGAGTGACTGCTCCGGCCTTCTCGAAGTGTTTGATCTTTTCCAGATTTCGAGCGGTGGCAATGACTTTGTCTCCACGAGCAAGGATGCTGTGCACGAAGCACTCTCCGAAGCCGCCTGGAGAGCAACCAGTCACAAGCCAGACGAGGGAGGACATCGTCAAAGAAGATGGGTTGGATTTATTAGCTTCTCGAGAGCAAGAGGAGTTGACTGTTTTCGTCCGCTTCCTCGGCTGAGTTTGAACCGTCTTTTATACATCGATTTTATTCTTCAGCCCCTCGCTTTTGGTCGGAAGCTTCCGCGAACGACAAGATCAGCCGCGGCCAGCATGACTCCAACATCAACTCAAAAGCACAGCACGGCCCGTCTTTGGCCAAATGTGGTAGAAACGCGTTGACTGATTGCGCCCATAATTGACTCAATTTGATAGGAGATATAGTAGCTTGTTGTCTTTTTGGGCCCCACTGGTGCTTAAAGATGGATCTTGCACGTCTATTGCTCATGTGGTCTTTTGAGGAGTGGGAAACAGGATAAGGAAGCTGTGGGCGAGGTGCCTGGGGTTTCTAAAGGACTTGAGTTTGCTCACCTGCGCCTGACGAGCGGATCAATGTCCGCCCCGCGGTGGTTGGCGGGGGAAATGACTTGGCGAATCACGAGGCTGCCGCTCAGCCTGATCGTCTTCACTGGCAGAACTGGTTTCTCTTGGTTGCCAGAAGTTGCATCGTCGTCCGTCACCGTTATTTCATCAACATGGGATCAGCAATATGGAGGATCTATTCCAGCCCATCAAAACGACCCGCAAGGTCCAGACCAATATTGAGAGGTTCGAGACTTTATCCCTGAAGGATCCTACGCCCTCACAACGCTCGGCCAGTACAAAATCCAAGGTTTCGATTGTCGATCTCGGATCAGAAGGCAGTGATGGTGCAAGCCAAAACTTCTCTTCCCGACCATCACATGACTCGTCCCTAACATCAGCCTCCGCTGACTCGCGTCAGAGTAGCCACAAACGCCATCCGTCAACAGCGTTCATTCAAAAGTCATACTTAGACACTACGCCACCCCCTTCCTTGCCGGACGATGCACGAGAAATTCTAAAGGGTCAGCCGGAGGTCGAAGATCTGGGTGCGGTCCTCCAGTATCTCCAATATGGCATCGCCGGCAAACATGACTTCAACGTTCGCGTCCCAAGCCCCAAGGCTTCTCAGATAATCAATGTACTGGTTACAGTCACTATACCAGACCTGTGGGCTCCTTTGCAGCAAAAGCGATTATCACGGAATCATGCAAGCCTCAAGGCCAACTTGATCTCGTCATTGACTAGTGTGGCGGGCCTTGGTGCGCTTCTCATGCAGGTCAAGCGACTTTCCGCCGCCAGCATGGGTTCACAAAATGCCTTGCTCCTCGACACGATATCCGTTCTGTCCTCGATTCTTACCGGTACTCAGACCTTGTCCGGGTTCTTGCGCGACGCTACAACGCTACTTTTGGCTGAGGCACAGCGGCGAGTCTTCTGGCAAGAGGTAATCGCTTTGTTCGCGGGCAGCAGGATCCTCTCAACCATGTCTCAGGTATTCGCCATTCACCAGGATGTTGAAGGACTGGGCGCGGCAACTAAATGGCTTGGAGATGGGCTCGAATACTCGAAATGGCTTGCGAAGAACATCTCGGCTGTCGCAGTCGCCACGCTGCCTACTACGGACCCTCAGCGGACGAACATGCTTTCTTCAGTACTGAAGCGAGCTTTGAGCCTCGGATACCGTGGTAGGTTTGCCATATTTTCGACCAATGCTACCGGAGATCAGTGCTGACTCTACTACAGACACCCTCATCACCGAGCTCTACACTTCCCTCCTTTTTGGAAAACGGGCACTATGGACGCCGATGCATAATTTGATAGAGAGCCTGCCATCCTATGACCAAAAGGCTATCTTTGACACAGTCCTACGTGACCTAGCGCGGAGATTCTTGCAGAGCGGGGTTGAAGCCGTGAGAGACAAGGAGTCTTTGATGAGAAGTGCCTCTACCATCTCGGGAGTAGCAGCGATGGTCAAGGGACTGACGCAGAACAATGCCTTGTTGGAGGAGCATGTTGTTTACTGGTTGACGAATACGAGCGGGGAGTATGCCGGTCTGGGTCTGGACGCTCGAAGAGCTGTAATTGCAACTCTTGCTACAAGTCAAGGTAAGCATTATGCATCTTCCTAACTAGCAGCCCACTCACCTTCGTTAGACAAGCTTGAGCGGATTCTTGAGAAGACCACGGGGACCTTTGGAAACAAGATACAGATCCAGCACGATGCCATCCTTCAGCAGGAATGTAAGTGAGCTCTACGGGAATGCACAAACCTTTTCATTCAGTGTCTCTTGGTATGGGAACCTGTGCTTACCTGTGGCACCTCTTGTAGCAACGGCCCAAACCATTCTGCTTGCTGTCGGCTACCTCGAGCGTTTGGACAAGGATTCTCTAAGAAGGATATCAAGCTCAGGCACTTTCATCCGTATGGTGTCTAGCCGGCTCTCCGCATCTGTTCCTCGTGCTCGATTCCTGGGGATGATAGTGGCTGTCGCCGTGTCCAGGCTGGTAGATAAACCAGACAAAGTCATGAACTTTGGCGTCGAAGAGCTGGAATCGGAGGAGGCGCATAGCTGGTTCGACCTTGTTCGCGTCCAAGACAAGATCGGGGCCATAGAGGATCTACCAGCCACCACGCCCGAACCTGTCAAGAAGCGCACGTTGCAACAGCCCTCGAAGCCTGCCAAGCGCGAACGACCGACGACCGCTCCTCTCCCCACGACGTCGAAGATTATCGCTATCGAAGAGCTCTCTGATTCAGACGATGCAGCAGGGTCAGGCAGTGAGCCGGAGGAGGAGGAGGATGCTGACCTCCGCCCGTACGCGCCGCCGGATAGCGACCCTGAAGACTCAGATGATGATCCGACGCTCGTCAACCGCAACAAGCCGACCGCGCCCGTCTATATAACGTCGCTCGTAAAGCAGCTAAACGCCAACAACGATCTCCCTGCGATGGAACTGGCACTCAAGACCGCACCATCCTTGATCCGCCGGAAAGCGAACTTTGGCGACGAATTGTCCTCCAACATCCTGCAACTGGCCTCATCCCTTCTCAACCTGCAAGAGATCATGTCCATGGAGGAGACACAGCGGTTACGGCTCGAAGCTCTGGTAGCCTGCCTGGTTTCAAAACCCGCAGTAATGGGACCTTGGATCGCCAGCACATACTTCGAAGGTGATCTGTCTTTGTCGACCCGTTCAGCACTGTTGGCAGCCGTGGCGCTCGGGGCAAGAGAGCTCGCCGGGATCACGGACGACGCTGAGGAGAAGGAGGCTTCAGCCGGTTCAGGGCCAAACGAGGGACCGTTCCCGTCCAAAAGACTGCCCCCTCGGCTGGAACAAGCGTATTCCTCGACGGTGAAACCCATCGACAACCTATCCAAGACGCTGTCCTACCGGACGCTGCAGCCCATGGCGCTCGAGGCAGCCGACAAGCTCACCGGGCCCGACATTCTCAAGGTCCGCACATTCTCATCCCGCATGGCAGTAGCGGCCAGGACGGCGGCAAAGCAGGAATCCCGCTCGAAACGCATCCCGAAGGACCTGCACCGACTCCTCGCCGAGGCAATATACCTGCCGCTGTGTTCGCGACTGACCCTCCTCCTGTCCTCGATGTCGTCCGGCTCGCCATATCTCGCAAACTCCACCCTCATCCACGCCTCGCTGCTCAAACTGAGCCTCCAAACGCTCACCATCCTGCTGGCCACGATCGGCCCGCACGCGCTCCAGCTCCCGACGTTGACGCGGGAATCCCTCCTCCTGCTCACGGCGCTCCACACGCTCCCATCCCTGGCACACGACCCGATCGTCCTGCCCGCGATGCTCCACCTCCTCCTCACGCTGCTGGACTTGAACGTCGAAGCCGGCGCCACGGCCGAGGAACGCCTCGTCACCGACTTTGGGCCCATGGTCGCCGAACTCGTCGCCTGGGCCGCCGGTCTTGGGGAGCGCGTCTCGATCCCCGAGGTCCATGACGGTCCGGGCCAGGGCATGGCCATGCCCTGGCCGGTCCTCGTCGCAGGGATACAGGTGAAATGGCAGGAAGTGGGCCGCAAGTTCCAGGGCAGGATGTTCGGCTTGATGGCCAGCACCGACTTTGATTCCTTCTAGCTTGAGGAACGTGTGGATTGAATATCAATTATACGTGCTCGCAACCCCGTCATTTTTTTCGGAATTTACTATCGGGAAGAATCCATGCTAGAACCCGCGGCGATTACCAACCGACAGACGAACCCTAAATTACAGACACGACACTCTACCCTCAGACAGCGGGCCATGCAGAAAGTGTAGAGAAGCGCCAATTAATCCTCAGTAGGAACCGGGTAGATGACCTTTTTTGAAAAGAAGAAGAAATGTTTGTTAATTTTGAACTTGTCCAACACCGTCGTCTCTCAAGCTCCAGAACCGCCCATCCGCTTCGTCCACACCCTCATCGCGCCGTTGCCGCCTCGATTCGCCCGCAGAAAATACGGCACAGCTATGATATCGCGAGCAGCTTCTTCATATCGCCACGGCTGCGATCCATAAAGGCTTTGTTTACCTTGACCTTGACCGCCGTCCTCACATTCAGATCCCCACCTCGCAAGTGCAAGCTGCCTCCCCGTCGCAATGAGCGGAACCACGCCCTCGACGCCCGCGATCTGCATCTCGGGCCCTTCGCGGACAGGAGCAGTATCCTCCAACGCGAGCACGTCCACATCCATATCCGCATTGTCTACGTCCTCGATACAGTAGACTAGCGGCCCGCGGGCTATGCAGAGCTCATCCTTCCCCGTAAGGGGGTTTGCGTACATTATCCGCGGGGTGACGCGGAATGAGAGGCGGATGGTCACTGGACCTGCCAGATTCGAGGCGTCGCGGTCCAGTGCAACGTGGAGATATCCGTCCCTCAATTCCCCAGCGGCGGAACAATTGAACTGGCCGGGTGAGGAGGCCCAGCTTGGGATGCGGAGCGCGAGGGTGAGGGTTGTCCCCTCCGCTGCGGCATCGCCTGTGATCGTGATGGCCACGTCGCCGGACCAGGGCATGTTTGTGGTTTGGCGGATTGTGATGTTTGTGCCCGGAATGGTGACCTCGCTGGCGATGTAAAGATGGATAGCGACCGCGACGCGCGTCTTGTCCGGGCTGGTGCCGGTGCTGTAGATCAATGATCCCAGCGATCCGAGCAGCTTCGCAACGTTCGGCGGACAACAAGCCACGCCAAACCATTTGCTCCGCTCCTTGGGCTGATTGCGTACCGTCCGCAGCACGTTCTGGTAGTAGAATGCACTGCCCTGGGTGCTGACGGCCCCGAGGAACGCATTGTAAAGGCAGGTCTCCATGACGTCGGCGTACTCGGACCGGAGCTCGAGCCCGGGATCCAAGTGCAGCAGCCGGTGAGACCAGTGGATGAGCGCAAAGGTGGCGCACGTCTCGGCGTAGCAGCCCTGCGATTCGAGGTCGGGCAGCGCGTAGGCGTCACCGAACCCTTCCCATTGCGTTACGGAGCCGATTCCCCCCGTTATGTAGAGTTTGGAGTCGACGAGATCGCGCCACAGGCGGGAGAGGGCCGGTTTGGCCTTCTGGACTGCCGGGTCTTGGGCGCCGAGCAGACGCACCAGGTCCGTCGCTCCGGTGAGGTAGTACATCGCACGGACGGCGTGGCCGCGTAATTCGGTCTGCTCGGCGAGCGGTCGGTCGGCTTGCTGGTATGCGTAGTCACGCGGCTCGCGGTACCAGGGCTTGTGCTCGCTGCCCATGTGCTCGTAGGGGTCTGCGCCGCGGGCCCGGGCCTCGCGGTCGAAGTAGATCTCAGGGGCTTCGGCCTCGGAGGCGGTGTTCTCTTTGTCGTCATCGTAGTGTCGGCCGCGCTCGAGGATAAAATACCGCGCGAGTTTCAACGGCAGAGGGTCGAGTGTCAGTTCATGGAGGCGCAGCAATGCGAGTTCGATCTCCTGGTGGCCCGGATATCCTTGCTTCTTGGTCGGTTCGGGCCCGAAGATCGAGTCGACGTGCTGGAGCGCTTTCGTCGCCACGGCCAGCAATCTCCCGCTGTGGGTGAGGGTCTCGTACGCGACCGTCGCTTCGATCAGGTGTCCGAGACAGTACAGCTCGTGCATGTCCCGGAGGTTGGTCCACCGTTGGCCAATTCCCCGGACGGTGTAGTATGAATTGATGTAGCCATCGGGATGCTGGGCCGCAGAGATCATGTCGACCGCTGCCTCCACTTCAGCCCGGAGGGCCTCGTCGTCGGGGTGTTTCAGCAGGTAGTAGCATGCTGCTTCGGTGACTTTGTAGATGTCGCTGTCCCAGAAGGGGTGCGGCTTGATGGGATGGCCTTCCTTCCACGTTAGACACTGCCAGTGGTTCGCTGACTTTTGGGCCTCGATTATCGCCGGAATGGTCACTTGGCCGGCGCGGTCCTGCAGCTGTGACCAGAAGGGGGAGGTAATGGACACATTCTCAATAGAGACGGGGGAGTACGGCATGGTGGAAGGGTGTTGTGGCCCAAGTTCTGGTAACGGGTTGAGCGACGTCGCCTATCAGATCTGGTTGTCATTAGGGAAGAGTCCAAATACTGTATACTTACTTTACTGCTTTTGCCTCGTAGAGTCCGCCGGAGACAAGCCATCGCTCCACGCAACGGGGCCGGTGGTCAAGGGGCCTCGCCTCGTACCTGAGCTGACCTCCGGAAAGCCCACCGACGAGATCGGAGTGAAGATTATTCTTCTTGGGTTCCGCTTCTTTTCGCCGAGAATGTTTCATGCCGCGCCTCCACGTGGGATCATCTTGAAGGATTCCCCGCAGCCACCCACCGTCAGAGGGGGGGGGGGGGGTTTCCCGAGGCACGATTGGCGGAAGTTCAATCCAAGGCTGGCGGCCAATGAGCTAGAAAAATGTCTTCCACAATGCCATGGCTGCCACGGCCAGTTGCCGAGTGTTTGCCCACCGGCGATTGACTCCAAGAGGCAAGATGCGCACACAGATCTACTACAAGGAAGACCGTTGCCACCGGGGCATTCCTCTCGTGCTTGGGCCGAGACCAAGAGACCGGTTCGCCTGTGAGTATGTCGAATCCCGCGACTTGGACTCATCAGTCGTCCTCTTACCGTCGCCGGTAGCCTTCCTGGGCTTCTCCGCTCTCCAGGCCTGGCTCCGCTCTACCCCGGCAGGGAGGTCAACTATCGCAGTCGCAGCAAAAGTATATTAAGCAAGGAGCGCTCGTTGACTGAACATCCTCTTTCAAACGCGTGGCAATCCTCCTTTCTTCGACCTACCACTTAACCAGACTCCAACTGACAAAGCCGTTCAAGATGGCGAAGGGCGATTGGTATATCTATTGGATTTGCTCCGTAGCGTCATTGGCAAACATTTTCCAAGGATTCGACAGCGGCATATACTCCATCATCATCTCTGACCACAAATTCACCGACTACTTCCATCTCTCGGATGCCAGAGTTGGTGTTGTGGCCAGCATGAGTAAGGTTCACTCCCCTGACTGTGTGGAAGGGACGGCAGCTAACTTGGTCCAACAGTCAGCTTGGGCAATGTCATTGGCAATCTGTTCGTCGCCTGGTGGCTCATCTGGTATATCGGCCGACGATATGCGTTTGTTCACGGTACGGTCATTCTTCTCGTCGGTGTTGCCCTCCAGGCTGGGGCCCGCGACTTCGCCATGGTAGTGGTGGGGAGGATCATCGCCGGGATTGGCACCTCAATGTGAGCGAGACATGCCACTATATCTCCGGAAAAACAGTCTGACACCGTTTTAGCATCGGGACCAACCTTGCAGCATACCAAGCAGAAGTCTCCTCCCCTCGAATCCGCGGCAGAGTCGTGTCCTTTGTCCAGCTATCTTACCAGGTCGGCGTCCTCATTGCCTACGTCGTGGGACTGGGTACAGTCAAGATTTCCGGCAACAACTCGTGGCGAGTTGCGACCGCTCTGCAGGTTGTGCCAGGCGTGGTCTTGATCCTCGCTTCGTTCACCATCCCCGAGTCGCCTCGCTGGATCGTCGAACGTCATCCCCAACAAGCAGCTCGTGCTCTGAAAGAACTGTCAAGGGTCCGCAGACTGCCTCAAGACCATGACGACGTGAAGCATGAGTATGCCGAGCTGGTAGCCGCCCGCGACTACCGCCTCGAGAATGAAGACACACAGAGCTGGTCATACTTCCTCCGCTCGTTCCCCGTGTGGAAGCGCATCGCTTATGGTATGAGTACCATGGCTCTGGGCCAGCTTTCAGGTGTCGGTGCTCTGATGATCTACGGCATCTTGATTTTCGAGGGGCTGGGTTTCTCCTCCGGAACCATGTCACTGCTGCTGAATGTGGTGTCCGGGGTTTTGTGTCTGGCTGCCACCGGAATCACCACTGGAGGTGTCGACAAATGGGGCCGCAAAATCACACTGCTGGCTGGATCAGCGACCATGATCCTCAGCTACATCATCATCGCCGCCTTGAACGACGCGTATCCCACGGCCACGAATTTTAACCGAGGCGCCGCCATTGCGTCGGTCGTGTTCATTTATGTCATCCAAATGTCCTACAGTGGTGCAATGGGCCCTGTGGCGTAAGTGCTTCCCCTGCAAGCAGCCGTGGTAACTCGCTAACGAAAACAGATGGATTTATGCGTCTGAGATCTTTCCGACTCATTTGCGCGATAAAGGCATCAACGTCAGTCAGGCCGGCCAACAGATTACGACCCTCTGGATCAACCAGGCTTGGCCGGTGATGTTTGCATCTGCTGGCCATAACGCCTATTGGATTTTGGTCGGCATCAACGCCCTGGGATTCGTCGCCGTCTTCTTTTTGTGGCCCGAAACCAAGGGGATCAGTCTCGAGCATATGGACCGTATTTTCGGAGAAGTCGACAAGGTCGAGGCGCAGGTCGCAGCAAGGGGGCTGTCCAACGTTGAGAATATCCTTGAGACCGATTCGGTCAAGGGCGTTATCCTGCACAGCGAGGATGTTGAGCGCAAGTGAGACGCCACCGTGAGAAATCCTTGCCATAGATTTATCTCGCAGTAGACATCAGCGTCGACAAACAGAATTGATGTCGCTGACTGTTGATACCAATCGGAGGCCAAATTTCCATCCAATTGGTTGTTCTGCTTCAAAGAGCTGGCCTACGTGGTAAACACGTTCTTGACGCCGATGTCCTCACAAGGCTGCTTCTTCCCACCATTGCTCAGCCGCCCGCTGTCTTTTCCGATTCTGGCTGGATTAGGAAAATGCCATATCAGACACGAATTGCCATGCCCCTCTCCGCGGCATGTTTCGCGATCGCACCATGCTTAGGCAGCTCTTGCGGGCCTGGTACAGTTGATGGCGGACTGGGCATTGACTTAGTCAGGATGGGATGGTCGGTTATCTGCGGGGCTTGCTTGAGGCCGGGCACTTCGAATTGGCTGAGGGAATCGGCTTTCCGAGCGGAGCTTTCGAGCAGACTTTTCCCTCGTTTCGCGCGCCAGCTTTATGAGATAAGAGACCCGGCTGTGCTCGAAGGTTGAGACTCGTGGAGTTCCTGTCGGGTTTGTTGCTGAGAAAATAAGTCCTTGGATAATTGGGCGTAGATCTTCCCAAAAAGCGGCACCCCATCCGCACAGGAAATTCTTCGGCGGCGGGAGCCCAGAACACAGACAGCTGTTGCCAGTGGTCCACTGCACGAATTCACATCTTTGTCGCGATGCCCAGTAAGCCTGCACAATATTCGAAAAAACTTCCAAGTATGCTGATCATGTCGACACAGGCGAAAAAGATATCGCGGCTTCGGTGGTGCCAGAATACGCTCAACCATGGGACCAACAGGTTGAACGACGGGTGGTGCGCAAGATTGACTTTGCACTCATCCCTTTGATGTGGATCGGATATGGGCTTGTTTACTATGACAAGGTAAAGGCAACCAGGACCCTCTCTGCACAGGCGAGATCCGGTACCCGTCATCTCCATCAGAACGGAGCTCCTTGTGCATACCCTTCTGATACAGCTGTGCTAACCATGCTCCCGGATAGGCTATTCTCGGTGGTGCCTCTGTGTTTGGGATGACCACAGACTTAAAGCTTAAAGTCGTCACCGACCCGACCTCGACACCACCAAAAGTCTCCACGACACGACTCAGCTGGGCGACATCCCTGTTCTATTTCGGCATGCTAGCTGGTGTGGGCCCGCTCACATATCTCTTCCAGCGCTTTCATCTCGGGCGTACCATTGGGGTGGCTGTCATCGTTTGGGGTGCGATTGCCATGTCAACTGCCGGGGTGACGACCTACCGAGGTCTCTGGGTCCAACGCTTCTTCCTAGGGGTTGCTGAAAGCATCATGCCGACGGCTTTTATGGTTATCATTTCCGGCTATTACACGCAAGCGGAGCAGACATGGCGCCAATGTCTGTGGTATTCTGCAACTGGTGCCTGGACAATAATAGGGGCTCTGATAAATTTCGGATTTGCGCATCTGACTGGCGGAGATCTCAAGAACTGGCAGTACCTTTACCTGATGGCGGGAGCGTTGACCGTTGTGTATGGCATTGTGTTTCTGTCTTTCCCGAATTCACCTGCCCAGGCATGGTGGTTCAGCGAGGAAGAGAAAAGGGTGGCTATTGAGCGGCTGCGTATGGGCCAACTGGGCGTTCGATGCCAGAAGATCAAATGGTCCCAGTTCAAGGAGGCGTGCCTGGATGTGAAGGTCTGGCTCATTGCGATCATGATGGGGAGTGCGTACTCGGTGAACGGCGCTGTGAGCGGGTTTGGACCTCTAATCGTGTCGACGTTCGGCTGGTCTGCGTACGACTCTTTGCTGTGGCAGATGCCTCTAGGAGGAGTCTGTTTCATCGGGATCTTGCTCTGCGGATATCTCAGCTTGAAGTTGCCCAACATCCGGCTGATCATGCTGGTCGCTTGTTGCTTGCCAGTCATTGCGGGGTGCGCCATGATTTGGAAGAGTGACTGGTACCATCATGCTGCGACACCGATTGCAGGCTACACAATCATCGGTGCCTTCGCTCCGGTGACGTCCTTGATTGTCAGTATGGGCATGGTGAACGTGGCAGGCAACACCAAGAAAAGTTTCCAGGCTGCTGCAATATTCGTCTTCTACACTGTCGGAAACATATCCGGTCCATTCTGGGTCAAGACAGAGACAGTGAAGGAGCACTACCCTGAGCTGTGGGAGGGGATCATCGGCTGCTACGCGCTTGTCATCGTGCTGGCCATTGTGCTTTACATGATGCTGAGAGCGGAGAACCGGAGGAGGGACGGGCTGAACCTTGAGGAGAAGGAAGCTGAGCGGGTTGCCTTTGACGACCTGACCGATAAGGAGAATCTGTATTTCAGATACGTATACTAGAAAAGATGCGTGGATGCGCCGACACAGACGATGTATCACTGAGTTCCTAGGCAGGAGACTCGCAATTACTGGGCACGTCACGTGATCTGGGCCAAGAGAAAGTGGACCCGTCTACTCGTTCAGGTTAGCGTCCGATGGTTGAGTATCGGGAGACTTTTTTCCAATGCTCGTTCTCGAGATTCTGCAGCTCACCATCTATCTGCCTTCGCTTTCATCCTTGAGCCACTTCCACCAATTCCTGCTCCTCTTTTTGTGCTCATCATCGTCTGTGCGCCAATTGTGTCAACATGTCAGTGACCAAACGAAGTTGCTGGGGTTCCTGTTACTGATGGATTTGCAGGTTTGTTTTACGCCGGAGCGCTTCGCGCCTTCTCAGTTCGCGATCTGCCTCTCTCATCGCTCCCTCTCGTACATATACCTCAATCAGCGCTCCCACTTCACGGATAGCGCAAAAGGGTTCTGCATTCCAGTTTCAACGGAGATGGGCAACAACCGGAGCAGGGGATAAGCCCCCTGTGTCCGCAGTTGAGCCCACAAAAGCAGAAGAACTTGAGAATACCGCCCAAACAGCCGCTTCCGCCGAGCCGCTCCAGGCCGCCGAGCCTGCCAATGCCACAGAAGCGACAGAAGAGACCCTACCCGCTGCCGAGACTCAGGAGAATCTCACTGCCAGAGACAACTTTGCGACGAGGGATAATGCGCCCGCGATTGCTGAAACTGCAAATGCCACCGAGGCAACCGAGGAGGCTCTCCCAGCTGCCGAAACTGGCGAGAAGCTGGCGGCGACCTCGAGCTCAGCCCCAGCACACTCCGATTCATCCCACCCTGGCATGTTTGACAGGAAGCCGACACTCTATGTTGGCAATTTGTTCTTCGACGTGACTGAAACCGATCTAGTCAAGGAATTTGCGCGCTTTGGGACAGTTTCTCGGGCCAGGATTGTGCGAGACAGCCGCGGCCTGAGTAAAGGGTATGTCTACCTATCGGCGAGCTCGCACCAAGCACAGCTAACCATGAGTGCAGTTTCGGATACATCGACTTCTCGACCCAGGAAGCCGCGGATGCTGCCTTGGAAGGACTGAATATGTCCCTCTTCGAAGGCCGTCGTATCACAGTCCAATACGCCGCCCGCACCTCTAGCAGACTTGACACCCCGAATACCGAACACAAGGCCCTAAATCCGCCCTCCAAGACCCTCTTCATTGGTAACATGTCCTTTGAGATGACGGATCGCGACCTCACGAACCTCTTTCGCGGTGTCAGAAATGTCATTGACGTCCGAGTTGCGATCGACCGACGGACAGGCCAGCCGAGAGGTTTCGCCCACGCAGATTTCATTGACATCAAGAGTGCCATGGAAGCCATGAAGCTGTTGAAGGAGAAAGAGATCTATGGCCGGAGGTTGAGGGTGGACTTCTCATACTCTTCCGCGGGCAGAGCGCCCAAGAACGATCCTCCTGTTGACAACTAGATCTGGTATGACCATTGGCCACCAATGCAGTTGACGCTATGACCTTAGCAGTCCAGCTATTGTCATATTGCCAGTGTCAGCTGATACCAGGAGCTGGACCGCCAGCCACGAAAGTTTCCATGACGGACGGACGTTCTCGATTCCCTGGACGTGAGCGCACAAGGCGGAGCTACCGAGGACTGGAGCCGTGCAAGAGGTACCCAAGCAGACTCGCGAGACATCGGGAGCGCTGCTCACTATTGTCGTTCTGGCGGGACTGAATACGGAATGAAGTGCCGTCGATCCTTCAGACGGCTTGCTTCCCACCCTTCTGTAACAAAGGCTGACATGGATTAGCTGGGGCAACGCTAGGTTTGGGTTGTACATGTTTTACTAAGACTTGTTGTATAATTCTACCTCTAAACCAATAGGGTAGATAGGCGTTAGATGCGAAACCGAGGACAGAATCTGCATCACTGGGAAGCATTCGGTGGAGGGAGTACACGAGCAAGATTAAGCACGTGGGATAGGTCAGGTCAAGGACGAGCACGGCACGTCTCTTGGCTGCTGTATTAAAAGCATAATCTCCCTTCTTGACGAGATATTCCCGTTCACACCCCTTTGTTCCTTCCACTCCGCCTTGTCAGTTTACTCATCACTACTGACTCTGGAGCCTCTGTATCTCACTACGCTAGGTACGCACGTTCGCCTCCTCTAGCCAACTAAGTATGTACCGGTGGTCTGTCCATTGCCGGCCCTGATCGGATCAATCCGATCTTGGTGCGACTACCGTTTAGTAGAGTTCAGTACAGTACCGTGTCCGTGATATGCGTGCGAGCTCGAAGGAACCTCCTTCCCGATACCTATCATCGGGCTCAGCCAACACACCACATCTGGCCATTAGAGTCTGTCTCGCCGGCGTCGAAAGTGGGATCTGCAGCGCACATGCGCCGCCCGGTGCGTATGTACTGTGCCAGATCAAGCTTAGAGGCAACGCACTTTGGCATACTCGTACCTGGCAGGATGTGAGGTGTCATTCCAGCCAGAATATACCGCCCCGATGAATTGGGCAATTAATTAGCAGGGTTCGTTTTGGTGTCGCTTCCGGCAGGCAGCCTGTTTAAAGAGACTTGAAGGCTTGTATGGTAGTCTGGAAGAGAGGCCCGAGAAATGGGACTGAGCATGAGTGATGGATGGCTGAACAAGCTGAGGAGCCGGCTGGTCAAACTTGGATACGCCGTACACAGTAGATTTAAGTGAGAGTGAAGTGCTAAGCCTAGTTATATGTACCACACATGAGCCAAGCGGCGTCGCCCCAACCAAGAAGATCGCGGGAATCGTGAAGGGTAAAGCGCTAGTGCTCAATATGGCCATCTTGTAAGTGCCCAGGAGAATTTGACAGACAGTCGTGAACGACCCAGGAAATTGGGAAGGGCCCGGTGTGGGCGCGGTCAGCCATATATACCTACAACTTGGCCCAGCTCCCGCCCGACCCAGCTTACCTCGAGGATCTAAAGCCTCCCTATTGGCATAAGGTATCCTGACATCGGAAATGGTCAGAATTCGTATATGACCACCCTGGTGTTGTAACGATAGGACGCCTGATGTGAGGCCCGCATATGAACCCCTGTACACATCTGCATCATTCTCCTCAGGAAAGAGGCGGACTGTGTACTGCTCTGGTATCGTTCATTGGCTTCCGCTCCAGATCTGCGTGGGAAACTCCTCGGGGGATTGAGGTAGGAAAGCAGGGCGTTGAAGTGTTCCTCGGATGTTGAGCCCATTAGCATTGCTATTCGCCTTCCATAGCAATATGTATCAGCCTTCGAGAACCAACCTGCACGTAAAATGGGTGTATTGATTCCAGGAACGATGGAAACTGCCCATTAGGGAACCTCGCAGATCGGATGAGGATTGGGCGTACTGTTTGGCCCGTGTAAGATGCCTGGCATGTAGTCATTCGATGCGGACGTTGCGGCCGACCAGCCTTCGGATATACTGTCGTGGTTCCGTACGCTGACTAGGATGCAATCCGGATTTCTGCATCCTACACCAGCGAGTTCAATCTCATCGATGGCATCGAAGACATTTCCGGATCAAGGGCAGTCGCACTCTTCGATCGCAGCTTCCAGTCATGTCGGTGGTACCGGTCCTATGGTACGAGAAGAAGTCTGGTGAAAGGGGGTCCTTCGTACAAATCATTCGTCTTTCCGGGGGGGGGGGGGGGTTCGAAGTCGTGTACCTCCAGAAGGTGGAGCGGTGAAATGTGAGGATGGCAGCAACGTGAGCCTTGTTGCCCCCTCTTCTCATCATCTTCGCCCGAGTCTGGACGCCGTGCAAGTCATTACCTTGTGCAGAACCGCCCGGATCGCTGTAGTTCTGCTAGAACCAATCCAATATGCCTGAGAGGCGTCTGTGAGGTGTGGTGCCATTGCTGCTACTCAGCGGACTCAGCAATCAACGCTAGGAATCGCTTGAATCCTTTGTGCCTGAGAAAAGAGCAGTGATGTCCATATTGCAACATAGACATTGCCGGCGAGCTTCAACTCAGGGCACGAGGTGGTTATGAAGGTTCATTCACGGTTGGGTGAGAATGATATTGCTGGGCCGAATCCAGTGGTTACACAAGGCAGTGCCCGCTCGGCGCTCATTAAGTACGGCCGAGTTAAGGGCGCCTTCCCCGGATGAGCAGCTTCCGAGGGTGGATTCCAGACTCTGCTTGACTCTCCCACCTCTCCTCACCCACTCCGGTTTTGCCTCGGTTGCCGGCCGCCACCAACAGGGACCAACAGGGACCAACAGGGACCAACCAGTACAGCACCGTTGCTGACTTATTCAACTTGCCTCTCCAAACCAACGTGACTGCCGTGTCACCAGACATTCCTTCACCCCGTCTATTCTGCATCATTGTGTCACCTTGCCGTTACTGAAAATGTCGTTCATGGGGGGCGCCGAGTGCTCGACAGCGGGCAATCCACTGACTCAATTCAAAAACCATGTACAGAGCGACAATTCCCTGCAGCGGGATCGCCTCGTCGGGCGGGGTCCTGGTGGGCTTGAAGAGAGCATGCGCTCTCGGATGGCCCCCAATGGTTCTGATCAGGTATGCGCTCTCGAGCATTGAGAGGGGAATCTACTGACATGGGTACAGATGATGAACGACTTTATGCAGCAATCCAATCCAATGGCCCAGCCCTTCGCCATGGAGCAGCTGCGACAAGACCTCCCTGGCCTCCAGGGGATAACGAGGCGTTCACCTTCGCCCGGTTGGGCTGCCGAGTTCGATCCCGGTGAACAAGCAAGAATGGAAGCAGCTTTTGCAAACTCAAAGATGGCCGCGCAGAGACCCAACGGCTTCTCACCCCAAGACTTTGCACACTTCCAACAGTCTGCCGCTCCACGGACGTCAAGCCCCATCACCCAAGCACCCTCCATGATGAATAGCTACCAGAGACCGATGGGTATGGGATACATGGGCGGTATGAATATGGGCATGAACGTCGGTTCATTTCACATGCAACAGCCTGAGCAAAGCATGGACAAAGGGAAGGGTCGAATGGTCGAACTTGACGACGCCAATTGGGAGGCTCACTTCAAGGAACTGGAGTCACAACAAGACAACATATCGGAGCAGGCCAACCAGGCCATGGAGAAAGAACTTGAGGAAATGGACAGGTTAGTATTATGAAGAGGTCGAACCCGTCTGACAGGGAACCAAAGCTGAACGTGCACCCAGACAAATGACTGAAGACGCCGCCGAATTCGACAATGCATTCTCCAACGAGGATTTTGCCGCCTGGGAGAATTTCGATTCGAACATGGGACTCAACACTCATCATCCGTATGAACGAGAGCCCATGCTAGGAGATTACATGTTCGAAGAACAGAACCCCTTTCAAGAGAAACAGTCGTCAAGGTCCGCATTTGAAGAGGGCAAGGAGATACTCGAATCACACGGCAATTTGTCGCTAGCGGCGCTGGCATTTGAAGCGGCCGTCCAACAAGATCCCAACCATGTCGAAGCATGGGTATTGCTAGGAGCAGCTCAGGCACAAAATGAAAAGGAGTCTCCTGCGATTCGCGCACTCGAGAAGGCCCTTCAACTTGATCCTAACAACCTTGATGCTCTCATGGGCCTGGCTGTATCGTACACCAATGAAGGATATGACAGCACGGCCTACAGGACACTAGAACGGTGGCTAAGTGTCAAATACCCTCAAGTTCATCCTCCTCAGAATCTTTCCGATCCCGCAGAAGTCGGCTTTACCGACCGCCAGGTTCTGCATGAAAGAGTGGCCGATCTTTTTATCAAGGCTGCTCAGCTGTCACCGTCAGGCGAACACATGGACCCGGATGTGCAGGTCGGCCTCGGCGTTCTCTTTTATGGGAATGAGGACTTCGAGAAAGCCGTCGACTGCTTCAAAGCCGCTCTGGCGTCAACGGAGAGCGGTCTCGTCAATCGCGAAAGCCAGGTGCATCTGCTGTGGAACCGGTTAGGCGCAACACTCGCGAATTCAGGTCGATCAGAAGACGCCATCACGGCATATTGCAAGGCGTTGGATGTGAACCCTAACTTTGTTCGCGCTCGATATAATCTGGGTGTTTCCTGTATAAATATTGGCTGCTACCCAGAGGCAGCTGGGCATCTACTGGGCGCGTTGAATCTACACCGGATCGTGGGCGAACAGGGGTTGGACAAGGCACGAGAGATTGTGGGAGATGGCAGTACAGGTATTGGAGATGCTGAACTGGAACGGATGATACAGCAGAACGAGAGCTCGAACCTTTACGACACTTTACGAAGGGCATTTACTGGCATGGGCAGGAGGGACCTGACCGAAAAGGTTGGAACGGGCATGAACTTGGATCAATTCAGGCCCGAGTTTGAGTTCTGAAGAGCTCAAGGTATCAAAAGTCATAGATGAGACACGAAGATATCCCTTGTTCTTGCCGGGTACGATAGTACTACTCCATACAAGCCGCAGAGCTCGTCACCCCAGCCTCGTCCGTGGGCGACTGCCATGATTGGCCAGCCTTGCGCCAAGCCCGCGTCATGCTGCGCTATGAGCACAGGGCGGCATCACCCTAGGCTGGAAGCGGGGTGAACAGCCTGCGGTTCTCCCTGACTTTGGCGAACTGAGGAGCTGTGACCAGACCAACCAACCTCAGACAGTCCCCTCCAAGCAATAGAACCCTGTGCTCCCGATCGTATGGACTAGTGCGGCCACACTTGTTGCGATCTCCGGCGCTCACTGCACTGTCACGGGTGTTGACCACAGCTAGACTATGGACGACCATGGCGAGTTCGACAGTGTCTCATGGCAGCGCGAAGATGCAGCGCAGGCGGAGTCGTCAGCTCCCTTCCATTCAACTCTGCCAGAGCGATATGCGGGTGGGCGCCGAAGTGATAGCCTGTCCCGTGAACCACAAGCCGCGGACCAAGAAGACCCGGTCGACTTAGCAGGCATCGGCCGCGACGGGATACTGGAAGTCACTGTTGATACCCCTCTCAAAGAGAATGATGGTACAAAGGATGCATATGTCTCGTACCTTGTCACGACTCATGTAAGACGTCCAGCGCACATCAGATGCACCCCCAGCTGACTCACCGCTCAGACAGACTTCAAGTCTTTTCAAAAGGCCGATTTCAGTGTCCGCCGACGCTTCACTGACTTCGTCTTCCTGCGCCAGTCGTTACACCGAGACTACCAGGCATGCGCAATCCCTCCCCTCCCCGAGAAGAACAACATGGCCTATGTAAGAGGAGACCGCTTCAGTTCAGAGTTTACCCAACGGCGAGCATGGTCACTATATCGCTTCCTGAAACGGTGCACTCTCCACCCGGTCCTGCGGAGGGCACCCATATTGATCCTCTTCCTGGAGACTGCCGACTGGAACGCGCAAATGCGCTTGAGGCCTACAAGAAGCAATACCCTCGGTGAAAGCAGTGCGCCCAATGCAACCACCCCCACAGGCTTCTTCGATAATGTCGCAGATACCATGTTAAACGCTTTCTCCAAGGTCCACAAGCCTGACAAGCGCTTCATTGAGGTAACGGAACGAGCCAACAAGCTAGACGAGGATCTCTCTCATGTCGAAAAGATCATCGCCCGGGTAGCCCGCAGAGAAGGAGACCTGGAAACAGACTACGCCGACCTCGCGAACAACATGCGCAGACTTACTCCACTAGAGCCAGCCATCGAAGCCCCGTTACAAACCTTCGCCGGCTGTGTAGAAGAATCCTCGCGGGGCTGGAAACAGCTCAAAGACCACACAGATCAGAATTACCTCGGCTCACTGAGGGATATGGAAGCGTATATCAACTCGGTCAAATCCCTCCTGAAGACTCGAGAGCAAAAGCAGCTCGACTTCGAGGGACTGACCGAGTATTTGCAAAAAGCTACGTCAGAGCGAGACATCCTGGCTTCCAACAATCCGTACTCGCACGGCAGCAACCTCAACCCTGCAACATTCATCCGCAACAAAGTGGAAGATATGCGCGGCGTCGATCATGAATCCGCCCGTCGGGAACGGGCTCGAAAACTAGAACTCAAGATCGCGGAATTGAACCGGGAAGTCGAGAGTGCCAAAGGCACGAGTGAAATGTTCGACGAGCAGGTCGTACGGGAAGTGGCTGATTTTGAGAGGATCAAAGGATTGGAATTCAGGGACAGCCTGGGCGCGCTTGCGAATCAGCACATTGAGTTTTACCAGAGTGTCATATCGACGTGGGAGAGGTTCTTGGTCGACATGGATGCGGACAAGCACCTCCACAAGGATAAGGGAAGGGCTACGGCGTGATGATGGATTTCATGGGAGGGACTTTCCAAGGTCCGAACCAAAGTGCCAGACCACTCTTGCGGGCGTCCATCCGTCCGCCGGTCCTTGCAGCATGAAGCTTAATAAAGCAGCAGTGTCTAGTTATAATCATCCAGTCCATTGATATCGAGTAGCTAGCCCTCCGTATCGACTACGATTTCATGTTCACCAAGATCACCCCTCGCACGTTGATGTTGAAGTCAGTCAAGGCTGTGTCTCAGTCGGTTCAGGTCCTTGAGCGAAACCTGACAAAATCTCATCAAATTTGAATGTCGTCAGCCTTGCGCCAGCAACGAGGCTGAGCTGCTCTCAAAGTCGCAGTTCGCTCCGGCTAAACGTCGGGATTTATGGCGCGTGCGTCTCGTCTGCATGTTGAGCGGCTCAAGAACCGGAGACTGGTTAACGCTACAACCGTGAAATGAAAGCACCATGGCTGTGAGCAAGAAATACGCTGGCCTGCCCGACTTGGTATGCTTCTCTCGGGTCTGAAAGTCTGCCTACAGGGACGGTCCTAATCGTTGTACTATTGCAGGACGCTGCCCCCGAAGTCTACGAAACCCCCGACCTCGCAGACGATGTCTCAACAGTACCCACGGGCACAGTCCGGACCGGCTCCCCCTCACCATCGTCTGGAGATGAAGTCCGCCCCGGCTTGGACCGTCAACCACTTGACCGCGATGGCGCAAGACGGCGCTTCGAACCATCTCTTGTCGATGCCAGAGATGTGGACTTCTCAGATTCCATTGGGGGGGCAAGACGCGCATATCGGACGCGTAGTTCCCGGCGACGAAGGAGGAGGGGACTGGAGAATGGCGGAGAAGAGCTTGGGGACTTGAGTGACAGCGATGAGGAGACGCTTCCGACCAAGTTGGCCAGGTTAAAGAGGGAGGCCGAGGAAGTCAGGCTGGAATTGGAGAGAAGAGAGCGGGAGAGGGACGAGGACGCGGAATTCCAAGACAGTGTCGAGCAGCAAGCGCAACGGAAGGAGGACGAAGAAGATGTGGATGTCGACGGCGTACACGAACTCAGTCGCGTCCTGGACGGCTTGAGCACGAAAGCGAGGCTGAAGACTGGCGGCTCGGTCGAGGACCAGTTCCTGTCAAGGATGACCTCGACAGCTCGACAACGCCAGCACCAGCACCAAGAAATCAACACACCGCCGCACTCTGGCCCAGCTATAGCAGCACAATCAGCTCCGACGACCCTCTCTGCCGTGGCCGACTTCTCAGACCGCCTCACTGCCCTCGAGTCTGCCCTAGGCGTCTCCTCCATGAGCTCCACATCCCAACCCTCTGCCATTCTACCAACACTGGCAAGCCTCTCCACACAAATTACCACCTTATCTGCAACGCTCGCACCCCAATCCAGCCCTGCAGCCACCTCGCAACCCCAATCCCGACCCAACGTTGCCTACCTCGACACAATCTCCAACAAACTAAAGACCCTCATCGCAGAGTCTGACCGGCTCTCCCAATCCCGCAAAGCCGCCCTGGCCTCCCTCGCCGATCTACATGAAAAACGCATGCAACAGCTCGTCTCCGGCGCAAGCGTGCATGCCAACTCCCGCTCCGCACGCATGCGAGGTCTATCCACCGCTAGCAGCACTGCCAACACTCACGCCAACAATGAGGGCAGGGTCGACGGCGCGACCGGCCCGGGTGGGGAATCACTCCAGATTCAATCTCAGTTGTTCTTGGATGAGCAGGCCAGCAAAATTACGGCCTTGTATCATTTACTACCGAGTATTCAGGAGCTACAGCCTCTGTTGCCGGTGGTGTTGGAGAGGTTGAGGACGTTGAGTGTGCTGCATAACGGAGCGGCGCGGGCGAAAGGGCTGGTTGATGAGCTGGAGACTCGGCAAAGGGAGATGAAGGACGAAGTGGCGAAGTGGAGAGACGCGGTCGAGCATGTAGAGAAAGGGATCAAGGAGGCCGAGGACGTCATGAAGAGTAACGTCGATGTGCTTGGGGGTCGGGTGAGGGACGTAGAGGAGAGGGTCGGACGGTTAGGTCAAGGGAGGTAGCTCGCTGCCTGGCTTGCTAGCACTTCCCATCATCTTCGTCGAGGGAGGCCGTATCAATTGAGGAAAAGAATTAAAAAAACCCCGAGATATATAGATGGGACAAACGGATGGGAACAGGAGAGAGATATCGTCGTTAACGGACCTTTTCCCTCCCACTCGCTCTACGGCACTATCCCCCCTTCCGCCCTCTTCAGGATGTACAGCTTCGTCTCGAGCCCCCAATGCACCCACCAGCCCATCGTCAGACTGACCCTCCGTCCCAATATCCTTTCGAGCCCATACCCTTCCCTGACCACATCGTGCAAAACGCCGTACACTTGCTTTGCCCATGCACCATACACTGCCCCGACCAGCCGGGCCAACCCATCATCCTCGCGCCTCTCCTCCTTGGCACCCAGCACCAACAACCCCCTCCCCACATCAGGTTTCACGCCGCTCGGCCGGCCCAGGCCCGGGATCCGATCGACGACATCCCACCGGCCGATCACCCGGCCGGGGTCCTCCACGACGACGTAGTCGAACTGGGCCCAGAACGTCGGGGTCAGGAACTCGGTCTGGTTGTCCGACTTGTCATACCGCCACTGCGTGCGCGTCTTGGACGAGAGCGCCGGGATCGTCCCGTCCGCCGAGCCGGGGAAGTAGAGCACCGGTCTGTCGTGGCCTGTCGGGGCCGTCGTCGACGAAGAGGATGTGGTGGCGGTGGTGAACGAAGGCGTCGACAGGAAACGCGTCACGCCCGTCTGAAGCGCCAGGTTGGTCAGGTGGACGCGGACCGTCGGCTGGGCCGGGTAAGCCAGCGACAGCGAGTGCAGGGACGAGAGGGCGTTCGCGCCAGGGTACGTCTGTGCCGAGAGCGGGAGGAAGACGGCGTGGGATAAGAGCGCCGTGAATGCGGTGCTGAGGACGAGCACGATGCCGAGCAGGCGCGAGGTCAGATATCGCTCCCTGCGCTTGTAGATGTAGTCTGCTGTCCGGGCCATTGCGGCCGTCAGCGGCGGGATCACGGGGAACAGGAAGCGCGTCTCCTTGTGCGCAAGCGCGGAGTACACGGCTATATAGCCCACCGAGGGCGCCACGAGGTCCAGGTTCGACATTGCCAGCCCGGGCAGCGTGAGACTCCACGGAATAAGCGCGAGCAGGACCGGGTTCACGACGAGCCGCGGCAGCGCCGACGTGAAGTACCAGTGCCACGGGCTCGTCCCCCAGGCTGAAGCGCCGAGGCCGTCGTCCTTGGGGAACACATTCGCCAGGACGGCCGCCAGTTCGGGCCAGAGCAGTCTGCGGGACTGCCAGAAATACGTGTCGATGGAGACCGTCAGGACGAGACCAGCCACCGTTGCGGTGAGGATGGCCGGGACAAAGACCCTGCGGAGGAGAGCGAGAGCAGAGGCCATGTTCCCGCCCGTGCGGACGAGCATGTACACGCACTGCGATGCCAGGAGGAGGGCGAGCTCGGCGCGGAAAATGATCCCCGCCAGCGTGAGCAGGTACAGCGCCAGCCTCGTCCGCTTGACCCGCGACTCCGTGCCCGGGGCCGTGACGGGGAGGAGTAACGAGAGGGCGAACGTGCTGAGGCCAAAGGCGAACATGTTGGGCAGGGTCCGCGCCGCGTAGTACCAGACGTGGAACTGACTGGCTTGGAGGGCCCCGTACCATGCCGCTGCCGAGGTGCCGTACACTCGACGGACCGCAGACGCGTAAGTCACCAGCGCCGCGGCGTTAAACACGCCTAAAATCCCGCGCACTGGGTGGGTGGGAAACCTCGTCGGTTAGCTGTGAAAAAGCGCTCTCCCTGGGACTTCCACTGTTCGCCAGTGGTCGCTCACTCACCTAGCATCTGTTGGGACAGGCCGTCGTCGACGGTGCCGCGGAACCACACGATCGGCTTCGCTATGGCCGCCAACGTCATCGCCCCGATGAATGTCCTGGGCACCGCGCCGGGGAATGTCATGTGGTCGTACAGTGCCTTGATCCTGAGATGGGCGTGGTGGCCCAAGGGTACGCCATAATGTAAGATGTCGTGGGCCGCCTGGATGTTGAAGGACTCCTCGACTTTTGTGTAGGGCGCGATGTATAAGTGGATGGCGACAAGAAGGGGGAACACAGCCACAACGAGCATTGAAGCTCCCCAGCGAGCCATTTTGGTGAGTAGGATGGATGAGAGGTCTGAAACGAGGAAGAGGATGGCTACGTAACCTGCGATGGTCTCGAAAGGGGGGACCTGCTCCACTACCAAGTATGGCAAGGCTGAGACCCAGCCTTACAATCTCTACACAGTACCAACTATCCGAGCAGCACCACCTACCAACTCGGGAGTCGCTATTTAGCAGAACCTCACACGGAGTAATTTGGGTGCTATTACGGTTTAGAAAATATCAAGCGCCACGACCAAGGGCCCTCCGATTGCCGGCGGCTGCAGGACCAACCTGAACAGCCGTTAGGCGGTGTTAAGGCAACGAATTGCGCGGACAAGAGGAGCCAGATTGGTCGATTATTGAAATTGTTAGGGAGAACTCTCGGGTTGGCTTATGTCTTTTCAAAAGATCTTCTGGTCGTGGTGATGGAATAGACTTGCGCAAATGCAAACTCGAAAGACGGCGCAGGCCAAACAACGGCGCTTGGAGGTCAGCTTGCAGAAGACTTTGTAAAAGAATGGACATGAAGTGATTTGAGTGTCTTCATGGTCTGTCTGTGTCTTATTATCCCGACAGCATCTCCTATAGCGCGCTCTTAAGATGAACCTCCTCCAGCTGCTTGCCAGCGATATCAAATGGCAGGCAAGAAATAGTGGTGGCCACGAACCGCGCCGGTTCAGTACTTGACGCATTGTGCCAGCGGTGCATCGTCCCTCGCTGGACAATGTGGTCACCTGGGCGCAATCGAACCTTCTCCCCGTTATCCAACTCGTCTGCATGTCCCGCTAGGTCAGCATCGCACCGGCTTGGACACGAGGACCTTGCCCCGGGATTGGCAAAAGCCGGCCACATGAAAAAAGGAGCAACTCACGATCAATCTCTCCAGCGACACAGACCGAGAAGTCAATCGAGACAGTTCGGTGCATGACACTGCTTCCTCCGGGCAACAGATCCACGATAAGCAGGTTGGCACCTCCTGGAGTGACGATGTTCGGTGAGGTCCAGCTAGTGGGTCCTTCCTTGTCTAGGTAAGCTTTGACATCCTCGTCGTTCTCCAGCTTGGATGGGACAGTGGCCACGGAGTAAGAGCGGGCAAGCCCACCAGCACCTGGGACGGGATAATATTGCTGTGGAGGTGAGTCGAAGTAGACGCTCTTGCCGTGAGCATCGTGTGTCGCTATGTAGCGCTTGATGGGAGGCAAGGTCGTGACCGACTCGACTGTTCCAGACATTTCGGCTTGAGAAGGCGGGAGTTATGGCACAGGCAGGCGTGCTCAATCGTGTTTGTGCTCGGTTTGTGCAGGACAGCTGGAAGAGACCAGGAGAGGCCGAACTCACGCATCTTTTATAGCGCAATGTATACGGTGACCAACCTCGGCAGTCCCTACTGCTCCGTTCAGTCCCCGCATTCGTTCCCTTTTAGAGAATGCTCGGTCTGGAGAGCTTGTCTGTAGCCCGAGTCAGTTCCAACGACAGTAGACTGATTGGTTTTGGACAGTTCGGCCGGTATAGGTCGGTTCAGGCAGTGCGAGGAAGTCTGTTTCCCGGAGGAAGGAGACATCCCACACAACAAATGCTACGTATCTAAGCGAGGACACATCGTTAGGGGCCGTGAATCTGTCCATGTCCACAGTCTTGGATAAATCGCCGTGAATTTGAGCTAATATGGGTATCGAGCATGGGACAAGCGGGAATGCATATGATATGGTCTTGGAAGTAGGTATCCCAAAGAGGTTTCCTCACAAACCCGGGGCGAGTCGCTGATAGACGGACCAGGATATTAGTTCATGTCGCTGCAGCAGGGCTCAACAAGTGGAGGGCTGTCGGCTGAGATCAGCCAGTCGGCCTAGCCAGATCTCATTCTCTTTGTGGGTAGTCAGGCAGCGGTCAGCTAGACAGTAGACAGTAGTTCAGAAGTGGAAGGAGAAGTACAGTAGAAGAACGTACCAGCTGGCCTCATCCTGCTTGGGAAGGGCCGGCTGGATGTTTTCCCGCGCCGAGATGCTCGATGCGCTGCTGGCTTCGACATCCGCCATCCTTCGAAATACTGTGGCACATGAATGCATGTGTGTGGTCTTCGAATGCAACTGCGCGCAACTTCTACTTCAGCTCCCGCGCTCGGACTCACCGCCTGCGGTTCTAATCCGAGTCTCCAGCAAAGGAAACACACGCAACCCGCCAGAATGCTCAGTCTCTTTGGTTTCGGCCCTTTTCTCTACGGTGAGAACACTCCCCAGCGCATGCCATCTAATTTCTACCGCTGCCTACCATCACAATTACCGGTCCGCTGACACCTAATAGCGAGCTGCCTCCTTCTCAATGCCATCGCCATCCTCTCGGAAGACCGCTTCCTTGCGCGAAGTACGTTCCCCGGATTGCCCTGAATATGAGAACATACCACATCCGCGCTCAGAACCAAGGTGTCCCAAGGCACTTTGCTGACAGCTTCTTGTGCACACAGTCGGTTGGGGTAAGACCTCCCTGACCGAACAAAACAACGCCGCCTTCGGTACTCCCGGCCAGGATCCCGAGAGCTTTCGCAGCCGGGGAATCAACCTGATATCCAGTGTGCGGACGTTATGTCGAGGTTAGTACACGTCTTTCCCGGTTGGGGCGGGACACCCTGTGAACCACAAGAACATCGGCCCCTCTCTGCCTGGAAGATATTCACGGTTCACGTCTGCTGTACGGCTATACTGACTGCCACGATGCCCAGTCCCGTTAATCCTGGTGAATACATGCCTCATTATCTATGAGCTTGTACTAGGGTGATCACGCCCACAATGGATGCCATTGACCACACCACGAGAGAAGGGTTTCAATCTCCTAACGGGGGACGTCTATGCTGCTCGGAAGTTCGCGACAACTGGGTGGTCACGAATTACCTAGCCTCCAAGTTCGATTCCCTTGAAGAACAACTCCACGTCTGCGAACCTGAGGGTGGGCGTGAGCGCGAGCATAAGCTTGAACGCAGCATTCTCGACGGCTTGGACAAGCGCACGGGCAGGACAGTATGCAGTGGCCAGACAGCCCGCGGTGACCTCAGCCTTCAGGAATCCAGAGGGAGAGCGAGGCGGGTATCAGTCCGACGTTGAGTCCGAACACATCCCCGCATAGAGGGAAGGAATACCTACCAGCATCAAAGGCCAAGCTCACGAGGATGAAACGTCCCAAGCAGTCGGAAACAAAGGCAGCGAGGGTTTCTTACCCATTGTGCGTTGCGCATCACTGCTGGCGGCTCGCAGCTTGCAACTTCAGGCTGACTCCTGACGAGGTCGAGGCTGGACAAGCGAAACGGAGGACGTGTCGTAGAACCGAAGGCCAACTGGTGACCGGGCAGTGACGCGACGAGAGCCGACACCGTAGTACATAGTCGACCCGCGACAACGTTGATCTTGATCGATCCTCGCCGGTCTGCGCTGCCCTTGACCACTTTCTATCGCGCTGGTCTCCCTGAATCGGGAGCTCGTTTCTCAAAACCAAACGGCGTCTGATCCCTCGAAGTGAGATCAGTGGCAAGTGTGAGGTTCGTCCACGCATGGGACCCAAGCCTGACATCTTTCTGAGATGGCTATCCCGTAAACGTGGGAGTTTTCACGGATTCGAAACGACCATTTTTGGCAATGCCGGACCAAACACCATTATTGCTATTCGATCAGATTGCGTTCTTTCATTGCCATTCCGGACAGGCCTCCTATTTTTAATATGGGTGCTTTATCTGGCTCCTGGAGCTTCAGCCGCACCCGCTGGATGTTCACGTCCAGCCAGCCAAATTACATCTTCCCCCCAAGAGAACCCTTCTTTTCGTTATTGCCAATCCAAATGCATCACAGATTCCAGGTTCGCCGCTGAAATAGAAACACAGAGCAGAAGCCCTGCGCAAGTCCAATCACCATATATTCTCCACAAAGTCGCTTATGTACTCCAGAAAATCCATCTCCATTGTGCACAGTTCATGTGCTTGGCTGCTTAAAGCGAGATGCTCACCTGGTCGCTTTTCTTCCAGTACGGCAGCTTAAGGCTGTGCTGCGGTCGGGAATGCTCCAGGCACATTAATCGAGGTTTGATCCCGTCTAACAGCATGTCGGTTCTAGGCTCCCTCATGAACCCAGTATGCTAGCTGCATCAAGCCCAGTGTTTCTCAGGGCCAACAAGGAAGGGTAGGAATCGAGATAAGTTCGGCCGTACTCCAGACTCGTAAGTTGACGCCAAACAGCAATCCACCACAATAGTTTTAAAATGTCGTAATTCGTCCAGAGCCGTTTGAGGTCATCATTAAATGCCAGGAAAGTGCGCTTTCAGTCGAGACCAGAGCTCTCATCAGTCCAAAGATTGGCGAGCAAAAAGTCGCATGTTCTTCAGATCCCTCCGCGGAAAAGGACGTAGGCTAAATGTTGACAAACACTCCGTTGCGCGACCGCGTCGACTCTCATCGTTCACGAAAGCATGCCGAAGGATTTCTTCCGGATGCTGAACCGATTCTTCCTCTCCTTGGGTATATCCTTTTCTGGCGTATCGCCATTTCCTGCTGGCACTGGAGGCACAATGTTCTCCTCCGACGGGTTAGACGGGGGCTTGTCTCTCTTGGTCAGGGAGCCGAATCGCAGACTTTTTGATCGCTTGAATTTCTCAAAGCCCGAAGAACCGCCGCCGTTCGGCTGATGAGTGTGTGCTCGTTCAAGGGCGTTTCGTTGATCTTCTTCCGCCTTTGTCTGCTTGCTTGCTTCCAAAGCCGCCTTGAGATCTGCTTCTTGCTTTTTGTGAGCCTCTGTAATTTTGTTGGCCAGATCCTTCCGACGGTGCCGTTCAGCTTCTAGTCTATCCTTCTCTGCCTGCTTCTCTGCGGCCTTGCGTGCCTTCTCTTCTTTGGCTTTCTCTTTCTTACTTTGCACCACGGGGCTAGTAGGTCGCGCAGCGGAAATGTTTGGTGATTTAGGAGGTTCAACATGGCCATTGGTCTTGAAATCCGGGGGTGCCGTCATGGCATGGTCGAGCGCAGCATAGTGTGCAGAATCTGCGGCCAAATTTGGAGAGCCTAGGGGGCTGACCGTTTCGACGCGGTGGAGTTCTGCAGACCGTTTAGTGTCGACACCGAGGCCTGCGGTGAAATCCTGAGAAGCACGTCTCTTTCCTTCTGTCCTTTGCTCTTTTTGGACCTCTTCGAGAGTGGTCTCCTGGTAAAACAAGACATACGCAGTCGCCAACCCTGCTTTGTCTCCAAAAAAGTTGCGAACGAAATTCTTGTCCACGGGTTCGACCATTTCGTCGTCAAAAAGGAGCCACCCTCGATCCTGCGTCTTGATGATGGAAACATAGTGACCGTGGTAAGGACCACCTCCGATGTGGACAACCACTGCGTACAACTCGTACAGTCGATCCGGATCTTCAGCGTCATCGGTAGTGTTGAACAACCTCAGATGGTAAGGGTACACGACCTTGTGGAAAAGCTTCTGCAGCCGACCAAAGTCTTCAGTGTACTTGAATCGTTTCAGGTGGAGAGCCAATATTCGCGGGAGTCTCTTGATCTTCATGCGTTTTTCGGCTTCTTGAAGACCGCCGCAGTTGTCGCAATGAAATTTGTTTCGCTCGCAAAGCATTTCCTCCTCGGAGAATCTTCGCAGACATGCTGTGACAGAGGAGTGCTGCTCCAAGTCGACCGATAAGTCCAGAAAAGGTTCGTCACGTTGGGACACGTTTTCGCAGGTTAAGCATCGAGTTTCGGAGGTCAGGGTACCTTCAAAGAGCTGGTGCAGCCATCTTGTCGGAGAACTTGCCGTTGGAACCGGCAATATGGAAGGGAATTGGACCGTTGCCGATTCTGACCTTACCATGGCGGTGGGTTCCTCTTTGACCGGAGGTGGCTCCTCCGCCTTTTTCTGGGCGATCAGTTTCCTGTCGTGAGCCTCCAAATTTTCCAAAACAGTGTTGAGGAGTAGATTGAGGAACTCGTGGGCATCCTGATGCATTGCGGACCTGAACATTTCGTTCTCCTGTCGGAGGACTTCGAGCAACCTCCATCCACTCACAACTCCCGTGCGGTATTGAGCCGTAACAATAGCTTCGAACATATCTTTCAGCGAGGTAAAAAGAGTCTCGGGCATTTCATAGTCCTTGGAATTGTCGTAAGTCATATTCAGTATCGGCCCTGCCTGGAGCGCCTGTTTCTTTTTGTATTCTGGCGAGTCCTTATCTTCTGGTTTCTGTTGCTGCGGAGGGGTGCCGGCGTTTCGAGAGGATGCGGGTCCGTTGGGTTTCTTCGCCGCCCCATTCTGTTGGGTCGGTGGCTGTCGAGGAGGTGCGTGCTTCTGAGAAAAAGCGATTGAGTCGAGGGTCGACCGGCGAGGGTAAGAGAGTACATTTTCTCGAAAGGGTACGGAATAGTAGAGACACTGTAGTATCGAGTTGCAGTAGCTGTGACAGTCAGTGCGACTAGATTCGATACCCCACAGATTCCAGCACTGACCAGCTGTTTCCAAACTGCACGATTGTTAGCCAGAGACAAAAACTCGGGGACGGAAGGCTACCACATTTTCCATGCCCAGGAATTTATCGCTGCCATCGTTGCGAATCGGGCCAGCATTCGCAAGCATGCGCTCGAGAGGGGTAGGGACAGGTGCGCTGGCGTCCTTTCTAGTTGTGGCCGGGCCTACTGTCGGTGCAGAGGCATTCTAGAGAGAAGTTAGCATGCGGCAGAAATTGTCGAAACCGGCCAGGAAGAATGCGCCAGCGTCTCCCGAAATCGAGGAAGCTGAAGACGCGGCTCATCTGGTGCGTCCACTCACCTGGCTTTTGAGTTTCCCAAAGAAGGAAGTCATGGTTGACGCGCCTCATCTGCAGTCACCCGAAAACAGTCCAGGACGAGGTGCAGTCACACTGCCGAAGAGCGCATGTGTAGTTCAGCAGGAGCGATGTGTTGAAGGTCGCGCGCGGGAAGAATCGAGGGGACAACGAGTAAATAGTCGATAAGGCAGCGCTACGGTACGCACGAGTTCAGCTTTTGAAATCGACCGGCACAAGGTGGTAGATGGGAACGGTGGGAGCAGTGGTACTCCTGGTTCTTGGTGGTAGCAGTCAAGCACCGGGTTTAAACTAGAACAGTAGCCGGGTGGAATTCTATGCGCCTTCTGCATGGGTAAAGACGGGGTCTCGTCTCGTGGCGGAGGGGCACGCTGCACGCAAAAGCGAAGACTGCCTGGCACCCTGGCCTCTGGGGGCGGCCAGAGCGAACCGCGACCTGCGAGGATGCGTGGCTGCATGCATGGCTTCCACGCTTGTTGGAGTTTCTGCGGGCGAACGAATGGGCGTTGGCCCATCCCTAACGTCGGCTAAGGGACCACCCTCCACCACCTTTTACCCCTCGGGCTATCAAATGTCACCCACTGCCATCGATCGAAGCGGTCAGTGTCCATAGAACGAGTACTTGATCAGGTGGTATATCGCAACAGTGCTCGAAATCCACATACCTCCATCAAAGCTCAGAACGCCCATCTGCAGTGGTGGTCGGCAGACACCTTCCGGCCCATATGGGCAGTCTCCGTCTACCAAAACGACGTGCGTCTCACTAGACCAGTTCTAGGCGTCTTCTTCAAGTGCCGTCTGCGGCTGGCGTCTGCAGGACCAAACGTTCTAGCGCCCCATGGCTGACAGGGTGTCCGCCATAACCATCGAGTGATGCCGAAAGGTCACAGATCGCTTGGGAACGGAGCACTCTTGTTGAGAAGCGATGCCAAAGGAGGAAGCCGCAGGCCGATGACGCATATGGCTACGGCTGCAAAGAAGCGTTCATCCATCACCCAACCACTGTCGAGAAATGCCGTTCCAGGTCAATTAATGAACTACTAGCTAGGTATGCAGAACGGCTTAAGCAGAGAAACGTCCCGTTTTCGCCCTACGAGAGCAACTCGCCGAGGAGGGCAACTGGGGGGGTGCTACCTCGTACATAACACCACTATCGAGTACCGCCTAGGTGTGATCTTACCCTTCCTATCATGGATAGGGGAAGACTTCGGCATTCGCGGCTCTAAACCACTTTTCAGTCTCCAAACTTCCCGTGTCTGGGCCGACTCTCCAAGGTTGGAGGCTGCAACGTATCGCCATGGTAGAATCTGCCTGATATCGTGTTGGCGTTGCCAGAAGCGGCGTGATCCTTCTCAGGTGACATATTTCACGAGATGGTCGCCTCCAGCCTTCGTGCCGCGTGATGATTTTGGTCAGAACTGGACGCCTTTTCGAAAGAACATTCCATGGCTTCTTTGCAGTCTTCCACGTGGCATGAGTGCTTTTTAGGCTCAAGCCGGGTGGGTTTGTTCTTTGACCGCCAGATCTCAGATTCGTCAGGCACCTCAACTGCGGTAGAGGAATCCTGGAAGGGCTTGAAGGCTGCTCGCAAATGGCGGTTAGCGGTAGTATTTCAGCCTACCACGAGCCTGCAGGGTAGTGAGGAGAAGTCCGGAGCACGACTCCGTAGTCTAACCCCAAACACACGATCCTTTATCCGCCAGACACCCTGGTAGGTATTGATCGTGGCTCGTGGGAGCGTTTATGACTTATCGAAGTGGACTGTTCTCTCTGGACGCAGCAGTGGCGCAAATCATCACGCGAAGTGTCCTCATACAAAATGAAAGCACCTATATCAGAAGAACACTGATTCGCCGGTGTAACTAATCCCGTAACCGCAGAATTTCGGTCAAAAACTCTTCGAAGCTCATGGTCACATACCCGTCTCGGTCGTCGTCGTATTTCTTAAAGACATCAGTCATTCTCTTCAGACTGATGCACGATTGTACAAAGAGATCAAAACTCATGCCGCGTCCCACAACCGGACTTCGATCATTGTATGTATTGTATAATGTGTTGACGAACGGCGGAGACAGTCGATACCCAAAGGCTGTCATCGCGTTTGAGTATTCGTGCAACGATATGCGGCCACTTCTGTCTTCGTCAAATTTCTCGAACAGAGTGCGCCAGGCCGCAAGGAAACGCCAGAGATTCTCAAACTCTTGGAAAGTTATGGTAGGACCCTGTGGCTGATTCGGAGGCGAGTTGGTGAACATGCGCATCAACGACGCGATCGTCCTTGTGTCAAAGGGGGTGAAGTCGGCATTTACCAAGGCCGAGCCAAGCTCAGTTGTGGTCAGCGAACCTGTGCCAGATATATTTGCAGCAAGGAACAGAGACTGTAGATCATCCATTTGCGGATCATGAGGCGCAGGCGTCCGCCCGCCATATTGGGCGGCCTCGTGTGAAGTCCGTCGCATCCCGGTCGGATCGCCCGGAGGTCGAGGTCCATAGCCATAGCTCGTGGGAGGCGGTGATTGCAAGCGACTGAACTGAGAGTCATTGTAATGTTGATTTTGGGCTGGTCGTTGTTGAGGGTACGTCTGGACGGGATTCGGTCGGTAGGAGTTCTGAGGGACGCTGGCGGGTGATGTGCGCCGGCCAGCAGCAGCGTTCGGACCCAAGGGTGTTTGGTTGGGACTGGGACGACCTTGTTTGCGATTGGCCTCGAGCTGGCTAAGTGCTAGTGCAGCCTGCTCAGGCTCTGCGTGACTGTCAACGCGGTCAGTGTCACTTTGAAATTGCGGGTGAGGTGGAGGGGTAACTGTGCTCACGCTGGCAGGGCATCGGGATTGAAGGCTTTATTGTACGCCATGAGGAGATTGCAATAATAACAGAGAACCGGTAGGGGCTAAGGAAAGAGAGCTGTATGCGGCAATGAGGGAGAGATGCGGTCCATATTGTGTGTTGATGAGGCTGAGCGCAGAGTGATGTTCGATCATGGCCGGTTTGCTTGGGTCTCAGCTGGGCGCCCGCAGGCAAACAATAGGCGACAGGCGCCTCGGCACAGTCTCCAACTCCGCGTTTCTCGAGTACGAGGTACATACCTCAGTAAACACTCACCTGGTACTCAACTTACCCTTGCCAGACACACTCGCTGCATTAATTTGTACGACGAGCTCGCAAGCAGTCTGATCATTTAAGACAAGGACGTATATGCAGGTGGTAGTCCACGTCTGTGTCACCATCACCATCGTCTATACGTATCACCAGGATGTATCCTTCCCAGACAATGATGTCGACGAAGAGTGACTGGTCACCCGAGTTCGACCAGCCAGTGACTAATTCATGACAAACCAGGCAATACCTGTCTTCGAGAGGGCTACTTCGTCGACTCCGGTGCCTTCACCTTTCGCTGTCGTCCGTCCTCAGGCCGGACCTGCGAACTGACCAGAATGCGCTTGACCTTCGTGGAACGTGAGCAGCGTTTCTCCCGTGCTGACGCCCGCCGCGCAAGCTTGAATTGGAAGACTTGCAATCGGCGTCATAGCCCGCATGAGATATGCCAGCTCAGCAGGCGGCGGGCGATATCCGTGGGCCCCCCTGGCACTTGAGCAGATGGCCTGAAGTCTAGCCCGGCCAGCCTGTTCTTTTGTAGGACTTGGGCAACTGCTTAACTAATTAGTGGCTCGCCGGTGGTTCGGATCGTACCCACAGGTGCGTCTCCGGCGTTGCGTCGCCACTCAGAAGCGGTCGTTAAACAGCGGAATACGCAATGGATCCTGCCGACGCACCATTGATGCAGATGAAGTCGTCCATCTTTCCCATCTGCAGACGGCCTTCTCCTTCCTGGACTTAGACCATATATCTCTGTGTGCCTCTCTCATCCGCTGACATATACCCCTGGTGAGCTGGTCTCGGGTACCTGAGCCTCTGTCAGACACGAGCGACTCTCGACCTCGACCTTCTTCGACCGACGAATCGGCAGAATCCTGCGTTCGACACGTACGTCCCCGGGTCAGCTGAACTGCTCAGCATTTAGAGATGAGCCCTGTCAATATGCAAGACTTCTGGCTATTCGGTTATGGGTAAGTCTTCGATCGGACCCTAAGCTTGGATCCGACTGTTGTTCCGAGGAGCCCTTGTTGACTCGAAACGCTCGGGGATCCCAGTAGTCTAATATGGAAACCTCCGCCACACTTTGGTAAGAGATATGGATACGCTCGTCCTGCTGAGAGACGACTGTGCTTATGCCGTCTAGATCAGCGGATCCCAGGCTACATCAAAGGCTATGTTCGCCGGTTCTGGCAGGTACGAGGTTACCCACGCAGCACGCGACTTGTTCAACCACCGCTAATATTTGGGACCTAGGCAAGGTGAGCAAAGTTTGACGGATATCGAGGTCTTGTCGTTGAGCCAATTTATTCAGTGAGGACCATCGCGGCACACCGACCGCTCCGGGAAGGGTGGTCACGTTGATTGAAAGATCATTCTGGGCAACGCTTGACGATCCTGTACGACCTGGGCCTCGACCCCTTAGCTCATTGCTGCCTTGCAGTATGACTGACATCCATCAGCAACGCCACACGGAACGAGATGTTGTTTGGGGTGTCGCCTATCATATAATACCATCCAAGGTCAAAGAAGTCAAAGAGTACCTGGACATTCGCGAGATGTATGCCACCTCAGCCACCTTGGGGTCGTTTTATTGACTTTCAGGCAGAAATGGGTACAGCATCCAATACACCCCTTTCCACCCCGCAGACTCGTTGCTTGCAAATATTCACTGTCTTGTCTACATCGGTATGCCTGATAATCCCCAGTTTCTGGGTGCCCTGCCACCCCAGGACATCGCCGAGACAATCAACGCCAGCGTTGGCCCGAGTGGGGAGAACAGAGAATATCTTCTCCATCTTGAACGAGCCCTGGAAGAACTGTGTCCGGACAGTCACGATGAACATATTACGGACCTTGCCCGAAGAGTGCGGGCCCTCACGTCGCCTCTCAGGGCAGACCGTCCGCGGCTCACTCACGACAATACCCTGCGAAAGGTGAAGAGCACCGAAGAACAAGAGGAAATTGAGAAGGAAGAGTGACTGCCTTTGCGGCAAGGACATTCTGGACTACCTCTGCTGGCCGAAATCAAGACCGTCCGAAGGGCAGCTTTCCCCCGCTGCCACCACATCGGCTTTGTTCTTTCACATGACGAAATCGCCAATTATCTTCGAGCACACCCACTCTTGCCCTTTGAATACTGCTCTATTGTCGATAGGGTCCCTGCTGGCCGTATGGATTGCTGCCTCCTTGCGGCTGGCCTCCTCCGCCATGTGGTCCGCCCGATTGTTGATATTGCGCATTGTACTGTCCGTACTGGGCGGAGTACGCTGCGCCACGACCGGGACCTGTCGCGTTCGGGTTTCGTGGTTGACCTCCAGGCTGCTGATAGCCTCCTGAGGGGGGCATAGTGTATCCACCTCTTCCGGCGAAGCCACCGCCTCGACCAGTGCCACCTTGTCTGTTGTCCTGGGCATGGTCTACTCGAATCAGGCGGCCGTCGAATCTGTTCGAAAGGTCAGCCCAAGGATGTGAATGAGGGTCACCCGTTCGCCTCACTCGGTGTTGTTCATCTTCTGGAGTGCTTCATCCGCTTCCGCCTTGGTCGAGAAGCGCACAAAACCAAACCCTCGACTTCGGTTCGTATCGCGGTCCTTGACAACGACCTAAACGACATTAGCGGCCGGGTATGAAAGCCATTGCCACATTCATTACAGCCTCTTCCACTTTGCCAAATTGTTGGAAGCCTTCGTGTAATGTTTCGTCGGTAGTGTGCCAGGCAAGACCTCTGTGGAGCGACCAAGTCAATTTTTGCCTAGAGTCGCATTTGTAAGGACTTCAAGCACATACCCAATGAAGAGCTTTGCCATCGTGCATTCGACAAGAGCCGTCCAGAAATGCTGACCGTTGCGAAGGGCTTTCCGACCCGTCAAAGTAAGCCCCGGTAGCGGTCTGGGACTCCTAAAGCTCACCGCACAAAGTCACAGATATCGAAGAGGACAATAGGCAGATCTGGGTCGCTATAGGGATCTCATTGGTCGAAAATCTGCAGCCGTTCATGCAATCTATCAATTAGAGCTGCTGCCCATTAGCCCCAATCGCCGAGCAATATGGCATCAACCAACGCTTCTTGAGCCTTTGGAGGCCTGGTTGATCGGTGCAGTGAAAGCGGGTGGGTTCGGCGAGGTGGTCAGGTTGACACAAGTGAAGCCCGGTGCTGTGTCGATTCTACTGGAAATCCAAGGGGTTACTCCTGCATCCGCTCTGTTGCCAGGAGTATGGCGGCGGAGGACCGTTGAAGAGAAGAAACTTGTTTCCGCGTGAACGGGGACACTGACAGAACAAATGCTTGGTGACGAATGAAGACTACATAACAGCATGCTCGACGCGAAGATGATCTCTGGCAGCGAAGCAAGAAGGCTTCCGAGTGCAAACCCACAGGAGTGGAGCTCAACTGTCCCCTCTGATGCACTATAGGCTATGCTGTGATAGGGTGTTGTACGGATGGTCGAGGGTCAAGATCGCTGAACACCATGGGGGGTTGTCTCGACGCTACTTGATACGGTGGACTTGGACGCCTTCGCTGCACGGGTATGGGTGGGCCTACCCAACAGGATATCTCCCAGCGCAGCGGCAGCCGTTCGGCAGAAGTTATCACTGCCACCCTGGTCCTTGAACGGCGATATGGCGTGTCTCGGTCACTCGTCACAATGGCATGTCAGCCTTACAGGAAGAAACACTATTTGTTCGACACGTCGTTGAAACCTTCTCGAAGCAACCCAGAAGATTGGTGCTGTAGTGGAGTGTAAGAGCTGGGGAGACAGCTACACGTGGGTTCGTGATGACACCTAATTTTGGCATTTCAGTATTCCTTGAGACGGCCCGCTAGGTGACGTTCGACACTGTGGGCAAGAGTCAGCGCTGATGGTGTAGTAGGGAACGGTCCCGGGAAGGGCCAGGTGGTGGTCAAGCCCAGCGAGCTCTGACCGCTGCTTGCATCCGACCTGGGATGACTGCACAGGAAGTGATTGGGCGCGAGCGTCGGTGAAGCAAACGAAACGAAGATTTCTCTGATGCTGGAGCGTCCCACTGGGAATCGACCTCATGTCCTTATCGGAGCTTTTCACTGGCAAACTCGCTCGACGAGCACCCCGCCTCCGGCTTGGTGCTCACATATGACGACCGAGGTAAATGGTCCCCGCGAGGACTCTGCTCCCCGTTGTGCCATGGGCCGTTGTGCGGAACTTGTGGATGGTCCAACTCCCAACTCGAAGGTAAAGCGGAGGGGCCAGGAGTGGAAGGAGTGGATGCAGAGGGGAGTTGTACACTGGGTTGATTCGAGATCAGAGTTGAAGGCTGATGCAGGCTCCCGAAGCTAGCAGCTCCAGTGTTATAGGAGCCTCGGGATCTGGTTGGGAGGAGCAGCAAACAGGTGTGGTCCAAAGCTGGATGACTGGCTGTGCGGTTGGGGATCATGTCCTCATCGGTGTGAGAGCCGGGCGGGGTGCCAGCTTTTGGTGGTGCAACGCTGGCAGCTTCAGTCGATGAAGGGCGCCGCATGCAACTAAGCTGCAGAGATTCTTTAGCGACCTTCACAACGCCCGCGACCAAAGTCAAAACGAGCTGGACGCCGGCATTAATTGGGCAAGCGGGCACGAAATCGGCGACGCAGGCGCCTCTTGGCTGCTCTCTACCGGAGCGTCAAGCCCTGACCGAAACATGCCACCGCGAGCAGCTGTCCGCACCGCCGCACTAAGACGCAACCACAGTTGCCCGCCAGCACGGCGCCACAGGGCCAGCCTCCCTCCACCGTGGGTGTTGTCTCGACGTGCGCCTGGGGTTTAAAGTTCAGGTCATGCTGGAAAGCCTTGCGGATACCCAAAGAAGCACAAAACACGAGGGAAGACATGAGTTCGGTGTCTGGGGATTTCATTGCTGCTTTTGGCGTCTCCCATCAACCGAACGCCGATTACTTGAGCACGACCTATTCCGGGATATTATTTTCCCATTGAACAGCCGCTTCTCACGCTTCAAGGTGGCCATTGAGCTGACATCTGGAGTATCGCAGTGAACCGCGACCGCATAGGTTTCCCTGGCTCGCCGGCCATCGCGACGTCTGTAGTGCCAACAGTGCCAGCCGAGCCATACTCCATCTCCGAGTGCCTTGCTTGTGCATGAACAAAATGCAAGATCAGAGGTTATCGCATGTAAGCTTGACGGGGGGCCCTGCAGCGATGATCTGCAGTCAGCCCTACGACCGCCTGAGATCCACAGTCTGCCTCCTTTTCGCCCCAGCCTTCCCCCCCTCCCCCCACGAAGCCAACACCGAGAGAGACTTCAGACGAAGTCTCGGGTCGTTTGTCCAGACGTGCATCCGATATCGATTTGCATTCTTTCCTCCTGAAGGTGACGGCTTCCCTCTGACAGCGCCCCGCATGGATCCGTCGCACCTTCCCTACGACGGCGAGCAGTCGCTCCAGTCCTTACCTTCCCGTCAAATCTCGGTCACTCGGACCTCCGGTCTGCACAATCAGTGTTTCATCCAAGCGTGGGTAAACAACAAGTGTAAAATGACCGTTCATGCCATAATTACAGATGTCTACTCCGCAAGGCCCGGCGTCTGAGCTCGTGCAAAGATGGTTGTCAAAAGTGGAACGGGACTCAACGGGCCCCAGATCACCCGGTCTAGAACATGAAGGAACGGATGAACGCGAGGACTTGCGAAGGGGTAGGTGCTCTGCTACCTTGAACTGCGCTACGCCGACTTTGCTGACTTTGGTTGCAATAGAGGGAACTCAAGCTCGGCACAAGGACTCAGGTCCTACCAGCTCGAAGCAAAACCGGCATATTCACCACCGCAAGGAGGCCCAAAGCGCAGACCGACGGTACACACATGGCAAAAGAGGCGGGGTTACACTGCCGGAGTTCGCGGCATCTTCTGGAGACAATGCTTTCCCGGATCGCGCAGGGGCGGAAAAGGTGATTCGCACACGTGAATCGCACAGAGACATTTTCCAGGATCCAAGCGAGAAGTATGCCAGACGACCGAGGCACAAGACCAAAGAGGACACGTACGAATACAAGGACGTTTCGGGGAAGCGTCCAAAAACGCGACCGTCGAAGAGCCTTGCCCCGAAGAAGCCCGGCGCTACCTTGACTGAAGACTTCCAGGCGCCAAATGTCGCCGCCAAAAGATTGACCCTGACCCGTACTGGGCCTGGCTTCTTACTCAAAGGAAAATCGTCCGGTAGTGCGGAATGGAGGGGTCTGCCGGACCTCACCTTCTCAGAAATGACCTTTCTGAAGCGGAAGAGAGGGAGCGAAAATGCGAGAAAAGGAGGATCACAGGCAAAGAAGAAACACCGCCAGCCACCAACCCAAGAAACATCTGCTTTCTTCTCTCCGCCAGACGACCAGCAACATAAAGTGACGTCGCCTCCGAAGCGGTCCACAGTTGGATCGTACTTTCCTGGTCTGTGTCTTCGCCACGGCGACGTCCAGTCCCGACAGGGCCGCGGTCGAGTTTGGTAGGAAAATCCGTCGAACGAGAGGCATGGTGTGAGGATGTGAGTGACTATCTAGATGTTCACGCGTCCACCGATCCGAATAGCACTCTTATCGACAGCTTTCTCGACGACATTACGACTGACGCGCTGTTGCGCGGTGTCGACACATTTGCATGCCGGGAGAAAAGATATTACTCATTGGACGATCTGAAAAAGCTAGCTGAGGATACCGCTGTCGAGGCTCCTCGCAACCAGAATGCTCTGCACGAATTTGATATCATGCGAAATGCCAATAGTACAGGTACCTCACCTCATTCGGACGAACATGAAGAGGCGAACTCGGTTCGTCGAGGCAGGGAGCTCTCAGTCTATGCCGGCGAGCGCCATGTCGGACATGATACCGAATGTTGGCAGCCCGGGTCCTCTTTGCCAAAAGATCCCTCTATTGTTGGCCCCTCGGGACAGTGGGGTGAAGTGATGGGAGCTGTCACACCATCGTCCAGTGGTCTGGACGACTTTGACAAGGACCTGTGGCGGCAATGGATTGGTGGCTCTGCTCGGTCGGAAGAGAGCTTCGTGGTCGACGATGACATCTCTTCGCACGGGCTCGGCTTCGAAGGACGTTCTCCTCGGGCCGTGAGCGATTACTGGTGCCAACCGACTCCGGTCAGGGACGAAGATCAGCAGGTGGCATATGACTCGATTTTAGGAGCTCATCTACATGAGGCAGCGACTGCCAGTTGCACCTCTCAAAATCACTCCCGATCCCTTCGATCACCTCGGCATGTGGCTGAAGACCCAGTAGTTGGGTTCTCGGGATTCTCTCGGGCACAGGTTCTATAACCATGCGGTACTTTCGGCGTTGAAATGGACAGATACTCCGTACGCGCCAGGATTTTGTATAGGACAGATGAGTCAACGTCATATAGCCGGTACGACGCCAGTGCTCGATGTTTCTTCCGCTCGTTCCGCATTCTGCGTAAGAGTTGCACCGCAATGACCGAGTCTCACGCAAGCCGCTGCCCTTACCGCTTGGCCCTGGCCGACCTGCATGCACCAGAAAGCAGCAAGAGACCGTTTGGACTTCCTCCTCCTCCTCCTGAGCCCGTGTAGCCCCTCGGCCGCGGAGACCGCATTGTTAAGCAGACACCATAATTCAACGTGTCGTTAGGTAATGTGAGTAATCGCATCCTGATGAGGAAGTCTTCTGCCATTCTGTGGGGTAATGCGACGCCGACGACATGACCAGATGATTATCTATCTCCACGGCTCCTCCGACGATAGCCTCAAAGTCTACGTTTACTAATTGACGCCTGCTCTCCAGAACATCTCGACAGAGCTCATTCGAACATACCGCTTGCTTCGGACCATTGGCCCATTGACACCAGCAACCGAAAGGTGGTATCCTAAGCGATGAAAAAAGTTTTCAAGTACTTCCAGGACCAAGGTATGTCACTCCGTGTACGTGTGATTTCACATCCCAGAGGCTGTCAGTCCCGGTGAGAGAAGATGCTGTGAGCGCCGTAACTGAACGCAACCCCCAGCACTGGAAGCTTCACAGCAAAAATACTCCGGCTCCTCATACCTCTCCCCGCCCACGAAAGAGCCTCAACAGCAGGGCCGCCACCATGGCCCTTCCCACTACAAAGACCAACACAACTCGCATCATCAATCGCGATCTGAGTACCCTAGCTCGGCCGCACACAGCTTTCCAGCACACACCGCTACGGGCACATCACCCCCAAAATCCAACGGGCAGCGGGATATCTCTCAGCCACAGACCCCCGACAAGATCCTCCGCGGCATCACCCGGCATCAATACGCCCAGGACAACATCCTCCAATCGTACGAACTGTATATTCCTGAACTCGACCCCAAGCACCTAGCCGATGCGAAGGGCCACAAGTACTGGGTGATCTTTATCCATGGGGGCTATTTTCGGGACCCAAACGTGACTTCTTCATCATTTTATCCCGCCCTGGGGATCCTTGCGCCGGAGAGCAACCATCGTCACATCTTCAAGAACAACGGACACGGGTCGCGTCTAAGCGACATCACACCTTACATCGCGGCCTACGCCACAATCAACTACAGGCTCTCGCCACATCCCGGGAAAGCGCCTCAGGACCCGCACACGACCCCGGCATATGAGCTACGGAACGCCAAATGGCCAGAACACATCCACGATGTGCTGGCCGCGATCGCGCACTTGCAGAGCAAGTACGGCTTTGGGGAGAGATATCTGCTGGCCGGCCACAGCGTCGGCGCGACGATGGGTTTGCTGAGCGCGCTCGCCGCGCAGAAGGCGCCGTTCTCCACGACTGGCGGCCTTGACATGCCTACGATTGAGCCGCCCATGGCGATTCTGGGCGTTTCGGGCATTTATGATTTCCCGTTGATCCACGAGTCGGTCCCCGACTATGTGGGGTTGACGAGGAACGCAATCCACAACGAGGCGGACGTTGCGCTGGCCAGCCCGGCGAAGTACACGGCAAAGGACTACGTCGAGATATGGACGGCCGGGGGAAGCAAGAAGAGGGCGCTCGTGATTGCACACTCGAGAGATGACGGCTGGGTCGACTGGAAGCAGGTCGAGGCCATGGAGAATGCACTGAAGAGTCAGTCGGCCGTTGACGTCCGAGTGAGCGAGATCAAGGGACAGCATAACGAGATCTGGGAGAAGGGGACGGAGCTGGCAAGGGTGATTGTGGAGGCTGTCGGTGTGATGAGAGGATTGGAAGCATGAGTTGCGCAGGCAGCCCGATTGCAGGCATTCCCCGTTGAAGATACCCTTGTGCGCCGGATTTCGAATTTATGATACATGTGGGAGTGAGGAAGTATGAAGCCTCCAAGGACAGCAGTAGGAGTCATTGGTGATATGCCATTGCTCAATGGAAGCATGGAATAATTACTCGTACAGTGCTGCTGAGCCTCGCGGAAAAGTGCGCACAGCCGGAAGATCTTCGGATGGGAAGACCGAATCGATGACATCGACGAGAATCAAAGCATTTCTGGCATTTCTAACCTTTCGCCGTCCCTGCGTCCTGAGCGCAACTCATCTTGCTCTACCAATATCCTTCCGTCACCCCCCTGGCCTATTCTGCTTGCGTATGAGCCATGCTGCCCGTGTGTCGAAACCGCTTATGCGGATCCCGTTTACGGGCCCTCTTCCACCCCCCTTGATCATCCCACCTTCCGCAGTTACGACGCAGGGCGCAGTCAGTGCCCTGACACATTTTCTGAAAGCTCCAGCCGCGGCGGCGGCTTCTGTACCCCAACACGCGCAGGAGGCAAGGAACAAGACCGTGCTGCTCACAGGGGCCGGCATCAGCGTTGCCTCAGGGCTCGCCGACTATCGAGGCGTCAATGGCACATACACCCAGAATAAATCATACCGCCCGATCTACTACCATGAGTTCATCTCCAGTCACGAGTCCCGCAAACGATACTGGGCGCGTTCCTTCCTCGGGTGGAGGGGCTTGCACCGCTCGAAACCAAACGCTGCGCATTTCGCCATCCGTGACCTGGGGACACTGGGTCTGGTGGACAACGTGGTGACGCAGAATGTGGACTCCTTCCACGGCCTGGCTCACCCGAATTTAAAGACGGTGGAGCTGCACGGGTTCTTGAGGGCGTTGGTCTGCTTGAGCTGCACAAGGCTCATGGATCGCGATGTTTTCCAGAAGCGGTTGGCCGAGTTGAACCCTGCTTGGGCCGAGTTCCTGCAGCAGCTACTTGACTCGGGTGCTCTGGATACTGAAAACCCGATTGAAAGAAGGAGGCTGGGTCTCAGGACTAATCCGGATGGCGATGCCGACGTGCCTGGCGCGCCGTACTATACCTTCCGATACCCAGCTTGTCCGCACTGTCTCCGGCGTCCGCCCATTCTCAAGGACGGCAGTAAAGGGCATGTGGACGTCGACGCGGATGGGGCTTGGACGCCGCCATCTGCGGCATCAGCTCCCTCGGATGGGGCTGGCATACTCAAGCCCAACGTCATCATGTTTGGCGAGTCCATACCGGCCGACGTGAAGACTGCGGCAGAAGAAGCAATTGACTCGGCGGCGAAGATTTTGGTCGTGGGGAGCTCCCTAGCGACGTACTCGGCTTGGAGACTGGTGAAACGGGCTCACGAACAGGGCATGGGCATAGGCATTCTAAATATGGGCGGTGTTCGGAAAGAGGAGGTTTTCTTCGGTGAACTACTCCCTCATCGCCATCGTCGCTCTGGCGACGGAGAAGGGCATGAACAATGGGAGGCGCTGAGGAGGGAGCTTGTACGCGCCAGTCTACCTGCTGAGGAAGTCCTGCCACAGGTCGTAGATGCCATTCGCAGCTCTAGCTCAATGTGACGTGGTGATTGGATACAGCTACAGATATATCTACTCCTAGACATCGGGTCGAGACCGTAGCTGCCACAGCGACCTTCGATAAACAAGCAAGAGCCAAGTGTAGTCGGCTTCCGCAAGTTTCGCCCTCAATGTCAAGCATTCCAGCACCGACACCCGTCAAGCTTGAACGGATGCGATCGCCGCCGACCTTCTTACTGACCGTCATCTACTTCCCTCATCGGCGGCAGCGCATTCGCCCGCTAGGCGCGCAGCCAAGAGCATCGCAGCAGCCACCGACATCATCGAGATCAACCCCCTGCTCTACCCATCCAGTTTCCTGCATTCTTCCATCCACTCAACATGGCGATATCGCACGGGAAAATCAGATCGCCGCTCTCTGGAGTCGTATCCGTGCCGGGACGCAGCTCCAACCACAATGCTCAACATTCGAGCTTCGACCACGGCCGCTGCGCTGGACTGGCCACATATCTTCCCGCTCTCTCTGCCTCGCTCCACTCCGACGACAGCGATCCCTGGTGTTGACCCGCCCCCAGCTTTTGGCTTCCCTTGGCTCGTCCACTAGGCTTTGGTCCAAGCTTGCTTGAGTGGTGCCCCCGTGCTCAGCATCAAGGGCAAGTGAAGTCATACTCGTAGTCTGCGAGGGGGTGATGACAGACCATCAGACTGGTACCGTGCGTGCACATCAATTGAGCGGTTTATCTTTCCACGCGTGGTGCGTCCACGGTACACAGTGCGCAATATAGCTGCCTCGCTACCCCCCCGCAGGATCAGGTCTGTGTCGGTCATTTCGTCTGCCGCTTTGATGGCATTTGACCATCTGCCGTAGCATTTCTCTCGGTCCATATTTTGTCACTGCCCCCCTTGCTGCCCTCTTCTATCCGTTCCTTCAGACCAGCGAGAATGTCGGTCTCCGATCAATCAACCATGGCGGGCGCGGAGCCTCAGCAAGAGAAGGACGCGGGCCAAATTCAAGGCGCAGGGTCGACCGAGAAGCGCTATGGCGTCTCCGGTCCAGAACTGGCTGCCCAGAATCTCGAATCAGGCGACCCGAAACGAGCGGACGGCAAGGTCGAACTGACCGAGGAGGACTGTTACGACAAACTGGGATACTCGTTCCCGAACTGGAAGAAATGGATGATTTTGGTCATCATCCTGCTCATCCAGACGTCGATGAACCTCAACGCGAGTATCTATGCCAACGGCGTCGATGGCATGGCCGAGAAATACACAATCTCCAAGCAGAAGGCACGGGTCGGACAGATGATCTTTCTCATCTGCTATGCCTTTGGCTGCGAACTCTGGGCTCCGTGGTCTGAGGAACTGGGCCGATGGCCGACTCAGCAGCTCTCCTTGTTCCTCGTCAATATCTGGCAACTGCCCGCGGCATTGGCTCCCAATTTTGGGACCATTATCGTCGCGAGAGCCCTCGCCGGCCTCTCAACAGCCGGCGGTTCAGTCACCTTGGGAGTCATCGCCGACCTCTACCAACCGGAGGATTCGGGCTTTCAATACGCGGTTGCCTTTGTCGTGCTGTCTTCTGTTGGCGGTGCTCCTGTTGGAGCTGTCATTGGCGGCTTCGTCGGCCAGTACCTTAGCTTGCCGTGGATTTTCTGGATGCAACTCTGCATCGGCGGCGCTGTGCAAATCATCCACTTCTTCCTCGTGCCCGAAACGCGAGCGACCATCCTTTTGGATCGGGAGGCGAAGAAACGGCGCAAGAATGGCGAGACAAATGTCTATGGACCCGACGAGCTCAAGAAGCCTCGATTCCCGATGAAGGAGTTCGTCCGCATCTGGCTGAGACCCTTCCAGATGTTTGTGACCGAACCGATCGTGCTCTGCCTTTCGCTGCTCAGCGGTTTCAGCGATGCTTTGCTCTTTACCTTTTTGGAGGCCTTTACGCCCGTGCTCAAGCAGTGGGGATTCAAGCCGTACCAAGTTGGATTGGCCTTTATTTCGTGAGTGTGCGCCTTCTTCCCTCTGTCAAGTTGCGCCTCTTGCCCAACTCGTGAGACACACAATTCGAAGAGTGAAACTTGCAGACTAAGTGACTGACTGACTGACTGCCTATAAAGGTCATTGATCGGATACATTCTCGCATATCTTTCGTACCTCCCTGTCATAAGGCACCATAACAAGATCCGCGCCGAAGACCCGAACAAGCTATCACCCGAATCTCGTCTCTGGTGGTTACTATTCCGTGAGTGATGGATGTCCTCTCACTACCGCTCTTGTGCCAACCTTGCTAACCACGGCTTTCCTCCCAGTGGCGCCTCTCGAAACGATAGGCCTCTTTGGCTTTGCGTGGACATCGCTCGGTCCCGACTACGGCATCCCCTGGATTGCCCCCATGATCTTCACCGTCCTCATCGCCATTGCGAACTACGGAATCTATAAGGTAGGTTGTTGGCCTTCACATCTCGAAAGCTTCGTGACTGCGAATGCATGCTCGTGCTCATCTCGGCTCAACTCTCATACGAACACCAATGCTAATATACTTTCCTCGCATGCAGAGCTCGATCGACTACATGATCGCCGCGTATGGCCCGTACGCCGCCTCCGCCACCGGCGGCAACGACCTGGCGAGAGATTTCCTCGCCGGTGTTGCCGCCCTGTACAGCATGCCCTGTAAGTCACTCACTCTACAAATTCTGCTTGTGCCAATACCACATACCCAACCCGCGCTTATCTAGCATTCATTGCCCCCACTAACCTGTGTTCCTTCCTTTTCCCTTCGATCTATAGTCTACGAAAACATCGGCGACAAATACACGCTCGAATACCCGTCCACGATCCTGGCGTGCCTGTCCATCGTGGTCATCATCCCCATCTACATCTTCTACTGGAAGGGCGAGTGGTTCCGCGACCGCAGCAAGTTCGCAAAGGAATTGAATCTGGGAAGGCAGGGCGCCGTCGAGAGGCGGCGGAGTAGTTTGCTCGTCATGGGAGGGCAGGCCAGGGGAGGCAATCTCAACAACGAGAAGGCCTCTAGACATGTTGAGCAGGTGTAGATTTCGAATTACTGTAGCTGTGTTTGCTGTTACTTGGCGATTGTTCATGGATTGATTGTTTCAGATTTACTGATCGATTAATGGAGAGACCGTTTATATTCCTTACTATTTATAATATCCCAAACACTCCTAGAAATTACTATGAATAGATGAATAGGTCCAGTGAGAGTGTGGGCGTGCTAGGAGTAGGAGTGCTAGGAAATGAGTGAGTAGATGGGTGAGTGAGCGAGCGAGTGAACGGACACTTTTCTTCTTTATCGAAACCGAAAGACACAGGAACGCTCTCTCCCTCGCTCTTGCTTGCGCTGCGTTCAAAAATTCCATGGCGGTGCAGACATCCGCGATCCTAGTACACCGGAGTGCGGGACATGTGTTCATGGCAACGTATGTTATCTTGTCTTGTTGTATCTACCATACCCTTATTCTATGTTATGCCTCTGGTTGATCACTTTGGGCATGGTCTTGGTCTTGGCCTTGGCCTTCACCCTCGCCCTCGCCAGCACTGTCCAAGTACATATTCAATACGGAAGGTTCTGGCTTCTGTAGTCACCTCATGGATTCTCCGCGACTCGACTTAGAACTTTGGCAACAAGACACGCCTTCCATTCGCCTTGTCATTGACAACGGCATTCACGCCGTTACCGTTGCCATTGTCAATGCCATTACCGTTGCCGTTGCCCGTGCTTGCTTGACCCGCGGCGGCGTTCCTGCTTTCGATCGTCTGATTCACAAAGGTCATGGGCACCTTCGTCTGTTGGCCAACCATAGACACCGACGGACTGGCGGCATTCAGACCACCTGGGCTTGGACTCGGGCCTGGGGCAGTAGTAGCAACGACTGGGGCCGAACTAGTCGGAGGACCGTACTGTGGTGTCGAAGACGTTGGCGGCGCGGCTTGATGCTGGAACGGCTGTTGCGGAGTCTGGAATATGTACTGCTGAGGCTGATACTGCGGCGGTGATGGACCGAGGCCATTCAACGGTGTAGCGGTCAATGAGTTTTGTCGAGCATGTGAAGTTTGGGAAGGAGTGCGTGGAGGCGGAGGCGGGGGAGGTGGGTATCGGGTGTTATGTCGGAAGATGTTGATATTTGGACGGGAAGGAGCGGGTGCGGCCTTCAGTGGCGCAGGGGCGATGGGTTGGCCTGGACCGCTGGACATGATGCGTGGGATGTCATAGACCGATGGACTTGCGAGTGGCGTGGTAGTGGCAGGCGCCGGAAACTGTAACCCTTGAGGCTGTGAGTGGTGCCCAGGCGGAAGAGCAGGAGAGGAAGTGGTAGCGTTGGCCGCCTGCTCGTAAGTCAATGGAGGATATTTGAGTCGACGGCCACGGGATCTAGAATTCGTTCGGATGACTTGCTGGTAGGCTTGTTGCGGACGTGGTGGTGGCGGCGGTGGTGGCGGGGCTTGACCTGGGAGAGGGGAGAAGTCCAAGCCTTGAGCTGGAAAAGCTTCGCCCTTCGCAAGAGGGACGTAGATGTATTGCTTCTGGGGGTGTTGTTGCGCCACCCACTCGGACACGTCTGCCAGGGCGGACAAGGCGTAGCTGTTAGCTTCGCCCATGTCCATGGGTCGTGGGACAAGGTAACCGCCGATCTTCTCCAGCTCCTTTGCAGCTTCTTCAGAAAGAGCGTCAATGGTTCGCGACTTGTCGAACTGTTGCTCGGCTCGCCATTCTTTGTTTCGTTGTTCAATCTGCTTCAACAAGGGGCCAATAACGTCCTCGTTGAGCACTTGTTGGCGAGCTTGTTCGTCATAGGATTCTCCGAGTTGTCGCTTAAAGGGTTTTTCGTCTTTGATTCTGCTGGAGGAGTAGCCACGCGGTTGGCTATCTGGTTCTGGTAATTCATGATAGTGTGGAAAGTACTCCATCATGTCGGAACCGGATTCAGTGTGCATGTCATCGTGAGCGGCACGGTAGGCTCGCTCAAAGAGGATGATGTCGCCCTCGGCAGCGGTGAGGTGTTCTTTGCGGGCCGCCACTTTGCGATTCTGTGACACTTATTAGAGCAACGCTACCTTGATAGAACAGACGGACCGAGACTTACCTTCCACTGTTGGTCAATGACCTCCTTTTCCGCCTCTAACCGTCGCATTTCAGCCTCGAGTTGGACGTCATATCTCTTCCTGGCGACATCCTCCGCATCCTGCTTGGCGGCCTCGAGTCCTTCGATAATCATGGTGTACTCGGGAACCTTCTTGTGAGCGTTTGCCTTCTTGGCCATTCTGTTGAGATCGCGGGTGGCCATTTGTTCGAGTATGTCAACCTGTTGAGTACCCACGGTGTGGAAGAACCGTTTCAGTTCGTGCTGCCTGGCCTTGAGAATAGATATCATGGCCTTCTCCTCTTGGGAAAGAGGCTGCCGTCGTTCCGGTGGATCTGGACTCCCTCCACGACCCCCTCTGCCCTTCGATTTGCCTTTGCGTCCACCGCCGTTGGCATGACCGCCTCCACGACCCGTGCGGCCACCTCCTCTTGCTGGCTTCTTTGGGGAGCGGGATTCTGGCGTCTCATCCCCCTCTGCAGGGTGATATTGAGTGGTGCCGTCATTTGCATAGTAGATCACGTTGTTTCTGTCAAATTCAGGCCAGAGTTCTTTTTCCTTGTCCCATTTGTCGGAGGGCTTTGCAGAAGTTGCTTCCTTGGCGGTCCGTGGAATATGCTTACGCTTAGGAGCCGTCTCCGAATATTCCGAGCCTGCACCTCTAGACTTGCCATTTGGCGCATCAGGAGACGCTGCGTCAGTAGCTGATGATGAAGGCTCGTCCGGAGAAGCGTCCGCTGCAGGGAATTCGTTAAGAATGGTTGCCCTTGCGTGGCGCAAGCTACGTCTCAGTGACCTGGAGGATTCTGCGGCAGTGGGTGCTGATTGAATATGTGCCTGCACTCCAGTGCCTGGAAGAGCTTCAACACTGTCTGATTGTGACACAAGCGAGTTCCGCCGTGACGATTTGGCAGAATCGGGGGGAGTGATTGATAATTGGGTGGCTGGGGAAGAATTGCTTGTCTTCGAGGTGCTAGAAGCATCGCTGAATCGAGAGACTGGTAGTCTTCCTCTGCGTTTTCGTGACTTGACGGGGTCTGGCAGAGCTGCTGGCACAGTGATTTTTCGCTTAGGCCGTGTCGACTTTGACGGAGTCTCAGCATCATTAGAGCTTGAGTCGGACAATTTTCGCTTGCGAGTCGCAGCGGTAAGAATACTTGGGGGAGTGTCTGGTGGTGTCCCCAGTTCTGACAGTGATGAGTCCTCCGGAGATGGGTTTAATGGCTCTCGCGTCGTCCTGATGCTCCGAGTCCTGGTCCTCATGTGAAATTCGGTTGTTGGCTCCCGCGGAGAGCGTTTTCGAGGCATTTCGCTGTTGATGAGGTTAGCTGTTGATTTCGTGGTCTGATCATCGGTAATTTTTGTTGGTGAAGCCAAGTGTCCCACGCCGCGTAGCGAAATTTGAGTCGGTACGTGGAATGTCCACAAGACATGATAACGAGTGAGGAAAAAACGCAGAGAAGGGATTTTTGCTGACCTTAAGTGATTTTCACGACCGTGCGAAAGAGACAAAGAAATGAATCCCGTTGAAAAAGAAGCGAGCGGCTTTTTAGCAGCTCTTGCCGAGGGACGAGATGAGCGAGCAATCCTTCGCCGTGCTCTAGCTGGACGGCTTGATGGTTGAACTCGGACGGCGCAACCTGAAAGTGTCTGTAGGAAGTCGAGCAGCCACGACTGAGTAGCTTTGGAAGATATCTGAGGTTGAGATGTGGTGGTTGCGGCAGAAGGAGGCAGCTGGAAGCATTCGGGAGGTGAAGTCCTGATTGACAAGGGCCGGGACGCCGCAGAACAATGGGAAGCCGAAAAGGCATCAATACTATTCAAGTCTGGAGGCTGAATAAGCTGGCAGACCGCCATGGCGGGCGGGTGAGGCAGTGACGAGATGGAAGAGTGAAGGGGGAGTGTTTAATTATTGCAAACCTGACACGCAGCGGCTGACCTGTGAAGCATTCTTACACAGTAGATTTTGCATTTGGCTTTGGGGGGGTTGCCGAGTATGACAGCCACAGGCCGACGACAGCCTCTGCCTCCTTCCGCCCTACAGGCGCAGGCGAGCAGCCAACAGCTCCCGTGCAAGCGCCACCTTCCGAAAAGGCTCGATGCCGATTTGCGGATCGCGCCGCGAAACGCCGGTGGGGACCAGCCAATCACGCCAGCGGCATTCTCGTGTTGCGTAGCAGTACCAGTTATTCTTCCAAGTGAATCATAGTAACTCGTAGGAGTATTTCATTTCGTAACAAGGTCCAGCGAGCGCACTGATGGCAACATTCCCATTTCCCATTTCCCATTTCCCATCACTGCTTTCGCGCGTACAACGAATGGTAACTGTGAGCCCTCGCGATCAAAGGTCGCCGCAATCACGGCCAACCGCCATTTCCCGCCAACTCCGCGCTAAATGCAATTCGTGCCAAATGTCCAGCCGTCCTCAATCGTCCCGTAAAAGAAAACCATACACGTGCGGTACCAGTAGCCGCGACAGAAAATGAGTTCCAACCAGCATACCGCCACCTCACATCATGAGTTGACTCAGACGACTCCCCATAGAGCCTGCCGATTTCCTCCTTTCCTTCTTGACACTTTTCCGCTTCCCGTAGCCCACCAAGCTGGTACGTGATCCCGCCGACAGCACAAAGCCAGGTAGTATCGGCGGCAATTCGGCCTCGTCCACTATCGAAGGACCGGGGCTTCCAAGTGATGGACTGCCCAGTGTAGGGCTATCCGGCTCTGACTGTTCGTCCTCGTGCGTCGTCGGCTGATTCCAAGTTGGCATGGCGTTCCCACATCCCGGCAAAGGGGGGGAATTGCTCCGAAGCCTGGCTAGCGTTTTAGGCGTTATCAGCGTATTTGCCATTGGAGAAGCTGTAACCATGGTCCCGGCAGTGGCAATTGGAGGCGGTCGAGGACTGTTCGATCGGAACAACGGGTGTATCATTTCCTGCATCGAGGAGTCAAAAGCTTCGAATTTTGGTGGTGGCTTGTTATTGTACGACGATGTAGGCCGAGATGTAGGTCGGGAGAAGTTGATAGGACTAGATGGCGGTGAAGACTTCGGCTGTCGCGGAGACGAGCTCCAGACAGCCGTGTCTGAGGTTGCTGCGTGTGGTGGGGAGCTCGAAATCGGTGACTGCGGCTCAGGAAGGAATCGGCCATCGAGTATAGTCGATTCCGGTCGACTGCCAGGTATCGTCTCCAAGCCCCCACCGGTGGGTGGCGGGGACGAGTGGATGACGGCTCGCATTTCTTGATGGACCGACGAGGTATCCCAGTCGTCAAACGCGCTGTCTAGCGACCGGGTCTTTCCTGCCGGGAAAGGTACAACTTCCGACGACCACTGGTTGGAATATCGGACCACTTTCGACTTTGACGATCCCAATCCGACTTTCGTCGATGACGATCCCCTTGTCGAAGACGCTCCGTTGGACACCGGAGTCCTTGGCGGCGAGTTCAGGGTCAGTTCTTGGGAACCAAAAGATCGAGCTGTGTGCTGAGTGGCCGGCCTCGGGATAGTTGACACTGACGGCCCTCGCGCGCGAAATACCATGTCGAGTCGGCTGGCCCGTTGCGACGTCAAGACATTTCTAGCCCACAAATGCAGAAGGCAGTACAAAGCTATCTGCAGGGCGGAAGCGATAGCCCATATGGCGAACCATATTCCGATCAATGTAGCAGGAGCTACTTGCAAAATCCGTGTCGGAAGGTCGCCTTGCCTCGTCGCCAGCCAGACCAAGGCCACGCCGGAGATAACGATATCGAAGACCGCCGTGCTCGCCCCGCCGGCCACAAGAATCCAAGTATGTGCCTTTGAGCCAAGCGAGTGACTGTCCAACTTCTTCACAAAGAACGTACAGAACAAAGCCAGGACTGCAATATTGACCAAACTGACGACGAAGCTAATGTACAGCAGGACTCGGAGGGCTGACAGCACTGTATGATTGCCGATATTCGTTGCGAACAGGACGCTCAGAATGCTGCTCGCAATGCTGAAGACACCGGCCAGGGCTCCAACGGCCCAGATCCTGACGCGCCTCTCCATCTGTTTGTGTAACCAGCGAGGGTGAAAGGCAAACTTGTTCCGGTAGTTGCTTTGGAAATGCTGAAGTTAAGGACGCTGCTGCCCAACGGCCCCAAGTTTCCAGTCTCAAATTTGACATCCAGGTCAACAGCTCAGAGAGAAAGCAGAGCACGCGCAACAATAAACAGAGGCGAGTTCGAAACACAGGTGAGCGCGTCGGACAACAGACAACTGGAATAGTCGAAGAGCTGAAGTTGTTGACCTCTGACGCAAAGCACGAAACCTGACAGCAGCCTCAGTCAGGATGTTCCTTGTTGCTCGGCTGCTTTTCCCAAGGCTGACCTTGATCTGGCTGAAAAAAAGCCGAGGAAGAGGGGGTTCAAGGCGAGACGCGCCCTCCAAGGCCAATCAAGGCGGGGCAGGTGTAAGAGAAGGTGGAGTTCCCGAAATTGTATATGCGCACGACATGCAGGATTGAGTAATAGGAAGTAAACAAAGCATGAGGCAAAGCTGGAGGAGGAGACTTGTACCGAGACATCTCTGCAAACGCCAGTAACAGAATCAGTGAAACGACCACACAACGCCCTCCGATGTTATCTTCTTTCACGCGTCTGGTCGTTTCCCAAATCACCTAGCTTGAAGCCTTGAACCGGGGAAAGAGCATTGGCGCGTCACCTTCGTGGAAAAACCTGGGAGGGTCTGGTTCGTGGAAACAAGGGTCGTCGGAGTCTGCAGCCGCGAAGCCTGGCACGGTTCCGGTCGCTTGCGGCAATTGGGCGCGACCACACCAACGACACAGCTCCTCCAGCGCAGATGTGAGAACCAGAAGCACGGTAAGGCCAGGATGTGGATGTTGAAAGAAGGTGTTGTAACGGTGGGTGGCGGCAATGTAATCTCGCTATCGAACCTTATTTGCATGTCCGTAATTTGCCCGCCCCGCGCAAGCATCAATTTCTGCCGCATACAGACAGACGCTGGGATCGCCGGCATGGCATCCTGGGAGCAGTTGCAGTTCGCTAATCATGCGTTGTCGCTGTTGGCTCTCGCTGAACGTGGGAGCCAGGATCCGTGGATCCCTAACGAAGCGAGGTCTTCGCGTTACTGTAGACTCACCCATCATCTTGCAGCAAACGCTATCTCGACCATGGACCATCAGACGCGTCGCACAAGTGATCATGGCGGAGATTCTTGAAGACTTTTCCGGTCAGAATAGAAGTCCTCCTGAGCAGGTAACTGGCCGTGGGTGCATAGCAGGATAATCCTACGTGTACGACTCCAGACATCGGACATTAAAGAACAGTTGGAACCACAAATGGAGGAACCATGAAGCTCCGATTGGCCCACCGGATGCTTGGCCCTCGTCAAGCTCGTGATTGGTCAGTTTCTACAATTACAGAAGACCGCATCCGATATTGTCTGTTGATGCGATGGCCAGTGATTTGCTTGAGATCTGGCTCTGAGTACTGAGAGGATCTGAAGCCGTTGAGATATCAAGATCCGAAAAGCAGATCATGGCCATCATGAGCCTTGATTTGATATCCTGTTTAGGTGACTTGCATCGTACAGAGACTTGTCATAATCTCATCAAGTCGCCTCGTGAAACCCGGGTGAACCCTGAGGGGCAACGAGAGATCTTCCCCGGACCCTTTCGCAAGACGGGCCACGTCGCCGCGTCGAGAAACGGGGAACCTGTACTACTACTGCCTCGTAGAGTATCCAAAGTACAGGCCAAACCCTAACACAACCCTCCCCAGCGCCAACGCTAAAAATCGCAGCAATCATTGATCTTCCAATTGTTGGCAGGCAGGGCTATCTCGTCCCCGCGACTTCTTGTTCCATTTGCCACACATCATTTCTCAGCCCATCGAAACTTGTCTGTTGGCCTGAGCGCATCGCATCCACACTGCCTTCAATATCCTTTACGACGTGTTGAAGGCCATTCATGAGTCGTTCAATCTCGGCACGCTGGTCGTTGATCTGGCCGAAGGCGACTGTGTTCTCCTGTTGCGACTTCTGTATTCGCATGTTCAATTCTTCTGTTGCTCTTTGGAGGTAGGGCGTCAGATGCGCCGCGTACAATTCTTCGGCGGATAATGTGTGGAGTCTGACTCCGATCAGCTGGGGACATCGCCGGCCTGGGGGAGAGTTACTCACGGTCTCTCGGGCACCTCTCCTTCAACGGCGCGATCCTTTCTCTTCCGCGCATCGTCGATCATGTCCTCCCATTGATTTAAGCCCTCTACCACTTGTCTGTCCTCCAGTATCTGCTCAAAATCGCGCTTGCATTCCTGCTCGAGACGCGTGTTCAGCTGTGCCCACACTCCTTCAAGCGCATTTGGACAATATTTCGCGGGTGTCGGAAAGCACGAGCTGAAGTTCGCGTACGAATTTGCCTTTATCGAGGCTGAAAGAGCCCCTGCGAAGACTTTCTGTAGAGCCATTGCGCGAGGTCCTGGCGCAGATGCGACCGGTGTTTGCGGGGGAGGTGACGGGGAGCCTGAGGTTCGCGCATTCATCCTTGTTGCTGTTAGCGTCCCAGTGGCAAAGACCTGGAGCTCTTGATAAAGAAGCAGGCTGTGGTGGAAGGCTGGCAATAAATGCTGGCTTGCGACGGAAAGACAAATACACTGCTGAAAATCCTAGATCCGGCCGCAAAGTAAACATGCCAAGGTTATGATGTCATACAGTCAGGCGAGGCAGCTGGCGACCTAGGTGGACCAGAGGTGTACCTCGAGACTGCGAAGGCTTCACAGCGGCCTGCGCGGTATCACGTCGACAGTCTGATGCCGGCTGCATTGGCACAAGGTGGTAAGCCCGTCTTGCCCGATTCTGGGCTCCTGCTCGAGCGCCCACCCTATTCACGCTATCGCGTCGCGATTCCGGCTCCGGATAAACTCCCTGTATCAATTGAGGCCCGGGTGATTCCCATTCACGTACCGCATGAACCACAGTAGACAGTGCGACCAATTTGAAAAACACGAGCCTTCACTGGCAAAGCTCCAGCTTGAAGATGCACTGTTACAGTGCCGTCCACGGCTGGAAAGACTCCAGATACAGTATGCACATGTCATCGGCGGTGGAAAGACACGTTATCGAAGGATCTTTTACCAGCCATGACTACCCTCTCAAGGCCACCCACGGTTTCATCCTGCGCCCACATTCTTATAACTTCGGCTGTCCCTGCTTCCTCTTGACGTATTCCAACACGGCGTCGATACCCGCCTGCGCTACTTCGGTATCTTGTGCAGGTGTCCCTGTGCTGCAGCCAATCGCTCCTACCACTTCGCCGTCAATGACAATAGGTATTCCACCAGCCACGTACATGAATCTGCCATTGTTGCTATTATTCAGACCGAACGCTGGCCCACCAGGCCAAACGGCCTCTTTGTAGACCGATGTCGGCGCGCGGTGACCCGCTGCGGTGAAGGCTTTGTTCATCGAGATGTCAATCGAGGTGAGCTTCGCACCCGGCATCCGTTCGAAATGGAGCAAGTAGAGGGAGGCGTCGACAATTGCAATGTTCATCGGTACGCCGATCGCTTTCGACTTCTCAATACATGCTGCCGAGGCCAGTTTGGCGGCATGGTGCGTGAGATGTGCGGGGCGGTGGATGGCTGCCATAGCGTGCGAAGGATGTGTTCTGGCTGGAAGTGCAAGCAAGAGTCCGCTCAATCAACAAAGGCCGGCGTAGAATCGGACCAAGCAAGCGTTCGACAAGATGGAATAATTAGTCTCTAGGGCCAACCCCGTCACAATAATTAGAGCTTTGAGTGTTTGGCGATATGGAGGTTCAGAAGTCTACCATGAAGAAAGGACAACTCGTATGAATCTCGAGAAACCGAGCAAGCCGGTGTCAAGAGCGTGAGGACGCTCATCATGACCGATGAAAATGCAGAGGTCGGGAGACAACGGCGACGTCAGCGAACGGATTGGTCGCCGCGTCGTCGCCGCACACCCGAAACGTGCATGCGCCTAGGCTTGATCTGGAGCGATGTTTTTTGCGGGGGAAGCAGGGGTCTGTCCACCTGTAGCAGCCGTCTTGCCTCGGTCTCGATGGCTTTACCGTCGAAGTAACAGTGTCAATTGCAGTTGTTCATTCAAAATTATCTGTGCAGATAAAGGCCTGGCAGCGTCCTCCGCCAATGTGGTTCACGTGACAGGTCCACGTGACCACCGCCAGCATTTACCACGGCGAGTAAACTACACATCAGGGATAGCACGATCGGAGCAGCTTTGTCCTCGAAGGTAGCAGTATACAAGTCCAACCCCTTGTCTAATTATCTCATGAGGACCTCGTCACACCAGTCCCACGGGCCAGCTTCAGCCCACTCATTGCTCAGCGAGGCTGGTGAAGCGGACGGCCCCGATGATATAGCAGCTCAAACGTCCTTTCGCTTTCCTTGTCAAGATACTCTGGGGCCTTTCTTACGACCGCACCTTGCTCTTTGTAGTTCGGCGAGATCTCGATGATCTCCCCCGAGGTCTGTTCATTGAGTAACTTCTCGAACGTGTCGATGACCCCTTCGATCGGCGCCAACAGATTCTCCTTCTCCAGTGTGTCATAGAATGCACCAGTGGAGATATTGGTGCGAATCACATTGGGACAAATCGCGTTCATGGTGATCTTTTCTTCCGGCAAGTACTTCCCGAAGCTTCTTACCAGTCCGACCACGGCATGCTTTGCCGCAGTATAGATTGGTAGGGTTGGGCAGCAGTAGAAGCCGCACACACTCGCAACACATCCGACTCAAACCCGGGTCAGTGACGCGCTCATTGGTAGAGGAAGTTTTGCTCACTTTGGCCCCGAAGACCATTCTTTCCCGGCTGCTGCTTCCTGAATTGCTGCACAGCGAGTGAGACGGTGTACAAGACTCCTGTCAGGTCGATTTCGAGGACCGTTAAGTCTGGCATCTGGAACCCGGTCGCGGAAGGGTCATTGGGGATGGAGACACGTTCGCCGACTCCTGCGATGGGGTATACATAGTCGATTCGACCGAAATCTGCAACGGCTTGACTGAATGCTTTGACTTGGGAATTCCAGTTTGCAACATCGACATGAGCGCATTTGGCAACCTGAGAATCCTTGTTCAGTTCGTCAACGAGCTTCTGGGCGCCCTCGAGGTCTCTATCCGCGATAAAGACTTTGATGCTACAACGTTGTTAGTAGTCTTTGCTTTGGTGTCGAGTTCTTCCACGACGGTATCCCCTACTTGTTCTTCACCAGCATGAGGGCGACCCCTCGCCCAATCCCGGAAGCCCCTCCGGTAATGTACGCAAAGCCAGACATCCTTCCGGTATGAGGAGTACTGTGAAATTGACAAGTTTTCCGGATATGTAGAGCTCTTCTAAGAGAAGCAGTGGGCAGACCTCGTGTGAATAGAAATCAGATCCTTATTCCCTTTCAACTGAGTGAGCGAGACAGATCTGGTCATCCTAATTCGCAGACTGGATCTTGTTTCTGAAGACTCTGGCTCTTCGACTGTGAGGGGTTAACCGTCGGCCCAGTTTACACGCAACCATCACCGAGTCTATGGCATACTCGTGTTCCCGATGAGTGAGGAGATCCAGTGAGCGAAGCCCACAGTGTCGTCGAATGCGAAGAGAAATGCGGGGTTGCTGGTTGCTGGTTGCCTCGTTCCGCTGCTGCGGAGGCCCCGAGCAAGTTACGAGCATCGAAGAACCGAGCTGGAGCTGCATTGTCGACAGCGAATTACTGGCGGGAAGGAAGTCGTTGCTGATATTGTACGTTAAGGCCCTGTAGGCCGCCTTCCGAAGATGGCTGGCCAACCATCTCGTCGTGTTGCATTCTATCCCTGTTGCTCTTGAGGCCCAGGACAATATGTAAAGTAATTATCAGCTCGTTCTTTTCTCACCTAACATTCGAGTACTGGTCGCAAGCTTCCATTGACTTTGAGCCGGTCCTCACAGAACTCGGCGCTGATTCGAAGCGAAAACATCCCGCATGATCTAGAGTTCTGTCATCAGGCTCATGTAGAAACTCTGGTGATTCAACCATTTCATTCCTTTGAAATGGCGTTCTCCTACCATCTAATTCGGCCTGCCCGTTTATCCGCGAAGGTCGGTATTGAAAGTTGATCCCATTCAATCTATGAATGGAGTGATGCACCGCTGAATTTCTTCAATGCCTCAAATATGGACTATTAAAACTCGGTAATAAAATCACACTGACCTACGGCGGAACATTCGGCGTTGCAGAGCGCTGGATCAATGAACAGTCATCGCTCCCGCCGCTTCCTAAAGATTCAGCCCAACGGACTGACCCTTTGGTGTCCTCTTACCCCTTCGTCCGCACCGTGGGACTGCTACGTACCAGGAAAGAAAGTCCAACGAGAACCCCCAACGAAAGGAGCATACCACTCACCAAGCCCAACGAGAGACACATATCAGATCAGATCGACCCAGATCACGGTAGGATAGTCCCACCCGCATACGCAGGACAGGAGGATATCATCGGATAGAATACATCTCGTGTCCGTCGTTGCCAGAAAAGCCCAAATGTCGTCCCCACGACCACGACACTCGATATTCACCCCGTACCTCACGCCCTCACTCTCCTCCCACCTCTCTCACCTCCCGCCAACCATCTCCCTGGACGGCCTGAGCCGTACACCCCCGACCCGGCTGCAAAAGACAGCCCTCCCCAACATCGGGGCCATAGAACTCGTCTCCTCAAATGACTTCGAGACGCTCTACGACCCACTTTACACGGCTAGTTTCCCCCGCCGCGCCGAGCGTGAGAGGTCCGATCTGATCGTCGAGCGCCTCGCCGCCCAGGCCAGAGGCGAGAGGGCAGGGTTGGCGCCGTATCGGATCGTCGGTATCCGAGACCTCGCGGGCGAAGCTATCGGGGCGGCGCAGTTCTCGGTGCTGCCGGTTCCGCCCCGCCGACCGAGACAGCCAGAGGGCCAGCCACAGCAACTCGGACAGGGAGAGGGACAGAGCAGCATTTTCTCAACCCCGCACGAAGCCGGGGACGTTCGCGGCTTTTCGACGTTCAAGTTCGCGGTCCCCTACTTGAATTACATCTACGTGAGGGCGCAGAACCGCCGCCAGGACATGTCCGAGGTGTTGCATGCGATGGTGCTTGCCGTGGCGAGCGCCGACGCCGCGGTGATGGACCTCGAGGATGGGCCTTCTTCTTCCTTGGGTGCTGAGAACCTTCTGCGGACTGTGCCGTTTACGCTCTTCGAGACAGAGCCGCCCGACCATGGCTACGACCACGCGAGCCGTGCGTACGCGCTGGAACGTTCGAAGATTCATACGTCGAGTGGGGGCGTGGCTCTCGTCCTACGACGACCGGAAGGCTCGGGGGCCGGCTCGGACGAGGGTGAAGGTGAGATCCTCTCCGCGCACGTCCAACCCGGTCTTGAACCCGCCGATCCACCGTTGACTCTCGTCTGGGTGATCCGGCCTTCGCCGACGTCCACACCGAATAAAGACTACGATCTCATGAGAATAGGCAAGGCACTTATCGCAGCCTACTACCAAAGTCTCCGAGACGAAGGCTTTCCGGAGAAGAATATCCGACTTGCAGAAAGGATCCTCGAGCAGAGAAGTAAAGGAAGTACTTTCGAGTTGATCCCCCTGGCAGATGTCAAGGATTTCAGTATGGAGCAGGGGTATCTGGATATCCGAGGCGACGATTGAGGTTTGACAATTTCGGTTTTCATTTCGGGACTGGAGCTTGTGAGACTGCAGCAGACTATGAAGAAAAGTAACAACGACATTCTCCCCAACATTCATAACAATAGGACAGATCCCTGTCGTCTGAACTCGACTTCTAAAAGCACAGCTTCAAACACCGGTCGAGAGACAATTTGGCAAGGAAAGAATTCGAAAAACAATATCTAAAGAACTCAGCTGCAAAACGAGGGACAGGTCGATCACAGGAGCACAACATGAGCCCGACATATCTCAGTCCGGCACTCCAGGACCAAGCGTCAACCAGCAGAGAAAATCACAGCTCCCCAGATGGTCGAACGGTGGATATCTTTATCCGCCCGCTCAATTTTTGGGTGGGACGTCTGCTATAGAGATCTCCACCGTTGTAGGAGATCCCCATCGACGTCATGATGTTGACAGCGGCAGTCTCGCCGGTAGCAAAAGCACCATGCACACATCCGTTTCCGATCCGCGCACAGTGCTCACCGGCGAACTGTAGCTTGCTTCCCTTGTTGCCGTCCATGGCGTTGAACCAAATTTCCGGGTCGTCGCCGGTTTTGTCAGCAGTGTATGTACCGAAACCAGCCAGAGGATCCTGTGTCCAGTGTGTCGTTTCCAGATTCACAACTGGAGGAAGTTTCTTGTACGGCTCGGTACGGAAGAGCTTAAAGAGAGGCTCGAAAAAGGCGAAGATTTCAGCATCCGAGGTCATGGACTCGATTCGTTGAGTGAGTGGCTCAACAATCTGAACAGACAGCTCCGTGGTGCCACTCATGATCCAGTTGTTACTGGTCACTGTCATGTACGAAAGAATCGAGTCTGGGTCGAAACTGTCGGCGGGTTCTGGGTAATAGATGAACTGATCATTGTCTTTCGGCCAAAAGACCGATTCGAACTCGACGAAAATCTTGCCGAGGGCACCATATCCCAGTTTGTCGAGACCGTTGGAGAGCTGCTGGGGGAGAGAGGGACTGAAGTCGACAAGCTTGTGTTTCAAGACACCAAGCGGGAGGGTGCACACGATAGCATCTGCAGCGAGTGTGGTAGAGTTGCCGTCCAAACTCGTCACATGCACCATGCACGGTTGGCATTCTTCTTCATTCCAATCAATCTGAGTGACCTTATGGCCGAGTCGGATAGTCTCCGGGTCAAGGAGGTTCGAGGCTGCCCAGTTGACGATGGTGTCGTATCCTCCTTTCATGTAGAGGTTTCGTTCAGTTGCAAAGTAGGCAAGGTGTTTGGAGGAGGCTTGTTCGAGACTGGTGCCTATCCAGGCTTCGACCTCACGAGCGGCTTGAGGGGCCCAGAGGCGTTCATCCTCGCTCACTAGAGGATGGGTACTCAGCCATTCCTTGATGAAGGTCAAGGCGGGCTTGTCCTCGGCGTCCGGATTCTCTTCGTAGTACCATTCACAGAAGTCGGCAAACTCGTCGGCGACTTTCTTGGCCTTGAACTGGGATCCGAGACGGCCGTCTTTGGTATAGTAGAGGGGAGTGCCGTCGTCATAGTAATGTTCGATTTTGAGCTCACCAATCAGACGGACCAATTTGTTGTTTGCGGTTTCGTGCATCCAGGCGGCCCCTAGAGACAGTGTGAGTAGAAGTGGAAGACCCGGGGAAACAACCCCACAACGGCGCGTGGCCCAACAATGAGCGCTCTTAACGACATCATGTCAAACGCCTACGGCGATTGTCAGTATTGCCTTGGTAATATTTACCAATGTCTCTGGGAGCGTGCCCAGCTTTCCTGCTCGTGTAAATACGTCCGCCGATCCGGTCAGACCGGGCTTCGAGGACCACGACTTGGACTCCATGGGATCTCAAGACAGAGGCAGCACGAAGACCGGCGATGCCGGCACCGACTACGATTACTTTCTTCTGGGCTGGAAGTCCATCTGCTGTAGATGGTTCCTTTTGCTCTGGACTCACAACTTCATGGACATCGATGTATCCCGGATCTTTCGGGTTTAGACCATCCTCCAACTCTTTGATAGCGGCAGGTGAGGGGAGTAGCCGTTGGGCGAGTTGCAGGATGGTCGAAGGACTACTGGACTCCTTATTGGGTTTATGAGGGGTGATTTGAGTGATGTGGAAGTGTTGAGCCATTCTGAGCTGGCAAGTCGACATCAGCTATATGATAGGCCGGTGGTGGTAGAGAGGGTGCCCCTGGCAACAAGGCTGTATCAAGCCGATACCTTAGATAGAGAAGCGAGAAGTGAAGAGAGATGGGAGGTGGTGACAGCGAAGGGATGATGAACGGGTGCGCAGGCACAAGGGTGGGATGAAGACAAAGCAAGGCGAAGATGAGGTGGGATGGCACCACGCTAGCCACTTTCTAGGGAGGTGTAACCGCACAGAGGGCAGGCAGCGCCAATTGGAGCTCTGGTTACAGCGAGAAACAGGGATCTGGGGCGGTTGGTGGGCTGGCTTATCGGCCAGGTGACGCCAGGGCGTTAGTGCCGGTGCAAGCCCCATAAAAGCTCAGGTTAACTGGGAAAAGCATCTTAGGGACTGGTTAAGCATCAGTCAAGTCGGCAGCTTCCTTTCTGTCGCTTATAGGCAACACACAGAACTGAGAGCCAAATCAATCTGCCTCAAAGCCTCCCATGATTTGCCAACCACACGTACCCCAGTACGAGGTAGTCTTATTTCGTTGAACACAACACGCGCAATTCGCCTACCGCGACTCCCGTGACCTGCTCGCCACCGATAAGCTTTTCCCGCCAGGCTAATGGCCGTTCCATCGTAGGCTCTTTGCGGGGGGGTTGCAGAATCTCCTGCCCGCACTCGTCACTGATGAGAGCTGTTTTAGGGCAAACCACCATGATAAGGGATCTGAGCTTGGGCTGTCCTTCAGACGAGATGGCAACGCCTCTCGCTTACTTCATAAAAGTCCTCGTGCCCAGCTAACTCCTCTCCATCCTCTTCAGTTATTTGCGACCCGGACTCTCCGCTCACTTTCGGAATTAGTCACGAGCGCATGGAGTACACGGAAGAGCTACCGGGCACTCGCCGAATTTTCGACAAAGAAGGGAAACCGTTGTATCCAGGCGATCCTTCACTGAAGAGACATGGCGACATTGTATTGGTGCCTCAGCCGACCGACTCTCCGAATGACCCTCTTCAATGGTCGATGCCACGCAAGATATGGCACAGTTTCCTCGTCTGCTTCGTCACGGCCCTGACCGCCGCCACCTCCAACGATGCTGGCGCCGCCCAGTACAATGAGAATCTCGAGCTCGGCATCAGCTACGGCTCCTTCAATACGGGAGCTGGAATCTTGTTTTGTGGTATCGGATACTGGACGCTCCTCTCGTCCCCGGCGGTTTACCTTTATGGTCGCCGAATCCTCTACCTGATAGGCATGACGTGGGGTTTCATAGGCGGTATATGGTTTGCCCGAGGTCAGAGCACAAGCGATGCTCTCTGGAACCAACTCTTCGTCGGCGCCTCCGAGTCAGTGGCCGAAGCAACCGTCCAGTTGTCGTTGATGGATCTGTGGTTTCAACATCAGCGTGGCTCAGTGCTTGGTGTCTATGTGTTGGCAACCAGTATCGGCACATACCTCGGGCCTTTGATTGCCAGCTACATCGCAGACAGCAGTCTTGATTGGAGATGGATCGGGTATTTTGGAGCGATCATCTCTGGTGGGACTTTCTTTGTCCTTCTGTTCGGCCTTGAAGAGACCGCATTTCACAGGGATCGATTCCTGGTCAATGATGGAGACAGGTACCTGATCGATGGCATTAACAGGAACAGTTCTGCCTCTGCAGGACTAGAAGGAGAGTCGACGGACAAAGAGAAAATTGCCGATCAGCCAGGTGAACCACAGTCTGGATCACCACGTCGACATTCTGTTGCCGAAGAGCGAATTGCAGCCGAGGACCGCCCGAGGTCGTACTGGCGACGCATTACAATCATTACTCCAGCCCCGAACCTACGCGGCTTCGGATTCAAGCAGTACTTCCAGCGGTTGTTTCACACGTTGCGAATTTTCACGTTTCCTGCAGTTTTGTATTCGGGCCTGCAATGGGGAGCACAAGACGCCTGGCTGACTTTCTATCTGACTGTGGAAGAGGATAACTGGTACGGTCCGCCCTGGAACTACAGTGATGCTGCGGATGGGGTAAGTTTCTCTCTTGTGGTTAAAGCGGACGACGAGGCGGAATGCTGACCCAGAATTAGCTCATGAACGTGCCATGTTTGATCGGCGCCGTGATCGGAGCCACATATGGCGGATGGCTCAGTGATAAGTTCATGATCTGGATGGCCAAGCGAAACGGCGGCGTTAGCGAAGCTGAGCATCGACTTTGGCTCATGTATCCATGTGCCGCCATTTTTCCCACGGGTCTGTGGCTGTTCGGTATCGGAACCAGTTACGGCTGGAGATGGCCCGCTCCGTATGTCGGTCTCGGCTTTATTGGTTTCGGATGGGGTTGCGCCGGCGACTTGAGCATGGCATATCTGATGGATGCTTATCCTGACATGGTCTTGGAAGGCATGGTGGGCGTGGCTACGATCAACAATTCAATTGCGCTGGTCTTCACCTTCACCGCATCCGACTGGATCGAGGCAAGCGGCGTTCGCAATACGTTTATTGCGATTGGTGTTCTGGCATTCGTGTTCATCATGACCACCTTGCCGATGATGATCTGGGGGAAGACATCTCGACGCTGGACAAGGGACCGGTATCAGCGATTCCTGGAGATTCGTGACGGGTTTTCGAGCTAGCTTTGGATCAGAGTAGGCGACCGGAGAGCTTGCACTGTAACAAAAACGCTCCCGAACCGCATCATGGTTGCTTGCCGGGTTTCTTATCATATTGTGTATATTTGCTCAGGGTTGACATTGGCGACATATTCAACTACCGCCAAATGAAACAATCGACTGCATGAATGGTTGAACGTGCTTTGTATGGGAGCTTGGCTTGATTCTTTGATACAGGCTGGCGTCCCTTTTTGGTCCTACACTCACCCGTAAAAATGGCCTCTCCCCTACTGTCGACCATTCGCCCACGTAGACTCATTGCTTCCATCACGAAGTTCAAGCTCATAGAATGTAATCAGTTGAGCGTTCATCCTCACCTATCTGTCAATATCTTTGAATCACTCTCACAATGCATCCAACATTGTCTCTCCAACGCGGGCTGTAAGTCCCTCGGTTCTCCCGAATCCTCCTCAACCCTTCCACTCTCGGATACTCTCAGTCCAACGAAGCTTCTTCGAACGGAAATGCTAACATGCAGCAGCCTCAAACGCTCCTCATATTACAATCCGGACTACCGGACTGGCGCAGCCCTCCTTCGCGCCAGACGACCATACCTCGTCAAAAATACACTCACCGGAATCGCCATCTTCGGCTTCGCAATTGGAGTTTGTATGTCTCCTCTCAGCTCACCTGACAGAAATTCTCCGTCCAAGTATCAACCGGCTGACCACCCGGCAATATAGTCTCGTTCACACTCAAAGCCGTCGGGCAAGAGACCTTCGATGACGTGATCGTCCCTTCCGAGCCCCAGCCTACAGCGCAGTCGATCCAACAGCAAAATCAATCACAGTCGGTCAAAGCGAAGATCCCGACCGCAGAAGTGAACGGGATGCGTTCCTAAAGAGTTCTTTGAGCCAGGTGGCTGCCAATGAGGAAAGCTCGCAAGGTGCCAGGAGCTCTGTGCTACGCAGAGGATGGGACCGTCCGCCCCAGCGACGAGGGCAAGGCGCAGCATTATCGACGCTGAACAGGCATTCCGGAAGGCGCATCTCGTCGCTGGACGTAGAACCTCCGCCAGGGACCGGGCATCTTCTCTTACCGCCAGTGGTTGCGACACTATCAATCACGAAGAAAAAGCCTGACCTACGATTTCCTCCAACGCTGTTTATCAACGCTGCAAATCCCACAAAGACCCCCCTAACCCAGAACCCGGCGGTGCTCCTACCATCTAGGTCTTCTCGAACGATCGAGAGAAACGACCGCACGGGATTTCCTTGCCGCCTCTGTTGCGAAGGTGTCAACTGTTATCTGTCTGCTAGATATCACACGTGCTGGCGGTGGTGGTCGGTCGTCACCACCTCCCTTAGGGTATACGCACTCGTCTGGATGGCTGTGGAGTTTAAGAGGTCCTATCGCCCAAGCTTTTCTTCCACAGTCTCAGGGCTGGGATACCACAAGAGCAAGCAACTGGCTCTGGGATTCTATTGATGAGTGTCGTGGTGGTGCGGTGGGTTGAGAAAGAGTGACGCGCATGTCTCTCTAGATTCAGCAGAGGAGGCAGGCTCTTACCTACCTTGTTCATAGGTCATAAAGGAAGCGGGGCAGAGGTACATAAGAGAGTGAGTGAGTGGCACAGACAGATCGAACAGAGTTGGCTCCCAAATCCACGCTCTTTGGCTCCTGAAAAAGGAGAAGACCATTAACTACAGTAGCTCCTCAACTAGCCACTCTACCCTCTCCTCTCGTTGAGATGCTATCATCGCCATCGCCATCCCTCACCCGTCTGTCCCTAGAATCAGTCGTGATGACTGTGTGTCAGAGCGATCGCAGAGCCAAGCGATTTAAAGCCGAATTCCTGGCCTATTCGCCCTTGCTGGCGAAAGCACGGATAGAAAACTGCGCCCAGCAGAAGACCTGAGGTTTATAATTCCATTGCATAGCTAAAAGGGAGGGGCGAGAAAAGCGAGGAAGTGGTGTTGGGTGGAGAACAGGACATGAAGAGAGAACGAATAGCCAGCGAACTACTGGACAGAGAAAGCCAGCATGTCGATGATGTCGATGATCAGGATCGTGTGTCTCTTTGACAATCCATCGGCTGCGGGTTGCTAAATTCGACTGTTGGCGAGTGAATATGTTTGTTCAATCACTTCTCATTAACTGAAAAGATATCCAGAATCTACAAAAGGCCCCCGTTCCAGAGGGGTGTCATAATGCTTGCATGCTCCATTCGCAATCCCAGGTGTGCTCATTCCCAAAACTGCAACCAGCTGCTATCCATGCAATGGCCGTCAGTGAACACTAAATCTCCCCGTCCCGGCCGTGATAGCAGGTGGTCTCGGCGCCGATGCGTTGAAGTACGCTCTCGAGGTTAGAGGCGAAGAGCCCGGATCACGTCCAGTGCCCATCATGTCTTTGTCCTTCCCAGGCTGATCCTTTGACTCGGCATACCGCCTCATATCGAGCGGACTGGCAGAGTGGATGCGGAAGTTATGTAACGCAGATGGTCCCGGCTGAACGTCCGTCTTAGTGGCGCTGTTCTGCCCGTCTTGAGGCGTGTTGATTGCTGAGGACGCTTGCGCCGATGCTGAAGGGTCGGCAATGGTAGATGCTGATCCTCCTGGGGGTTGTAGGTTGTCGGTCATATTTCGTTGTTGATTTGCTGGCGTGAGAAATTCGTTCATGGGTGAGCGATTCGAGTTCTGCCGGCTCAGACGATGGATAGGATGTTGAGGATTAGCCCAGGGAGTCTGTTCAAGGAATTGCTCTTCGGCTTGTGGCCCGGACATCTGTGATTGCATTGCTGGGCGCTGAACGGGTCTGGCAGGTCGAATTTGCGTGGGTGAAATCTACAAGCTGTTAGTTTGACGCGTTCGTGTATGGCTGCCAAGGTAAACGTACTCCCATCTTCTGGATGTCATCTTCAACGTCCTTCTGCCTGGATGGCTCCAGCTCTGGCGCAGCAGGAAAGCCGACGTATTTAGCGACGCCTGATAAAATCGAGACTTCCTTGTTGTAAGCCGTTTGCTGAAGAATTTGTTGTGATCTCTTCTCTGGGAACGGGATGCTGAAACTGGGTATCGAGCAATCGGCTTTGAATCTATCACGCTGAATCCGGTAAAAGTGCTCGCTGATGCGTTCAAGGTGTCGCTCTCTGATGTCTCTTACGGTCTGGAAGTACTGGCTGTGGATCTGACTTCGTTCCGCAACAGCTTTGTTCTTCAAGGCTCCGACCTTGTAAACGAGCAGCTTCTGCTCTATTTGGAACTTTTCGTCGCGGTACTTCTGCACCACTTCGACCTGACGTATCAGCTCGGGATGGGCTGGCTTGGGTTCTTGCAGGAGCTGTAGCTCATGATTGATGGCCGCTATGCGTTCGTCATAGAGGCGGTCCCTCAGTGTTGCAAACTGCTTTTCAATGGCCATCAGCGAGTCCATGGCCGCCATCCGTCTAGCTTGCTCTTCTTCACTCTTCAGGGCAGCCTCGACATCGTTCTCATCCGCATCAGCAGGCTCCGAGTCTTCAGCAGCTTCAGCGTCCTCTCCCTCTTCAGGCCGCGGCTCTTGTATGACAGGGTCTTTTGTTTTTCTCCTCAGCCGACTCCTGCTTTTGCCCTTCGAGTCTTCGCTAGTATCAGTCTTCTCGGTTTCTTTCTGCTCTTGTTCAGGGGCTCCTGGTGCGTCTTCGTCTTGTTCAGGAGCTTCCACCTCGGGTCCAACACTCCGTCCCCGGGTCTGAGGACCAGGAGCTTCGTCCCCGTCACTATCTGGTTCTGATTTCTCGTCGTCAGTGCCGGGTGACCCTGGCCGTCGTCGTCTTTGCGGTCTCGGCGCCTCCTCAAGGTCTGATCCGCTTTCTTCTCGTTTACGCTTGTTGGGTGAAATTGGGCCAGCGGGCACAGCCTCAGTTGGGGGTTCTTCATCCGCGTCCGGGCCGTCGCTTAAGGGATCGTCATTGTCCGAGTCGGCGTGGGAGGATATTGGAGACGAAACCACGCTTCCCGTCAAGCTCTCGATTTCAGGCCGCATGTCTACATCTTGTCTTTGGGAAAGCTTGCTGGGACTGATCTCAAAGGGCTTCTTCTTGGCCAGATTTTCTGGTGTGACTTGCAGTCGCTCAGTCTCAGCCTCAGAGTCAGCATCCTCCGGCGGTGTAGGCTCTAATTCTTCGTCTTCGCCATCTTCGAGGTCTTCTTCAAGCTCGCTAAGGCTACTCGACCGATCGTCCTCCGAGAGGGGTTCCTCTTTGGTGGCGGCGGTCGTGGTGGCATTAGAGAGGGCGAGGAGAGAGTCAGCCGCCAAGTCCATGGGGGGTGCAGAGGAGAACTCGTTGGCGAGGTGCCGCTGAAAGGCGCAGTGAGAAGCTTTTTACCGTGGGATAGGTCCAGTAATGGAGCTGCGAAAGTCGGGAAACGATAGCTTCTAGCGACAATCTCGGTAGTCAGCAAAGTTCAAGGGCTTTTGTAGAATCAGAAACTTAGGCTCGTCTCATGACTGTGAATCTACTTACCGGGTTGAAGTGAATGTGTGTCGGTCACACTCGCATCGTGGACAATTGGTCTTGTGCGCTAAGTGAAACCAGTGGTTCGGGCGCACAGTGACTGCACTCGACGGTCTGGCCGTTCGTTGTCGATACCTGGCACCCAGCTCTTTGCATGTATGTGCGTAGACGGATTGCGATCTCTCGAGGAGCTGAGGGTGGGAGTGACTGTCAGTAGACGGCTGCCGGTGGGGCAGGGATGATGATTTGTGGACGAGGCGTGGCTAGAAAACAGATGAAATGCGGGATGCGATGCGACAAGGATCGTTCGAGTATCTTTAGGAAGGCGAGGAAGGCGAGGAGAACAGCAAAAGTGAATCGAGTTGTCGACGTCGCAGGTTGCAGAACGCCAGGAGGAGCAGTCAGTCTTGCAGCGTGTTGGCGTCGGTGGAGAAACGCAGCGCATCCGCAGCGCCAAAGATGCGTTTTGCTGCCCCCAGGGCACAAAGGGACGCTGCGACCAGAATCATGGGCTTTGTCCACGATGTCATAGGCGCGATTCGTTTTTCCGGCCTAGCCCCGGCGATAACCGATATGCACCACGCTTATCCCCATTTGCACTTTTCTGCCAAACCACCCAAAATTTCCTGGACCTGGGGCATCAAATAATGGATTGTCTCAGTTGACTCGCAACATGTCCAAATCCAAGAAGGTGAGAGCTACAGAGGTGGCTACGCCTCCCACGAAAGCTGCGGCCAAACTCGGAGCCAAAGACGACTCGGTTGACCCGGCTCTTGCATCTCTGTTTGCTTCAAGTGTAAGTCAATCTGTACACAGGCTTTCACTTCCTCGGCGAGCTGACCCTGTTGCTTAGTCTGGACCCGTGAGCGTACCGAAGAAAGTGGCGCAACCAACAAAAGCAGCTCCTGCGCCCGAGAACGCCGCCGAAGAAGATGAACCATCATCATCCTCAGACACTGATTCCTCTCTGGACGATGAGGGAGACGGAGAGGGGGACAGCGACGACAGCTCCGAGGCCGCAGATGGTGTCTCTGAGGACGAGATCCCGCAGATAGCTACAGAAACCCCAAGTGGAGCAGTGAAACCCCGGAAACGGAAGCGCAATGCGGATGAGGACGACCTCGAGCAAGCATACTTCAAGCGCCTACAGCGGGAAGAGGACAAAGAGACGCAACAGAAGCAAGCAGGGCAGGATGCAGACGACGTGGATACAAGCTCTGATGAAGATGACGACGACGACGACGAAGACGCCGTCAGCGAACCGTCCGAAGTCGAAGTCCCTCTCCGGCACGAAGTTTTCGACAAAAAGCTCACCGACCGAGCCAAACTCAATCGCACCGTCTTCCTAGGAAACGTCTCCACCGAAGCTATTAAAACAAAGCAGGCCAAGCGGACACTCACTCGCCATCTGCGTTCCGTATTGAAAACTCCCGCTCAAGGCAAACGGCTAGGCAAATTCGAATCAATTCGATTCCGCTCCACCGCATACGCCGCCAAATCCGGCCCCAAGAAGGCCACGTACGCGAAGAAAGACCTCATGGACGCGACCACGACCAGCACAAATGCGTACGCTGTTTTCACCACCGAGGCTGCAGCAGAGCACGTTGCCAAAACCCTGAATGGGACCGTCGTCCTCGACCGCCACCTGCGAGTCGACTACCTCGCCCGGCCTCTCCCCATCGACCACAAACGCTGCGTCTTCATCGGCAACCTCAGCTTCGTCAACGAAGAGACTCAACCCACAGACGGAAACGAGAACCGACGACCCACGGCGAAACAACCCGCCGACGCCGAAGAAGGCCTCTGGCGCACATTCGGCAAGTGCGGGGCCGTCGAATCTGTCCGCGTGGTCCGCGACCAAGAAACTCGCGTGTCGAAAGGATTCGCTTACGTGCAATTCAAGGATGAAAACAGCGTAGAAGCCGCGTTGCTTATGAATGACAAGAAATTTCCCCCCATGCTACCCAGGAAGTTGAGGGTGATGCGCGCGAGGAAAACCAAGGTCAAGACGTCGTCCAGACTGCCGTCGGGCGGGAAGTTTCCCAGTAAGAGCTCCTTCGCGAGAGGGAGGGCAGGGAAACCGCTTGTCTTCGAGGGCCATCGGGCGAGCGAGAGCGGCGGTGGCGGTGGCGGTGGCGGCGGGAAGAAAGGCAAACCGCAAAGTCTCACGGATAGAAAGATTGAGAGGAACAAGAAGAGACCGGACTCGAAGCGCGCGAGGCGGAGTGCACAATTCAAGCGCGGGCAGGTGAGGAAACGAAATCAGGGCCAGGGAACGTGATACGTACAGGCGTACAGAACGAACGGACACACACGAGTTGTATATGTGCTTTTGACGGAATTGAGCAGGCATGGGCGCAAAGATGCTGGCTTTCTCCCAGCGGTATGCCATAATTGATGGCAGCGAACTGAGCTTCAGAAATTCAAGCTCGAACTTTTGACGACTATATTTGACTTTCTGTCCATGTCTTGTTGATTCTTTCCCGATCAAGCACCGCACCTCGCATCCAAACCGTCATCCAACTCAGCAGTCCAACCCAGAAGCAAAGGATGTACAGATTAAGCGGTGTGAGACAGACTCCGGAGCCCCAACAGAGACAGATAGGTAGATAGGTAGGTACGAGCGAGCAGAGCAGAGCATATGTGGTCACGTAGGTCAACTGTACAGAGTGTGTATATAAGCCCAAGGCACGTCAGGATCGTCGAATATATCGCATTGATCATGAACGAGATGCTTCCCACCCATATGTACTTAGGGTCTCATTCTCATTGGAGTTACCCTCGCCCTCACCCAGCGCATCGGCCAGCTCTTTAGTACTCAGAGTCTCTAGACTTCCACTCCTCACCTCCTCATCAACCTCCTCATGGACGGCGACGACGCTTCTCTTCTTGACTTTGATCTTGCGTTCCTCATCTCGGAGGTAGGCCCAGACGTCCAGATGGGCCGATCTTTCAGCCCACATTGCCGCGGTTAACTTGAGGCGATCTCTCGCAAGGAGATCAACGCCGTATTCCACCACCAGCATTCGAACGATGTCCATATCGTTTTGGTGCGCTGCGATGTGTAGAGCCGTCATTCCACGGTCGTTTGTTGCTCCCGGATTGGCACCGGCGGATAAGATCCGGCGGACGACGGCGACGGAGTGAGAAGACGCGGCTTTATGGAGCGGTGTCTGATTCGTATGTGTCCGCGTGTCAATTTTAGCGCCATGAGACAGACACAGGTCCACAAGCTCGACGTCGCCCAGCGAAGCAGCTATGTGCAAAGCTCGCCAGCCGTGATAGCCTGTCGTTTCGATTGAAGCTCCTCTGTTGAGTAGATATTCAACAATAGACTTCTGGTTTTCTTGGACTGCGACGTGAAGAGGTGGTTGGCCGTCTTCGTCGAGTGCGTTGATAGAGGCTGGGCTTTTGGCGAGAATGGCTTCGACGGCTGGCAACTCGCCCCTCTCGATGGCTGTGGTGAGTAAGTTCGCGCTGCTTGGATCGGTCTTGCCTTGGGCCTCCCTTTCTGCGGCGCGGAGGTATTTGTGGATGTCATAGTGAGCGGTGAAGAAGGCGACCTCTCGTGGTGTAGAGCCTTTTTTATCACGAGTGAAGAGTTGCGCTCGTTTGAGTTCGGCATCCGAACCATACTCGATAAGCGTTTTCACGGTCCCCATACTTCCGGATCGGACGGCCAGGTGGAGGGGAATATTATCCTTGAAGTCGGAGACGAGAGCATTGGCTCCTCGCTCTAGAAAGAAGTGCACAGTCTCGACGTGGCCTCCTCTCGCCGCTCGGTGAAGCGGTGTCCAGAGTTCGCGTCCTTTGTGGAACATGCTACCACCATTCTCGACGAGGTAGGCAACAGTATCGATAAAGCCACCGGTGGCAGCAAAGTCGAGCGGACACAGGCCCTCCTTATCCTTCACGTGTACAAAAGCACCCGCCAGCACCAGCAATTTCACTATGGGTAGGTAGCCGCGGAGCGCAGCAATGTGCAGGGGCGTCGCCACTTGGCTGTTGGTGGTTGCTACCAATGCTCCTGCCTGCAGGAGTGTGGTGACCATTTCTTCATCGCCCTGTTCCACAGCCTTATGGAGAGGTGTGAAGCCTTTGGGGCCAGGGGAATCAAGCTGTTCTCGTCCATACTGAAGAAGAAGTTTCACGACGGAGAGCTGTCGGTATGACACGGCCAAATACAAGGGCGTACTTTGGCCGTAGTTCACATCCAGCACACTGGCTCCATGCTGGAGGAGGACTTGGGCGGCTTCTTCGTGGCCAAAAAGTGCTGCTTCGTGTAGAGCTGTGCTTCCGTACACGTTGCGTGCATTTAGACAGAGATTAGGTTGGTTTTGCAGGATCAAGATCTTCAGGAGTTCGGAAAGGCCAAATTGGGCTGCCAACGAGATTCCTGCACCACCAGAATAAGCCCAAGCCCACGTTTTCTCCTTCCAGCTTCGGAGGCCAATGGCTCGGAAATCGCGCACCCGGGCCATATTGATCATGGAAAGGCTGTTCGAAAGCAGAGGGACGGCTACATCCTTGATGTTCTCGGCGTTTACCTCGCGGGCGTGATGGCCCCATTCAAGAGCCGCATACTCCAGGAGTGCAAAGTCGTCGAAAGCCTTGGCGAAATCTTCTCGCTTCTTGTATGGTAGATCTTTCATCGAATCAAGCATCAAATACTTGATACAGGTTCTGGTGATAACAAGGTGGGCATCTTGGAAGAGTCCGTGGTTGTGGTGGCGCAGATACTCTTCTAACGAATGATGCACTAGGCGTATGAGCGAGCTCTCGTGATCCACCTCCACGAGTCCGCAACAGCAGTCGACGAGAGTCCTGACAGAGGGGAAGTTATCGCTCTCCAGATCGGTGTCTTCAAGCCGCAGGGCCATGGCATGCTGCAAGTGTGATAGCGACAGTGGCCTCCGGGAGTGAGACAACCACATCAATATCCTAAAGGCAAGATCTCGCCTTGCAACAGAGAGATTCGTGATCCGCTGTATCGTCGATTGGAAGGCATGAGTCAAATCGGTCGAGAGATGGAGTAATGTTCGTTTGACGTCGGCTTTTGTGATTTGATCCAATATCGTCTTGACTTGAAGAGCGGGCAGCAGGAAGAGGCCATTAGCGGTCTTTGTTAACGTGTCAAGGACCTGTGTTCGAAGCTCATCGTCCATCAGATCTTCCGAGTCGGGATGTCCGTCTATCGTTTGGGCGAGGAACCGACGAAGGTCTCCAGCGTCTGCAAGAATTTCGATCGTCACCGGATCGTGGAACTTGCCCAGTAGGTTGAACGCGTGGGGTCTAGTGGTAGCAAGCAGCTTTACCGTGCTCCCAGATGAGGACCTAATAGCGCCAATGACCTCGAAGAATCCTGACCTCTGGCTCTGGCTATCTGCCTCATCGAGAGCATCGATTACGATCAAGCAACGGGTGAAGGTCGCGACAACTCGGCGCGTGATTGCCAACAAATCGTGGAACCACGTCTGGTCTTTGACGGCATTCCTCGTTCGTTGATAAAACTCGGCAACGGCAGAAGGCACGTTTTCGCCATGAGAGCTGAGTTGGCGTAAAAGCGACCTGGCAAAGGCGGAAGGATGCTGTGACTGTTGTTCGGAATAGTCGTAATAGTAGTAGGCTACGGCGATGTCCTGGTCTTTGAATCTGGCTCGGAGGAAATCAACAATATGTGAACATAGTATGGATTTCCCAGCTCCAGGTCCGCCAACACAGAGAAGGTCGTGACTCGTACTTCTGTCGTCGATCCAATCGAGGAAATCGCGATGCTCGAGGAACCATCTTCCCGTGCCTTCAGCCCGTCGTACTTGGAGGTCACGATGCTTGTGTAGTGACGAGACGGGAGCGAGCCAATCCAATATATCCGTAGTCCTTCGTTCCTGTTCTCTTAGCTCCGCGAGTCGTGCAGCTTGGGAGATTTCGTTCATGTCCGCAGCGGTCTTTGCAAGCATTGGAACCAAGGCAATGATGTGCTCAAGTTGGGCGGCGCGCTTGGAAGACTCCTCGGTGGACAAGCCCATCTGAGCAGATAATTCACTTATCTTCTTTGAAACCTGCAGCATTTCTTGTAAGCCTTTCGTGGCATCTTCTGACGATTTCGACAAGAGGTTGAAGCCTTCAATGGTGAAAGCAAACTGGAAGGTCTGGCTGTACCGCCGGAGATTCTCCACCATGTACATGACTTCCCTCTGCTCAAACGGCCATCTGAGCTGATCGATGGCGCGGGCAAATCTGCCGCCATCGGACGGAGGCTTCAGTCGATCACCAATGCGCTCTATCCTCTGCCGACAATCTCTGATGGCTTTCGAGAGAACGGAGTAGCTGTCAAAAGACTTGCCTGCCGCCTTCTCGCTGTTCAAGAAATCCCGCAGGTTGCTGAGGACTTCGCCCAGCAGGAGCAACTCATCGTGCAGTTCTTTGACATTCTTGGCCCGCTCCTTGATGGCATTGACATAGGTTGCTATGGTGCCACCAACCTGTAGAGCGAGGGTAACGAGACCCGCAATACTACTGGCGACGGAGACACCGTCCATGGCCAAGGCGAGAAACGCATGAAGCGGACGAAAGCATGGCTCGTCTCGCAGTCATTAATTATTTGTAGTGTTCGAATGATCACGAACGATTTATAAGTGGAACCTGGTAGTCCTGGTGGTGGCAAGGTCAGCACTTTCATTTACTACTTATTACAAGCACCGCGCCGAAACGCCGGGCCCCCCACTGGCGGCGCCTGAAGCTTACTTAGGCATCCCTAGCATTCGTACTAGTAGCACCCTAGTACTACCTGCCTGGCTGGCTTGCGGCTCGCGCCTTACCTGCCTCGGCAGACCCAACCATCTGGAAGGAGCGCGCCTTGAATACCAACGTCCCGACGACAATTAAACATGAGAGAATGAAAGGCAATGCTTTGTTGGCGCAGGTGCCTTTCGGCTCCATAAAGAGCCATCTTTTTAGCATCCCCGCGGCATTGGTGGTTTTTTGGGTATTTGTTCTCTTATGGGGGGAGCGTCGCATCTTCGAACAAAGTGTTAGGCAGTGTTTTTGGCAACAGTGGGAGCCATGGGTGTGTGGAAGCATCCCCTTTGCAGACTCCGGTACTGACTATGGCAGCCGGCTCACGCTCAACCTCATCATGTCCTCATCGTCGCCGACCCCCAATTGGTGGATCCGCATACATATCCTGACAGACCATGGCCTCTCTCAAGCTTGACTGTCCTCTACACGGACCTGTACCTTGGGCGTTCCTACCGGCTTCTACAAGAGAGACTTCAACCGGACGCGACCCTGTTCCTGGGTGATCTGTTCGATGGAGGCAGAGAATGGGGTACTGCCGAGTCAAGCTCTCCAGAGCAACGATACAAGAAGTATGGGACGCAGTTTTGGCTGAAAGAATACATTCGTTTTTCAAACATCTTCTTGCGCTCATGGTTCAGGGGCTCTTCAGTCTCGTCGGCCGAGCCTGCGGGCCGTCGCCTTCTGGCCTCACTCCCAGGGAACCATGACCTGGGCTTTGCGGCGGGCATACAAATGCCTGTGAAGGAGCGTTTCGATGCATATTTCGGGCCCCTGAACAGAATCGACATTATCGGCAACCACTCATTTGTCCATCTCGATACCGTGTCTTTGAGTGCCATGGATCAGATCGATCCCAAGACCGGAAGTTCGGGGGCAGGAGATGGAAGTGCCGCCGCAACCGCTTCAAGCAAAATCTGGAAGCCAGTCGAGGACTTCCTCACAGAAGCGAGAACTATCAGAGCCAAAGCCATCCAACATACGTGCGAAACCAGATTCAATTGGAAGAGCCCTGCTCCTCGCTCGCTCGTCCCGGAGGTACGACAAGCCGATGAAACCCAATCCTCTCATTCACTTCAAAATCCACTTCACCCAGTCAGCTCGTCACATTTCCCAACAATCATCCTCTCCCACATCCCACTGTACCGCTCAGGCGAGGCCAATTGCGGACCTATGCGAGAACGAGGCTCGGTCATCCCGCTACAGGCAGGGTACCAATACCAGAACGTTCTCACGCCACTGATCTCCCAGGACATAGTCAAGCACCTAACTGCCGAGGAGATCACCATGATCTACTCAGGCGACGACCACGATTACTGCGAGATAGAACACAACGAATTTACCGGTCGGATCAGAGAAATCACGGTAAAGAGTATGAGTTGGGCCATGGGCATCCGCAAGCCGGCCGTCCAACTCCTCAGCCTGTGGAACCCCGTCGACGTAGAGAAAGCCATGTCCGGGGACCCGAATCTCGCGACCCCAAGGGACACAGTACAGAACCACATGTGTCTCCTACCCGACCAATTGAACATCTTCATCCGCTACGGCCAAGCGGCAGGGCTAACGCTCTTCATCCTCCTCCTGAGCGCGCTTCGATACAACCCCTCAGCCGCGTCGGCTCAGGCGCAGCACGAGAAATCAGAACCCCTACTCCCGACGTCTGAATCCCGCCGCCACGAATCAAATAGATCCAACAGCTCCTGCGTCCAGAGCGGCGGGACCTCACGCTCACACTCACACCTCTCCACCCGCAAACCGGGCTACGGCAACGTCCCCGCCTCGTCACGCACGGCCTCGCCCTCGCCCTCCAAACCTCCCTACATCGAGCACGCCCGGAACGCGTACCACGCCGGAACCGAGGATCTTGCCGGCGACCATGACGACGACGACGACTGGGGCATACCCAAGCACATGGTCGCGATGGTGAAGCGGAGGGATATCCCGCCAACGACGAGATTTGCGTACTTCCGCCGTGCAGTGGGGCGGACTGTGTGGCCAGTATTGGTGGTTTACATGTGGTTGCTATGGCACGGATGAAGTGTGCGAGGGCTACGGTGGGCAGATATTCTGTACCAACAAATCCTATACAGTACCAACATTAGCCTCGCTCGACGTGACAATGAAAGGGCTGACAGACTAAATGCTGGAAACGACAAAGGTCGTCTGTGAATCAATTCATCGCGTGCTTTTACTTTTCGCCAGTAAGATTCTACCAGCTAGGTAATCCTAACTTCAAAGCAACGCTTGTTGCCTTGAGCAGAGTCTCCGACTCTCGGGGGTTCGTGAAACCTGCTTGTTGGTTCCAATCAACTTCAACCACAGGCTTCCACAAGAAGCCAACCCCTGCAGCCTCGTGCTGTGTGCCTAGGGCTATTTCAACAGGTAGTCATACATCAAATGTCACCACCACCAGGAGCTCTCACTTCTTCCCGTTTTTGGACGCATCGCTCGGGCAACACATCTTACTCCCAGCGCATGCATCACTGCAGTCTAACAGGCACACCGGCTGTCCTTCACTCCTCAAACTCGCAGTCTTGCTGCCGTTGGCGTTGTTTTTGGGTGTTGCTGACCCGCTGCCATTGCCCGCAGCACCCGGCGCACCATCATCGTCGCCTGCCCCGGTAGGAGAATGTGGGTGAGGTGCCTCAAACTCGGGCTGGATCGTCGAGCTATGAATGCCATAGCCATGCAGACAGCTTCGAATCTCACGGGCGAGGTGCATGTAGCTGGCTGATCCGGTACCTTCAACCTCGCAGTCAACTTTGACGTGGAGACTGGCCACGAGTTTCGTATCGCTGAGTTGCCAGACGTGCAGGTGATGTGCTTCCATTACCCGTGGGAGTGATTCAATGTCAGCGGTAATCTCGTCGATGGACATACCCACGGGGACCGCTTGCAAGAGGATACGGCCGGCAGCTCTGCAGAGGGGTATGGCACTGGCGAGGATGATGATTGTGATGACGAGGGAGATAGCAGGATCGAAGTAATATCGTCCGGGGAAAGTGGTAAGCCAGATGATCAGCGCAGTCACTATAACGCCAATGTTTCCGAGGGCATCACCCATGACATGGAGGAAGACGCCGCGCATATTCAGATCACCGTGAGAGTGACCATGTCCACCATGGCCATGACCAGATCCTGAGCCGTCATTCTGATTGTTGTGGTTATGGGACGCATGGTTGTAATCGAGGCTCTTCTTGCGGTTAGTTATACTACCATAACCAGAGACTCGATTGCTTCTAGCAGGTGAGGCGTGCTGATCTTCCGCGAGGGTGTTGGAACGATCGCCGGGCGAGTCCACGTCGATCAACAGGGCATCTTCTTCACCAGACTCAGATTCGGATCGTTCCTCCAGTCGCGCAGCTTGGATAATATCCTGGCGGAACGATGCTGGATGGATGTGGATGTTGTCGACGGAGCCGAAACCTCTCCCAAAAGAGCCGGACGTTCGGCGTCGGTGTCGACCATGAACCTCGCCATTGGTAGACTTCCGGTGGTTCGTCTTGCTGGCCCTAGCCGAGATAGTGGCATCCTCTTCATCCGCCTTCGTAAACGCTCTAGAGTCCGAGGACCTGTACCCAGCAACGCGAACTTGCGGTAAGACATCCTCGATATTGCCATGCTCATCTGTAATCTTGTGTGTTTCGCCATCTGCGTGTGCATGGCCGTGACCTTCTTCGGCGGCTCTTATGGGATTGCCGTCGTGCGATTGCTCCTCCCCGCCATGACTGTGGCCATGCTCGTGGAAGAGGAACAGGCCAAGGATATTTGATCCGAGCCCTAGGCAGCCAACTATGAGGACAAGCTTGGGGTTGCTAACCTTCTGAGGTTCGACAAATCGTTGGATCGCTTCGAGGAAGATGGACATGCAGAGCGCAACCAGGAAAACTCCGTTCACCAGCGCACCCAAGGTCTCTGCTCGTTGCCAACCATAAGTGTACGTCTTCGAGCTTCCGGTGTTGGCGACACGGACTGCCCATAGTCCCACGCATAGGGACAGAACATCGTTCAGCATGTGAAAGGAATCGGCCACCAGGGCGAGGGAGTGTACAGCATATCCTGGAGACCGCGTTAGTGGCGACGCCATCAGCACCCGATGTGGAGGCAACCCAAGACTGACCGCAAATCAATTCAATCAGGAAAAACACAGCATCTATTCCCAGTAAAATACATATTCTCTGTGTCTTGGTGAAGCCCATCCTGTTGGTGGTGCGGGGTGCCTGCGCGCAAACGGGCGCGCAGCACTCGTTGACTGTCTCAGTCGATGTCGTGTGGTGAGATGAAATGCGTCGGTGTGGGCTGAAGTACGCCTGTGGAGGCTTCTGAACAGCCTCTGTTGGTAGACTGTCGTGATAGCAACGTGTGGTAGATGGTACAGACGGAGAAGAGGAAAGAGGAGGAGATGATGAGAGAATTACGGGCGCGGATTTCTCCTCGTGGCAATCGGAATGGCGCTGGGAGTCCCAGCAACATGATGGCAGCGGCGGCAGCGGCAGCGGCGGAGGAGAAGCGGCGGCACCTGGCAGGTCATGTGACCGGCTCTCAGCTTGCGTCATGGTCTTCCTGGTCCTCAATTCTCATTTCTCATTTCATCCTCATCCTCATCTCATCCTCACCTCGTGACTTGCTCACCGAACCTTCACCCGGCTCTCAACCCACGGAAGACTGTCGACTATATGGCACTTCCCACTGATCCAAGACGCCCTGTATGCTCAGCACCGTCACCGCAACCGCAGCAGCCCCCAGTGAAACTCGGTCGGCTTCCATAGCACAATTGTGACACATGTCGATGCCACTCTTAGCACACAATGCGGTCCCTTGCCGGCAGCGGAGGCTTGTTGCATCCATGTCTGTGCCATTGGTATTTGCTGCAAAATCTAAGGCGCTCACACCGATCCCGCACGGTGGGCTCTGCTTGCTTGCTCTCATTTTGTGCTCGGATGCATTTGTCAATTACCTTCGCTGCTCGGTAACACGTCCATGGAGAGAATTAGTTCGATGACCCTGCCGCGGATGCGCATCATGCTACCAGTTGGAGGAATCTCTCCCGGCCAGGCGTCTTGTCTTCCTTTGCCTTGCCCTCTGGTTATGCTGCTCAACGGTGGGCCTTGTAACGCAGACGGCCGCCATCGGCCAGAGAAAGACAGCCCGACCAGCAGCATACCAAGTTCGGGAAGGGTTTGCCTCCTCTCTGTAGCCCATCCCACATCGCCTCAGAAACGAGGCCAGCATCACACACATGCTATCTAGGAAACTTCGCTTCACGGTCACCAAGGATGACCGTGAGAGCCTACAATGAGATTTTGCAGAGTGGCCAAACCTCCTTGTGCGTTTCTGGGCAGCGGTGTTTTTGAATCTAGTAGGTGCCTGGTTGAAGTTTTCATTGCCGATGTGACCATTTCTATCGAGTACATTGCCGACGCGGAGCCATTCCCACGCAGCCATAAGGAAATCTATCGTCGCTCCAGCTCCGTATTGATACAAACAAGACAAGTCGTCCGGCCCGGGGTATCACTGTTCATGTGCATCATCGACCATTGCCCTCTCGCATGCTCTACGCCCACATTCGTCACCCATCGCCGCCTCACAATCCACCACACTCGGTCCGACCTCACCAGAATGCCTCTCCTCGCTCGACGGTGCGAGACGCTCCCACGAACTTAGGGCCTCTCCCAGCATTGCTCGCACTGTCATCCGGCACCACCGTAGCTGCCGAATCAACTACCTCTTGCGACCTGGCAATCGGAACCCTCGCACCACCCATGCCCAAGTAGTATTGGTTGCCCGAATCGTCCACCATAATCTCGGCCACGGTGTTCACGCGTACGCCAGGAATGGGCTGCTGCGTCAAAGATACACCTGCGACGCTGCCTGACAGGGTATGCATACGGCTGCCACCCATGGTAGAACCAAGGACTGGTCCCGTGCCTAGCGCGGTAGTTCTGCCTCGAGGGCCAAGCAATTTCTCACTGCGCTCATTCTCCTCCTCCCGAAGGCGCTTCTGCGTCCCGTAGTTCCACATGCCAACGTAGTCGATCTTGGAGACCATCTGCACAGCGGTGTCGAGCATAGATCGGATGACTGTGCGGTCGAGGAGTGACTGGCCAGTGGTTTCCGCGTCGGTGAGCTCGCCAACCTCGAGAGACTCATTCTTTGCGAGGACTTCGTTGATGCCACCATGGACAACAGAGAGCTCGTAGTGGATGCGACCCGTGTCAGCAAGTTGGAGCTTATAGTCTGCTTCTTGGCCGGGATCGAACGTAGGTTCGTAGGCCAGCCACAGCTTCCTATCATCTGCGTGGACTTTGAACTGAAGATTCTTCGCCTCCGTCACCTTGAGTGCAATGTCCTTGCCGTCGGGTCTGTTGCTCGGGTGATGGCTGACTCGCTTTACGATGACATTTCGGATCTTGAATTCGCCATCGTGGGGCGGCCGGAAGTGGAGCATGATCTTCTTTCGGTCGGGCAAGACATAGAGTGACTCGACGAAGGTGTTGACACTGTGAGCGACCGTCTCCGGAGGGTCAGACCACTCCAGAGGCCCTGACAATGCCGCAGACAGGTCCCAGATCTGACTTGGGACGTGAATGCTGATCGCACCCACGTTGATCAGGCCTTTTCGTAAGCCATAGCGACCTGTCTCGTCGACTATGATCTGAAAATTCTCGTTGGACCGGCTCTGGCACTGGAATTCATAAGTGACAGATAGCGAGCTCGGGGTAGGATCCCAGAGCTTGAGGTTGCCGCCCCTGCCAGCGCCCTTTGTCTCAAGAGCACGATCGATATCGGCACCGTTGGCCGTCAATATCTTGGTGAAGCTGGAGAAGGTATGGCCGGATCCACGGGAGTCGAAGTAGGATTTCCAGTCCTCGACGCTGTGGTAAGTCTTCTCGAGCACCTGTTGTCCAGGCGAAACAAGAACTTGCCCAATTTGGATTTCGAAGTTGAGCTTCCCCTTGAGAAGTCTCCCGACCTCAAACACTGGTTGCAAAAGACCGACAAGGTTGTAAGCCTGCTGGTCTCGAAGATTGTCCTCTACAATTTCGGCATGCTCTTGCGCCAGAGGTGTCTTCTTCTTCAGCTGCTTTCTCTTCCACTCGCTCATCTCTTCGGCCTTTGGAGAGATGGATTGTGGTTGAGCAACCGTCGGGGTCGGACCGTGCGCCTCCTCGATTGCTCGTCTTCTGCGGGCCGCTGCTTCTTCTTTAGTCTCCTTCTTTGCCGGTTTCTTGGGAGGTTTGGCAGGGTTTCCGGCTTGCTGGCGCATGGTCGAATGTGTCTTCGGGGGTGTTTCTTCCGCGGCTTTCTTGTTCTTACCTGCCATAGCTGCCATTGCAGCCATGGCTCCTTGTACGGATCTCTCCCTCAAAGCGGCTTGATCAACCTTTGGTATTACTGTGGTGACCCACCCTGCACCTTCGTCACTAAACTTCAAACGGGTGTTACGGGATCGTCCAGAGCTTGGAGACTGTGAAGTAGTACTAGATCGCGTATGTGGTTGAGACAGCATATCAGTCTGCAATAGGTCTCCGCTCGCATGCTGTGAGTGTAGGGCATCGATATGAGAGCCAGCAGCTCGCGTTAGAGGAATAATAGACTCAAACCCTGGTGGAATGGCAGGAGCTCGAGATACCGTCTCCGGCACGAGCGGCACTATCGACTCGAAGCCGGGAGGCACAACAGGAGCTGCACGACTTGCAGTAGCCGGTACTCGGACGTCGATGAGATTCCTATTACCTGCTCGGGGTACATTCGCTCGAGTGTCACGACCCCTCGAGGATCTCCCCACCGGTGCAGCGGCACGAGGGCCTGCATGTGCTCCTCCTCGATGACCACCTCGAGGAGTAGCTCGTGTAGGAGCTGGATTGGGCCGTGGTTGATCAGTGCGGGTGTTGTTTTGGTTTCTGCCGCGATATTGGTCATTGGCACGTCTACGCTGACCTTGTCTGCGCTGCTGACCTCCTCGGCCACGGTGGTCCCGAGCTGGTTGTGGGGATGATCGATATGCATTGGGATCAAACACAGGTCTCTGGAAAGGCAGTGATGGTGGACTTTCTGGGTTCGTTGCTAGTCTTTCCGTAGGAGAAGGGACTTCATGTGACTCCGCTGAGCTTTCCGGCTGCATATCGATGGGAGCGTGGCCGTCGAAGAGGTCCTCTGGTCGGGGGCGAGGGCTGCCAGCCATTTGTTCTAGTAGGTCTGCACTTTCGTCGAGGCCCTTTGTTCGGAGGCGAGGACTTTCAGCCATTTGTTCTAGCATGTCTGCGCTTCTATCGTTGGCGAGTTGTTCGATTCTGGTGGCGGGGTGCTGTCTTGGAATGGTGGCGGCAACAGCGTCGTCCTCCAGGTTGTACAGCAGAGGCTCAAACGCCTGCGTAGACATTCTGCTCGCGAGCATACTCTCTTCTTCCGAGGCGTCAATGAGGGTGGTGTTGTTATTCTTAACCCGAGAAGATGATAAGAAAGATTGGGGCTTGCGGCCAGGCCTCGACACATCCATCAGATCTTCTTCATCTGACAGTTGAATGAGCGGAGCTGATATGGCTGGTTGGGCGATTGAGGGAGCAGCTTTCCTAGTACGGGGAGGCGGCTCATCGTCATCACTATCAGAGTGCTTCAAGACTCTGCGGCGGCGAGGCGCTCCCTGTTCCACTGGTGCCTCCGGGGCAATCTCAGGGTTCGCGGAAGGGACGATATTGTTCGTCCACGCCGTAATTCTGTCATTCTCGGCATCCTTCACCGTGCCTGTATCACTATTGTCCGCGGAGGCCGGATTGGACGTGACAATGGGAATCATATTCTTAGGATCTCCAAAACTCGCGTATTGTTGTCCATCCCAGATCTTCGACGCCTGGCACTGAGCAGTATGCGTAACGCCGAGGTATTGCAGGTTGTCAGGTATTTCCAGAAGTCGCGTCCTTGAATCGAAGCAACGAAGCTCACCAAGCACTTTTCTAAAGAGGGTTTGCTCCTGTCGGTTGACAACGACACGGTCGTAGGAGAAGTGACCAGGCACCATGCTGACGTACTGTAATTTAGAGTCCTGTTGGTTGGGAGGCCAGATGAGGAGATCGCCAGTTGCACGGAGCGACATATTGCTAGTCTGTGCTGCGAGAGTCTCCTAGGGCAAAGTATCAGCAACAATGTCTGCAAAAGCGATGAAAGCGTACCAGTAAAGGCTCAAGCCTCACAAGCTTCTCATAGGCCAGCTGCATATTGCCTTGAAAGATTCGATAGCGCTTCTCGGCTTCTTCGGCGAAGAGCGACGAGCCAGTCAATTGTGCGATTTCTTTGGCATACATAGGCGGAAGTATGCTGATATTTCCATTTCGTGGCTTCCAGTAGGCAGTCAGATGCTGCATTGGCTCAAGAGCGTCTCCATCCGATGATTCGGTGTCAGAATCGTACTGCAACAGGACCCGATCCGCGGTAAGGTCTTCTGGAATTAGATCTTCTATGACCGTGCCCTGCAAGGGCCAGATACGAGGCTCATCGTCCAAGGCGGGCGGAGCTGACAGCTGATACTCGATGTAGCCGGCCATACGGGTCAGGAAATCTCGCATTGTCTGGTTGTCGTCCTGGTCAACTTCGGCACAGAAAGCCTGGAAATCACCGTTAGCAAGATCCATGGGAGCCAACATTACCGGAAATGTGAGCAAGCACACACCTGTTTAGCAGCGTCGAAGTAGAAGAAAGGTGCTGTGCCCGGGTCATCGTGGGCATCACTGCATCAGAAGATCAGCACAGCTCACCGTTGTCGCCAGGCGGGCGGCCAGGGCGCGGGTAACATACATGTCAGCTTGGATGAGTTCATCTGCCTGAACCATACGTTATCATCTGAATTGGCTGATCTGGGTTGAGGAAGAACTCACTGCTTGCTTACTGAATTCGTACAAGGATGCCACAATGATAGTCTTCTTAGACGCCATTTTGGTCGCCATTCCTGCAAAACTGCACAGTCTCAAGGACGGTGCTCTTGCCTGACTGACGACCTGGGTGAGAGGACCTGGGAGACTCAGGAAAGGATAGAGAACTGTGTTTGCTCAAAGCGAGAGCAAGCAAGAATTACTGGGAGGACCGGTAGACCAAGAACCATCTCCCGAAGACAGTTAGGCGATGAATGGTAGTGGGTTGGGTAAGAGGAAGAGGTGAATCGGAGAAAATATTTTCCGAGGGCTTCCGTGAGGGGTACACGGGGTATCACAGCCTCGCGACGCACGTGACCTTTTTCTTCACTGCTCGGTCCTATAAGACGCCGATGTGAGGATTCCCCCTCAAAGAGAAAAGTTACACACGCCTGGTTATTTACCGACGTGTTCCAGCAAAGCATTCACAGAGCAGATGTGTGAGCTGGTCTTGGAAAGTTACTTTGTGCAGTTTGTCGTTTGTCATCCGACGGTCCACTGTGGCAATTGTGATTGCTGCAACAGCTCATGAATTTGTGTGGGCGGATCAAACCAGCACCTCTGTCGCTGTCACCCTGTACACACAAAAGCTCAGGCGGGCTTCCGCAAGCACCAAGTCTCCCTTGTGCTGCTGTTTGGGATCCTGATGTTTGACCCTTGGAAGGCAGGAGTATGTATTAGATAGCCCGCTTTCTCATCTATGTCCTGGTCATAACTTCGTGTAGTCATCAAGCTCCGGGCACAATTCAATATCGGCGTAAGTGCCTTCACTTGGCCACTTTGGTCGAATCCTTTCGTCTGTGTTTTGTGAGCTTGAGAGGACTGCGGCTTCTCTTCCCGTCCACTTCGTTGGCTGTGTGTGGCCGCGAGGCAACGCTATTTCTCGAGTCTTCTGCTTGAGACGATAGGGGACCGGGGTGATGGCGGTGGACAACATCTTCAATGTTCATGACCCACCGCATTCGCCCTGTCACCTCAGCCATCTCCTCCAGCTTCTGGTCCACTGCTTGGTCGTTGCGGCTGGCATTTTGTTGGAGGTCGGATACTGCACTGTCAATCTCATGCCTGTAGGCCTTGAAATTCGTGGACAACTTTCGGTTGAGATCCTCCAGATGGGCAATAGTCTGTCGCTGCTGTTCGGCGATTATTTCCAACTTCTTCTGCTTTTCAAGATCTTCTTCCTTTTGTCGTAGAAGCGTACTCACTTCACTCCTGATCTTGTCAAGTCCAGCCTGGTGGCGATTATAGTCCACTTTCCGACAATCGACAATGGTTTCATACTCTACCTCTTTCTGAGTGGCAAGAGCCTTCGCCTGATGGGCCTGGTTTCTCCATACCTCCTCGTTGGAGATTGCAGCCGCCGCTTGGGCTTCAGCTTGGGTGGTCCTCATTTTCTCTTTTCTGAGTTCTTCCCGTAGCTCCTCGACTTGCCGTTCTCTTCTCGATAGTTGCCGAAGTGTCGCTTCATGAGATTGCTCGTAGTTACTCGTCCGGTCTTGCAGGGATTGGTTGCGTGTCTTTAAGGTCTCGGTCTGTTTTTCTGATTCCTCTAGGCGTGTCGTCAGAAGTTGCCTCTCCCGCCGTAGTCTGTCAATGTCGCCCTGAAGTCTCTCGATAACTCTGCCTGATTTGCCAGTGCCAGCGTGCCCAATGGCAGATGACCAGGGTACCGCTTCGGGAGGGGGTGACTCGGAAGAAGACTGAACTAAGACCACGTCAGCGATCTGCCAAAGGCGCCCGTCGAGATCGAACCGTACCTGAGCGCATCATAGAGGCACTGGAGACTCGACCAGAAGTCGGGCGCACCCCATCCAGCTGACTTTGCTCCTTAAGCACTCCATTGGAGTCGGACATTGTTGGAGTCGATGGGATGGGAGAACTGTTGAAGAGGCGTGATTTCTTCCTCATGGCACGCCCTGGTCGGTCCAGCGTGGTTTCCAAGCAGACAGGAGACGTGCCCAGTGAGGTTGTATCGAGGTGTGAATGAGACCGACAATGGCGATTGCGGCTGCGCTCTGTGGCAGGGTTGGATGTTTCCGGAATACGCGGAAGGTGCTCTTGACTGTAACAACGCAGATACGAACGCGACGAACTTGCGGCTGGCTCCAGATAACATAAAGCAGAGAAAAATCCACAGAAATAATGTGCTGATACTCCTTACCCACGCTGAGGTGACGGCATATTATTTGTTTGAGATCGGCCTTTAGGTTAGTGGAGAAACAGCTTTGGGTGGGCAACGGCCAGGGCTGACCAGGACCGCGCGTTGTCGATAGGAAAGCCTGGCTCATCTCACGCGTTAATTGTTCTCCTTAACGAATGGGAAGGTGGCCAGTAAGCCCCCGGCCAACGGCTGTCTCTGGCCGGCTTCCGGGGCTTGTTGAATCCTAAGCCGCTTCCAGAACAGCCCGTGCGAGGATCTCCACGCTAACGCCAGGGGAGAGAAAGACGCGTCCCGGAACAGTGACGCACCAGTCCAAATGTCAGATTAAATTCACAAAACCCAGCGACCATTGACTAATTTGACGAGAGCTGGCCACTCCATCCATCATCGTACAAGGACTTCAGCCTAAGGGAATTTCTGAGGACAGAGTGCCATTGACGACAATCTGTATTTATTAATTGCACAGAACGAACTTTTCACAGGATAACCAGAGAATCTGTATAGCGCCTCGCTCTGTGACCAGAAACCTCCTCTTCCCAAAAAGTGCCACGTGTCTCCCTCAACTCAAGAACATTACGGCAGCGAGTACGCCCATCGCCAAAGCAGCTGAGCTTCCAAGCTGAACTGCACCGTCTGAATCAGGAGCACTTGTTGTAGCCGCAGCTGTTTGAGCTGCGGAGGTGGAGCTGGGCTGGTCGCCAAAGTTGGCAGACGAGGCAGACGAGGCAGAAGAAGTCGAGTGTTCGGTGACAGCGGGAGTCAGACTGGTGCTGGTAGTCCGCGAGAGCGTTGCAGAGCTATAGGTGAACCACAGATCAGTCTCCGCCAAGTTGGCACTGCTTGATTGACTTTGGACTCACCTGAAGGTCGCGTTGCTGGCAATCAGCGTACTTGACCCAGCAGATATGATCGTAGCGCCTGTGGTCGCCAGAGGCACCGTGGCGTTGCTCGCAGTTGTTGTTGTGCTTGTATCCTCCGCCGAGGTTGTCGATGTGCCACTCCCACCAACGATCGAGAATTGTCCGCTGTAATTGATCGAACCTTGGCCTTGGGTAATCTGAAGTGCGTAGTCCCTGCAATTTAATGCCCTAGGTTAGTACCTATACAATACGGCCGGATGTAGTCAAGGACATACGAAGCCGTGGCCAAACTCTCGGAGACGTTCCAGACAAAGAAATTCTCCTCAACGCCGTCTGCCAATGTTGCAATCGTCTTCAGAGCATTCGAGTCGCCTTCTCGAAGAGTTATCGTGACGGGAGATCCATCGCCACCGCCCCAAGTGATGTTATATGATTCCCCTGCATTTGCAGCAGCCGGAACGGATGTGAATGCAATCTTCGTTTGTGCGAGTGCGTATGTGAAGAGCGATGCGCCTAGGAGGAGGAACTTTGTAGATAACATGACTTCCAACTTTTCGAAACGTGAGGTGGGACAGAACAGATAGATCAGGGCTTGAGCAGCCGAGCTGGCAGCGACCTGGATAGAGAATGTCGAGATAGATGCGTGTCGCGTCCACGATCAGTACAACAGCGAAAGTTTTTAAACGAGTGAATAAAACGAATGTGCAGCGAAGTCACGTAGGGCTCTGCTGGAGCTGGTGGTACACGAGACTGAAAATCACCTGAACAACAAGAAAACGCAGTCGACAACAGGACGACGTACGAAGCACTCGATTCTCGCAGAACATCCATTTCGCCTCACCATCATGGGAAATTTTCGCTTGCCTCCGACGGCCCGAAGAGAAAGTCGTTGCCCCCAATGTAGCGAAAAGCGCCAGACATTCTTCGGGAGGCTGTCGTAGGCAGCCAATGGCCGATCGGGGTGCCAGACAGGCTTAACCAGTTTTGCACTGGCCTCGTCTCGCCGGTCCCATATGCAATTTCCATGCTCCTTTCGATTCTCCACAGCTTCCAGATCAGCAATCACCATTCACCAGATGTTGGATCTCCAGACCCGACAGGACAAGGCATTCAGCAAAAGAGCATTGGTAAGACATGTCGCTTATATCAGCAATTAGAGTTGGGGTCCTCTCACTTTCACAATTTCTCTCGTTCGTAATGCTGTACGGGACAGTAGAATTTGCTGTCACTTCCGCGTGGTGAAACACACAGCATTTTGATCACGTCTGTCTATGCGGGCGTCCTGCCCCACAAGGCTTCCCGTCCGTGACAGAGTCGAGCCACTGCACTGCACCGTACTGCGGAAAACGATTTCTAGCCGTTCGAGGTACGACCGGTCGCGTTGAGACTGATATCGAGAGTCCGGAAAGCGCCGTGACTGGCACCTCTTCGCCTGCCGGGGTGCGAGCTTTCCACGTCAGAGCCTTCTGTAATAGCGGGACCACGGATCGCGGCGAAAGATCTCGAAGCACGCCTCCAGACACACCTGCTGCCAATGTATGTGTCAAAGGGACCTCGCCGCGCACTTGTCCTTGAGGATATCCATCGGGATGGAACAGTGTCAGGTTGGCAGGATTGAATTGGGCATACGTCCCAATCAGGTTTGCAGCTGTTGGCCACTGAGAGACCTCATGAGGGGCAACCCCCATGAAGAAATCGATGCAGAAGCTTGTGGCCAGGGGAAATCGGTCGACTAGGACCGTGATAGACCATTGTTTGTTGAGGTTGTTCACACTGAGATGCCGTGCGAGATCAAGTGAAACATTGGCGAAGGACTCCGCTAAATCCATGGATCTGCCCCTGATCCCCTCTGATGCACGCCGAACAGTGCTGTTAGAGGACGGGCCGTAGAGTGAGTTGACTACCGCTCGTACATTCGCAGCTAACTGATCCGGGTTCATTTCCCAGTCCGGTAGCTCAGGGTAGCTGTAGCCAAATGTTGTCGTACTGCGGACTTCGTTGGAAGTAAACATTGTGCTGCCGTCATCGGAATGAAACGGAGCAAGTGCTGCCGCGTGTTAGCCGCCGTGTTTTGTGCAGTTTGCGTTACACTGACTGGTAGCTCCCGAATCGACAAACCCAACAGGCTCGTAGTACGATCCGTATGCATTAACGGTCGGCTCCATGTAGCTGTCCGGATACAGCGCTTGCCACATGGCAAACAAACGATCAACGTTAGCGTGATGCAAGTAGAAGACAGGATCAAAACCTGCAACCTCTGGAAATTGCATGTGACCATATCCTCCAATGCTGTTGTGGATGCTGTTGTGAATGGTTTCGATGTTGTTACCTGTCACCCAGTGACCGCCAGGCCAAGTACACGAGAATGCCGTATAGTCTGTCACGGATGTAAACATCTGATACACCAGTGATTGGATCCTGGCAACCTGTATCAGCATAGCCTACGCCGGAATCGGGTACCGCGTACTCACGCAGGGGCATTGGCCAATAAAGCTGCAGTTGCCGCACTCTGATTGCTGGACCTGGTTGTTTGGCTCCACCAGCGAACAGTTTGCGAGAAGTTGGCCATCTAGAGTTCCCAGGTCAGTGCAACGATCTAGGGTCGGGGAATCGCCTCAAATATACCGGGTCGGAAAGGGGAAAGCCGTTTCCTGCAGCATCGGACTGGAAGACGTATTGGTATAGGGGATTGTCCATTGTCTGCCACCCTGTAGGCGTATTAACCGTGATTTGTGGTTCGGCGACGACATCTGGTAACACCGGGTGGACTGCCCAGTCCCAATATGGATGCCGCAAAGTGAGTGAAGCGTTCACATATTCATCGCGCTGGTCTTCAGGATAAGCGATCGCAATATCTTGAGCATGCTGCCAGATGAGTTGCTAGAATCGGTCAGTCACGATTGTGGGGTATGAATAAGAGGGAGTAAAGGGAAGTGAGCCGGAGTTGAGGCGAGGAATAGGTGAAGCCGGGTTGTCGTGGTGAGAGCTACCTCGTACAATGCCATATAGGGTCTATGCCAGGTGGGAAACGGAGTAGAAGCGTGCATGCAGAATCCGGGATAGCCACCATTGCCTGCGACTCCGTCCCACGAGATCTGGGGAAAGCCATGAATTCCTATCATCCGTCAGCGCCATACTGAGCAATGCGGGACTGACCACAGACCTGCAATCTGGAAGTAGGAGAGCGGGTCGGATTGGTTGAGAAGTTGGAATTCTCTCAGGGCAAGGATATACAAGTGGAAAGCTGGGCCGGAATTTGCAAAGTCGTGTATCTCATATCTGAGGGGTCGTTCACCGTTGGAGCCGATCCCTCCCCAAGCACCGGTGATCTGAAAAGCGGTTAAACAATCAACGAGAAGTAAGAGAGAAGAGAGAATGAAGGTTGAGCGCTCCTTGCGCTCAAAGGTAAAGAGCATGGTCAAACGTCCTGGGTCCGCAGTCTGAAATAAGAGTGAGAGAAACACACTGGGCGGGTGCGCTTTCTTCATAAAGCAGGAGCCATTGAGACGTAGTCACCATTCCAATTCATCATGCCCTCGACTTCAGCTGGGATTGTTTGTCGTAAGATGCGGATTGCCATGCTCTAGCACCGCTCACCGTTATGCTGGGCCCAATGACTCGGGCAGGTGCATCCGTCGCCTCACATCGTGACGGTAGTGCAAAGGAGCCGTGCGGTATTCGTTCCAGAAGGCAGTATCCACCGTGCGCAACATAAGTATCAGAGCAGTCCGAATAAGCCCACCTTCTCTTCGATCCTTCTGCTGGCTGCTTCTTGCTAGTGACTGGCAAAACACCAGGATAGGTATAAAGAAACGCTAGCGTTCAGACGAGGTATGTGCCGCAAAGATGTTTGAGGAGCTTTGCCCCAGAATGCATTCGCCGGGACGTCCTGGAAACCAGGCCTGTTCGACATGGTGTGGCGGGCGCACAGCGTGCACAAGTAAAGGGCTTCTCGGTTCCAGAGGACACCCATCGCTAGTAGTTCCAGCACGGTGTGCATATCTAATAGCATCTACGGGATAGGGTGGCCGATATCAATATCTTCAGCCATGTCAGAGTATGACGAAGAGTCGCAAACCGGGCCCAACAATGTAGATGCGTGTCACACGGGAAGCAAATGAGCAACATTGCGACGGAGGAAGAGGACGCAAGCTGTTTGAGTTCATCGCTGCTTGGCTGCTTGGCCCCTGCACCCGGGACCCTGCGCGATTTCATCATCCTGCAGCAGCCCATCGCAAGAGGCTTTAGGCGAGGGAGGCTGTCGGCGCGGGTTTCATCGGCTTGCGCGGAGGACCCTCGAGAAAATCACGCGTATCAGTAGTATATTCAACCTTTTAGCAACACCAAGCTAAGTACTTGATTCCATTTCTTCTTCTCAGCCCGTTACTAGAATTGCTCCTTACTGCACCCACCTACCTCTTTAAATCAAGCGCGACTCAAACGGCGGACGCCCTGAGGAGAAATTCCAATATCCGCACCTGCACCGCTTCAACCGTTCGCCATGGTTGAATACACTCCTCCGCCGGCGGACCTGTCCCACCTTAACCCGATTCAAAGATATATGCAGAAAGGAGAGCTTGAAGGTCGAGATTGGGCGTATCTCTTAATTTTTGTCCTGGCGTACCTCGCAGCAAGGCCCGCCATTCAGCGGGGCATCAAGTGGTGGATGGCCGACGAAGAACTGAAAGAAGGCGAACGGGCGCAGGCAGAATTTCTACGATCAAAGGCGAAGGTCAGCCCGGATACGATACGAGGAAGCAAATCACAGGAAACCACCGCGATACCAGAAGGCTCTGGCGATACGACAACTGGAAGTAGCTTGGACAACAAAGGCAAAGTAAAGAATCGCAAGGCCAAGGACAGGTCACCAGCAGACATCTTGCTCGAATGGGACGATCAGCCAGAAAGAAAGCCCGCGGACGGCGACAAGGCAGACGTGGTGGCATGGATGAATAGATGGTCAAATGACGAATGAGCAAGGAGAGAGACTGGACGGTTCTGCCGTCGCTCCCATACACATCATCTCGAGACCCTGGTCCCTCAGAAGATCCGGCCCAATCTCTGAGGCTGCAAACGTGATGCACCTAGTCGCGGGCTATCCGAATGTAAGGCATCTGAGACAACGATTGACAAGAGGCTTTGCCTTGGTCAACGGGCTGTTGAGCGAAGTACGTTGGCTAGGCTATGCCGTGGACAGTAGCCACCACGAGGTTCTATGTTCTGGCCGGCGTCATCTCACGAACAGGTCGAGGAGGTGCGACAGCGGGTCCAAGTACTTAGCAGCTCAAATACGGCCGCGCTGGCTCTGTAGATCCGTTCACTGTGACCATTCTAAAAGGTGTGTTCCTGGCAAAGCTGTAGTTGTGCTTGGCAAGGCCACGTTCACAGTGACAGGGGTCAAAGGCTTGGTGTTGGAGAGGTCACGTATGCATTGACCTCCTCCAACGGTCGAGTAATTCTAGATTCGCTGTTCCCTCTACATAGCATTCCTCCTACTGAACAGCCCATTTCCCTCAGAATCTTGTTTCCTCTTCCTTTCTGGCCACCATGGCCGCTTCCACGCCTCTAGACCCATTGTTTCGTGGAAGTGCCAGCAAAAATACCCGTGGTCTTCTTCGAGTTACGATTCTGTTGACCATTGCGGCCGCAGCAGTGGCAGCCCGTTTATTCAGTGTTATTAGTACGTCAGGAGTCGCGGCTTAGGCGGAAAGTGCCTTTGTGGGGGATTAACTGACTCCGTCTTCCAGGATTCGAAAGCATTATTCACGAATGTAAGACGTCTCTCTACCACCTCTCCGCAGCCTGCGCATGCTGCACTTCGCAGATAGAGGCTGCCCCTCTCCCGAGCCCGGTTCTGACATTGTGGAACAGTCGATCCTTGGTTCAATTTCCGCGCCACAAAGTATCTCGTGAAGAATGGCTTCTACAGCTTCTGGGACTGGTTCGACGATCGTGGGTTGTCCGCGGGAGACTGGCAAGAGTGGGAAGACTGACGGACTATAGGAACATGGCATCCCCTCGGTCGAGTCACAGGAGGCACGCTCTATCCTGGCCTGATGGTGACCTCCGGTGTCATCTACCATGTCCTCCGCTTCCTGTCTCTCCCTGTCGACATCCGCAACATTTGCGTTCTCCTCGCCCCTGCCTTCTCCGGCCTTACAGCGCTTGCAATGTACCTCCTAACATCGGAAATGTCCTCTTCACCATCGGCCGGTCTCTTGGCTGGCGCCTTCATGGGTATCACTCCGGGGTACATCTCAAGATCAGTCGCAGGGAGTTACGACAATGAAGCCATCGCTATTTTCCTGCTTGTTTTCACGTTCTACCTGTGGATCAAGGCCGTCAAAAATGGATCAATCATGTGGGGAGCTCTGGCGGCGTTGTTCTACGGCTACATGGTTTCGGCATGGGGTGGCTACGTCTTCATCACCAACCTTATCCCTCTTCACGCGTTCGTCCTCGTCCTAATGGGCCGGTACAGCTCGAGGCTCTACATCAGCTACACGACATGGTACGCACTAGGGACGCTGGCAAGCATGCAAGTGCCATTTGTCGGATTTCTACCTGTGAGAAGCAGCGACCACATGGCAGCGCTCGGGGTATTTGGCCTTCTGCAACTTGTTGGGTTCTTCAACTTCCTCAAAGAACAACTCCCAGGCAAGCAGTTTCAAACTCTGCTTGTTGCCCTCGGTGGAGTAATCTTCGGGCTCATGTTCCTGGCTCTCGTCGGGCTTACTGTATCGGGGGTGATTGCCCCCTGGAGCGGCCGATTCTACTCACTTTGGGACACAGGCTACGCAAAGATACATATTCCTATCATTGCCTCAGTGTCGGAGCACCAACCTACCGCTTGGCCTGCCTTCTTCTTTGATCTCAGCATGCTCATCTGGTTGTTTCCGGCCGGCGTCTATATGTGCTTCCGCAACCTCAAGGATGAGCACGTCTTTGTCGTTATCTACGCCGTTCTTGCGAGCTACTTCGCGGGTGTCATGGTGCGCCTCATGCTCACATTGACGCCAGTGGTGTGCTGTGCCGCTGCTCTTGCCCTCTCGCACATTTTGGACACCTACCTTTACATCCCAACACTGGCCGAAGAACCCGGTGATGGAAGCAATGGATCAGCCAAAGCCAGCAAAATGGCGGCAAACCCGTCTCTACGCTCAATTCGAAACCCATTAATTGGGATCTACTCCATTCTGTCGAAATCTGTCATCACGTCCATGGTGACGGGCTTCCTGCTTCTATTCGTGGCTCACTGCACCTGGGTCACCTCAAACGCCTATTCGTCGCCTTCAGTCGTTCTGGCATCAAGGCTACCCGACGGGTCGCAGCACATCATAGACGATTACCGAGAAGCATATTACTGGCTGCGACAGAATACGCCGCAAAATGCAAAAATCATGTCTTGGTGGGACTACGGCTATCAGATTGGAGGTATGGCTGATCGCCCGACATTGGTCGACAACAACACATGGAACAATACGCATATCGCCACCGTTGGCAAGGCGATGAGTTCGCGAGAAGAAGTCAGCTATCCCATCCTGCGCCAACACGACGTCGACTATGTCCTAGTCGTGTTCGGCGGCCTCCTCGGTTATAGTGGCGACGATATCAACAAATTCTTGTGGATGGTCAGGATTGCGGAGGGTATCTGGCCGGAAGAGGTGAAGGAGCGAGACTACTTTACCGCGCGTGGAGAGTACCGCGTCGACGAGGAAGCTACCCCCACCATGAAGAACTCGTTGATGTACGTGGATCGTCATTGTCCCCCAGCATGCAGAGCAGCTAATCTCTTCACAGGTATAAGATGTCTTACTACAACTACAACAACCTGTTCCCGGCTGGCCAGGCGCAGGATCGTGTCCGAGGCTCCCCTCTCCCTGCCCAGGGTCCTGAATTGAGCACTCTGGAAGAGGCATTCACTAGCGAGAATTGGATCATCCGGATCTACAAGGTCAAGGACCTAGATAATGTCGGACGCGATCATCAAAGTGCCATGGCCTTTGAAAAGGGCCACAAGAAGAAGCGGAAGCTTGGGGGTAGAAAAGGTGCTAGGACCCTGCGCGTCGATTGATCCCACCAGCCACACAACCTCGGTGGCCGGGCAAGATGGGATACATGCAACGGTAATGTGACGATTAGACACAAAATCTGGGTGGAACAAAAGCGTCTTATGTGATTGCGGGTTTTGTATAAACAGAGGATTCTTCGTATGTGAAACCGCGCCCTGTTAATAAGCAATGGCTCAGTGCCCATTGAGAAGATATCAAGCCTCGTGAACCTAACACGCAGCGAGAAACTGGTTCACGGCCATACAGTTCAAGTCTTTTAACACATTTTTGGTCCAACTGTCATTTACCTCACCCGTTGCTTGCCAAGCCTTTGTAACCGCCCTTTCACTCATCTGCGTCTTTGTGCTTTTTCAGCTGAACATTGATTACTTTGCTCTTGAAATTGTATTGCTACCAAGCTATGTCTCCTGTGTTTGCTACTTGCGAACGTGGCAGAGATGAGCCGTCGTAGCAAACGAAGAGCCGCCAGCGCCGGTGTTCTGCGATCTGCGCGCCGCGTTCCGCATTCCAATATTGGCGACGGAGAAATCCTCAGCGAGACCAAAACCTCCGAGACACGAGGCGATTCTCCCCCATCCACTTCTGAGCCGCGCAGCATGGAGGGGCATCAGAGAGGCTGGTCTGTGGTCGAGTCGAAATCCTCCGCTAACAAAAGACGCAAAATTGAGCAGAACACAGACGGTTACCCCAGTATCGGTTTCCACAAAACAAGACCTGACCGTGTCGAGCTCAAAGCCCTGCAAGATCTCGTGCTCTACATCTTAGCAGACGGGGTTGCGCCAACTTGGCTGGCTGTCAATCATGCCAAACAGTTCAAGAAGGCCGTCGTCTTGATGGTGCCTGGGCTCGACCGTGAGACACTGCAAGATTCTGAACTATGGCCCGGCGCCGGGGACAAGAGCGAAATGGACAACTCCAACTTGGTCAAGTGCCCATCAGTACACACCGATGTTGCCTCTCAAGACCAACAACAGCATGCCCCAGTTGATGCTTCTCTCACCGAGCTATCACAAGAAGCGGACACTTCTGTTCAACCCACGAGACCTCCAACTCCACGTGACTCCCTTCTTGAACACTTCTTACAGGTTCGAGCGCCGGGTGATTCGAGTATGAGCAGAGTTCATTCTCCTCTACAGAACATGCTCATTGCCCCATTTTCAGGGTCATCGAATCAGAAAGCGAAAGCCGGCAAAGACGACAAGTCCTTCCAAGCAGTTCGCACTCCAGTAGTGAACTTCCTTCACTCAGCCGATGAGCTACGCGACGCAGACTATCCAATCCATCCGGCAGCACTCGAAGATCCGCATGCTGCGAAGTTGGAGCGAGAAAGAAGAGAGAGAACCGGCCAGTCAGCCTCCGAGGGCTGGGTCGACACCAATGTTCAAGTCCCGCATCCCCAAACCCTGCCGTCTCCCTCACCTCCTAAAACGCACGATCCCTTGACGCAAGGCTTGAAGCCTTATGCATTAGACTGCGAAATGGTCCTCACCACCGACGACAAGTATTCCCTCGCTCGCATCTCTCTAGTGGACTGGTCGGGCAAAACCGTCCTGGACAAATATGTTAAACCCTCCCTACCCATTGAGAACTACTTTACAGAATTCTCGGGCATCACGGAAGAGATCCTCAGGGATGTTACAACAACGCTCGAGGACATTCAGAAGGAGCTACGTGGTATCCTTGGCCAGGACTCGATCTTACTCGGCCATAGTCTCGAATCCGACCTCAACGCGCTCAAACTCACGCACCCCTTCGTCATCGACACGTCAATAATCTATCCACATCCTCGCGGCCTACCTCTACGGTCTTCCCTCAAGTTCCTCGCAAACCGCTATCTCAAACGGGAGATACAAAAGGGTGGCGCCAAAGGACACGATAGCGTGGAGGACGCTCTCGCCGTGTTGGATCTGGTGAAGCTGAAGTGTGAGAAGGGACCAAGATGGGGCACATTGGATGCCAATGGGGAGAGCATCTTTCGCAGAATCGGTAGGACGCTCAAGATGGACAGTGGTCAGGGGGATATCGTGCTGAAGACGTCAGCCATCGTAGAGTACGGTACTCCGGAACGAGGACTCGGGAAAGATGCAACTTATCACATTGCCTGCGAGAATGATGACGAGATCGTACGTGGTGTCCTCAGGGCTGCCCACGGAGATACCGTCGATGGCGACGAAGGCGTCCGAGGGAATACGTCGATGGAGGAGGAACAGGATGGAAATACGGCCAAAGGCAAGAGCCATCAACCCAAGGCCGAGACCATCCCACCGCGTGGCGTTGACTTTATCTGGGCCCGCCTCCGCGATCTTGAGGCCCTACGCAACTGGAACACTCTTCCCAGCCACAATTTCGCCACAACGCCCTCTACATCAACCTCGGCCCCTGCAGAGCCACCAGCGAGCGAACAATCCGAGACCGACCGACTCAGGAACACAATGCGCCAGACTCTCCAGCGAATCTTGCAGATCTACACATCTCTCCCACCCCGTACGCTCCTAGTCATCTACAGCGGCACCAATGACATGCGTCCGCTCCTCCGGCTGCAGAGCCTGCACGCCCAGTACAAGCGGGAGTTCAAGGTAAAGAAGTGGGATGAGTTGAGCGTGAAGTGGACGGATACAGAAGAGCAAGAGATGAAGAAGGCATGTGAGAAGGCGAGGAGGGGGGTCGGGATTCTGGCTGTGACACGCCTTAACAGAGACTGGGGTGGAAACCAATAGGCAGTCGGTATCGACGGTCTCTTGACCCGTTCCTGCCGGCAACCAGATATTGAGACTGAAGAAGGGCCAGCACCAGCAAGCTGACTCCGGAGCCGAGATTGTCTTCGGTCATCAAGTTTGAACGCATTTCCAACCCTAGCGGTTGCCCCAGCATGCTGCGTCTTGGTACACATTAAATCTTCGTCGCTTGGACTGCCGGTACAGGAACACATGTCTGGTACCCCACCCCGCCTCTCCTCCATGATCGACGTTGTATCAGAAATGGAAGTAGTCCGTGTAGGCTTGCGAGTCAATTCAGCCTTCTGAGGAGCGGGCGTAAAATGTATGGAGAGCTCTGGGTGGCTGTTCTGTCTCTCCCGTACTGTACTGTGGTACAACGCTCGGACAGCGAAATTCCCCAGGCTGATACTGCTCCGAAGTCCGTTCGGAACTACGGATGCTCATGCCACTAAGCAGAGGACCAACGCGATGAAGATTCGCCTCATCGCGGAGAGCAGCTCCGAGCCAAGAAACATGTGCAACATGAATAGTTCCAAGCAAAAGAACCCAAGGCAGTCGAATATTTGTCGTTTGATCCAAGTTCGGTAAATCCAGCCCCAGGCAAACCTTTCGGTACTGCCGAAACGAAGAGCATCCCGGATTATTCTTGCTCGCTGTTCGGAATTTCGGGAACAGTGTAGACGATTCGAGTGGAGAGAGTTTCAAGCCACCTGTACCGGTAAGTCCTGGACAACGCCATGCGGGCGTCCAGATTTGCTGTCCAGCCAGGAAACATCGAATAAGGTGAGGCGGAGAACTTGTCTTTGCTGCCAATCTCGGCTGCTGTGTACCAACTTCAATTGGCTTATCCTGAGAGGGGACCATATGCCTTTCATGATGTGGGTGCCGTGAAATTCGACCTTCATCTGCGTCAGAGGGATCTCCCAGCGACGTAAGATCACCATCCCAACAACTCTTTTTCTGCTGTCATCGAGTGAGTGACTCCTGGATCGTGCCGCTTTCGGCGGGTCGCCTAATGCTGAGAATTGCACATGCAACCATCAAAAATGCGTTGAAGACAGCCATGATGTAGAACGGAGCTGCCAGTGACACTTTGTCGAATAACAGGCCTCCGACTTTAGTTAGGATCAAGATTGCAGCTCCTCCGTAGAGCGAATAGACGCCGGCGACGGAGCCCTTCAGGTTTGACAGCGGTGTTTCTCCCGTCGGTTGCGGCCTGGCTGAAAGAAGCGGTTCGGCTTCATCCGAATGCGGCTCATTTCCCTGTCCTTCGCGATTCATGCCGGTAGAAAAAACTCCAGAGCCGGCTAGAAGAACCCCCTTGCTAAGGGTACCCAGACTGCACACGATGGCGCCGATTTGGCTGATGCCGATGAGAGAGGCGGCGAAGAATGCCGTGACGCGCTTCGACGTGTTTCGATCGTCTGGGTCAAATTCATTTGGAAACAGGGAATAGCCGATCACACCGGCAATGGAAGCCACAAGTAGTGGGATCTCCCTCTTCGAGGCCTTTGCAGCCCAATAACCGAAGATCGGGGCAAACACTAGTGCCACCATTTCCGTGACACCAGTCAATTCTGCAGCGACAATGTATGCCCGCGGACACTTTCTCTTGATGTCTGGAAGTCCTGTGGGGTCACCATCGGTGTCCTGAGCGTCGCATAGACCTGACGAGAGGAACATTGCGTTGACAAGAAGGGGGATGAATAGGGAGATGCCGACTGAGGAAGCGCGGGCGACAAAACCTCCCATATATCCAATGGCAATTTCAGACTGTTTGAAGCCGGCGAGGAAAGCGGTCTGAAAGCTGTCAAGCATCTCACCAAGGGGCCCGGTGCGGCGTAAGCCACGACCTTCACCTCGAGAAGCAGATAAACCTGACAACCTGCTCTGTGGTTCTCCCTCCAGATGCCGAAGACCGAAGAAACACCAGACAGCAAGCAAAAAGGCCACAGCAGCCACTATATAGAAGCTGTATTTCAAGGCAGCCTTTTCCTCAACCCCGGCATACTGAAACTTGGCGGGAATGGGCAGGAAACCAAGCAGTGCGATCAAGGCACCGCAGCCCGTGAACATACCAACGAATCCGGCGACTTGACTTGTAGAGCTAGCGATATCAGGGTTTCCCGCGGGCAGAGTCCGATTGTCCTTGCGTTGTGAGTAGCGGGACACGAATATTTCAGGGGTAATCGTCACCTCTGACTCGATCGACGGGCTCGAAACATGGCCATTGGCACCCAACGGTTGAGCGGCCCTTGTCTGATGATGGTGCTCAACGGCAGTGCTCTTCGGCGGAGACGTGACTGCAGGAAGAGTAGCTGTGACCATGGTGGAGGCGGCAGCACCACCCAGGCTGAAAAACAGCCTCGCTAGAAGTAGTTGCGGATATACGTTCTTTGCTTGGACGAACAGGACCAATGCCAGGCAGATGATGAGATAACCCGATACGCAAACCTGATGGCAGTTAGTTTATTGCCGCTTCGCCGCTCACGGCAGATTGCTCACAAAACGTAGTCCCACACGGTCCGACAGCAATCCCCAGAAGGGGCATGCTACAAGGGCAAGCAGCTCATCGGCGAAGCCCAAGCTTCCAACTGCGTCGCCGACACCATCCTTCTTGCCGATGAGATCTGTGATGACAAAGGAGACGGACGAGTTCAGGAAGACCAGGAACGCGATTGAGAATGGACAGATGCCGAGAAGGTACGTGGCAACTTGTAGCCTTGTTGCTGTAAACATGATTTGATGCGTGGTTAACAAAATGCCACCAACAAGGGATTGCGGGATGTGATTCGAAAAAGCAGGTAGCCAATCCCTCGATTGTCACATAACCGGGACTCCAAGATGCAGATACAGATACAGATATAGCAGCCTCAGCAGCTCCCGAGGACCACGTCCGAGGTCGCTGTCATCAAAGACGAACGCCGGGAAGTCGCGGTGGCGCGCTAACCGCAAATGGACGCGGGACACACTCGTCGCTGCTGGGCGAATTTGGCGAATTTGGTTGCTTTAACACGTTGCCAAACATTACAAACATTCCCAACGCCGCCCCAGTCAACCGCCCATCACATCACTCTCACCTCGATACGTACTTTCTCTCCATCCAGCTCACAGCAGGGCGTTTGCGGCCTCCGGGCTCCGCAGCCTAGAGCTGCCCCCAAGTTCAGCCATGTCAGATCCTACGTTTTCGGACGACACTCAACTCATTGCAGGGTTGATACAAGTCGCGACGGCACTGGAGGACGAACAAAGCCGAGACCCATCCACGCTCGGGAAGCGCAAACGAGACGAGGGCTTCATTGAGCAAGGTCATGCCTTGAACGGAGACGGTTTTGATACCGCTGCTGAAACCAACACTCACCTTCAAAGTGCGGCTGCCGTTCTATTTCGCGAACCTTCGTCGACGAACAAGAAACACAGCAGGCCGGCCCTCGGGAAGGTCTTCTCGTCCTTGGAGCTTGCTCCGGAGAACTTTCTACGGCTGCAGGCTGCGGCCAAGGCCTTCATGTTAGACGAGGCACACCCTGAGCGAAGAGATGTAGTTGGACACAAGAAGAATTCAGGTGGTACCGACTTGGCCAAGTTGAACCTATGGAATTGTGTTGATGAGTTTCTCTCGGTACACGGTTATGGTGAGAAGTACTTTGCACCAGGAGCAGGGAGCAACATCCCAAACGCACCTCCAAGAACATTGTTTTGGCCTCAGGACAGCCAATTTATCATCAAGCTAATGATGCCCCTAATGAGAAAAATGGTGACCAATGAGCGCCAACGCATCTATGCCGCAGCGTCGAGGAAGCAAGGCTCTGCCAAAGAGACCAGCGACGGGCAGTCACCGACGGTGCTAGAGGAGCCTGTCATGTCTGACCGCCACAATGTTCCTGAAACAAGATACCCAGAGCAAGAGATTGAGAACCAGCCTCTCATGCCCGCACAACACCAGGACACGGAACCTTCACATTCCGTGCCAGCGCAACAAGAGGTTATGACTTCGGCTCCGCCGGTCTCTCCACCGACAACAACGTTCAAGCAATCGGTGGTTCTTTATGTCAATGTGGTGTCAAACGCAGCCGGAACCCTGAGACGGCTCACACCCCGATTTAGCTTAACACCAGAGGCTGCTCCAAACCTCGCAGCTTTGTTGTCCGAGGTGGACAAGAGATACCCTTTGTCGTCAAGGAATGGATCCACGTCGGGGGTGGAAAATCGTCCGGGTATCAAGGTCTGGCTGCCAGACGGCCTAGTGACTGTGCGTGATGATGGCGAATGGATGGTGGCTCTCCTCTCTGCTGGTTTTGTGGACTGGATGGACGCCGAGATTCGCGTGCTCGTGGAGGTTTAGGCGAGTGGCTGCCCTGCGCGGCAAGCTCCATAGATTGCTGAGAGAATAGACCTTTAGGGCAGAATGTTCTTTCGGGCTTTGAGAAAGCGCCACTGAATCCCGAAAGAAGCGACAGTGCCATGTTATCAAGTAGTGTAGGGCTAATGCAAGCCCCCAAGAGCACACGGCAGCTTCCAAGAGGGGCGATTGCTACAGACACCAGCTCCACAAGAGGTGAAGCGTAGATAAACCTTTGCTTCGGCGATGTGTTTTGGGAGCTGATCGTCGCCTCTTCACGGGTTTCACAGCCGCACATGCAGGACAGCTTGACAGAAGCGCTGCTCTCCACTCCGTCCAGGCCTGAAGGAGGAGTTGCCGCAAGACCTCACTGCTGGGATATTTTAGATCAACACACTACCAGTCGAGCCGTATCTTGCGCTGTGACAGCCCCCCGAGCGGCCAGGCGATCTTCGAGCCCATTGGCAGCCTGCCGAACATCATGACCGACCTTTCAGCCAGCCTCCGCGAGGGGGTGGTACGCGGTCTCGGAGTCTGACGCCAACCACATGTGCGAGCTTACGTATCGGTTCTTGACCGTTAACATGTCGGCTCCGGCGCGGCGACAAATCCCTCAGAGCAGTTTGACAGGCCGTTCGTCGTCGTTACTACTGGTGCGCGACGCGTGATTGTTCGAGTGTACCGTGTACGTAGCTACCGTACCCCACAATGCGGGCCATTTGAAAATAATCCCGATGCCCCGTCTGATTCAGCCCGATTGATAAAGTTCGAGTTCCGACTCTGACGACTGGGGAAATTGTAGGAGGCTAAGACCTGTCGTGGGGTCCACCGGCTTCATGCAAGCCGCACAACGGCATCCTGGTAGAACAGGGGTCGGGCTCGGCAGCATCGGAGAGAGCACGAACTGCTGGCAGGGGCGGGAACGACCACTGGCTCACTGGGAGTCCACGGCCTATCTACGAGTAGTATCAAGGGTGTCTGATTCATGATTCATCCAGGCCATTTTGCTTGGTCTGCTCACCGGAGAATCTACTGTGTATTTTCTTATTGCTATAAATGGGAATTGATGATATCTCCATGCAATTGCCGGTGCGCTCGCTTGTGAATCTCCCCGTCCGATCAGCGTTGTACTATGTAGGCGAGAGATACGCGTGTTCTCGCCCGGGTCTCGGAAGCTCTTCAAACGACACGCGGCGGCAAGCGAGAAAAGAGGAGGTGAAGGAAAGATAGTGTTGTGGACACGGTAGTGTATGTAAGAGTATCAGTGTAGACCTCGCAGGTGGTGATTGAGCGGTCGCAGCCAGGTGCGGTGGCAGTGTATAGAAGCCCAAACAGGAAGTGACGGGTTGATCAGTTTGACCAAAAGAGGGCGCTGCTGCTGCTTAGCGCTCACATGCCGGTGCTCGACGCCTCTTCGGGCACTCGCTTGACACCGGCGGCCTGAGATGGGACGCAAAAGAGTCAACGGCTGGTCGTGATGGAGCTTGGCGGCAGGGGCGCCGAATTGCGAGACTGCCAACACACAGCCGCCTGTTTCTGAGTGCTCCTTGCGGTTGGCAACGTAGACGTAGACAGTAGCTTTGGTAGCAATTGATGGCGTCCGGCCGCGTTGACACGAGGAGGATGCGCAGACACTTTTGGGTTCGGCCGTTCTCAGCTTCCAGTTGGTCGGACTCTTTGGCGAGAGGCGGCACGCTAACGTCAATCTGGCTTCCGCTGGTTGGCCAGCGGCTTGATGCTCTCGACTAAAACGGGCGGTCGGATCTACAGTGACGGACTTGGAGCTCGGGACGATCGTAGACACCGATCCAAGGTGGAGGCGCCTTCACGTCAGTCCAGCAACGGCTAAGCCGCCTGGAGCCTAGCCCACGCCCGAGCTCCGACAGGCACCTGGGCTCAATTGGCTGGCAGCCTCCACCTCCATCATCGTCATCTCCAGGGAAGCTTAGACGCAGCTCCCTTACCTGGGAGCATACTCGACGGTTTCTCGCCCTAGCAACAGGCGCATGTGCACAGGGTGGCATGATGATGCTTTGACATTATGCTTTTCTCTTCTCTCTCTCTCCCGCCAGCGGCGTGGTGTCTGTGACCAGCCGTTAGATCGCTGGCAAAAGGACGCTGTCTCGACCATTGCTGCTTGCTGCTCCCCACCGCCGCTCGCTTCCCCAATCGTCAATCCCACGGATCTTCACTGTCTCAAGCCTCTTTCGCAATTGCATTTCCTCGTTATACCGCATCCTTGACTTTGGGCCCGCTGCAAGCCTACACTGCTGCGCTGGCCTTTTTACGTGTTGTTTGAGGCATAAGGCACCACCCTGCGCCGAGGACAGTCCCCGACCTTCACTTCTCCACAGCTGTCCATGCCGCCCGTCCATCCCTTTACCATAGGCAGGGATGAGACTTATATACCAGTGCACGGCAACCCCATAGCTTTAATTGCAACCCGTCCGAACCTCACCAAGCAACAATGCGACGCTTGCAGGGCCGTGTCACGCGGGATGACATTCGCTCAGCTGGACTGAGGCGCTGGGATGGGCGCGGACGAGTTACCACCGACTGGATCAATATCTTTCATGTATGTGATTTCTCAGAAAGGGCCCTACCCATTTGTGGTGTGTCTAAACTCATGTCATGCGCTTCTAGGAGCCCGAGCTGTGCTGGCCAACGGGCGATTGCCTCGTCTACCTGCGGGAACCTGGCCAGTCGAGTCGCGGGCCTGCTTTCCGCGTTCACACCGACTTCCTCAGAGTCAGAGGCTTTGAGTCACTGGTCGACCGTTGCATAGTGAGGAACTCGATTCACACGACAGTGCAGTGCGCCTTGCCGAATTGTTCAGGTTGCGACCCTCAGGAAACAATCCAGGAATTGTATATTCCAGCACCACACGGGGCTTCGCTCGAAGACGTCTTCCATCACCACATTACTACACGAAACTTCTTTGCTTGGCTTTACAATCGACCACTGGCTGGTCGGACACTGGGCACCGCGCTGGCGGCATTGAAGGCCAGGCTGGACATGTATCGACCCGATGATAGCTCCCAGAACACCCTCGAGGTGTTATCGTATGCGGAGAACCAGAGGTATCTAGATTTCAGGGAGTGCGTCGACCACGCTCTCGCGGCCCTTTTTCTTGCAGAGAACCTCCAGGTGGGGGATCTCTGGGTCGATGCATTCGCACACTGTGTGGGCATGAGTCATCGTGACCTTCGATCAAGTATTGAATATGCTGTGAGTGCACCAGACTGTGAGACTTCGGGGAGCAAGAAACAAACTAACGGTGGTCAGGCGGTGAGCGCAAAGGCCAAAACTCTCGTCAATCGAGCGAGACTGGAGATGGACGTCCGACTTGACCGCGTGAACAAGTCGGTTGTTTCCTTCTTCGAGAACGAGGTCTCGGGCAGCTTCCTCGGCCTCCCCCAACCAGCACGGGAGCACCTTGACAAGTTCCGTGCCTTTCTCAAATCAGTCTATACAGAACAGAACGGCTCATGGCCTCCGGACAAGTTCGAGGAGGAGGTCGTGCAACAGGAAGTCTACTCAACTATGTTTTCCGATTTTCAGAACCTATACCAGCACTTGGTTGATCCCGAGTCATCGGCAGACATGGTGGAAAACGACATCAGCAAGACGGGTGGTGTCTGCACGCTACAGAATATCCAGGCTTTTGACAAGAAACACTCCTATGCGCCCCTTGCCCAGCCCCTACCCAGGTTACCGGAGCCCTTCGAGCGTGGCTCGGCTCAGCAGCCTAAACTTCAGCGGCGGCTGTCTTGGAATCCCAAAATGAGGCGCAAGGCCCTTAAGAAGGCACAACGAGCACATGACAAGCGCGCCCTGATTGCTGCTTCTAACCGAGACGTCCTGCTCATGGATTGTCCGTTGGTCAGGAAGTATTCGGACTTCGAAGAGATGACGGTCGAGGACGATTTGGGACGTTTCTCTGCGATCGAAGGTCGCAAGGTCAGGTGGATCCTGATCTACGCGGTTCTGCAGACGTTCCACTCGGTCGCACAACCGCCAAAAGAAGTCCGGAACATCTCGAATCTCACATACTCTCTCTGCTGTCGACCGCCGGCCCAAAAGCCGTGGCAGGAACAGCAGCTGCCAGAAGTCCGTACTTCGGATAAGAGATTGTCCCAACTGGTCCCAGACAATGGCTACTCTCACACCAACCTCTCCTCTTCCTCACTTGGCGAGACCTTGACACGAGGCAGATCAGTCAAGGCTCGCAGACGGACACTGCCGGCGAGCCTGCCGGCCTCCTTGCTAGCATCGTTGCCCGGTAAGACGCCCCCGGGCTCGCGGTCAACCTCCCTCCGAAGACTCGTGTCTAGACGGGGTCAGACGGCGGCAGATGAGGTGCTGCCCAAGCGGCCTTCATTCTGCGAGATCTATGTAGAAGGGTACGGGAACGGCCTGAATGAAATTACGCCTGGCAGTGCAGAAAACGCACCCGCAGAGCTTACTGCAGAACCCGAATTGATGGAGAAGGCAATCAAGGAAGATCCTGGAGAGCCACAAGAGCTCCAGGGCAATCTTGTCCACGAGATGGACGCGAACCACTCTGACAGCCCCCCTCCTCCCCCATCATCGGACGACTCACCTAATACGCCACCCTCAATGTCTCGTGAGTCCTCCAACTGCTCCGTCAGCCGGACCTCGTCCAGCACCAGTGAAGAAGGCGATGTCGACCCTGTCACACCGGGAGCCAATGCTATATTATCACTAGTTGAGATCCTGAAATCCACCGGCATGGCTCCAGTACCCAGCAACCTCCGCGATGACACGGCAGGTGTGGTGCACAAGAAGCCCAGGCCACGATCGTTGATTGTGCAAGGCACAAACCCCGATATCAACATTGTCGACATGGATCGATATGGCCTGGATTTTGATTCGCCATATGTCCATTTCAACACCCAGACTTGGGACATGATATTGGAGCCAAGGCCAATGACGGCACCGGCTCCTAGACCCATCGCTGTGTGAGTTCGAGCCATGGCCGCCTCCCAGCGTACATATCGAAAGGTCAATCCTTCATCAGATTACTGGGCCACTGCGCGTTATGGCCCAAAAGCGATGACACGACCACTAAAAGCAAGGAGAAGGATGGTTTGAGCGCTCACTAATAGCGGAGGAATTAATGATACGAATCTCTTCGACGATGGCATGAGTAGCCGCAAGCCGCAAAGGGGGGGGGGGATTTAATGATTGGCGTTGTTTGCTTAGGATACCCTTGGTCGATGTTTGTAGCTACGCTTGGTGTTGGGAGGCTCTCAAAACTTGGTACTAGATAGCTGGAGTGGGAATACTCCGTACATAGCAAAGATACCTCAGCCATGTGCGTGCCTTGTTGATGCTCGTTGAGGCCCAGAAGGCGAGCTGGTGAATGCATTCCAATCATTGACGTCATTCAGTAGATGGACGCGACTCGGCCGATGCTGCGTGCCAGTTACCCGCCGCCCTCATTATGTATGTCTCGCAGGACGAGGCAGAGACATTCGATCAAGCCCCGAATATGGCTTCTGTGATGGACCTCGAAGCCCAACGTCTTAGGAACTTGCAGCATAAGCAGAAGCTGCTCGCAGAGCTGAATCTGAACAACGGCACTGCACGACGAGAGCAGCGAACAGGTTCAACGGAGGACAAGCCAAAGGCGAAAAGGCGGAGACTCGATAGTTCAACCATCGTGCAGCGTGCCTCGTCCAGGACCTCTGCCCGAATAGCCGCTAGAGGAACCCGCGTATCCTACAATGAAGAAAATCATCCCAGCAACACGCGTCCTCGGGCCAGGACGAAGAATCAGAACGATCTAGGGCCTCGAGGCGCCTCGCCGGTTCAGTCTCAACGTTCAATACCAAAGGCTATATCGTTGCCGCTTCCCACGGACCTGGCGTCTTTGATCCAACACTACACTTCTTGGGCCTCTTCCGCGGGTCCACCGACGCTCGACCCGCGCAACAACACGTACCACTTTGCATCACACCCCAGTTTCAGGCCGAACATATCGCCCCTCTCAATTCTCCTACAAGGTGCCTTTGGGGGCACGTACTTCTCCCCCTGGCGTAGCCGCTCCCTGGGGGCGATATTGGAAGACGACTATCTCGCGACCCTGCCTCCGGGCTGGCTAGCTCAACTCCAACCGGCCGAGAAGTACATCACGTCACGGACGTACAATCCGGAACTCAACAGACACGGCGTCCAGTGCGGCCAGACGTTTTCTCAGTGGGAGGACGCCGGGTGGATCAATTTCCAGCACGACGCCCGAGGTTGGTTTGAATGGTATATCCGCTTCTGGCTCGGCCGGCGTCTGGACGACGGAGAGGACGAAAGACAGGTTGGGAGGTGGTTGAGATGTGTGGGGGCCAAGGGGAGGTGGAAGCGGATGTTGTTGAAGAAGTACGTCGAGATGGGGGTCAGGAGTGTCTTTGACGATGAGGACGGCGATGATGATGACGACGCGCAAGAGGAGCGAAAGGTTAGCCCGGTCATACATCAAACTTGTCTGCACTGGGGTTACCAAGTCACGCAGGAGGATCTGGATGAGGCGTGGCAGGAGAAGAGGGCTTAGCCTCGCTCTCCTTGCGCGTTGAGGCTGTTGCTGTTGATATACGGGAGGCGCGAGGACCCTGGCGGCTGGGATAAAGGCGATCTACCCAGCAAGCAAGACCAAACGTATGACTGCTTACCTCGGCGGTAGATTGTAATAGGTGCCTTGCTGACAGGTAGTAATGAGGACATGCTCCAAACGCCAGGTACACAGGTACAAACGGTAACGATTTGCTTCGCTAGGTCGGCCTACCGGAACATTTGATTCCAAGCGTCCCAGTGATTTTTGGCAGCAGGCTGTCGTACCAGTCCCCATCTTTGGAGTTCCTTTGTCTCGTCGCCGAAAGATGCATCCGTGTCTCGCCACAGTTCGAAGTCGATGATGGTGCATTTCTTGGTCTCCCGTTCCCAGAGGATGTTGCGCAGGCCGCAATCTACGGGCTCAATGCCCTGGGCATATATCCAGCTGCCAGTGGTCAATAAGTGGCATCGAGAAGGCAAGGCAGGTCAACTGACTCCAGTGCCACGAGGAATCTCTCTATGATCTGCTTTCGTTCCTCGTCCGACATGCCCCAGTAGTACATGTTGTACAGCGAGTCGCCCGGCATTTTGGTCATCACGAGGAACGTCAGGTATCCGCCAGGCAGAGGTCCCTCTGCAGGCTGGACCGTGCTCATGAAATTCATCAACACCGGCGTGTAGTCACTGCTGGCGTCGTGGAACTTCTTCAACGCCTTGAGCTCATGTGCCGTCGTCGTGCTGGGGCCGGATTCGGGCGTATTGCTGGGTCGTTGCTCGCCTCCCGGGATTCTCCAGCTCAAGTCAGCTTCATGCGGTTCACGGGGCCAAATAATGCGGGAAGTTCACAGTACTGGATCTTGATCTTGACGACATATTCGTCCGTCGACGAGGAATCTGCCTCGGTCCGCCGGCAGGTCAGCACGATCCGTGCCTCTGCTGGCGTGCCGTCGTGGCACGAGCGATATGTCGCCAACGGCTTCAAGAGCTCATACGACGTGCCGTCGGTGAATTTGACGATTTTGTCAATATACCGCGGGATGATGGGAGGGCTGTCCTCCATTCTCGGTTGCTACGGCCGGGGGCACCGAACCGAGGATTTCCGCTTATCTTCGACCACGGAGAGGATGTTGGTGCGACCTCCACTGACGTCAATGGCAGCTCCAGAGCGTCCGACAATATGGCTACCCGTCTAAAGTCCCCTACTGTATCCCGGTACTGCGATCCGGACGGATCTTGGATCTCAGACTCGAGTCGGGTGTTGGTGAGATGATTCGGCTGATCCCAAGCGTGAGGGAATGGGGGCCAATCCGCTTGTTTGATCCCACGTCCGGGGAACCGGGCCCTCACCGCAGACAGCTCCAAGATGCGCCGCCAACATCATCGAACTTTTCTTCCAGAGCTTCCAACACGCTACTGCATGGGGACACAGAGTTAGATTACTCTCCTTGACACACCCCGGACTTGTCAACGGCCTCCCAGATTCCTTGGGATTCTCGAGGCCGTTGAAAGCTTCCGAACATGATCATCGTTAGTGATCGATAGTTCGAGGCTGCACTGGAAGCCAGCGGCTTGGAGAAAACCCTCTTCCCCATCTTTTTCAAAGTGATCTGACTGTCCCAAGATGGAGCCCATTTCTCAGATCGGGAAGAGCGTGCAGTACCTGCATGAGATATCCGCCTGGAAATCCCCACTCGATTTCCCATCTTCAACATCTTGACGTCTGTGGTTCTCGTTTCGCTCCGTCTTCTCCTCGCCGTTGGCCCAGGTGAATCCCCAGGACGGGATGACCTCGTCTTGACAGTTGCTCCATTCTGCCTTGATCTGCTTTCGTTTAGCTTCATTCGTTGTTTTTCCAAGCGATACCACTAACGCAAGTCGACCTGACAGTAGATCCTTTCTTCCTCTCTCGATCAAGCCACCATTCATCATCGTCCGGGGTGCGGAGAGTCTGAGAGACTCGCGAATTGCTGGCTACATTACCCGTTGTCTCAAGCCGAATATGACCTCTGCTTCTGAGGACACAGACAGACCTCCTGCGCCCACTTCTCTTCCCCTTCGTGCTCACGATGCCGCCGCCGGCAGCCGACCGACCTCTGCCGCGCAGGCTTCTGTGACCGATTCCACTGAATACCCTACGAACTACTCGACCACCTCACTTGTTCGCGAATCCTACCTGGGAACCGATATGCCTCATGTTAATGGGATACACCATGTGGAGAATGAGCTGCCTCGACTGCAAGCCAGTGGACAATTAGAGAACGGTGACAACCTCGAGCCCATCCTCGAAGATGATCCCGCGTCCTTCAATCTCATCTCTCCTCCGCCTGCGGAGCCAGAGCTCTTCTCACTAGAAGATCAGACACAAGCACTCTTCTCGAAAGGTCATCTGCAAGTCATCTTCGCCGACCCGACCTACCTCTTCAGGTTCACGTCTTTCCTGGGCATGCACCGGCCGCAGTCCGTGCCCATCCTTGTACACTATCTCGACTCCCTCAAATCACTCCGAGCGATCAATTACGCGAACGCAATTTGCGAGGGCCTCGACCCCGTAGAAGGGTTCGAGTTTACACAAAGGCCGGTCAAGCCGACAATAAATATAGCATTGGAAGAGAGGGCAAAGGCGGCCTTTGAGATCCTGGCGACGGAGGAGTTACCTGCCTTCGTCACGCATCAGTACATACAAGTGGTCAGCAACACCATAACCGCGCGGATAACAGGAGCGTTATCCCCGGGTCTGCGGGAAGCATCCGATGGATTGGCCGAAGTCTTCTGCGTGACGGATCCTTCCAGGCCAGACAACCCGATCGTTTTCGCTTCAGATGGTATGCTGGCTTGCTCCCACTTTGAGCAGAAACGATGGCTGATGGATTGCAGAATTTAACCGGACGACGCAATATGGCATGTCCTACGTTCTTGGCCGGAATTGTAGGTTTTTGCAAGGGCCCAATACAAATCCACATAGTGTGCGGAGGATTCGAGAATCCCTTAAAGCCGGCAGGCAGCACCAGGAGGTCCTCCTTAACTAGTACGTGCATTTTCGATTCATCGTTATTGACTGTCTAACGGGTACAGTCGGCGCGATGGCTCCCCCTTTGTGAATCTCCTCATGATGGCTCCGCTTTCTGATAGCAGGGGCGTCGTCCGCTATCATATCGGCGCACAGGTCGATGTCAGTGGACTGGTCAAAGATGCCTCAGAAATGGAATCCCTGCAAAAGCTACTAGAAATACGGGCTCGTGGCGAAGATCCCCCGGTCCCTGAAAAGCCGAATCCCGAGAAGAATGACGAGTTGCGGGAATTGAGCGAGATGCTCAATCAAGGCGAGCTGAGCACCATCAAGCGACACGGCGGCAAGATGCACCGCGAAGTCGTGGAGGAGGACGTTGAGAGTGTCTCATCTCATCAACCGCGCCTGTTGCTGAAGGATCCGGACACGTTGACCCCGCCAATTGGGAGTACCAATGGACGGTTGGGGGGTATCTATCAGCATGTAAGCGCACGTCGAACTCGCCAACATGCTCAAGTCGCTGACGAAGCTATAGTATCTGCTTGTGAGGCCGTATCCGTCGCTGCGGATTCTCTTTGCCAGCCCGTCACAAAGATTGCCGGGTATTCTGCAGTCACCCTTTTTGAACAAGATAGGTGGTTCACAGCGTGTTCGGGAGGAGTTGACCACGGCATTTGCGGAGGGAAGAGGCGTGACCGCCAAAGTTCGCTGGGTCAGCAAAGGCGATGAGCAAGGCAAGAACAAATGGATTCATTGCACTCCTTTACTCGGCCAAGCGGGGCACATTGGAGTGTGGATGGTGGTGGTGGTCGACGACGAGAAGGGCAACGACAGATGGATGGGTGCAGGACGACTTCCACCACAAGTGGCCACGCCGGAAAGGGCTCGAACTCCAGCCCCAGCTCTAGTCAATGGGCACCGCGTTCCCGGATCGAGTCACCACGGCTCTGGGGGTATAAACGGTGGGCATTCAGAGCATAATGGCGGGGGAAGTCTGGGGAGCGGCAGCGCCAGTGTCACAAGCCTGAGGATTGCGTGATCAAGAATTTATGCACGCACATGTTCTGGTCTTCAGGGTTCTTGTATGTACACCATCTTTCGACTCGATTGGGCGGGCAGTTGCGCTGTCTATATTCTGGGCCTTGGGGTTGAGCCCCAGCGACATCACCTCGCAGGCAGAGCGCTCGATACCAATGTCAGACCTAATATTGTTTTCTCTTGGTAATGCAGGATAGCCTGAATATAATGGAAGCGGGAGTGTCCATGGCATCGATCCTTGTCCGCGGACAATGGCGCCGGACAAAGTTAAGCTTTTCGAAGCCCGGCAGGGGGGCGGGGCAGTCAGCTCCCTGGGCGTCTTGGGTGTCTGGATGCCTGGGTCCCCTGGCTCCTGGCAGGCTGTGTTTTGTTGACACGAGTGACGAGAACGGCTGTGGCTCCGCTTCTCCTTTTCGATACGCTGCTCCATTCCATGCAAGACTTCAGCTACGGGCTTGAACTCGTACGCGTACTCCTACTCCGTCCTGTAGTGGGAAGATTCGTCATCACGCCTGGTTGTTGTTGCTGCACATGTTTCATCGACATCTAATTGTGGATCAGGCTGCTTGTTTTTCACATCTGATCTTCAATTTTTGCAGACTCCGGAAGTAGGTCGAGCATGGCCATCTCAAGCGAGTCGTCAGCCCCATGCAGGGCTTCTCGGTGAGTGGTAAACATGCGACGACTGTTAACGGCCATCCGGGCACATTACATGCGAACAAATACTGTGGGTAGACGTGCCTCAACACCTTCTTTTCACCCTCAGATTTCGGCCTGTACTGACATTTCCTCTGCTTGTGCTTTGGTGCCAGTTGCTTGCAGCCTTTTGTTCCCATCTAGTATTCATAAACGCACCGCAGCCGAGTGGCGCTTGCATACCGAGTACAGGACATTGAAAGAAGAGCAAACGTCGCCAGATCGATCGAATGAGCCCTCAACGACGCTGTCCACTTCCGTGCGTTTCTCTCGACCATGATCCTAGCGAGGCGCGCTCTTGGCTGCCTGGTTATTGCGACCCTACTTAGCTTGCTTGTCTATTATCGATCGGCCAGTGCTTCCGTTACTGTCAGAACGCTTCGGTCGAAGGTACCTCAGGTCGTTGGACTGGGCGACTATTTCGATTCAGACGAGCAACATCTCCAAGATGAGCACGGCCGACCTTTTAGCCAACCAGGCGATCTCCACGCTCCTGGGAGCTCACCAAACCCGGAAAGCCCTGCAGCCACAGATGCAGGTATGCAGTCAAGCAAGGCCCCCGGATCGGCATACACGCGAAACCTCGTCATGGCTAAGATGACGAGGGAGAATGTCACCTGGCTAGATGAGGTCGACCTGGGCCCGGAGATCACCAGGATGATATATGTGGCAGACGACCTGAAAGCGGCACTGCACCCACCCAAAAACAAGGGCCACGAAGTTATGACTTATTTGACCTACATTATCGACTATTACGATGATCTACCGGACGTCAGCATCTTTATGCATTCCCATCAAACTGCATGGCACAACAACGAGCTCTTGAATTGGGACGCTGGCGAGATGATTCGGCGGCTGAGCAGCGAGAGAGTACAGCGTCAGGGGTATATGAACATGAGATGCCACTGGAAGCCCGGCTGTCCAGAGTGGATACATCCTGGCCAAGTGGAGGAAGACAGGGAGAAACTGGAACAGTCACTGATGGCCTCAGCTTGGGCTGAATTGTTTCCGGACAGACCCATACCTACCGTACTGGCTCAGCCTTGTTGCTCACAGTTCGCACTCAGTCGGAATAAGATTCGCGCAATACCGCTGGCTAAATACAAACACTATCGGGACTGGCTCCTTCGATCCGACATCAGGGACACCATGACTGGAAGGATCTTCGAATACCTGTGGCAAGTCGTGTTTACGGACCAAAGTGTCTTCTGTCCGAGCCAGCGGACGTGTTACTGCGATGGATACGGCGTCTGCTTCGAGACCGAAAAGACATTCGATAAATGGTTCGAGTTGAGGTATCAGAAGCAAATGGCCGAGATCGAGTTGAAAGAATGGGAAGAACAGGCAGAGAAGGTCGAGGAGTTCAAAGGCGAGGATGGGAGGTGGTTGGAGGGGGCAGAGGCGGGAGAGCTTCAGGTGCCTGAGGTCGGGAAGAGTGAACAGCTGAAGACCTTGATCGACAAGATAGGGGCAGACCTTGAACGGAGGAGGTTGGACGCTCTCGAGAGAGGGAGAGATCCAAAGGCTAGAGCTGAGAGTGACGGACGTCCTTGGACAGCGGGTGACGGGTTCTAGATTCTGAGTACAGCGGACAAGGGTACCCAGTTGTGTTCAGGCTTCTCATGGCAGGACATCGCTATTCTGGCTGAATATTGGGTTATAACAGGGCATAGCGTTCGGAGTAGAAACATGGCATGGCATAGCATAGCAAGCTCTTGGGTCGTTTGATGGAATGGTGATGAACTCGCCTGTCGTGATGGCCAAGTCTAAGGTGTCTCTCGGATGACGCCTCAGGGATCCAAGTTCGTGCATGCGCTCGGCATGCGGAGGAACTTGAAAGAAGTAACCAGGCAATTGAACACCTTTCGTCTTCCACCAACAACCACTCCACCATTCGCAATCCTCCTCCCTGTTTTGTTCATGTCTCGCCCAATACCGATGGTGTAGTGTCTTTACACATTCGACCTTCCGCCCACATCGCGCTGCACGCTGACCAGATCGGCCATCGGATGATGGCATCCACGAGACCCCGATTCATCTGTGTCTGAGGAAGACGAAGTTTGCCGTCGTACAGCTTGCAACCATGCCGGCGAGAATGAGAATGAGGTGGACGGCCTACGCCGGGGTAAGCGTCCACGGCCTCTTGACCTCCATCTCGGTGTGCTAACGCCTCTTCAGGTCTCTACAGCCCTGGCCGCCGGCGTCATCCTCAAAGCTCTCGCGCAGCGACCCAACTTCTACTCCGCCGCCGTCTACCTGTCGCAATCCTCTGCCAACCTGATGATCCTGACCAACCTGTTGTTCGTCGTCGCCTGCTCCTTCCTGCTCGGCCTACAGAAGCTGCTCTATGGGAACCTGCGCCGGATCGAGATCGAACAGCTCTACGAAAAGGCATGGTTTGCCGTCACAGAGACGTGTCTGGCTATGACGGTATTCCGCGGCGAAATCGGCCTCACATTCCTCGCCATGTTCTTCTCCCTGCTCACGGGCAAAGTCTGGGGCTGGATAGGTGAAGGCCGGGTCGAAGTGTTGGAGCAACAGCCACCGCGGAATCCCAGACTGTTCCACACACGCCTCGCATTGAGTTTGGGGCTCAGTGTCGCTTTCGATCTGACGATGCTCGAGTACGTGGTGAAGCAGGTCATGAGGATGGCCCGCCCCGATATGATGGTCATGTTTGGCTTCGAGTTCGCCGTCCTCTCGATCACGAGCATCAGCACTGCCATGAGGTACGCGATCGATCTGGCGGAGATCGGAATTGTCCGCGAGCAGAAGAGACACCGCATAGATGAGATCAAGCGCGAGCGCGTCCAGGCCGCCGTAACGGAGTTCCAGGAGAGTCAGAACGGACGAGCAGCTGACACGCCATCATCGGATGCCAGAGAAGCGACGACGACGGCCACGCCCACGGCAACACCGACTCAGCATACCCTTGAACAGGTGTCGCAGGAGGCTCTCAACCAACCCGTGGACGAAAACGAGGTTGAAGTGGAAGGTTGGGAGGACAAAGGCCGCTACATGTTCTACCTGAACTTGGCCACCGATTTCTTCAAACTTGTCACCTATCTTGCTTTCTTCTTTATCCTTCTTGTATTCTACGGGCTGCCCATCCACATCTTGCGCGATGTGTTCTTGACGATGCGGTCGTTCTTCAAACGAATTTCGGACTTTATGAAATACCGGACCGCGACGCGGGACATGAATGCGCGATACCCAGATGCCACGGCGGAGGATATCGGACGGGAAGATGTGTGTATCATATGCAGGGAGGAGATGCACCCTTATCAACCGGTCGTTGCAGAGCCGGGCCAACCGCAGCCGCGACCTAATCCGGTGGTGGAGAGGATGAGGCCGAAGAAGCTGCCTTGTGGGCATGTTTTACACTTTTCTTGCCTGAGAAGTTGGCTTGAGAGGCAGCAGATATGTCCGACTTGCAGAGCGAATGTGGTCCGCACCGGCGGAGACCAAACGGCAAATGCAGTGGCTGGTGAAGGTGGAGCGGGACAAGTAAACGGCGGTCAACATCCGCCGGGAGCAAGACCAGGGCCACGAGTCTACCAGTTTGGTCCGCTGAGGATAGGCGTCGGGGCCGCCAGAGGGAACAATATGTTCGAAGAACTCCACCAACAGCTGGGAGACGCAGCCGGCCCTGTCGCCCGAGGACAGCCTCAGAATCCGGGCCCAAATGCACCACGGCAATTTGGCGTAGGCCTCCGGTGGTCGCGGCGGCGGCCGCAGACAGAGCACCTCACGACCCAAGAGCAACTTGATGCTTTGGAGGCGCGAATCGCACAGGATCTCCAGGATCTGTCCCACAATATGCGGGAGTTGAGTGTCCTGCGCCAGATGCAGGCCGAGTTGCAGAGATTGAGAGGTCTGCGTGCTGTAGAGGGCTCGAGGCAAGCAAATCCTACAGCTCACGCCCCAGCGCCAGCGCCAGCGGCGGGGCTCCCTCCACCACGCATCGTCCAGCGCTCTACGACGGTGGTCCCGGACCATCAGCAGACCATCCTCCACGCAGGGAGTGACAGACTTCCAGCTGGACTCACGCTACCCGAAGGTTGGACGATGATGCCTTTGCAACCCGCGCATCAAGTAACACACCAGCAGCATCATGACGGGCAGGTTCGGACTTATTTACACCAACCTCTGGTGCCATTCGCAGGGATGCCAATGACTCCACCGCGGTTTCAACAGCAGCCGTTCAACGTGATGCCACAGCCTCTATTCTCTCCTCAGGTCCAGGCTCGACCAGAACCTAACGCTGCGAACAACGTCCCAACTGGAGGAGCTGAGATCAATGGTGCGCAACCCGACCCTACCGGCCCTCAAAGTCAACAGCCGGCTGCACCTCCGGGGGGCCTACATGTGGAAGAATTCAGATTCCCGTGGTCGCAGTGGGGGGTGCCAAACCCCGAGCAACTGCATCAGCAAATCCATCAACAGCAACACGAGCAGGCGCTAGCTAGACTGAGGAACCAGACTGGCCAGGAAGGGGCTGCGGGCACAGCAGGCGCAAATATCGTCGACGTAATGGGTGCCGCACCTGAGCCGTTTATGCCGCTACCACCAGAAGCAGAGAGGCGCCTCACATCGGAGCTGCTTCGGCGAGCAGAAGATACACGACCGCCAGAACCAGCACAACCAAGTTATACCCAAGCCTCGTCTACGCCTTCGCCTTCATTGCCAGCTTGGGGGTCAGCTGTTCCTGGGCCTGCGAACGGTGAATCTAGCAGTGATGATGCAAGCGCTGGGAATTCCGAGCCTCAGACCAACGGGCATCATGACCATGGTGGAGAGGGCACGTCTCAGGCATCGTCGCCGCCGCCGCAGCAGCCGAAGAATAGGCATCCGACCGTGGAAGATCTGGTCGAGGATCCAGATTAAAGAAAAGTCTCGTCCCAGGGATAGACAAAAGGGACACCACTGTATGGTGCTTTTTCGATAGTCATTGAATGGTAGTTATCTCTCAGCATAGCGAGGAGTAATGAGCGTCACCTCTTCCTACTGTGTACGAGCAAGTATCACCGTTCCTTTTCCACATACAGTACGGAGTACTACAAGTACACAGCACTCATGATTTGACGCGTGTGGCGAAAAGCCGCGTCGCAGGAAGTGGAGAACACCCGAAACAGTTAGTACGACTTTCCTCGCCGCATCGATTGATTGGCTGTCCGCCCCCGTCGTCGCGACCGCGCCTCCTGTTGCTCTCGTGTTTCACCTGCTCGGCAACCGACGAAACCGTGAGACAGGAAACCAAGATCTTCGAGGGACGACAAGGGGGCTCAAACATGCAAATTGTCGCCCGCGTACCGCCCTGTCAAACCAACCCTCAAACCCACCCACTCTGACTTGTTGGGTGTTTGTTGTACTCGTACTCGATACGTTATCATGTAGCTGGTTGGTTGCTGCGCCCCTCCCCCTTCCGATGGCTGGTGCAGGCTGGCACGGCTGGGAAACCAGAGATGCAATGCAATGATGCGCATGTTTCGGAACGCTACTACTACTCAGTACTTCCATCTCTTGCCCTTTGCTACATACGCACCGAGATACGTATGCAGAACATACAGACTCTTCTGCAGGCAGGTTTGTGTGAAATACCGACCAACCAACCAACCAACCACTCTCTCGACAGTTAACACATTCGCTTCGTCGCCCATTGATCGTCTTGTCTTGTCTTCGAGACTTGTCACTCTCTCTTCTCTCGCCCTCTTTGTTTTGTTTCGAACTCGCGTCACGCACTCTCCACGTACTGGTTTAACTACGTATCTCGGCGGGCACAGAACTCTGTACTGTGACTTCAACCGCTTGGTCACTCATATTGATTGAGGACTCCTATTCAATTGACGCACACGCACTGGGTGCTGCTACCACGGACGCACACTCACACACAAGCTTTTCTCTCTCTTTATCCCATCCCTCGACTTGGGCATTTAACCTCCCTTCTTCCCCTGCGGTTCACATACCAGCCTCAGCTTGGACATTCAACCTCGTTCCACCCTCCGATTCATACACCAGCCTCGACTTGGTCATTCAACCTCATTCCACCCTCCGATTCATATATCATTCCCGACTGGGGCAACAGACGATCAAGAAACAATACTGTGAGACACATCACCATGGGCGTCTCGGCAATCTTCAAGAGACAAGACCCAACCGGGGACGACAATACCCGTCCTATTGTGTGCGATGATTTTGGCTGTCAAGATTATTCTCCTGTGAGTTCTCCGTACACTCACTACAACTTGCGAGATTCATGCACCCTAATCTAGCCTATGCCTAACCTGCGTGTTGTTTTATAGACCGCCTACGCCGTCAAATGGGCCATCATCGCCGCCATCTTCCTCATCTTCTCTCTCTACTTCGTCGGTGGATATCTACATGCCCAGCGGAGGATGAAGCGGGGGGTTCCTCCACTGGCATATCATAGGGTACGTACGGGCCATTGCAATTCTCGAGATTCTTTCCACCGCCGGGATATGTCGCTCAAAGTGTGCTAATCTATGACATGACCTTACAGTGGCTCGTCACACGGCGTCAAAAAGCCGCCTTTGTCCACCAACACCCCCATTACGCCGGCCAGTTTTCCTTCTACCGAGCGCAGCAGGCCCACACTGGGCCCGGCGGATACGGACACGGATATGGACACGGCCAGGCATACCAGATGGGCGGGATGTACGGGGGCCCGCCGCCCCCTGCGTACAACGAGCCAGAATACGTGCCCCCGTATACTGGACCGAACAAAGTCGACCCGGACCAACGATACACCCCGCCCAGTGGACCGCCTCCCGCCGCGACTGCTGCCACGACGGCTCCAGCCGCGCCTGAGCCAGCTCGAGTGGCTCCCTGAGAGCGAGGATTGCGTTGTCGAGGACGAGGACGAGGACGACTTGCTACGAAACACACGGCACGGCACGACACGGCGTCGCATCGCATCGCATAGCATCGCATCGCACGGCGTTTGAACCCGCATTATGAAGAACGGCTACATCCTTAGAAACAAAGACCAAATCATACGTACACGTTCACCCTTGCAGACCAGTCAGTCACATTGTGGTCTCTGTCTTACTGGCGTAGCATGCACAGTATGGCATGCGTACAAACGAGCAGGACGGGACAATTCCTCGCATCACGAGTACGGGGACAGACTTACGGGTAGCGGGGCCATGGTTCCAGTTCAGTACAAGCATGTCGGTGTGGGAAGACGTGGGAGTAGACATGGAAATGGATGGGGTGGATGAACGAGAGTTCGCTCCCGAGCAAAAAGGCACGTCGCAGTACCCGCCCGAGGCGTGGGAAGTCACGGGAGGGCCAGAATTTCATGCTAATACGCTCCGTACATCGGTATGATATGGTATGAGGTCTGGATGCAGGCAGAGAGCCGGGTATGGCGGACGCCTAACACATAGTGTCAAAAACCAATAGAATGCACCAAGTGCTGTCCGCATCTCAATCTCAGTTCGCGTGCTTGCTATAAATCCCAAATCTTGGTTCCCCCCAGATGGTCAAATCTGAAAAGAAAATATATCACTCTACGTCCATGGCGTCCGGATCCGAATCAGCATCCGAATCCGAATCCATCGCCGCTTCTTCGTCTCCCGTGCCTTGGAACGAGTGATCGACCATCCCGTCGTCCCAATGTTGCTGCAGGGCTATGGTCTCCGCTTCGCGCGCGAGCCTCTCCCTCTCACGTTGCACCTCTGCTGCCTTCTCCCGTGCCCGCCTTCTCGCATCGATGATCGTCTTCCGTACAACGTCCTCCTCCTCCGGCACGGAGATACTGCTCGGGTCTTTGTATAGAATAAGCGCGGTGTTGAGGTTCTCGGCCGGCGGCCGTTCCAGATCTAGCTCCATTCGCAGTGGGCCGTGCCGGTCGTGGTTCTGCCCTTGCTGTAATAAATGGTGGGGGAGGCTAGAGACCTTCTTATCGATGTCGGGGAGGAAGAGCGTGGCGTTATGGGCAGCTTCTTCCGCTTCGATCTGTGCGATTTCAGAGGACAGGTCGTGGATTATTATCCTGTGGGGGGTCTCATCGATGGTCATAAAGTCCATGTCCGCGAGCGCGGGGGGCTTGATGGATCCGGTCGCTGCTGGGGTGGGTGTGGAATGCGGTGCAGGCGGAGGGAACTCGAAGTCATGGCTGTCGATGTCTGGGTCAAGGGCGATGGGGTCGGGTTGGGGTTGTGATGGCGGCGCGGCTGCAAGGGCCGGTCGAGCGTCTGTGTTGGCGATGTGAGGGCGGAATAAGATTGTCGGAGAAGTCGGCTGCGCGTGGTGTAGACTGTACGGCGATGAAGGCACCGCCGGAGCTGGGTAGTGATGCTGCGGCGTGTATGCCTGCGCGTGCGAGGTCCCATGCGTAGGCTGGTTCACATGGTTCTGGTTCAGGCGGAGTTTCTTGAAGTGCGATGAGATGTGCGATTGGGATTCGAGGTCCTCTTCTGCTTTTCGCTTAGAGTGGGAGAGGATATTGCTGCGATGCTGGTTTGAGAGGGAGGGGTGCCACTCTGGAGCTGCTGTGTAGGGAGCGTATTGAGCCATGATACGGAGGTACGCCGTCGTGAAGTTGAAATCTACGGTGGTGGTGGTGGTGGTGGTAGTGGTGGAGCGACGGTGCGGGATATAGTAACGCAAGGCTGACGACGAGTGGGAGAATGATGTGCAGTGCCAGTGAGCGTGGTGGGCGCGGGTTCGGGAAGGCTACCTCCTTCGGTTCGTCTGCAAATCAGTTTCAGTCGAAGCTTTCATTTCACCTATCGTTTACTATTCTTTGGCGTCACGGATACAGCTTGCTTCAGCGTCGGAATTGTAACTAGACATTTGTGTTGATTGTCACTTGACGAGCCGCGAGATTATAAGTCCAAAGTTTGTCTTATTTCACCATCAAAACAAGCGTCGGATGCTTGGAAGGTGCTCGAAACGACAAGCAGTTTGAAAGGGGAAGGTGAAGTGAAAGTGAATGCATGCGGAGAACGGGGCAGCACATTGGGAGAGCCTTCTCTGCGGGCTGCCAATCGGCCACGGCTCTCACTAGCCGCGCCCCTCGATTCTCAAAAATTGCGGACTTGACTCACGTTTTCGATACAAAGTGGCCCCGAACATTTTGTGGACTGTCGCATTCACATCGAGTCGGACAAAGGTCAAATTACACTCGGTCAAAGGAGTGGCTGTCTTCAGCGAGGCCCAGAAGCCAAATCCTCGTCGGAGCCCCTCCAACCGCTTTGCGCTCGTCAATTGTGCGTCGGCACACGACCTCCACCATGGCGGCTTCGACGCCTGATAGCACTCAACAATGGACCGCCCCGAAAGTCCGAGAGACATTTCTCAAATACTTCGAAGAGCGGGGACACACATTTGGTGAGTGCGGCCTCCCTCAGAGGTTTGGCGGCTAGGAATACTGACCTGCAAACCAGTCAAATCCTCCCCTGTCGTCCCCCTCTCCGATCCTACCCTCCTCTTCACAAATGCGGGCATGAACCAGTTCAAACCTATTTTTCTCGGCACGGTCGATCCCACTAGCAAAGAGGGCCAGTACAAACGGGTCGTCAATTCCCAAAAGTGCATACGTGCGGGCGGAAAGCACAACGATCTGGACGATGTTGGCAAGGACAGCTATCACCATACCTTTTTCGAGATGTTGGGGAACTGGTCATTCGGCGATTACTTCAAGCAGGAAGCCATCACATTCTCTTGGGAGTTGTTGACGAAAGTCTTCGGGCTCGAGCCGGATAGGTTGTACGTCACCTACTTCGAAGGCAACGAGGCTGGCGGATTGGAGCCGGATCTCGAGGCCAAGGAGATATGGAAGAGTGTCGGGGTCGCGGAGGACCATATCTTGCCAGGAGACATGAAGGATAATTTTTGGGAGATGGGTGATCAAGGACCGTGCGGGCCTTGCTCAGAAATACACTTCGATCGCATCGGCGGACGAAACGCTGCGCACCTCGTCAACCAGGATGATCCAAACGTGCTGGAGATCTGGAACAACGTGTTCATTCAGTACAACAGAGAACCCGACCGAAGCTTACGGCCGCTGCCAAACAAGCATGTCGATACTGGTATGGGTTTTGAACGGCTGGTCAGTGTCTTGCAGAACAAGTTGTCGAATTACGACACGGACGTCTTCACGCCACTCTTTGCGCGCATTCAAGAAGTTACCGGCGCCAGACCTTATTCAGGGAAGTTTGGTGAGGAGGATAGCGATGGTATCGACACTGCGTACAGAGTAGTAGCGGACCACGTGCGGACATTGACGTTTGCCATCAGTGACGGTGGAATTCCGAACAACGAAGGACGAGGCTATGTCGTTCGAAGGGTGCTGAGACGCGGTGCTCGATATGCCCGAAAATACTTCAATGTGGAGATCGGCGACTTCTTCTCAAAAATTGTGCCCACGCTCGTCGAGCAGATGGGTGGAATGTTCAAGGAGATCGTTGCGAAGGAAGAAGAAGTAAAGGAGAGCCTCAACGAAGAGGAAGAGTCATTCGCGAAGACCTTAGATCGTGGTGAGAAGCAATTCGAGGTCTACGCTCAGAAGAGTCAGGTGCAAGGACAGAAGAGTCTCCACGGCGCCGATGTATGGCGGCTATACGACACTTTTGGTTTCCCTGTGGATCTGACACGGCTCATGGCGGAAGAACGGGGTCTGTCAATTGACGACAACGAGTTTGAAGCCGCGAGACTGGCTGCCAGAGACGCCAGTAAGGGCCAGAAGAAGGCGGCTAGCGATTTGCTCAAGCTGGACGTCCACGATCTTGGAGAATTAGAGAAGATGCCCGGTGTGACCAAGACGGACGACAGTGCCAAATACGGCAGGCAAAACATCACCGGGACGATCCAGGCGGTATACCATGCTAAGAAGTTCCATCCCGGCACGAAGAACATCCCAGAAGGTGACCAGATAGGCCTGATCCTCGATCGGACGTGCTTTTATGCTGAGCAGGGTGGTCAAGAGTACGATACCGGCCGTATTGTCATTGATGGACAGGCTGAGCTTGATGTGGAGAACGTCCAACTCTATGCCGGCTACGTATTACACACGGGTTACATGAAGTATGGCCACTTCTCCCTCGGCGACAAGGCGATTTGCGAGTACGATGAATTGCGGAGGTGGCCGATACGGAACAACCATACTGGTACTCACATCCTCAACTTCGCTCTACGGGAAGTTCTGGGCGTCGGTGTCGAACAGCGAGGCTCGCTGGTCGCTCAAGAGAAACTGAGGTTTGACTTCAGCCACAAATCGGGCGTCTCGGATGAGGACCTGTCGAAGATTGAGAATATCTCAACTGAATATATCAGACAAAACTGTCAGGTCTATGCGAAGGATGTGCCCTTGGTCATTGCGAGGGAAATCGCTGGCGTGAGAGCTGTGTTCGGCGAGACATATCCCGACCCCGTTCGCGTCGTGTCAGTGGGTGTCGATGTCGATGATATCCTGAAAAATGTTCAGGACAAGGGCTGGGAGAAGGTCAGCATCGAGTTCTGTGGTGGGACTCATGTGAGGAGTACTGGCGATATCAAAGACCTTGTCGTCCTCGAAGAAAGTGGCATTGCCAAAGGCATCCGAAGGATCATCGCAGTCACTGGCGAAGATGCGCATGAAGTGCAGCGGGTGGCCGAGGAGTTCTCTGGCAAGCTCGAAAAGCTTGAGAAGATGCCGTTTGGATCGCCGAAGGAGCAAGAAGCAAAGAACATCCAGCTTGAACTCAACAACCTCTCAATATCCGCCGTGCGGAAGTCACAGTTCCGAGACCGGGTTTCGAAGATCAGCAAAGAGATCCTCGAGCAGACGAAGAAACTGCAAAAGGAGCAGACGCTAAAGGCCATCGACACGATAACAGAGTACTTTCAGGCGAACGGCAATGCTCAAGGCGCGGTGTTGAGGTTACCAATTAGTGGCAGCGCTAAGCTCGTCCCCGAGGTTATCAAGCACGTCCAAACCAAATTGAAAGATAAGAGTGTGTACATTGTTGTCGCGGACGAGAAAGACCCCGAGGGCAAGGTTTATCATGGTTGCTTCGTTGGTCAGGTAAGCTTGCTGCACCACAATTGGCCGCATTCGAGGATTTTGCTGACCGATTTTCCAGAACGGCACCAGCGCTGGCTTGAAATCCCCGGAGTGGTCATCGACTGTTTCGAACCTGGTCGGCGGCAAAGCTGGCGGAAAGGCGCCTGTCGCCATCGGAACAGGTACGGATCAGTCCAAGGTGGACGAGGCTTTGAAGGCTGCCACAGAGTATCTCGAGAAATTCAAGCTATGATCGCACGAAGCTGGAGGTTTGAATTTACTGGTGGAAGAGACCATGCCGGTCCCTTTGGGGAAGAGCAGGCAAGTGGTTACCGTTCGTCGCATGTTGCTGGTACGCAGCCCTTTCACGATTGTCGGTCCGCGTGCCCCGTCGGCGCCTGCTATTTGAACCTGAGACGATCACGAGTAGGAGTTGGGGGTATTGAGCAGGTGCAGGAGCAGGGACAAGCGTTATGACGCGGGTGTTTATTCCGCTGGCCACTCAGAGGTGGCTGCTTGTGCCGTTCTAGGAAATATGACGACGGGAGACCGAATGACGTGAGTGATCATGGTGAGTTGTAAATGAAATGGCAGTGTACTCGTACTTGCCACTAGACTTAGAGAATACCAACTCGAAGCCTCTTTGACTTGAGGGATGTTGAACTCGAGAACGAATTTGCTTTCGCAGGTATCGCAACGTCTGCCATCGCGCCTTACTAGGAGAACCACTCGACTCACAATTTCGTCCGCAACTCCATCTCCGGCTCTTCTACGAGCAAGGGCACTTTCTACACAGGTTTGGCTTCTATCCACCTTGTTCCCAAGGACTCCGCTGGTCTTCTCGAGCGCTGCTTAACCTGCTCTTGAAGGTCTCAAACCCGAAGTCCGAGCAAATCCAAACCCGACGTAGCTCCTTTAAAGCGTCACAAACAGCGAACAACATGACTCAAACAATCCCAGGCGGCTGCTACTGCGGCAAGATCCGCTATGAGATCACCCTCGACAAGCCTGACGAGCAGGCACGCACGTCCATTTGCCACTGCGGCAACTGTAAGAAATTCACGGGCGGCGAGAACGGCATCACGAGCAAGATTCCAAAATCGAGCTTTAAGGTTACGAATGGAAAGGACTTTATCACTGTCCATGAGGCGGATAACGGGACTGGGACGATATTGCATCGCGAGTTTTGCAAAGAATGTGGAGGTCCGATCTTAGAGTACGGGGTGAGTTAGCGTGATTTTTGCATTTTTGCACTTCCTCCAACTCTCTTGATCCGCCGAGCTTCTGGTGATGCTAACCAACTCTTCTCTGGGGTGGTAAGGCAAATGCGGGCGACTTCGTCTACATCTTCTATGGCTCGCTCGACCATCCGACAACTCTTCCTCCGAAGGGCGAATTCTTCACCAGCAAGCGGGACCCATGGATGCCAGAGGTTCCAGGTAGGTTTGCAGTCGCGCCCTCTCCCAAGAGTCTATGTAGAAGCTAAGAGTACCGTCCATGCAGGCTTGTTCCAGAAGAAGAAAATTAAGGAATGAGTGAGCCAGAGAGACGCAGAGGCTTGGGGTTCAACCCCTGTTGACAATGACAGCCGTTGCGATGCACCAAACCTAGCTATCTTCAGGTGGTCAAACTGCGGATTGGGGACGGTTCTATCCGGAGGCGCCACAAAGACAGGTACCCAGCCAAAGCCTACAAGCCGGGGCGAGGCACCACTTTGCCCGGAATCTTGGTTGGCTGCTGTAAGTCAAGAGCTGAAGTTGGCAGATGCTGGTGGCATCGGCAGGCACACCAACGACGAGGGGATTGTGTAGACCATGTCCTGAATCGCATGTTTCAATGCTCCAATTGGCGGTGGATCTGTGATCGATTACTATTCAATGTTCAAGGCGGGATACCGTGTTGCAACCGCAACCACTGCACTTCACGCACCACCATGGGCGGATTCAGTCATATCACTCACTACAGGTAAGGAGTATACTCAGTCCCACAGACGACGATGGAACAGGCTCCTCCTTCCGCACGTCCTTTTGTGGGTGGTCGCACTGGCCTTTACGGACAATTTGTTGCGGCTCGTACTTTACCGACTATTTCTGTCTCCAACGGCTCGATTCCCAGGTCCTGAGTTGGCAACTGTCACGGCATTATACGAATGTTACTACGACGCAATGCGACACGACACGGAAAGTCCACATTTTGAAGTTGTTCGAATGTATCGGCCGGCAATACAGTACAGTATAGTGAGGATCTCCTTTCTCTTCATGCGCCCAGAAACCCCGACAGTGCTTGTGGAGGGCCTATCGTCCGGATCAGTGCCTTGGAGCTTCATGCCAATGATGACCCAGAGGGGATTCCGAAGTCCTCTACTCGTACAACCAACCTCGCAACAAGTACAAGTTCTATGCGACCATGTTTAGGCAACCGGAAGGCTACAACTGCCATACTGGATCACTCCCACCTTACGATCACAGGGAATATGGGTAGCCACTGGCCAGCACCAACCGCGACCAGCTAGTTCATCTTCTATGAGGTGCCAACCTCCGATCGGCCGTCCTCATGCGCATCGGACCTGATCTAATAGTGGGCGGCAGGCCCGAACTCGCAGTCAACCCATCCGTATTCGCAGCCTCCGATCGCTCGTCCGTCAATTTATACCATTGCCAGGGACGGGTCCCGGCCCGCCGGGTTTCGAGTTCCCTGGAGGCAACCCGGCGCCCAACCGCCATGTACTCGCTTGTAGCGAGACCTGCTGGTTCTACTCGTAGTGCGTCCCCCCGACTTGACTCCACAGTTTCCCACTCAGTGGGGTTCAAGCTTGCCTCTTCTGTCGTCCGCGATCAACACACGTTCCGGTGGTATTATTGGTGCAGTTGCATGAAAACAATCCTGCACAGTGATTTATGTTGCACACAGGTGACTGACACTCAATCGTATCGTGCAGCCTAGTAGTCCTTAGTTTTGCCAGCGAAAGCACCCGTTTGAGGCTATAATATAAATGTAAATAGGCACCGATTGGCGACCGGAGAGGCTGTGGTGCGGACAGAACTTTTCCAGCTCACTCAGGCACAATGACCACAAGAAGCACTCACGCCGCTCAGCAGAATGGCGAGGGCAAAAAACCATGGCGACAAGCCGCATCCATCCTCCGCGACATGATAAACGACCCTGAGAAAATCGTCGTTTGTCCTGGCGTGTACGATGGCCACACGGCCCGAATAGCCCTTGATATTGGCTTCGATGCGCTCTATATGACGGGCGCGGGAACAGCAGCTTCTCGAATAGGAGCACCGGACTTGGGTATCATCAACATGACTGAAATGGCCGCCAACGCCAGCATGATCGCCGGGCTAGACTGGTCTATCCCAGTGATCGCGGACGCTGACACGGGGTTTGGCTCGTCGCTGTCCGCCGCTCGAACAGCCAAGACTTATATCGAAGGAAATGTGGCTGCCTTGCACATTGAGGACCAGGCGTTCGTCAAGCGCTGCGGTCACCTGCGCAATAAAGAACTAGTGTCGTTGGATGTATACTTGACACGCATCCGCGCGGCGAGCATGGCCAGGGAAGCGTCGGGCCGAGACCTTGTCATTATCGCACGGACCGACTCTCTGCAGTCCCTTGGATTCGACGAGGCAATCCGACGCTTGAAGGCTGCTCACGAGGCCGGTGCCGACGTCGCCTTCTTCGAGGGCCTCGTGTCCAAAGAGCAAGCCCGCGCGGCGGTCCAAGCACTGGCCCCGATCCCTTGTCTACTGAACATCGTCCATGGCGGGGTCACTCCGGTAATCAGTGGAAAGGAAGCAAAAGAAATGGGATTTAAGATTGTCATTTGGCCCATTCTCTCGTTGGCCGAGGTCTATAACTCGACCCGTCGCGCGATGAAGGAGCTTCGTGATACCGGGATCGTGACGGAGAGAGAAGACAAGGCCGGAGGCATCTATGATGTCTTTCAAATGGTTGGGATCAATGAATGCGCAGAGTTTGATGCTGCCGCTGGGGGAGTCACTCTCAAGGGCGGATTTTGAGCCGAAATGAATGATCGGATGCGAAGGTCTATACATATTATCCCAATTCAGGTACATTGGACCTAGAGTGACAGATAACAGCGACATTGATTATCCTCTGTCTGGTCGTGCACCGGCATGGCAAGAGGATAAGAGGTCCTCGTGAGCCAGCAGTATTTCAGAGAGTCATCCCAAGTGCTTTTTTACCACACTATATACCCTGAAACAATACGTGCACAGAGTTACAGTTCTTGGGTCCTTATGTGCTTGCAAGCGCTGCTCCTTTCGACTGCCAAAGAAGGTTAGATCTCCAGTCACAAGGCTCTTGAAGAAGGGGTATAGGTTAGCAGACTGGCAAGGTGAACTGGATACTCAAAGGCGAATATGGGGACATGAGTTGGCTACGAAAGAGTGTATATATCGTTGCAACGCTGTGTGCCCTCTGCGTGCTCTTCTCGCTCTGCGCCTCGAGAGTCCTCGCCGCCTCTGCCAGCTGCCCCTTCCTTCTCCAATCAACCACTTGCAACATTTAAGAACATGCTCTTGAGAACCAGGTATTCGTCGATCCCTTGACGTCCGCCTTCCCTGCCGAAGCCGGATTGCTTCACGCCGCCGAAGGGATTTTCTGCGGCTGAAAGAAGCCCAATGTTCACGCCGACGACACCAACCTAGGCCACTCGTTGTCAGGAAGATATCCACGGGACGCACTCAGTATGCCGGGGAAACTTGCCTCCAGGGCTTCTGTTACACGCCACTGTCTGGGCATGCTGGACGTCATGACAAAAGCTCCAAGCCCAACGTCGACATTGTTCGCGAGTTCGATCGCTTCCTCCTCAGTATGGAATCTATACAGGGGAATAACAGGACCGAAAACTTCGTCCCGCTCGGTGATGGTGCCGCGCGGCATATCTGTTCATAGTATTAGTTTCATGGGGAGCAAGGTAGGAGCCGTTCGAGCGCGAGACTGACCTCCAATGATAGTGGGCTGGACATAATAACCCTTGGTTCCATCAACTCGGCTTCCACCTAAGATGATCTTGCCTCCGTTGCTCTTTGCCTCTGCCGTCCGTATCAGTATTATTGAGTAATTACCATGCTTGGTGGAATGAAATCAGACCTTCAATGTGAGTCAGTACTTTCGAAAGGACGTTTTCGTGGGTCAGAGGTCCAACGAAGACGCCGTCCTGTAGTCCTGATCAGTATACACCTTCGCTGCATTAGAATTGCCACGGAGCTTGCGGTACCTGAGTTCCCGGACCGATCTTGAATGTCGAAATCGTGTTGGACAAAGCTTTGGCAAACCTGTCATAGATTCCATCTTGGACGAAGACACGGTTGGCGGCCACGCACGTCTGACCCGTGTTTCTGAACTTGGGTGCCGCACCGGTCAGCAATCCAATGGCTCCGTACCCTTCGAAAGGTCATCTCTGGCAAACTCTACTCACCCATCACGGCCGCCTCAACGGCGACGTCAACATCTGCGTCATCAAAGACAATAAAGGGGCTGTTTCCTCCGAGCTCCAGGCTCAGCTTCTTGACCGTCGGTGCACATTGTTCCATCAACAGGCTACCGACTCTGGTGCTGCCGGTAAAGCTGATTTTCTTCACCAACTTGTTCGCGCAGATTTCCTTGCCCACCTCTGCGACAGTCGTCAAGCTGGTGATGATCTGTATCACCCTTGCGGGAATCCCCGCCTCAATGGCGAGGACAGCCATGGCACCAGCAGACAGAGGAGTCTCGCCCGCCGGCTTCCAGATGGTGGTACATCCGGCAGCGATGGCAGCACTAGCCTTGCGGGTAATCATGGCCATCGGGTAGTTCCAGGGCATCAGACACCCGACCACTCCGATCGGCTGTTTCATGGTGACGAGCCTCTGCTTTCTGTTGGCGGTAAGGATATTTTCACCGTGAGTCCTGAGTTTTGATCAGAGTTGTCAGCAGGGTGTCGCGTTCATTATGAGTCTTGTGGCGAAAAGCAGAGGAAAATATCACCTCTCAGCCTCACCCGCAAACCATTCAAGAAAGCTGCAGGCATAGATGACTTCGGCCCTCGCCTCGTACAGCGGCTTGCCTGTTTCCAAAGTGATGATCAATGCAAAGTCCTCAGTGTTTTCCAGGCACAAATCATTCCACTTTCTTAGTATCCTCGCGCGCTCCCGGCCTGAGGTATTTTTCCATGTCGCAAATTCTTCGGAAGCACTCTCAATCGCTCGGGCTACATCTGCCGCCCCCATCTCCGGGAACGTGGCAATGCTTTCACCTTCAAGTTCGGCTCGTTAGATCTACATGACCCTATCGCGTGCGTGAGAATGGGCGCCGTTGATGCTATTACCTGTGCCTGGATCGATCAAATCGAATGTTTTCCCAGAAGCCGCATCGGCCCATTGTCCATCAATAAAGCCTTTATAGTGCAGCAGCTTCTTGTTCTTCACATCGGCGAGAGACTTGGTTTGCTGAAAGGAGCCGAGAGAACCCATGATGGACGAGAACTTGCTGATAAACTACTCGACTCGATGTTGAGTATTGGAAGACGAGATCAATGAGGGACGAAGAATATCAGCCACGGTCATCAATATTTGTGCATAACAAGCAGAGGCCAGGACAGGTGACAGTTAGGGCTATTGGGACCAGGACATGCTGAGCTGTGCGTGCTACCCAAAAAACCCCCACCGGTATCGTGATCGTAGCGACCCATCGAGGTTGCCCGAACCTTGAATGGGAATCGACTTGAAGGGATTCTCCAACCAATCCACTACAGCGGCGAAACGCAGAGAATCATGTCACATGTTGACATCTGTTGTTTGTCTCCCGGCACAATCTGATGACCGGAATATCGAATCCAGGTCGAGAATTCTGGGGTTGACACAAGCTTTTGCTTTTCAGTGGGAAATTGGAGTGGGGAATTAAGGGGGAATATCAGTGTGAGACGTGGAGAGAGTCAAAGTGGGGGGTAGCACGAGCCCAGTAGAGACGTCCTGACTGAATGGAACACCATGGCTGTCAGTCTGGACCGGTGTCGGGGAGCGCAAGGCTGAGGTTGTCCGATGTCGAATTGACACGTCCATAGACTCTCATCACCCAGCCTTTTCAATCTCTCCGACAGCGGAGAAGAGATCGATCCGAAAGCGCGACAGATGACCCGAACTCATTGTATCCATCCCTAACCCAGGGCCTACAACACTTGGAAGAAAGAACAAATGTGAAAACCGTTGTGTTTTCCTCGTCAACAGAGAAGGTACTTGCAAAAAGCAGACCCTCAGGATGATCGCCAAAACCTATCCCGTCAAAATCTTCGCCCCGGCGCCGATGTTGGGCTATGGCTATGATATTGTCGACTTCTGGACCACCATCATGGACGAGAGCACTCGTCCGGACGCCATCATCATGGACAGCGGCTCCACTGACCCGGGCCCGTATATGCTCGGTAGCGGCCGGACAATCGTCAGCAAGCAAGCCTTTGCGCACGATCTCACGCCGGTACTCGAGGCTTGCGCCGACTTTGGCATCAAACTGCTCATTAGCTCCGCCGGTGGCGCGGGTACCAATGAGCAGGTCGACTTTCTAGTCAACGTTGTGCGCGAGATCAGCGAGAAAAACGGCTACAGGTTCAAGGTCTCGACGATCAAGTTCGAGAACGATCGACAGGCGATTTTGAACAAGTTGCGGGCGGGCGCTATAACACCCTGCGGCCCAGGTCCTGCGTTGAAAGAGGAAGATGTGTCCGACGCTGTCGCGATTGTCGCACAGATGGGTGCTGAACCTTTTATGAAAGCATTGGAGGATCCCGAGGTGGACATCATCATCGCTGGACGATCATACGATCCAGCACCCTTTGCGGCATACAGCATGCACCGGGGCGTACATCGCGACCCGGCGTGGCATATGGGGAAGATCGTCGAGTGCGGCGGACAGTGCGCGGTGCCAAAAGGCCGTTCGATCCTGGCGACCATGTATCAGGACAGTTTCGTGCTCACGCCCGTCACCCCAGGCCAGCGGTGCATCCCTCGGTCCGTTGCCGCGCACACCATGTACGAGAAGACTCGTCCAGATAGACTCCCTGGACCGGGAGGAGTCCTGCACCTGGACAACGTCCAATTCAAGCAGCAACCCGACAATCGGTCCATCCACATACAAGGGGCTACTTTTGTTCCTACCCCGACATATCAGATCAAACTCGAAGGTGCCACACAGATTGGCTTCCGATCGGCCTTCATCGGAGGCATTCGAGATCCTATCCTTATCCGAGGCATCGATGACTTTCTCGAACACGCCGTCCGGGCCAGGACAAAGGCAACGTTTCCAACCCTGGGCAAGCCGGGCGGTCCACAGCTAATATTTCACATTTATGGAAGGAATGCTGTCATGGGCCCTCTTGAACCAGCCACCACGATCCCCCATGAAATTGGTGTCCTAGGGGAAGTGGTCGCAGAGACCCAAGACGAGGCCGACGCAATAGCCGGGCTCGCTAGAGTCATGGTTCTCCATGCCGAGTATCCAGGGCAACTGGCAACTGCCGGCAATTTCGCTTCTCCATTGACACCGTTGGAGCAGTCCGTGGGACCGGTCTACAAGTTCAGCGTCTATCATCTCATGAACGTCGAAGATCCGCTCAGCTTCTTCCCGATCGAGACCTTTTTCATCGGCCACTCCGACGCTGTGAGGTCGAAGCTCGTCCCCTCGGAGCGACCAGTCCGTCGGGCAGAAGCTGCGACCATCACATATCCAGAAGGTAAGCTCAAAGAGAGTGATTTCAAGGCCTTAGAACCATGGGATATAACAGGAACGAACTTCATGCTGATAATATCCATCATTTGCGTTCCACAGCTCCAAGACACAACGTTACGAGTTCGCGACCTCGGGTCTCCGACCTCGCAGCGGTCGTCCGGTCAAAGAATTCCGGCCCATACGAGATAACGCTCGACATTCTGTTCGACGACGCTACGCTGTGGAAGCATGTCCGCGACAGTAACGTGCTCACTCCAGACGTGATGAAGAAGCTATACCGTTTAGCAGACGACGACATCCTGACGTGCATGTTTTTTGAACCTGCTCTCGGGTGGAAGTGCACGTTTAAACGCCCGATCAACCAGCTGCAAGGCAGTGTTGGCGAGAGAGACACTTTTGGGACACAGCAACATGCACCATTGTTGGACATTGAGGTTCCGGCCTTGAAAGCGACCTAAATACCGATCGAAGATATACAACAACATTCAATTGACGAATGTTTGTCCACCCCGTGCTTGAACCCGAGTGTGGATCATGTGTCGCTCACCAGAATGGTCACGAGTCTGACCTCATTCTTGTCCCAGCCCTTGCGGTGTTCAGCTGCCATTCTTTTCTGAATCGAAGATACGTGCACGGCGTCAATTGAGTGTGAGAGTTTTATAAGGTTGTTACCCAGCAGCGAGAAGACGCTACCACCGGGCAGAAGCAATCATAATGGATCTGGGAGGTATATGTCGAACCTTCCGTATGATACCGACAAGCCGGCAACGTGGAGGAGATATAGGAGTGAGCCCATGAGGCTGCTAGCCAAACATATTTCTACTTGTTCTGACAATCAGCCCTTTTGCTCCTACCGGATCTGGTGTATCAAACCAGCACCACCGAACATCGGCCTTTCGAAGGGACCGCCTCGTGGCCGGAACCAAGCTTCCAGCCATCAAGTGGTGGCTACTCCGCGGTCCGTATCTAGATCATAGGTACTCCGGACTTGTCACCCCGTACCGCTAGTTGCTACGAGGTAGTTTGAGTGGGAAGAACAGGGGGCCGGAGCGGAGGGGGGCCGGATACTCCCTCCCCTCCAGGCCATGTGCAGTTTTGCCTTTTGGGAAGTGCTCAGGGACCAGTAATCAGTGTACCACCGCAAGACAGTCGTGAACCAAGCTGCCCATGTGCGCGGATTTTCGGTGCCCGTGAATCGCTCGGGAGTATGGTCGTGGTTTGACTGGTACCTAGAGCACTACGGCAGTGTATCCATGCAGTCAAGTGGACTCCTCAATTCTACAATCTGTTGAAGTCATATCTTTATCTCAACACTTTCCTGTGTTATATCGGCTGAAGGCCAGTGTCTCTAGGCACTTCGACCGCCGTCAATGACCAACTCCGTGCCGGTAACGTAGCTCGCCTCATCACTTGCCAGATAGCAGCAACCATTGGCAATGTCCGTAACGTCGGTCATTCTTCCCAAGGGAATCAAAGATACAAAATAGGCGCGATTCTCTGGAGTATTTTCCTTGCCGAGGAACTTGTGAGACCTGCGCGTAGAGGGTGCATTAGCCCATTGTCAACAAAGGCAGAGAGTTACAGTTCTTACAATCCAGTGCTGGCGAATTGCGGGCATATCGAATTGAATCGGATGTTGTTAGGAGCATACTCCTGTGCCAGCGATCTGGAGGCACAACAAACTGCCGCCTTGCTTCCGTTGTACCATGTGAGCCGTGGTTTCGGTCGGATGGCACCAGTGGACGCGATATTGATGAATGAACCGCCGCTCTTGTGCTCCTTCATCCACGGTATGATCACAGCCACTGACAGGTAAATCGACTTGAAGTTGACGGCCATTGTGAGATCGAATTCTTCGTCGGAAACTCCGTCGGATGGCTAGAAAGGCTCACTGTCAGAACGGCATCGCCAGCAGCCTGGATGACTGTCTCCCGAGTGCCTACCTGGTTCGAGTAGCATGTGCCAGCATTGTTGACGACAATATCAGGGCCACCATACAACTCAATGGACTTGTCCAGGACTTTCTTCCAATCTTCGCGTTTAGTCACGTCGGCTTTGATTGCTGCGCACCCAAGCTCTTTGGCGACTGCCTGACCGCTCTCCGCATTCATTTCCGCGATGAGGACTTTGGCGCCCTCATGGATGAATTTGGTCGAAATGGCCTTTCCGAAACCGCTTCCACCACCAGTCACGATCGCGACTTTACCTTCGAGACGGCCGGGCATCTTGCACAGGACAAGGTACAATAAACAGCTTTAGAGCTAATATATAATATGTAAGTCTCAGAGAAACACGTACCCTGGCGTCTGGATTGCGAAGGTATGAATGTCTGGGCTCTCTCAGGGAATCTCTTCTCATAATATACGTCGGGTCCTCAATCAACAACGCGACCCTTGCCCGTTTTAACCGACTGTACGCTCCCCCCGACCCCCATGGTTCTTGGTGGGGGATAGGTAAACACCAGAGAGTTTCTACTGAGTTCACGCAGCCGACCGGAGGAGCAGCCGCAACGGAGGGGGCTTCTTGAATGTCGATTGACGATCTATTCGATTTCGGTACAACTGACAACAAAGTTCACAGACACCAACGTCCCGCATTCATGAAACTGTCCCCCACTCGGCAAACTCCAGCTTCCCCCGCAAAAAGGGGGCCGGCCTGGTGACTAGACTACCCCGATACAGACTGGGCCGTTGCTCTCTACAAGTCACAGGCCTTGCCCAGCCTTGTCCTTGCCTGGTTCTCCAGCTCTAGCCCTCCTCTGGGGAAATGGACGTCCCTGCAATGTCAACCGAAACCCGAGGCAACCAGCTCGTTCTCCTCCCCCGCTGGGGGCCTTTTGATGTTTTGATTTCCCCAGTCTCTCACCCACTCGAGTTTAGCTACCTGGAAAATCAGCTCTCATGGCCACAGGAGCTGTGTCGGCCTTTCCCACTGCTTGGGCCCCACTGGCAGAGGAACTGAGGTTTTTCAAGCCGCGCAGCAACGGGGTGACGCGAAGCCAGAAAGAACGTTGTCATCTCTGCAGCGTCTGTGGCGAATCATTTACGCGCAGGGAGCATTGTCGGCGCCATGAGCTTGGTCGTAAGCAAAATCCTGCAAATGCTCCCCTTCGAAGATGTCAGTACTTACTATTGAGAAATTCCCGAGCTGATCAAATTGCACGATACACACGCAGATCGCTGGCAGAGACCACATGCTTGCCCAATATGCGGCCTCACGTCCGCACGCAAGGATGTTATCTCGCGACATATGAGAGTTCTCCATCGGGGAGCCGGGAAGTCTGCCGACTCACCGGAAGGACAAGAACCTGGTATTAATCCAGACTCGTCATCCGACGACTGCAACTTCGATCTCCACGGTCAGATCGTGCAAAAACATCAGCTAGACAATACCAATGGGGGAGATGGGAGTGGTTTAGCGAATGCGCAAGTCATTCCAGAGGCTCTCCCTTCGTTTCCTACCCTTCTGAACGCACAGGGTGCTGGCGCCGGCGCCAACGCCAACGCCGACGCCTTCGAGCTGGCTCTGGATCGAGGATGGAAAGCCCCAATCTTGGACCGTGTACAAGCCCCTGCAGCAAATGCAGAGGTGACAACGAGACCTCAGATGGACTTCCAGTTTCTGGACGACACGTTTGTGCAATGGCCGTGGGAGGAACCATTCTACGCCCTTCCATGGTCGGAAGACGTAGCCAAGAATATCACAGCAAGGCATACTGATCCAGACAATGGAGAATACCAATCATCTGGGTTGTTTTTGGGATTGGTCCCATCAGAAATTGAACAGGCGAAAGTCAACCTGCAACTCTTTAACGTCGAGAATCGACTCGGCGACTTCGTGTTCCCCACAAACTTTATGGTCATCAGGTTGGTGAGAGGATTCTTCAAGCACTTTGCGCCACACTGTCCCATCATCCACCCGCAAACCTTCTCGATCGGCACAATCCAAGGTGGGAACGCGCCTATCCTATTCTGAACCCGATTTTGTGGCAATACCCTCAGCACTAACCGTGTCCCATACTTAGCGCCTCTCCTGCTCGCTGTCATGGCGTGCGGCGCTGTCTACTTGAACGAGCAAGAAGTTAGCAACCGGTTATACCACGCCGTACTGAAGCTGCTGAGCGAGGTATGCAAGGAATCGCTTCTGGCATTCGACTCTTAAAAACATCATGGTCTAACCCGGGGCTGCGTCACAGAACGAAAATCTAGTGATTGCGGGACAAAGAGACTCGGGATTCCAGCTCTGGGAGTTACAAACAAGGCTCCTTACCTGCCAGTACGGACTCTTTGGAGGCGACAGACGAATCCAACGACAAGCCAGACTGTCCTTCACAAGACTCCACGTGGTATGTGTCTTCGATCTCGGTCATGTGGTCCAGATCTGCAAGTGATGTAGCGGCTAATTGACCCTAGCTTGGTCAGGAAGCCTCCGTGGAGGCGACAAAGATCTCCGCGAATGACTGGACGGGCTGGGTCTTTCGCGAGAGCATGATCAGGTGAGAAAGTTCATGGCCTTTTGCTATCGGTTTCGGTGCCCTCTCTCTCCGCTCTGTTGCTGACTCGGCCAGATGCGTGGCATGGACCACGGTCCTCAGAGCAGTACTGCTTTGTAACGAAGACAATGCGGTGCTGAGGAGCTCCAACACCGATTTTGACGGGCCGCTGCCCTGCTCGGAAGAGCTGTGGTCGGCCAGTGGCGTCACCTGGCAGAATTCACCCCATGTCACGACATCTTCTATCGTCTGTTTCAGGCAGCTTCTCTCAGGCGCTCCACTCGACCATACGATCAGTCCATTCGGCCTGCTGACCCTGATCAGTGTCATTCTCTCCCATATATGCACCCTTCGCCTCGGGAGCAACACCGGGACGGTCGCGATGCCACCGCCCCACGAGGAGTCCCTCCGACTAGCGCTCCATGCGTGGGAAGAGGCGTGGAGGACACATCCACATGCCACAACCGTGCCGGATGCGCTTCAAGGCCCATTGATGGCCGACGCACTGGTCGTGCTCAACTCGGCATACTATCGCCTATATGCGAACGTGCAGCTGAACGAAATGAAGGCGCTCGCCCTCCTGCCCGTCGACCAGGTCTCGCGAAGCCGGGTCGCAAAGCTCTATCGTCTCGACAACCCGCCTGACCTGATGAAAGCGATCGTCCGAGCCTGTAGGTGTCTGCTGGTCCGCGTTCGACTGGGGCTGGGATATTTGTTGAAGACTTCGTGTTTGAACTATCCGTGCTATGCTCCACTGGCGGCTTACGAAGGCAGTAGGTCTCGTAGAAAGATGATCCCACCCCTGCGTAAGTGCGAAAGTATATTGACTTGGAACTCAGGTCTATTGATGTGCTGGTACCTTCTCGGTTGGCACCTCTCGGAGATTCCGGGCCCGGAAGAACGGGTCATCACCACCATGATGGACGAGATCGTCGCGGAAAGCGAATACAAATATGAAAAGCCCATTCAGAGAGAGCTGCTGCCCATCATGATCTACAGGGACATGATCAGGGAGCGATGGGTCTGGCCTGGTACGTGCACGCTCCAGGGTGATAATATTAATATCAATCCCTCCCATCCCCTAGGGGATTGATCAATGCATCTGTTGGATCATATCCACTAACCCTCATCCCCAGCAACTTGTAATGTATTATCGGACAATCTTGATGGAATGATCAAGAGGCTCAAACCGCTCCTTGCGGTACAATCCCAATAGGCGGGATGGCAATGGCCGTCATCATTTTCTATGAAACAGGGGATGCTTTCACACCTGCGACTTCGGACAGCTGGCCTTGTCTTTCCCGGGGCATTTAATGATGGTTGTCCTCTTAAAAGTATTGTCTGCTGGTTTGATGTTTGAGCAATCAATGCTCTCGCATAGTCTTCAGCACGTACATACGCCGTTCTCTCGCAGCTACGCAGTACATAGTACTCTGGTATGCTCGCTTGCTCTTCACCAAGTTCTTGACCCGCCACTCTTCTTGCTTGTCGTATAAGTTAACACCGAGGAAATGGCTTCAGTGGGGAAATCATGGGGAGACGACGCCGCCGGTTGCAGTTCTCCGAATTTTCGGGCCACAGTGCCCGAATGCACATAGTTATAACGCTGGGACAAGCCAGTCACCAGTGATCAGTACATAGTTATACTCCGTACAAGTACTTGTAGGCTGTCTTTGGAGCCCGAGCCTCTTCACTGAGGATAAAAAAGACTGCCACAGAAACTGAAAGCTGTCAAGATGCCGTCCACTCGCGAGAACGGAGATGCGAGTATGTATATGGTACCGCCCAAAGCAGCTCCCGCCCTCAACATCCCGCCTTCGAGCTCGATTGTTTCGGTCAAGATAATCGACAGCACGTCCTGGATCGAGGCGCCGCTGGGATCTCTCTTCGGCCCTGCCATACCGGGCCATGAGAAGCTCGCGTGCCCATCGTACAGCTTTCTCATCGAGCATGGCCCGCTGGGCCGGAAGGTTCTGTTTGACCTCGGCACACGGAAGGATTGGGAGAACCTGGCTCCCAGCATTGTCAACACCATCAAAGGCCACAAGTGGGGCGTGACGGCCGAGAAGAACGTTTCCGAAATCCTGACCGAGCAAGGAGCCGGCGTGGATCTCAAAAGCATCGAGGCCATAATCTGGAGTCACTGGCATTATGACCATATCGGCGACCCGAGCACGTTTCCCGCCTCGACAAAATTGATCGTCGGCCCGGGGTTTCGAGATGCGCTCACTCCAGGGTATCCGGTGAATCCAAACAGCCAGCTGCTCGAAACGGACTGGAAGGGACGGGACCTGGTAGAAGTTGACTTCTCCGCCTCCGGCGACGTGACTGTGGGCGGCTTCAAAGCCATGGACTATTTCGGCGACGGCTCGTTCTATATTGTCGACGCGCCGGGCCATGCGATCGGCCATGTTTGCGGCCTCGCGCGTGTGACGCCCGACAGCTTCATCTTCATGGGTGGCGATGCCTGTCACCACGGCGGAGAGTATCGTCCGACCGAGTACTTGCCTCTTCCCAAGAAGATTGATCTGGACATGAGTTCGAGCACGATCAGGTCGCGAAGCTTCTGCCCCGGCAGCGGTGCCGCTTTCTGCGAGGTCTTCCGCCACAAGAGACCCGACCAGGAAGTCTACACTCTGACCAAGAACTTTTCCCACGATACCGACCGTGCCAACCTGACGATCAAGTACCTGGAGGAGTTCGACGCCGCAGACAATGTCTTTGTGATCATCGCCCACGACACGTTTCTCCTGCACAAAGAAGCCGAGGTTGACTTCTTCCCACACGGGACGTTGAATGATTGGAAAGCGAAGCGTCTGAATGAAAAAGCAAGGTGGCTCTTTTTGAAAGATTTTGCCGACGCGGCTGAGAAGGGTCTGAAGCAGGAGACGGAGGTGGGTGAGGGTATCGCTCTCAAGCCTTGAAGGTCAAAGGTCAACAACATCTTCTCGATCGCATGCCGTACATAGTATCACACTTGCCCAGCATGAGTCTGCTCGCTGTTGTCTAGAGAGGGGCAGTCTTCGTCTCGCCCGATTGTGAATCAGAAACTGCAGAAGTGTCTTTTGCGCCTTTCGACTTTGCACTTCAGCACTATCTAATTTGGACCCTGGACGGGCCTGTGGGATGATAAACTGGCGCTCTTGAGACGCGCGGGATCTCGAACTGTCATGTGCATACAGCATCGAGACATGTGGATTGCACAGGGCGTAGAGTGACGTCGCATGCTGCAGCTCGTCTCGTATCTGCAGCAATCAGCCTTGCGAAATGTCTGGCTTCTGTAAAAGTATTCATCGACCCTTAAAACGCATCGCATTCAAGTTGCTCGTGAGACCGCCATCCAGGATGTACATACTTGACCTTTCAATGTTTCTAAATCCTGAAAGAACATTGAATACATAGATACAGTAAGTACAGTAGACAAGAAGATTTATTGACGCTATGTATGTACGGAGGTCGGATTCAGCAGACGCGTACGCTGGATTACTTACAGTATTACTAATGCAGGTACGAGATGTACATGTACATAGTATCTACAGAAGCGGATTCCCGCCCATAGACAAAGTACTGTCTAACATTAGTACCATGTACTTTATGTACATAGTATGTACTGTAGCTAGTACTGTGGTACAGCATGTACTATGTACTGTATGCATACATACATACTTAGTATATACAGGTCTTCTGCAGCAGTCTAGGTCTGTTACAGATCAATACCGAATCAATGATGTCCGCGGGTACTATGTATTGTTCTGATGCTATTCCGATGCTGTCTCAGTATCTGGTGCTATTCTGATGCTGTGTCAGCATCGAGAGTCAGTATCAGGTGTCAAGCATCAAGTTTTACTTTACACTTTAGTAAGTACTGTATTTAATATATATTTAGTAAAAGTACATAGAAAGGGATCTTAGAATTACAGTAGCTTTAATAAAAATTGTAACTGTAAAATATAAGATTAAAGAAGAAAATCTAGTTATGTACTTAAGAAGTAAAAAATAAAATTTTAATGTTAAAGAGATTTAAAATCATTTTTTTAAAAATAAAAATAGTATAAAGTATATTATATTCTAATATATATAGCTTTAAAGCTACTAGGTACTATATACAGTACTGTACTATATATAATACTGTATTACCAGCTTAACTCAGGCCAGTATCAGCCCGGCTCAGTCCAGTATCAGCTCAGTATCAGCCCGGTTCAGCCCGGTTCAGTCCAGTATCAGCTCAGTATCAGCCCGGTTCAGCCCAGTATCAGCTCGATTCCGGCTCGGTTCAGACTGGGCTGGCTCGCTTTCAGCTCACTCCAAAACAGTTAACGAGGCTTATCTGGGTCCTATTCCACCAGCAGGGCATTCCTAGCACCCTGGAGGAGCCGCTATAGTATTAGACTTATTGTCCTATAGCTAGTACTAAGAATTACTTAATAGATACTTAAGTACATAGTATTGATAGAGTCCTAGTATACATAGTGTTACTTAGTATAGATGTACTGAGGTTGAAAAGCGGCACGAATTCGGATGACTTAGGCCTAGCTTAAATAAAGTAATAATTAAGCTTTTCGCCAAGCCCGGACGATGTCTTCATCAGGTACTACTAAGTACAAGTATTCATTGTCTTCTACACTGCTGGTAGGATTTATGTATGTACTCCAATCTCCCTCCGGGCAGGGCAGGCATCTTCGTTCCGAGAGAAGAAAGAGCGCACAGAGAAGCCTAGACGCCGTAGACTCGATCTCTTCAAATGTCAATGCCCATCCTAAGGGCCCAGGAACAGAACACCCTAATGACGCCTTCCCAAAATTCAGCGGCGAACTTGAACCTCAGTACTAACTGAAGTTTATACCAGAATCCCCTCCCTCTCTTCGTATCCCTCCCGCGGCGCCTCCTCCACCCTGTGGCAACGGCGCAGCCCGTCACTCCCGACGACGTACACCTTCGACCTCAACACGCCGATCAACCAATCCGAACACGGTCTCGTGTACGCGACACCACCCAGATACTCGAGGCCCTCCTCGTCGAAAGACGTGTCCGATGGCCTGAAATGCAAGATCTCCGGCCTCATCGAGGTCATCCGCCACCGCAGCCTGACCTTGAACGACAACCGCGGCAGGTGGATGAAGTGCCGCGCGGAGGGGCCCTCTATTCTCACTTCCATGGAGACGACGTACGTTCCCTGCACCAGGAAGAAGCACACCACATGCGAGGCGCGCGTCCGGGTAAGTTGATTCATCAAGGCGACTTGGCTGTTGGAGACGGTGGCCGCTTGCCGGCGGCGAGGTGGAGGCCGAGGCGGAAGAGGGGTGGAAGGGTTGATTTGGATGTCTGTCAGATTGAATGTGACGACGGAGCCCATCGTGGTAAAGTACAAGTAAGTACTATGTATGTACACTGGTTACCGGTGTTGGTCAACAGCTGTGCTTGAGTTGAGTCTGGAGTGTATCGTTTCAAATACTGTAGTGCCGTTGATTCCGATGTGTACATACGACCAGATCCCTTCATCTCGCAATCGCTGCATCGCTGCATTTATATATATGCCCGTGGCGAGAGGCTCTCACTTGCAATGGTTGACGGCCCACCTGTCTGAGGACCTGTCGACACAACGACATTGTGGTTCAACACACATGTTATGCATGCCGCTGCTGTTGCCTGGAGTTTAAGGAACATAGAATTTGAGGTCTGGCCGGGTGCAAATCAGCGTGCACCCACCATTCATCTTTCCTGCAATGAGCGGCTCAGCGCACAGTGAGATTTGGCGAGAAAACTGTTTGATCCGATTCCGAAGTGAGGACCTACATGATAGTAGTAGCGCGGAGAGACCTTTGTCGGCTCTCGAAAAGCGTGGTTCGACCACTCACGTTCGTGGATGTTTGAACTCAGCCACGGCACAGTTGGTTCGGACATCGAAGTCGCCATAAGGGAGCAGGGAAGGGAGGTTGATCAAAGGAAAAAAAAGGGTAGAGCCTCAGTCGAGATCACCCACTCTCAGCCTCGCTGCAGTAAGGACCTTATATACATACCCCTGCCAAGTGCCGTCGTGCCCAGGCCCATCCCCCACACTCTTGAATAGAGCTGGACTGTAATCAACAACCGAGGCACATCAGGCTCGAGTCAAGCTCGCTCGCTCCTCACTGGTAAATTACACAGTACTATGTAAGCGTCGCGGCGACGACTACTGAATCCGGGATGCAGTCAGTATTAGTGATCTTCCATCCAGCACGGGCCGACGACACAATACATCGTGCATTTTGCATGGCGTGCTCGCACTGCTTTAAGACCTCTGCATGGCCGCTACGGCCATAACTTTTGAAGTTATATCACAGCGTACATATCACTGTCGTATCGTATATGACATATATATAGGGACCCTGATGCGTCTCTAAATCCTCTCCACCTACTATACGTACGGCGTTGAAAGCACTTTCACTCAGCGCTTTCGGGAAAGCTTGACACAACTTAACTTCAGGAATACAGTATAGTAAGATTATCTTTTGATATCTCCTCCGACCACGCGAAAGTCTCACTGTCCACTGCCCCTCGTCACGATGGCCGCGTCAAACCAAAAAGTGTGCCTGATCATCGGGGCGAGTCGCGGGATCGGTCGTCAGGTGGCCATCGACCTTGCAAAGGAGGGATACTATGGTGAGTGAGGACCACTACAGGTGTAGTACGCCACGTTCAAGTTGCTGTTAATCCAAAGTATCATTCATTACGTTGTCATATATTTCATCATGTCACCACCCTTTTTCAATTCATCTTCGCACGGGGTGGGCGGCTGGATGGACGCAACCAGTGCTATATATTGAACGGATCTCCCCTAACATCCAACTTCTGTGCTAGTTGTCGTGGCCGCCAAAACGACATCCGACGCGTCTTCCATCCCGGCATCCTCGTTCCCGCCGGACCCCAACTCCTCGGCATCCACGATCAACACGGTGGCCCGCGAGATCAGCGAGGCCGGCGGCTCCGCGCTCGCCCTCCCCGTCGACGTCCGGGACGTGGACAACGTCAAGGACCTGGTCGACGAGGTCGTGCGCCGGCTCGGCCGGCTGGACGTGCTGGTCTACAACTCGGGCGCGATCTGGTGGTCGGCCGTGGAGACCACGCCGGTCAAACGATTCATGCTCCTCCAGCAGGTCAACCCGCAAGGGCTGTACGCCGCCGTGTCGGCCGCGCTGCCGCATTTCGGCGAGCAGGCGTGGAAAGCGCGGATCATCGTCGTCTCGCCGCCGATTTACTCGCGGTTTTTCCGTGGCAAGACCGCCTACGCCATCGGCAAGGTCGGCATGAGTGTCCTGACAAAGGGCCTGGCCATGGACTTTGCGAGGCAAGGGAGGAAGGATATGGCCATAACGAGTATTTGGCCTGCGGCGGTGAGTTATCACCAACTACTACTTACTAGTGTACCTTGGATTGTGAAGAGGTCTACGGAGTAGGATGCTGACGTTCGGAAACTGTCCAAGTCCATCGAATCCGCTGCAACGCAAGACTCGACCAGACGGGAACCGCACCTGGTGAAGGATCTGAGACATCCTGTGAGTTTCAACTTCTCCATGTCCCGCTCGGCTGAGCTTTGTTACTCTGATTCTCGCTCGATGGCCACTAACCAACGCGATGTGATGCGGCTCTCTCCAGACAATCTACAGCGATGCCATCCTCGCCATGCTCAAGTCCCCGGCCGAAGAGGTCAACGGTCTGCTCGACACGGACGAGGACTTCCTCCGCAAGAAGGGAGTGACGGATTTCTCAAAGTACAGCGTCGTCCCTGGCGCGACGCCGCGGCGAATCATGCCGGCTGAGTTCCCGGTCTTGGAGGTGGCGGAACAGGACGACGAAGGGAGGCGGGTCGACAGCGTGGCCCTGCGGCAGGGGCAGGGAAAGAGCAAGTTGTAGATGGCAGGGAAATAAATTTCTTGGAAGCGCGGGATACTTGCAGTGGAAGGGGTGATTTTCATACAGTACAGTAGGCCATACATAGTACGTATCGAAGAGCGACTTTCCTCAACCGCCGCTGGAGGACTTGCCGTTTCTCTCTCACACTCTGCGCATAGTCCTACTCAGCGTCAACCAATCGACTAGTGTCGGTACCATACATGCCCAACATTGTCTCGCGCGCCTTTTCGAGGCTGAGACGGTCGATCCTGTGCTGGATCTCCCGTTGGCTGCGCCGCACCTGTTCCGCTGTTTCGCGCCACTCCATGCGGCCCATTTTGTCCAGAGTGACATCTGTAGCGACAAGTTTGCCCGCCTTCTTCATCCACGCGCCATTCACAATGACATGTTCAATATCAGCGGCTTCGCTGAATCGCACAATCGCCACCACGGGATCGTACTCAGCTGCGCTCAACATACCTACACTTCCTGCTGCATCAAAGACCACCAGGTCGGCTTTCTTGCCCACCTCGATGCTTCCTATCACATCCCCGAGGCCGAGACACCTGGCTCCGCGTATTGTCGCCAGGTTGAATGCTTCTTCCGATGTGCCCGTGACGTTCTCGGAGGGATAATTTCCTTGGGCGGCGATCTTCGCGTTCCTCTCCAGTCGCGTAAGTTGTAGCAGCATTCGTGCCTGCAGGAGAATGGATGACGGATCGTTCGTGTGGCAATCGACGCCGAGCGAAACATTCGCAGTCTCTTTTGCCTTTAGTGCTGGGTCTAGGCCGACGGGGAAGCCCATGCCCATCTGAGATTCTGACCCGGGCGTGCTTGAGATCGGAGTGCCGGTCGCGGCGAGGATGGACATGTCATCTTGCGAGATGCCATTGCAATGTGAGAGAAGCAAGTACGGCATGCTCGGGGAAGAGTCTGACTGTGGGTAGGGACTCCGCAGGAGATCGTAAGACTGGAATAGCTGAACGTGTGAATGGAGACCTGGAGCGGGTCAAGTCAGCCACAGAACAACGCAGGATGTGCAGTCCCACCCATGAACGCATTTCGTCCGACGTGGCTCGTTACCAGTCTTAATCCCTTCTGTCGGAGGCTTTGGAAGATACCCAGGACCGTGTCCTTCGGGAGGAACCAGAGATCGAAACCCATGCCGATTTCCACTAGCGATGCGGAGCTGTTGTGTTTCTCGAGCAGATCGCCTAGTTGCTTGATCGCCAACTCGGGCATGGGGTCCTGCTCAGGAACACATTGAGATTGGTCCCACTGTGCCATGCGTGTCGCGACGGTGTACCCGAAGATGGCGCGGATGCCCGAGTCGAGAGTGGCCTGCAGTGCAGAGGTAGCTGCAGGGTGCGGTCATTAAATTACCCCTTGACAAGAAGGATGGGTGAGGCCGAGACGCACCATGATCTGGTGTATACACGCAATGCGCATGATCTAGGACGGTCGTTGTCCCCGAATGGATAGCCTCCAGACAACCCGATAACTGACCCCAGTACATATCTCTTGGTTCGTAGGCATAAGACATCATATTGCCTAGAGTCACCATGCATCAGGAACCTGCACCAAACAAAGGGGAGTGGAGGAGTCAACCTACCAGAATACATGTATGCGACGAGCCCCTGCTCCGCGTGCCGGCTTTTCAACTGCGTCTGCCAGAGGTGATGGTGAGTATCCACGAACCCTGGGGAGATGATTTTCCCTTGGCAGTCAATGACTTCCGTGGACTTGCTGGGCGGGTCAATACTTTTCCCGATATTTGCGATGATGTCGTTGTGGACGAGGACATCTGTGTCACGGAGGATGATAACGTGGTCATTTTTGTCATGGGCGAGGACAGTCCCACCTCGCAGGAGAATGGATGATGTCGGAGGCTCGGTCGTCATGATGCTCTGACTACGGTAACAATTGTCGTGTCTGAGACTCAACTAGTGATCGAAAGGCTGGAGAGGAAACTGATGCATATATCCTCACCACTTCGAGCCTGCCACAGAAAATGTTCAGTCAGGTGCGAATCAAATAGCTTCGACGTCTCACCCTCCTGAAAGCTCGAAGATATATACCCTCAAGCAGTTTGTTGTCCAGATGAAGTGGAGGGACAATGTCTCCGCACCCCCGGATGAACTCTGCTTCCGTACGCCATTCACAGGCTGGCAAGCCCTTGTAACGGTAACCCTGGGCGTCGGCATGACGATTCACATCGGAGACTTTCTGTTCTCGCTAGATGACCTCGGACTCGTGGAAAGGAAGAGAGCGAGCTTAAGCTTCATTGGACTTCCAAGGTTGAGAGACTGAAAGAGCCGATCGCGTGTCAAGCGGCGCCCGACTTGTCCACTGCTGCGCCGACACTTCCAGACCGAAGTCGATGGAAGGCAAGTGCGCGGCAGGTACCGAATTCATTAAGAGCTACATTTCCATGTGCGAGGACGAGAAATATTAGGTCCTGGGTGAGACACGCAGAGGATGCGGACGAGAGATACTTCGGGGACTACACCTGCCTCTGTCTCGAGCCGCGACGCGTTGAAGGGAGAAATGTCTGGGCGTGTGGCCGGGCTCCCTATCGACGTACCAGTGGAATGGCAACGACGACGGCGACACTCATCGCCTCCTCCTATGTACTTACTCACTGTACTCCGTACGAGTACCTACAATCTATATCACCACCCCTGTGGGAGCCAATGATCATGTCGCAACACATCACGCGTTCCTATGCAACTGCGCGCGAGAACATTATTACCTCCGTGCTCGTACAGCTAGCTGATCGACTCGCCCTGCCCCTTGGGTTCGACTGCGGTATCCCTTCTCGGAAAGTGTTTGAGATATCGGTGGCCGGTTTCAAAAGGCTACGTACCAGACACGGGGTCCAGAAGGAAGACTTGACTGTACAGCGTGCCGCTGACATCCAAGGCGTAGTGCTTACTTCGGCAATAGTCACTGTCCTCGAAACCCCCCCTGGACTCTGCATTCTCCCCTATCAAAAGCACCTGTTGAGCTCATCCCATTACTCCTTCGACGAACATTCAGTAGTACCCACTGCAGACCCTGCACTAAGCCCTACCGTGTTCAGATACTGTACATACGCACCCCGGCCGGCGGAGCACTACTCCATGACCCTAATACAGAGTTCGAGTAGTAGTACCCTTGTGCCGTGTCCCAAGTCCCCTGTACCATGGACTGGCGAAATCCCATGTGGCATGTGGCTCGGTCCTGAACACCGTCCCAAATACCCCGCTCACCGAGGAGAAAGTCGATATTTCGCATCATGTGCCATGGCGACTGTCGCTACCCGACGTTGCACCGTCCACCAAGCGAGCCACCGTCACTGCCCGCCTATTGGGAGGCATAGCCGCATGCTCGCTTGCAGGGTTCGAATACCCCAAAGAGGCCATAGTTTTGCGTGCTAGACACCGCCATGCACGGGTGGACGTCTGTTCGCAGTCTCATGCACCCGTGTTCACATCCTGGTGGTCCACGCGGTGAACGCACTCAGAGTACGAGTAGTACAACACAGACGTGCGGCCAAGAGGGGCCCTGTCGATCACCCATGCCGCCAGTGCCCTGGCACGCCTGGCTGCACTGGTCAGAATCCAGGTAGGCACCTATCATATACTAGTACGGCCTTCGATCGAGTCAGTCGCAGGGGGGTTAGTCACAGGTAGGCACGGACAAAGTGCTTACCAACATGCCTGGGGTCCTTCTTGATCGCCGGTCTGCTGACGAGTGCCCGTCGTGCGAGTTCTTCATGTCGGGCCCTGCTTCGGTAAATACAGTCCGACGTCAGTCAGTATGCGAGTCATCTCGTACTGGGCCCCCTGTGGCTCGCATGTTAGTCTCTGACCCGTGCGGCGCACACGTTGACTAAGCCCCTCGCAGAGAATTGGTACTCACGGTGATCGGGCGCCAGAACGGGGACATGGGATGTGACGGGGGGAGGAACAAGGGCTTAGTACGGGTTGAAGGATCAGGATGAATCCTGCAACGCTTATGATTCACGCATCACGGCGAACACCAGAAACAGGTCGACGGATGTCCCCACAATCAGGTTTCAATTGCCTAGCTTTCGGACTTTTGATCGATCCTCCAGATGGTGATATCGGCCCTTGCACTAATGCAACGAGTCATCTGGAAGGGTGTATCGTGTATCAGCAATACAGCTGTATTTCGGGACTGGTTCACCGTATCCGTATGCCTATGCCACGATGTATTGTCATCAGGCCTTCCATCGACATGGCAAGCAATGGAGCCTCCAGGAAGGGTCGCCCTGATCGGTGTACCTCCGGTAGAACGCGCCTGCGCCACCGTGGTTTTGGCCTGGTCAAGACCACACGGATATCGAGCTCTTTGTGGTGCGGAAGGGTGCCATCGATATCGAGGCTCCCCAGCATTTGCGTTGCTGCCGGCTGTCCACGTTGCCTGTCAACCCGTGTCCCTGTCATCATTTGAGCCTCTGCCGCTTGTGCGAGGGATCCTATCCGCCCTTGCGTGTAGCCAACATTGACCCCATGATGTCCCTGCCACCATGGCCAGCGGGAGCTGATTGAGCCGGATGGTCTGCCGTATGCACATCACTATCGTCCCACGCCTCACTCTCCGTGGCCCACCCCTTTTTCTTTGACGGTGGCTTGACCTCCAGACCGGCGTTGATGACTTGAAGCCTGATCAATTTCATTCGAGCCTCGCGAACAAAAGCATCAACCATGTCAAGGGCGGATTGCTGGGCCTCGGCTCGTTGATTGTGTTGGACAGCTTCGAGCACGCCGTTTTCCATATCGATTCGTGCATCGAGTCTGCCGCTCTCGATGAGGGCAATGATCTCATCAAGGAAACTCTGCCTCGCCTCAGTTCCGTCGGTTGGCCCATTCGAGGTCGCAGGGGTGCCGAACATTTTCTCCATGCTTGCCAGTGTAACCTTGCTGAAGGGTTGAAAGTATTGTACGATGCTCTTTGTCCGAACTCGCTTGTAGATGTCTTCGACCAGAGGCTGCAAGTAAATGTCAAGCAGATAATCCGCTCGGTACGACTCAAGTATGTCCAGACACTGACTATACTTACTTCCACAGAAGAAGGTAATGGCTCGACGGATGTGAGGTTCCAGCTCGAGGAAATTACGGAAGTTACTGTTCTCCAGGACTTTGCTCTGGAGCTCAGCACGGGACATGGACGCCAACGCGCACAGCCCGCCATATACAGCAATGTCATTGCTCGTGAGGACGTCCTTGTACGTGTCTCCCAGGGTTGGGTCAGTGTGGATGAAGCTGATGGCAGCCTCATGGTAGTCCAAGGTCGACATCTGCTGGAGGCCCATTGCCGCTTGTATCTTGGGTTGGTTCCTGGCATATTCCTCGGACTTCAGCTGAATATTCCGGATTTTGTGGACCTGAGATTGGACTGCCAGCCAGTTTCTCTGCTCGATTGCGACGGCAATGATTCGGAATGCGGTCGACGCAATGTGGGCAGCAGTTGTGCAGTAGTCTCGCATGCGGGAGTAGGCTTTGACGGCGTTGTTGAGATCTCCGATGGTGTAGTAGTGTGTTCCCAGGTCTTCATTACCCATCTGTCCATAGTCTTAGTACATACCCCATGGCTCGCTGCCAGTATCCGGACCTACTCGAATGCTCTCCTTGATTAAATTATTCTTGTAGCCCTTCAGTTCGTTCTCCAACCGGGCCGTCTCTGCGTTGTTCTTCTTCTCTTGCTGAGCAGCCCATGTTGGGTCAAGCAGATTGCCCAGGTTCTTGCCTGCTGACACCCGCTTCAGCAGTGCGACGGCCTCTTGATAGTTTCGGACATCGTTGCCTTTCTTCGCCTCAATGAGAGCCAGTCGAGCAGCCTCCTCGGCCAGGACGGTTGAGCATGATGCGATAAGGTGGAGGCGGCGGAAGACAGTACGACCTAGGTGCAAAGTTAGCACAGGTCGAAGGACTCAGTGCAGAATCTGACGAGCCTTTGTAATTTGAGATGTAGGCGGTTAGGTCGAACTTCGGGGCCTCGTTAACCACGACGCCGTAGTTGTATTGCTCAGCCAGAGGGGCATCATTTGCCATACTCGATGGAAAGCTGAGGCGGCCCTCGCCGCAAACACACTTGTTAGTAGCAGTAGACAATTGCCTGGGACCTGGTGTCAGAGCCGACGCTAGAGGGTGCTGCTTGATGATGGATGAGGAGAGCGACAAGCAGTGGTGAGTTCACTCTGAGCAGGCAGTGAGGTCCGTCGCGCTCTCGTCTGCCGCGTGCCGATGACGGAAAGCTTGGCGTGGAGCTCTTAACTAAAGTTACCGCCTGAGGCAGCGAGCGGGCAAGCCTAGGCTTACCTGGAGACAGCCTAGAGAGCCCACCAATCTACAGTAGCAGGGCCACCGGATCATCCGCGCCGGTTCATAGATGCATTTCTGCATCTGCATGTTTTGGAGCGAAAACTCGGTTCAATCATGATCACAATATCTGCACTTGATTCCATCTGCGCTCAGCGCGGGTGCTGCCTTACAAGATATCTATCGTACACAAGCTTTTTCCTCCATTGGGGAGATCAACGGGTATCTCTTGTGGCTTCGAAGACCGATTCCGCCCATATCCAGGCAAATCCCATATCCACAGGGTGGTTCCCAAATCATTCACGTCGTCTCAGACTCTTGAAGTCCCATCGACACCGCGATGTGTTCACATGGACAATGGTCATCATCAAAACACATTAGATGATAAAGACAGAAGGAGCTCTCTTGAACTCAAGGACTTCCAAGTCATATCCAAATCGCTAAAACGCACCACTAAAGCACACATAAACTTGACAAGTAGGCGATTATGCCATGAGAGCGTTGAGGTCAAAGGTGTGACCTTCGTCCTCGGTTGTCGGCATCCAATGCCCTCTCTCCTCGGCGGTGGCGTTGTGAAAGGCTTCCGCTCGCTTGAGAGTCTCCACGTCGAGGTCGGTGACATAGTTCTTGCCATCTGGCAGGGTCATTCGGACTTCGAATTCGTTGTGGAGCATCATGTCATCTTTCCACAGGCGGCGCTCGCCATCATACACGCAGAGCACGCGCTTCTTCATCCGCATTTTCTCCGCCGCCATGCCCCAGGAAGGGGGATAGTGCTTTCTCTTCTTGCGACCTTTGCCGACAAGAGCGACGCCACCTTTCGACCAGGTCATGCCTTTCTTCGAGGACCTGCCGGGTTTGGAGATACCACCACCGATGATGGCTCGCGCCGAGGCGGGATGCTTGTTGGATTTCAGAGCCCCTTTGCCGGACCGGCTGTTGAATGACGGGTCTTCGTCCTCATCGTCCTCATCGTCTTCTTCATCATCGTCCTCGTCCTCGTCATCGAAGCTGGTGGGAGCATCCTCTGTCTTGATCATGTGACGGTCGAGGGTTTCTTGGACGTCATGGTCGTTGTTGATCTGAGAAAGATGCTGGACATTGACTGCCTCGGAGGGTTCCTCTTGCTGGACGACGCGCAGCACACAGTCGTCCAAGTGCTCATAGAAGTCTTGAGCGTTGTTGAAGGTTGCTGAGCAGGTAGAGCATTTGCCCGTCGCGTCTTGGCAGTAGCTGGAGAGTTTTCGGTTATTGGCGGATGGACTTCGCTTTCGGCTGTTAGGGGGAGTCTGCTCCACACCGTGCACCGATGTCAGATGTCGCTTGAAGACGTCTGCTCGGTTGAAGCTCTTCTCCGCTGGGGAGCCCGACCCAGGGCAGAAGCCGCAGACCATGGTGCCTTTATAGTGGGTCAGTGTATGTCGGTTCTTGTCGTATTTCCGTGCGAAGCCCTTCAGGTTGTATTCACACGTAAGGATCGGGCATTTCTCAGGTCGTTCAGCTTGGTGAGTCAACATGTGCGCCTTCAGATCCTTGAAGACCTTTCCGCAGTCAGGATGGGGACACCTTCCCTTCTCCGAACTTTCCTCGTCTACGTGCGAGGATGGGCTGGGGTGCGACACGCCAGACACGTAAGATGCCAAGGACGGTCTTCGGCTCATGATTTGTTGTTGCTGGTAGTAGTTTGCGTTTGTTATGGGGTCGGAGAATTGTGTCGTGGGATAGACGCCGTAAGGTCGAGGGGATGGAGCTGGCGATGCTGAAGGCGACGTGTACGAGTGCAAGCTGGGTGCGAAAAGCGCCTGCTCAGAAAAAGAGTTGTCGCCGTAAGGTCTGGGTGCATGGATCAAGGAGGGATCTGTACATGACGGCTGTTAGTGGACGTTTCCCAGTCAGAGCCAAGCAGCGATCGGTAGAGAAGAGCATGCACGGGACAAGGCAATAGTCAAGGAGAGTTCGTAGGGCAAAGGAAAGACAGGCAGAAGAGACGAACAGGATGATTCAAGCGGCGGAATGAAACTACCGCTGCTTTGAGCAAAGAAATGAGAGTGAAAATGGTCGGCACGGTGTTGGTGTGGTGCGAAGTTTGCAATATGATGAGGGAACATATGGGCATGGGAGGCGTGGCTTGGTTGTGGTCGCGGCGCGGATGGGAAGCTTCTCGCGTTCACAGGAGAGACAACAGAGGATCGTCTCGAGCATGCTGAAGCTGGCGTCGTTGGGGATTTGAAGATAGGCGTTGCTCGGGTTTGGTCGGTTGCAGGGGAGTGGGTGGCAGTCGAGAAGACCGAACTGGAAGCAATTGAAGGTACAGTGGGGACTCGCGGATCGAAGAAGGTATTGATAGACAACGACTGAGGTGATGCAGTAAAAGGTAAACACTGGGCATGTGACGGCGATGAATGCGGCTGCACGGATCGGGCATTGGGCGGCGCAATGGTCGTCGGCGAAGTTTGAGAAGAGGAAAGATCGGCACACTCACCCACAAAACTGTCTGGAAGCTTTTCGTGGCTTGCCAGTGACAGCTCGGCTTCCATCGCAGTTCCCAGAATGTCCTGCGAAAAGGTCTCGTGGTTGACGATTGCAGGCATGACGCCCAGGCCATAGGAAGCTGCCGAGTGGTCGTACCCGTCCTGACTTGGGATCATATGCGCAGGGCCCGAGTATGGTGAACCGACAGTGGAGGACGACGCGCTGGGGATCGACGCGGCCGAGCCCGAGGAGATTAGAGCCGGCGGTAGGTCATGAAACTGGTGCATCTCTTGTTTGATCGAGTGCATCGGAGCCGTCGCGAACATGGACGGGTTCTCAAAGAAGGAGTATGGGAGAGGGTGAAAGTTGTTCAAAGCTTCGGCGGAGTCGTACATGTCCATGGCTAGGCCGGGGAAGGGTGCTTGGATGCTTTGCTCGAGGTCGTATAGTTGGTCGAACTGCTGGCGGCGGTTGTGCTCGAGCACGAGCATTGTTATGGGACAGCACTCAGCTTAATGGGACTGCATGAGGTGAAAGGATGAGGGCAAGTGGTGGACGTCCTTGAGAAGTAGATCTCGGAGGGTAGGGTCAGGCTTATGGGCCGGCAGTGTGCCTTCAGAGGATTCGCGCGGGGCCAGCGAAGGCGTCCGGTGGCGCGTCGATGGGGGTGTTCTAGGTCCCTGAGGCTCCGGAAGCGATATCGATAAAGACCGAGAATACGGACTCCAAGGCCTAGATGCTTTGCGCTGGTGGTTGGTCAACACGAGATGGTATGAGGCTTGCTCAGCAGTGTCGATCAATACTGAAAGTAGCGACGAGGGACAGCGGGAGGGAGAGATCGGGGTATCGGTGCGCGTGTTAGTATCGCCGGCGATCCGTCTCAGGCAAGCTGATGTCGCGAGGTGTTCGAAGGCAGCAGCAAGGTGTTATGGGAGGGAGCGTCAAGAAGAGTTCTGCGAAGTGAGTCCCAGGCTGAAGATGGGGGGCGAAATCGCCGTGAGATATAGTCTTTGATGAAGCAAAGGGTCTTGCCGAAATCAGACTGACCAAAGTCCCAAAGATCACAGATGAGCCCAAGCGTTCCCACAAACTGGATGGTTAGCCCTATGGGCTCAGACCAGGACCAGGGTGGGAGGGCACAACCCCTGGAAGGCTAAAACTTCAGAAAGAGAGAGCAGTGCCTCACCGCGTCGTCCGAGGACTAGCTTGTTAGCACTTGCATTAGCCATTACGGAGGCTTGGTGTATTACACAATACCTCCTAGGACGCCTAAGCCAGAAACACACGCCATCCTGTCCGTCCGTGACTCGTTGTCAACAACCCAACCCACCCTGCTCTCGAGCCAACATACGACCGATGCTCACCGGGACACTGCCTGGTGCCATAGCTGCCGGCAACGGCCACAGTGCAGAAGGGCGATTGCGCTGTTGGCAGCAAAAGCCCACCACGCGGAGGAAGCCAGCAGCCCGGGATGCATATTTTTCCGGGCTCCCTCCACTTCGTACAATGGCCGATGAGTGAGCGCAAAAGTACTCCGTACACCTGATTTAGTTGGCGCATCCTCCTCTTCCCAGTCGCCATTCATGATCCTCAGAAGCATTGTAGCATCAGACCGGAGCACACTACGCGTACCCTGCCCTTGGTAGCAGTCGTTTGGAGTAGAGTTCGCCGGCTGGAGACCGATTCCCCAGAAATGAGCAAACAAGAGTCCGTCCTGCCGCAGTCAAAATTCTGGTCGACGAGTCAGAAGCAGGGCATCGTCATAATCTCCTCACGGCACCAGTGCAGCGGAAAGGTCAAAGTGGCCGGGATTAGGCTATAGATGCTGGATTTGGAAGGGTGGATTCTGGAAAGACAGGCTCGTGCCTGGGGACTGGCACTTCATTCGAGTGGGCCGGAAGCGAAGAGCGCTGTTTGGGCTGCCGATTTGAGCGATAAGGGCAACAGAATGCGCCGAACAGAGAAAACAAAACCTCTTTGTGGGTTGGCACCCAGCAGCTTCGCTTGCTGCTACTGCGGCCAGCGGTGGAAACGCCTTCCCAGAACAGGCGTAACACGATGCTGCTGTAGGCGAAGGCCGATGCGATTGGCGCCATCGTGCAGATGCGGTCTGCTTCCCTGCCACAAAACGTGGCTTCTAAGCGTCCCCCACCGTGCCCGGCTCCTTCATTGGCCTCAGCCCGTCGGGGTCGCCAGTCCGTGCTCTTGGGCGATGGCGCAGGGTCATTTAGTGGCGGTGACGGCGCTCTTGATTCGCTCTTCGGCCTCCTGAGCCACAGTGCGAAAAATAGACACACCGCAAGATGGCTGTGACCCGTCTGCGATGACATGCACATCATCCACAGTCACCGACTTCTACGTAGTAGCAAGCAGGAGCATGGTGACATCTTTCGGGCAATGACGACTTGAGTTCCATGCCAAAGTCACAGGTGAATCGGGAGCCGCAAAACATGCTCACCGATGCGGTCTGCTGGTTCCATGTTGAACACGTCGCCGCCGTGGTGAGCACCGAGCGGTAATGGGTGATTGGTGATGATTCTGTTTTGAAGAAATGCACAAGGCAGACTTTCCTCTGCACGCTGCACTCGTACTTCACCCAAAACTTCTATTCCCAAGCTCACGTGAATGAGCGATGGAGCCCACTGCGGAAGCGGCTTCACCATTGAGTAACAGGGCACTCATTTGCTGATTACGAGTCAACACCTGGTGGGTGCATGGTGGTCCTCGCAATTGAAGCCCACATTGCGAGTCTATAGCAGCAAGCCCTGTGATCATCTGTCAATCATTGACACTATCACGGTACTAATGAACTATACGCGACTTGGGGTCGTTAGATTGGGAGCCGCTTGAAACGAAGCCCACCGCCCCTAACGGCGAGCCCGGACGGCGGGAGGGGAGGCTTGCCCGCTAGCCCGCAAACAGTTCCCGAGAAGGTACTGACCTCCTACTTCGTAAAGGTGGTCGGCGACTCGTCAAAAGGACGGACCCCATAGTTCAAGTACTCGTACAGTACCTCACTGCATTTTGAAAGGAGCTTCCCTGGCCCGTTCCCTCATGCCCTGCATTCACAGGAGTCTCGCATCATTCACCCCCTGTTTTACTGACGAGTGGTCAACCCATGTCCGAGACGACCACTTCCATGTGGCACAAAAGCGTGGTAATTGCCGGCATCCATCACCCTTTGCGCCCTCTTGTACTGTGCTTGCTTGGTACCCGTGAGGTCTAATCGAGCTCGTAACTACACTTTAGCCCCCGAATGCATTCCTGAGAAACACGAAGTCCACGTTGACGCTACACGAGACATCGACAACGCCCCCCTCGTAGGGCTGCAGCAGTCGATAGCCCCCAACTGCTGGAAAGTCCGATCTTGCGTGATTCGCGCAAGACACCATTGTCGCGTCTTCTCACTCTTACGAGTTTGAAGGAGCCCAAGACCTTGAGCGCCAAATTATACCTGGTGGTGTCTAGTTGGGAAATCGTTGCGCACTGGCTTGAAACTTACGCGACACACCAAGTGCAGATGAAAGGGCAGAGGCCTCCACCAACTCACCCGGCCAGAACGACAAGGTATCTCAATACGGTTTCTATACGGTGATCTGTTCCAAACCCGCGTTGTTCCGCCAGCCCATTTTCTGGCTCTGCATGTCGCTTAAAGAATCGGTCTGGGATCATGACCTTGATCCAATCAGTTGCACACCCCACCCATTTCCCGCAAAATCGTGTCTCTTTATTGCACGTTCGTCGACTGCAGCGACTCTTCAGACCGCTCGAGTTCGACAGCCTTCACCTGACCCCTGGAACCCAATAGACCTGGATTTCTCGGGTCAAGTTATTTGAGCCGGGGACGTGGCACCAGCCTATTTCATCGTCCGCTAGTACTCGAAAATACTGACAAGCCATGTGCCTAACATGAACAAGAATCGAAACGTGCGAAGGAAATATGGAACCAAAGCGCAAGGAACTTCCCAGACATCCGAGCTGCCACTTGGCCAAAGCGTCTTTGATCGCATTCCTCAATTTGCCCTTTTGAGCCGCTATCGCTATCTCGTGGTCTGAAATAAGAGGACCGCAGCCTGAGTGCGTGAATTGGAAGGGTCTGGATCCTCAGGAAGCCATTCCAGATCTGGTGGTCGGAATATCCTTAAAGGTTGGGAAACCACATGCTTTCCATTGATAGCCGAAAAGTCAATCGAGGGCTGGCTGAGCTCCCTGGCTCCTGCAGATCCTGGCACACAAGATTGCAGTAACGCGCAGGACATCAACCCGAAAAGAGCAATACTAGTAGGTAAGCAAGGGCATCTTCCCGAAGTAGACGAGTCGAGAATCGCAGAGCGAGGGGTGTCACACCGATTGAGACAAAACGCTGCTGGCGATGCGCTGTGCACCTGCCCAGTTAGTGTCAACTGACGAGCATCCTCAAGGGCCCGTATTGAGGGAGGAAGCTTGGGCAACTCAGTTGACCGCACGCCGCCAGTGACGGTGGTCGCTTTCCAACACGAACTGGGTCGGAACCCCGCGCCAACCCCAGCAGTTGCCAATATGCAGCCCTACGAGCATGAACCAACCCTCTCTCCCCTCCCCCTCCCATATCTCGTGTTCGCTGCCTTCGCCTGGTCTCCTGGCACCGCTTGACCAGAGCTTTTCCCATCGAAATCTAACCCTCGGAAACGGCAGCATGGTTAAATTGTGGCTTGCGCAACAAGCGAGAATTTCGGGGTCTGGACTGCTTGGATCGGTCTGGTTCTTCCCAAGTTGGGTTCGAATGTAGCTGCTCGACTGCGGCCAACGCTTGCTGCCTCGCCAGGTGTTGCTACGCTTTGTCTGCGAGTGAACGTTGTCGGGTCCGCTTCCTATACACCCCTGCTCTTACTTCGGAACAGGTCAACAGGAAAGTGCACTCTCGCGCTCGTGGCGTCGCCTCCCATGTCGGACATGCGGTCAGGCATGCTCCGTCGCAGGGCTCCTTCAACCCGTATCTGCACCTTGCCATTGAAATCTGTGCCAAAGTAAAGCTTGTGAAGGTGCTTTTTCTCGTGGTCACCGAAGAGTCACTAACCCGGCTACCGCCCCTCAATTACTTTGTCACCGATTCAATATAAGCTTCGAATTTGCCTTGCAATTCCAGAGTCCTCATAAGCCGCCTCGTAAATGCGGTTTTGCTTGGAGTCTCACTAAAGCTCTTGGTCTTCGATGCTGGAGGAGGGTGTCTCACTGCTCAAGGCTGAGTTCCATGCGTATTTTTGGCGGGCAACTGGAGGCATTCCTCATAATGGATCAACCGCCAAAGGTGAGGGCCAAGCTTCACAGGTTTGCGATTAGCACGCTAGACAGTGACTGGTTTTCCAACTCGCTAGAGCTTGAAGTGTCGTATGGAAGAGAACCGGAACAGGCGTAGGAGAGTACCCAGCCATACTCATAATATTGTCTCTGCTTCACATTGCTGCGACAAAGCTGAAGGATAACCAATCGCTGTCAGCATATCATCAAGGAGGGCATGATTCTCTCGGAGAATATCCCATTCCGTCTCGTGCTTGACCATGAGAGTGCCCGCAAGAATCGTGCCGTTGAATGCCACCGAACTTTCCGGACCCGCTCCGGGTATGGCTGTTGCTTCCTGGGTACGTGGACAAATCGCCATCCTGTCAGTTGTCATCGCAAGATTGTAGGAGAGAAGGGCTTGACCGTTCCTTTCCACGGCTAAATCTTCATTTCCATGCTGACCGGAACGTTGGATAGCGGACAAGGCTGCTCTCAGCAGCGACAAATACTTGCGATGCAACTCTGACGAGGAGATTCCTTCCTCAAGGGGTGTTGAGAAGTGCAAGATCGGCAAACAGGGATCCTGGAACAGTGGCAACTTTGGGTGAGCTCGGGTGTTCATGCGATCAATCAGAAGACTCCACTCTGGGTTGTCAGAGCTCGCCATATCTTCAACGGGAAGGAATTGTAAGTGACGGTGCGCCTGGCTAGCCCCACTATGCTCTCCAGAGTTGAAGAAAGCAAACAGACGCGAAGAGCGTCCTTCGTCCTGTCGAATCTGCCAGGCGCGCAGGCAGGCATAGGTGAGGCGTATGTCGTCTTCTTCCAGCAGGTCGGTTTGAGGCTTGTTTGCCTTGGTAGCTATGATGAAATGATTGTGAATGACTGGGTACTTGTTCAGGACTAGTGTGTGAGATGCGTTTGGAACTGGGATTTGAGCGATGAGAAGCTCTGGTGCTGGAGCTGCGAAGGGGTCAAACTTGGACCCTGTTGACTCCGTTTTCGAGGCTGAATTGTCTCCTTGTGGCTTCTTCTTCAGGGCCGGACAATACCGCAGTTGGAACTTGAGTAGGATCAGCGATGAACCGAATAGGAGGATCATATTTGCGCACTTACTAAAGCTCCTCCTTTGGCGCGAAGATGAGCCAGGCTCGTTGAAGAGAAAACGATGTCCTTGGCATGAAACGCAGTGGTGAATTTTTCAGTCACGGCCCTTGGTAGAGGCTGCGCGAGGCCAAGCATCCTGTCTAACTCTGTCATCGTGTAACGGCTTCGATATTCACATTGCAGGCATCGCTGAGAAACAGCTGACCGCGCGGTGGGTGCCGTGAAGAGTTCATGGGAAAACCTCGGCTCACATTCTTGGCGACATGCAGTTCTTACAAATCCGAGTGACCTGAGCTCGCTCTCACTTCACTTCTGATTCACTTACGATGCTTCCGATACTCAAGTCAAGCATTGGCCGTGGCCTTGTCAATGAGGTCCTTCTTATCTGCTAGCAACGCTCAGTCTCTTGTGCCAATTTTCCCGCACTGCCTTCTTTGCCCGAAATATTGCGTGTGACGCTCAACATTAGCTTGCTCTGCACTCGCAAAACGTAACTAAAATATTCAAGCGACGCGAAGCTAGCGACACTTCGGATAACTCCCAGTCCCGGTGCTGAGGGGATATGGGTGTGGCAGCCACGTTATGGAAGAGTAACACCTCTGCGAGACAGTTCGACACGATGGAGAGTGACAGGCTGCTACACGCAACCACACCGCCTGTCCCATAGCAAGTTAACCGCGCCCCGGGAACCATATCAGAGGAAGTCGGTTGTTGGTCGGGTATCCTCCAGCGAATATCAAATGATAAGCGTCCTTCGTTCCGCTGCAGCCGCCCGAATATGACAGGTCCACAATGCAGGCACATCAATGCAGCGAACAGGTACGATTCAGAGATCTCCGTGCCTAATATTGGGTTGCGCGTGCACATCAGAGGCGGCTTAAAGGCATTCTGATTTTGCCTCCCGCACAGCCCTCGCAGTGAAGGTTAACAGGAAAAGCGGACCCGCGATTTATCCCAGAGTTGCTCACCGAATCCGGCAAAAGCGCGCAAATAATGTAGCACAATTGCCCCTGATGTTTGCTTGCATTTCCCCATATTTTCCGCCTGGTGACCCCTTCGGCACATCACCAACCTGTTCTGGACACGGATGGGTGGATTCTGCGAAGACTCTCAAGCTCAAGACGGTATCTGGTCACTGCTGTGGCTCAGAGAGCGAGAAGAGGCTGTTCAGAATTGTGGTTCTGCGATGCAACGAGCGTGCCAGAATAGGATCGCGGCAAATCGTGTTCTGAAAATAGTCAACTCTTGTTTGCCGACCTCAACTCTGGCGACTAGCAGAGACGAAATCACGGAACACTGCCAAATCGCGACTGTGTCGAATGCAGTCGCCTTTCCCGGTCGAGACATCTTGTTTCCCCTTTCCCTATACCTCTGATGGGCGGCAGGTTTTGGCGGCGCCATTGAGCGGCATGCACACAGGATGAAGAGAACGTGGCGATGAAGCTGGGCTGTTCCCGTCGGTTTGTCGAGATCGTGCCAACGGACTGGTTGGTTTCGACAAGCCATGTCTAATCGAAAGCTCTGCAAAACCCCATCCGTTATTGAAGAGCAGTTGTGCAACACCTTCGTCCGTCAGTGTTTCGCACGGTTAGGAGCAACATCTATCAATGTATTGAAACCCAATCGTCCCGTGTATGGGGGCCAAAGATTTCTCCCGATGCTCAGATAAGTTTGCCCCCTTATATGCCCCCTCTTGTTGGGATCCTAAAGGCCTCCAGTTTGCTCCCGAGCCCGTGGGATGAATTCTGTTTGCAGTACGAACAAGAGGGAGCTCGTTCTAGGGTTGATGGTGGGAATGCTGATTGTAACGGCCAATGACTCGATATGAAAACGCACCCGCTTGCCCAGGCTATGGCCCTGAGCGACTTCAGCTCGCTCACCAGTCGGCAGCCCTCTCGATTTCTTCGACATATCCTGCATTTCATAGTGCAATTCCCTAAGGATGCCACCTGGACCTTTGGACCCGAAGTACCAGTGTACCTGCCCGGATGCGCACATCGATCAAAAACTGAGACGTCACGTCCATGATCCTATTACTTTTCCCTGTCACCTGCACACGAGGACTCTGTCGAATGCTTTCACTACCTACAACAGTCATGCTTCACGACCCGTATCTTCTGACACAGCCTGTGCCTGTCACGCAGCTGGAATACAATGTTCAGATCCCCCCATGACTACTTATAAGAATGCGGTTCCCAGGCAGGGTGGTCAAGATCACACAAGCACCCACAGACCTATGGAGCACTCTGAGACTTGCCATAACCTGAGTCCTTCAACCTTCCTTGGCTCTAACGCCAACCTCTATTCCTGTCCAAACCCGCATGAGGATACACGACCAATGTCAAGCAGTAATAACCCTTTGTACAATTATTCATGGGCGGTAGGTGGAAGCAGATTTGGAAACACGGAGGGCATCCATGATAAAGCGACCACACAGAACACTCCCCGTTCACGGGACACACAGGTACGGAGTTCCGCTCAGGCGTATGGCCATTCCATGTTCTGGCCAGGCGGGAATGATGGCTTCGAAGACTGGCCGCGCACCACCCACACGGCGCAAATGCCATTCCGCACCACCCAGAGCCCGTTACTGAACGATCCTACATTGGCTCCTGAACTCTCTCTCGACGACATTGATCTCAACGCCATGCTTCAAACACCCTGTGAAGTACGTACTGTGCCATACGCCCCACAAGATATGGCATTTCAAGCCGATCCCGCCTTAAACGACGAGCGAACAGTTTCAAACCTTGTGGACGAGAAAGCATATGATGCCGGTGTGCATTGGGGCTACGACTTCTCGAAATATGCAGCGGATACACCTGATATTTTGCCTTCGTCTGCACACATACAAGCACAATCGGGCCTCGGGTTTTCTGACCTCAACCTTGGATTGACATCAGCACAACCAGCGACGTGCCACAGTACAATTTCGATCGACCCGTTCTTACCCGAGTTGCCTTCATCGACTGGCAGTCAATTTGAGTTCTTAGATGATATCCCAGCCTTTGCCATGGACTATATCTCTCCCGCCCCGCAATATCGAGACGCTGACGCATCGTTCGCTGTGAATTATGCTCCACAATATCCTGACCCGGAAGATTTCGAGACTCCAGTCTCATCAACGCCAGGCCTCACGAGTGCGGCGACAACACCGAGTGGACAGCAAGGGGTCAGAGGTGCACAGCGTGATACGTCTAAAGACGCGCTTCTGGTGAGACTGCGACAAGATGGGAAATCATACAAGCAGATTAAGGAGACTGGGGGTTTCGAAGAAGCAGAGTCTACCCTCAGGGGGAGATATCGCACCCTGATCAAGCCTAAAGAGGCACGGGTCAGAAAGCCTGAGTGGCGAGATCGGGATGTGAGTGAGCCTTACAAACATAATTGGGAAATGAAAATGCTGATCATTTGTCTTGTCGCAGATCCAATTCCTTATCAAGGGCGTTACACATTTCTCGAACTCGAATCCTATCGCTCTCGGGGCATGGCATGGTCTTGATGCAGATGCCATCCGTCAGTTTGCCAACAAAGTGCCCTGGAAGCAGGTCGCAGAGTGGATGGAGGACCAAGGGACTTACAAGTTTGGAAACTCTACGGTCAAGAAGCAATATCTCGCAGAACTGAAGAAGCGAGGTGCTCCGGTCTGAGTGCGTCTACATGGGTATCCGGGTCGGATACCCAGGATTGGCATCAATACTCTACCATCCGAGAAGTCTGCGTTGGTGGTCACTGCAACATTGTCTATGGTTCCAAGCTGTTTCCCTACCCAGGAGTTTCGAGAGCTTTGCGACATCCACAGCACACAACCCGTTCAACTGTATGAAGAACAAGGCGACACCTCGCACATATCTCCAACACCACCTTGATAGCCGAAGGAAAACGACTGGTGCTTGATGACGGCAGACCCGCTACACAACTTGTAATACTGACTTCTGGCCTGTCGCTCGCCCTAGTCGAGAGCTCCCTACCTTCTTGGACAGATTCGAAAGACTGAACATATGAGCCCAGCTGCCTCGCCCACATGGACGACTCTGCAACCCACCAGCTCGTGGACTGTGCGCCCGGTGACCCGGATAGCACGATTCGGCTTTTCTCAGTTTGACCGCGGTCTGAGTCTCTGCCCTGCGCACTCAATCTCACTCCTGGACCTACAATAACCGAAAAGTGCAGTCCGGCTGATGACTGAAGGATTTAGCAGTTAAGGCGCGTTGACTCACCCGACCTGACACTTCCGCCGGCGAACCGCCTCCCTGCCGCCTCCTGACTCCCAAATACCTGAGTCAGGGAGATTCTACCGAGGACATGCGCATCTAATGATCTCTGCTGCACCAATCACCTTTCACACGCAAGACCCGCCGAAGGCTTCCCCCTGGTTCAGCAGTGGTCAAATGCGGGGATTTGGGGAAGCCGGGGGAGGAAAGCTCCGACGATTGCAGTGGCCTTACTCGAGTGGGTGTTAGCTTGTCCGCCGCTGATAGCGAGCGCGCCGGTGCCGCGGATATTGGACAGCGAGGTCAACCGACAATCAACACATTATTGCTTAATCAACTGTTCATAACTACTTACTTCTTCATCCTCGCCCTAGGCGAACCTGTCGTCTGTCATTTTCAACCTACTTGCCTAATTCTAGAAAAATGCGTCGCAACTCTGCATCAGAAGGCCTTCTCCGCAAGCAGAAGCTCAACGTACATACTTGTGCGGTGCTTGCTGTCTTGGGATTCGGCTCTGTGACCTATGGCTATACTGCGAGTATAATTGGAACGACTCTAGGTCGGTAGTGGATGGCTCACCGGCAACACGTTTCGAGCTAACACCCTCTCTAGGGCAACCGTCGTTCATTGAATACTTCGATCTCGACACCCGTTCGGATTCGACTGATCTGATATCAACAATGAATGGCCTGTTCCAGACCGGGGGTGTGATAGGAACAATGCTGCTGCCCACGATTGCGGACAAATGGGGACGCAAGTGGGCGTGTGCCGTGGTAGGGCGACTGATCGTCAAGCCCCCTGCCGTCTCGTTTCTAACATAATCACAGTCAGCCGTCCTCGCGATCATCTCTGGTGCCATCGTATGTTCCTGCTCTCGTCGGGCTCTTGCTGCTGTCCTGAGCCGTTATCACCCCATATCCGTTATCCCGAGGACATTGTCCCTGCTCTATCCCGAAGAAGATGCTAATTCGCTGTGACTGAAAGATGGCCGGGTCCGTGAACGTTGGAATGTTCATCGCCTTCAGGTTCGTCGCGGGAGCTGCGGCGTTCATGATCCTCGCCGCCGTGCCGATTCTCATGAATGAAATTGTGCCGGTTCACATGCGGGGTGCGCTCGTGGACGTCCACGGCGTCATGCTGGTGCTTGGTTACACCATACAAGGATGGGTTGGCTTCGGATTCTACTTCTGGAAGAACGGGAGCACCAATACCTGGAGACCCCCTATTGCGATTCAGTGCTTCTGGCCGCTGTGCCTACTGGCCGGACTGCTCTTTATCCCGGTGAGTGGAGCTTGAGAATCACCTCAACCGAATACTCTCGAGAACGACGCTAACCTAACTTGTGGTGTAGGAGTCGCCCAGGTGGCTGGTCATGAAAGGCCGCGATGCCGAGGCCGAAGCCGTGCTCATGAAGCTGCACGCCGATCCCAGTGACCCAAACAACGACGCTGCTAAAGCCGAATTCTACCAGATACAGAAGCAGATTGCTATCGACCGAACACTGGGCAACTCATGGATGCACATCATCAGGAAACCATCCTATCGAAAACGCGCTTTTCTAGCGGTCGGAATCACCGGTATTATCCAGTGCTCGGGTGTATTAGGTACGCAGTTGTCCCCAATCACCCTGCTTACCCCCACCGTGTTAATTTCATGGTGTCAGTTATCAACAACTATGGGCCGTCCCTCTACAAGTCCCTGAACTTCTCGCCCGTCAAGCAGCTGCTCTATCCGGCGGCCTGGCTGACCTTCGCTTTGGGCCTTAACGCCATGGGAATGATATTTGTTGACCGCTTTCCACGCAACAAGTACATCGCATTCGGTGTTCTGGGCTGCATGGCGAGCTTGATCGTGGAGGCTGCACTGGTGGCCAACTTCGTGCCTTCTGACAACAGGGAGGCCCTCTCGGCGGCAGTGGCGATGTTCTTTATTTTCCAGTTGTTCTATGGAATGTGTTTGGATGGAACCCAGTTCTCGTACCTGGGCGAGCTCTTCCCGACACACCTGCGCGCCAAAGGTGTATGTCTGGGGGTTTCTATGATCTCACTGATGAATATCATTTGGCTCCAGAGGTATGTTGCTCGACAGTCGCGTCGTGTTCTCGACCGCTAGCTGACCGCAACTAACAGCGCGCCCACTGCATTCAACACGATTGGGTGGAAATTCTACCTCTGCTTCATCATCCCCGGCACTATCGGTGCAATCGTGATGTGGTTCTGGTTCCCGGACACGAACGGCTTACCGTTGGAGGAGGTAGCAGCCATTTTTGGTGATGCCGATGAGGTGGCCATCTACCAGCGCGACATCGAGGTTGACTTCGCCACGCATACGATTGTGGACCATCATGCTGCGGAAGGTGTGAAGAGCGGTGACGCCGCGCACTATGAAGCTGACTCGCTTCCATCGAGCGAGAAGTAGGGGATGGACACATCTTGCTCACCGGAATAAGCCATGAGACATCTATCCGTGCATATGTGCGTTGCTAGAATGGAGATGGAGAGTTGCGTAGACAGACAAGAGCTCATCTTGGGGATTGTTCCACCAGTCTTCAGTGTGTAACACGCACTCGGAGACTCGTCTGTCCGGTCCCGGCACCTACACCCTTTTGACCGATCATTCATTTGTCTCTCAGTTTCAAGGGCCTCGCTTGCTATCTCGACTTCATCTGAAATGCTTTCCACCCACAAACACAACACAATGCCAGATCTCGGGAGCTTCTTGCACGTGCATGGCTTCGAGTCGCCATAGTGCCAATCGCCCTCAACCTGCCCCCAGTCAGGTTCGAAAACAAATCCAGCCCAAACATAAAGAGGGCGACACCTTGTCAAACTCTCTGGCATGTCAAGTATGTCGTCGCGTCGGTTGTCAACTGCGATTGCACAAGGCGTATCTCGCCCACGAGCACCACGCAGCCGCAGACAAATCCGTTGAAAGGGCCAAAGAAGACCTCGATAGCCCCAGACCAGGGCTTCTGGACACGAGCTTCTCGAAGTCCTATGCTTACACAAGGGCACTCCCATCGCTGGGGGCGGGCCGGCTAGATGGTTTTCATGACCTGCCTGTGCCAGGCGGACATCAAATGGACCTGCACCAGTCCGTCTATAACCGTGAGTGATCCCCTCGTTGCCAGCACCGTGTGTTGAACTGGAGGTGCAAAGGACTAACGGCTTCCGTCTCGGTTGGATGGAAACAGTACTTCATTCCAAGCTGGGAGCAGCAACCGCGTTTCCGTTACCCGTCGGGCTGCAGGTCAATGAGATTGGGGGGAGTATGATTATACCAGTGATGACCGATACGTCTTTATGTCTCAGTGCCATTGCCGCGTGGAAAGCAGTTCAATATCTTATGGGACAAGCAACTGCCTTTCCGCATCTCTCATACGAGGCTCAGGCGTTACAATCGCTGCGGAAGCAACTTCTGGAGCAAGGCCATGCCGCCATCACAAACGAGGCGATCCTAGCCGCGGTGTTGCTTTGGGCGAGCGCAACCATGTTTGCTCAAACCGATGCCCTGAGGCGACATTCCTCTGGCGTTTGCGCACTGATTACCGCGCGTGGGGGCCTCACAGCAATTGAGCGGTATGGCTCGATTGGCCAAGCGGCATCTATCAAGCAGCTGCTGCTCTGGGCGGACTTCCTCACAGCAGAATTTCTGGGTGAAGAGGTCATCTTCAAGGACATTGAACCTGCGGAACCCCTGCCAACTTCGTTGGTCCCGCTTTCGCAGGCAATCGTTCTTCCCTCGCCGTGGAAAGCCCTGTTACTACCAGCTACCCTGAAAGCAGCACAGGATCTGAAACTGTTGCTCGTGTCGCACGATACGGCCACGCGAGTCGGACGTTTCTCCATCGCGGAATACAAAGCACTCCTGGGTTTGCTGAACAGAAGCACCATCGAAAGGATCAACCTGGAACATCAGCACAGCAGGTCGAACTCGACCGACGAATGCGTCCTCGTCGCCATGAACCTCCTCCGCCTCACGGTGCTGTTTCATGCGGGCCCGTTGTTCACTATTGTCGTATCAGTCATCTCTCGGCTGCGAAACGCTCTGAAGCGCACCACGCTAGATCGTTTCAACACCACTACTCCAAACTGCCTCGACGTCTACATCTGGGCTTGCTTTGTCGGCTTGGTGAACGAATTTGACAGCGAGAACCGCTCATACTTCGTTGAGATGCTCAGCATCGCATTGAGTGTCAAATACGAAGACGGCAAGTGGCCAGACAACTGGAGAACACAGAACCTGGACATGCTACGTTCGACTTTGTGGTCGGATACCGTCTTGACAAAGCTATATTTTGACGCCTGTCAAATGATCGAGGCGTTTGTTTTGACACCGGGGTCCTACCAGCCACTGTGATGGACTCGCCCCAAAGAGCTACGAAGACCAGAAAACTCCAGGCAACAGCCCAGCTGCATTGTCCGTTGAGCTGATGGCTGCGTCGCGTCTCTCAGGTCCAGCCTTGTCAAGGGCGGGTGCTTACCTCCACTCCTCCCCCGACCTAATGGCTTAGTGAATGGAGTCCCCACTACCAGAATGGGGAAGAACATATCAGAATGTTGCTGCTGCTCAGAACTTTCGCTCTTCGGCATAGAGTGATCGCGAGCTCTTTCGATTCGCCCAGAGCGCCGCTTCGTGCCATGACCCGAATGGCGAACACGATGCTGACAATTTGAGTCGGCCGTGGTCCGCCCAATCTCCTCGCCTGACAACCAAAGCAAATGATTGGCCGGTCTAGAACAGACATCAACGCTGCGCAAGCAGATACAATATCTTCCGCAAGCACTCAAAAATGCATAAAAGGGGCAACTATCTTCTTTGCACAGACATATCCCGCTCAGACTGTTCTAGCGCTCTATCGTATATTGACCTCCATAACATCTTCTCATACTACAAGGCCGCCACAATGGTTCCCTTCAAGGAGGAGACCTTCTCAGTTGACGGCATCGAAGTCATTCAGAAAGAGATCACCAGCATCGACGACATCCACGCGAAGTATAATGGACTGCACCCATCATCGACAACGTTGCCGAAGGGCCATAAAAAGGATCCCTCCCGTCGTGGCTTCCAGGTTGCAACTGTTTGGGATCGGGATATCGAGCTGCCAATGCGAGACGGAGTTGTCCTGCGTGCTGACGTCTTCAGACCTGCTGAAGACGACGAGAAGGTGCCCGCGCTGTTGGTCTGGAGTCCATACGGGAAGTCGGGAACGGGGTTTTTGTCTCTCGATGTTGTTCCAGGCCGTGTCGGGGTTCCCGAGAGCTCGCTCTCTGGATTCGAATCTTTCGAGGCACCTGATCCGGCGGAGTGGACCGCTCACGGGTACGCCGTCGTCAACGTCGACGCCCGAGGTATCATGAAGTCCGAAGGTAACCATAGGTCTGGCTTCATTCCAATTCGACGTGTCATACTCTGGCTGATTTGCGTAGGTGGAACGGAACTGCCGAGGGAAGAGACGGATACGATACTATCGAACACATCGCCAACTTGCCCTGGTGCAACGGTCGCGTTGCCTTGATAGGCGTCTCTTGGCTAGCAATGGCACAATGGTATATAGCTGCAGAAAGACCACCTCATTTGAGTTGCATACTGCCGCTGGAAGGCGTTAGCGACACCTATCGAGAGTCGCTCTGTCGAGGAGGGGTTCCGTATTTGCCATTCTGGCAGTTCTTACGGGATCATGGACTGTTTGGTGAGTGATCGCAGGGGTTTCATGCACGGAGTGGTGCGCGTCGAGGCTTTCGCTTACTGTCGTTGTTAGGTGAAAACCTACAGGAGGACCCCATTGCAATGTTGGCCAAATACCCGCTGATGAACGCATACTGGGAGGACAAGCGCGCCAAGGTTGAAGCTATCAACGTTCCAGCATATGTCCTCGGGAGCATGTCCACTGGTCTGCATACCATTGGGTCAGTCCGGGGATTCGAGGACCTACCTCACGACAACAAATGGTCAGTGCGATTCTTACGTTGCACCTGCTGGCAGCAGCCGAATTGACGATTCTCTTGCGACAGGCTTCGGTTTCATTCAAACCATGAATGGCGGGACTTGTACCAGAAAGAGAGCACGGCTGAATTGAAGAAGTTCCTGGACCACTACACGAAGGGCGTCGAGAATGGCTGGGAGGAGACTCCGAAGGTTCGGATGTCCGTCATCCGGTACAATCAGGTCAGTGTACCCCGGGGTCCAGAAGCACTCAGCTTACAGGCCACACCCCAGTCACCGATTGACAACGTTCCTTTTTCCGACTGGCCAATCCCCGAGACGCAATACAAAACGCTCTGGCTGTCGAAGGATCAACGTCTGATAGAAAAGGCATCGGACCGGACACCAGGCGAGGCGTCTTATCAGTCCGACATCCCGGCTTTCCAAGTCGACAACGATCCAGAGTTCGTGGAATTCACATACACATTCACCGAGAAATCCACCCTTATCGGGTACCCAAAAGCGGTTCTGTACATGTCGTGTTCCGATCACGATGACATGGATATATTCGTGATGATTCGCAAGGCCGATAAAACGGGTAAAGTACTATGCAATGTTAACATTCCCCTACAGGAGCTCGGGGTGTCATCCGAGGCCAAGGTGGAAGATATCAACAGCCTCAAATACATTGGGCCTTCTGGCGTCTTGCGGGCGAGTCACCGTGCTCTCGATCCCAGGCTGTCCAAGCCACATTGGCCGGCACATGACCACACTCGCGAAGAGCAGCTGTTGCTTGACCAGATAGTCAAATTGGAAATTGGGATTTGGCCGGCGGGGATTCAATTTGAGGCCGGGGAGAAGTTGGCTTTCCGGGTCGCAGGCCATCAGATGACATTGGCGGAGTTTCCTCCCCTGAGAGGACAGTTTAAGACTGGGAATAGAGGGAAGCATATCTTGCATTTTGGCGGGGGGTACAACAGCCACGTTGTGGTGCCTTTTGTTCCTATTTGAACAATCGACGGGAACGGAAGCACGAAGCCCGAGGGAGAGTGAGGGACAACCGGCGACGGCGAATGTATTTGCCGAGAAGCTTGGCATCGGTGTCGACGTCACTGCATCACGAGCTCTCACTCGCTCACCACTCTCAATGGAACTGCGTAGCACTCTCAAAGTCCGTGTTGGATTATGGATGCCCACATAAGCGTGAGCTGATAAGATGAATCAGGAGCTCAGAAGACAGGTAATCAATGTTTACAAAGGTACAACACTATCCCGTCACTCATGACCCTAATCAGCTGGGACCTGACTAGCAATTACTAGAGCTCTTGGAGATGGGCAAGCACTATCCCCTGGGCTACGACTATTTCAGGCCCAGACTGCATAAAGCATTCATGTCGAAAGCGCATCTGAGGGACGAGGACGAAATACGCCAAGGTATTCAGCGAGCCGAGTATGTCAAGAAGGAGATTGAAGCGCTGTACTTTTTGAAGAAGTATCGATCGATGAAACAGCGATATACCTGACCTGCCCAAGCTTGGGGACACTGCTAAAGACCGGGCCACCACCGCCATCTTCAGCTCCAAAGTCTTGGGCAAGTATCATATCAAATCGAGGTATACGTCATTTGGTAGAGAGGAGCCACAACGAAAGAACCGACTTCCCCCTTCTACCGAGACACCAGCAGGACAGGAAAAGATAGTGTGGTCTGATGGAGTTCGACAATGCACAGTCGGGCATGACGAGCTCTAGTGAGAGAGATTTGTACATATCACGATAAGTTTGCACAGAACGTGCCGAGTGGGAGCGTGAAAGACCAGTTTAGTGTTGTATACGCACCCACCATCATTACTGTAGAAGTCTGTTCGGATAAATTCAGGAAGACTGGTGCAGTTCAGCAGGGGCTGAAACCATGCCAAGGCGTGGGCGAGGTGCCGCAGGGGGCGGATTGGGGGGCGTGTGAGGTGCCTGCGCAGCCGGGAGGCAGCCAGTCACAGCCGGGAGGCAGCCAGTCACAGCCGGGAGGCAGCCAGTCACAGCCGGGAAGAGAAACCAGTTAGTTGCTGCTATTGCTACTGCGTGCCAATCCCACCCTGCTTTCCCTCTCCTGCAGAGCGCAAAGTCCAACACCACCATCATTCACCATCTCAATTACTATCTGCGCAGTATCTCCAGGTCAATATTCAGTCAGTCGCCCACAAACAATATCGCCGCAGAGACAACAACACCGGCAGTGACGCACAAGAACACCCACCGCGTTTTTCCGTCCGGTCATCTGTCCTCGAGCCTGCCGTCACCCAACCTTCGCACTGTCCAGATATTACGCTTCGGTGCCGGATATCTCAATCCCCATCACTGCGACAGCTGCAAATCAAGCCTGACTTCCTCGCGGGTCTCATGTTCAAGAAACGAAGACCGTGCCTTTCCTCCGCCCGATCCTCAATCACGCACAGCGCCGTCCCAGCCCCTCCGCCTCGATCCTCACCACCGAGAAAAGACATAGCCCGTACCTGCCCGCCTCGTTAGATGGCAGATGGTGCATTCCGGTTCCATCAGCCTGGAGCCGGGCAATATTATCCTACCCAGCACAGCAACCACCGCAATCAGAACCGGCCCACCTCCCCGGCAGGCGCACGAAGACCTTTCGCCAACGACACCCCTTCACCGTCAAGATCGCCTGTAAATCACTCGCTCGGCCACAACTTCAACATGTACGCCCAGAACGGGTATCAAGGTCAGCATGGCCTGATGAACGGAGCGCAAAACCATCAGCGCTATGGGAACATGCACCTGTCAAAGTACCAGCAGCCGCATCTTGCACACCACAACGTCAACCAACACCACGCGCAGCACCATCACGGCGGACAGTTGGGCCACCAGCACAATCTCTCCTCTGGCGGTTTTCAGTCTGCGACACCTCATCTACCCACCTACGCTCACGAGCATCTGACCAACGGCAACGGCAATGGGATGCCGCACGACGATGCGGATGAGCCGGACAACGAGCACTGGCGGGAACAGAAACACTTTTGGGAAGAAAGCAAAGATCTCAACGGGCCAAATCAGCGGGCGCGAACAGTGGCGCATCATTCCAAAGGCGTCAACTTTGTCCCCCTGGGCGCGGCTGCGGAGGACATCAACACGGACAATGCCCGCATCGCGACAGGAAACGGACAGGTCACAAGCCGACAGACCTGGGATGAGCTGGATCTGGGCGGCCAAGGTCTCTGCGCGCTCTCTCCCGTGCTCTTCAGCCCGTCGTACTATTTCCTGAAACGTCTCGACCTCGTATATAATCAGTTAGAATCCCTTCCCCCGGAGATTGGACGGTTGAAGAATCTCGAGCATCTCGACCTCTCTTTCAATCAATTGACGGAACTGCCCGAAGAGATCGGCATGCTCACGAACCTCAAACAGCTTCTGCTGTTCAATAACCACATCCAGACACTCTGCTATGAACTTGGATTCTTGTACAAGCTGGAGGTGCTTGGTATTTACGGCAATCCCTTGGAGCAAGGCCAGCGCGAAAAGATCACCGAAGGCGGAACGCGGAAATTGATCGAGTATCTCAGAGAGAGCATGCCAGGTTTGTATTGCACCATTAGACTTGCGCCGGCATCGGTAAGCTGACTGTTTCATCCAGAACCTCCACCTCCGCGAGAAAGAGAATGGCATCAGCTAGAAGAGATCGATGAAGACGACCCGAACCAGGACACGATCAAGGCGTTGAACTACAACATCCTGTGCGATCGTTACGCCACACAACAGCAGTACGGCTATGTCCCTGAGCGAGTCCTGACCTGGGGCTTCCGTAAGACACTGATCCTAGAGGAGATCCGTGAGATGAATGCCGACATAGTTTGTCTGCAAGAATTGGATCGGAACAGTTACGACGACTTCTTCCGTGGGGAATTGTCCATCTCCGGCTACAAGGGTTACTACGCTCAGAAAAGCCGGGCGGAAACTCTCGGTGATGCCGCCAAGTTTGTCGATGGATGTGGCACCTTCTGGAAAGACAAGAAATATGTCGTGTTGGACACTCAGCATCTTGTCCTCGGACGAAAGGCGGTTGAGCGTCCGGGTGCAAAGGCCTCAGCAGACATGCTCAACCGAGTGTGGCAGAGAGACGATATCGCAACTGTCGTCTTCTTGGAGAATCGTGTGACTGGGTCTCGCGTGGTGGTGGTCAATGCTCACATCTACTGGGATCCCGCATTCAAAGACGTGAAGCTGATCCAGGCTGCGGTGCTGATGGAAGAACTGTCAAAACTGACGGACAGATACGCGAAAATGCCTCCGGCGACAAACAAGCAAGCCTTCCGTTTCTCCGACGATCAGGACGACCCCCTGCCTGAGCCTGGACCGTCGTTGTCCTATTCTGCAGGCCCTCAGATACCGATGATTATCTGCGGCGACTTCAACTCCGGCGCCGGATCGGCGGTGTACGATCTGTTCACCAAGAAAGGCCTGACTGCCGAGCACTCTGATTTGGACGGAAGAGACTACGGCGCCTTCTCGCGTGCGGGCATGTCGCACCAGTTCGCCCTCAAGTCGTCCTATGCCGCTATTGAGGGGGAGATGCCCTTCACCAACTACACGCCCAACTTTGTCGACGTGCTGGACTATATCTGGTACTCGAATACCTCTCTACGTGTGGTTGGTCTCCTTGGCGCAATCGATCCCGACTATCTGAAGCGAGTTCCGGGCTTCCCGAACTTCCACTTCCCCAGTGACCACATCGCCATTGTCGCGCAGTTCAAGGTGGAGAAGCAGAGGGGCGCGCAGAAGACTGTCGAAGCAGACTTTGGACCCTCTTCCAAGAAGTAGCGACGCGTGGAATTTGGATCCATCGGATGCGGACGGTACTTTCTTGCGTGTTGAGACCCCAGACTGGGATCCTGACAGCTCCGAAACAGCATTTTCCTGGGTGCGATGGCCAGGAAGGCCGGCAGGTCAAAGGTAAACGACACATGAACTGGGGCAAAGGGCGGTTTGCGGCAGCTGGAGTTTTTGTGCAGGTTGTGAGATATGTGTACGCGGGTTCTTTCGGTCTCTCTGCTTTCTTGCATGGTATCTATGCAAAAACCAAAGTTTTGTTCCTGAGTCGTTGGACATCGACGGGATAAGCCAAATACTCCATGCGCATCGCGGCGCTTTTCGCGCGCCGGCGGGGAATGCGGATACAAGGTCCAGGTCTGCGGTTCGAACGTGTTTCCTGCTTCTTCTTTTTTTTCGGTGTTGTCTCTATTCCGGCCATCTGCAGAGCCTGAGGCCCAGAAGCAGGTGAGGCCATTCGAAGCTGACATGACCCAGGATGCAGAATACGCAATTTCGGTGACTTCGAAAAGGCGTCGTGATGCTGGCCAGATTTTCTCACTGCACATGCACGCTCATACGCTCATACGGAGTACATTGCTATACTACATATCTCTGATATGCACCGTGACATATCGCGAACCCTCCGGGCACGCAGGGGCACGCAGGGGCACGCAGTGTCTTCCTCTCCGGCCTCTCCGGGCCTCTCTCAACCTTGAACTCTAGCGAAGTCGTGATTCCTTCGAAAACCTAACAGGATCCCCTCGGTGTGTTCAGAGAGAACTCACCTTTATCATGTGTTTGTCGAGTTTACCCTGGTGGCATAGAAGTAGAAGGAGAAGCGCAGGCGCAGGCGCAAGTGTGTGTATGTGTGTGTATGTGTGGCGCGATCTGGATATAGTACGAGTAGTTAATGCGCAATCCAGCAGCAGAGCGGTTGCCGTCCCGAGCAATAATAATGTAATATCTAGCTAGCGAGCGCAAGGGAGGTAGTAGCGTCCTAATGACGGCCGGGAGGGCTACTCGTACAGTTGCCTTCCAAGACATTATAGGTAACGTACTGATCTGAAGTGACGGAAAGAAGAAGAGAGAAGAGTGAGGGTGAGAGAGTCATAAGGACTTGTGATAGCCGTCATGTCAAAGATGTCCGTTCGATGAGTTCCCACTACATCTCTGCGGGGCCGCCGAGCGTTGATTAGCCCGTGGTTTCAGATAGGTGAACAATTGTAGCCTTTTCTACCTTATATATACTCGGTGAATCCCAGGTATTTCACTTTTATTTCAACTTCCACAGAAAGCGTCAGAGTCTTTTGAATTCGCTGTGGTCAGTATCCGATCAGGTTGCTGCCGTACCCTGCTATACCCCTTTTGCCCCTGCACCATCCACCGAAACCACCAGCTACTTCGCGTCCGGTCTCAAACATCCATGCTCGCTCTGGCCTTGGTAGCCACTTCCTTCCGGGTAAGTCGAGCTGTTGCAAAGAACGGCCTCGCAATTTGGCCAACGGACCTAGTGTTGACTGTATTGCCTTTAGACACTTCCGGTCGAAGTTGACACGGCGTGTTCCAACAAGGCTAGTATCCGTACAGATACAAAGTTGGGCGAATCGGTCGGAAAGTAGCAGTCGCGAGACGAATATACCACAGCCGCCATGTGCACCTGTTCGGCAACTCGGATTGTCCTGTGCTGTCCCACTTGTCGAGCGATCGTTGACAAGCAAATTCAACCACCCAAGCAATGTTTCGCCGCAAGACTTCAAGGCGTTCCGTTGCATCGATTCGAACCACGAAGAAGATCCGGACTTGCTGCAGAACTCTGCGCTCGCTGCGAGGACAGGCGCTTATGTCCCATCGGAGAACTTGCGGGACATCCACCCATCCTACCGGTTGGAAACGGTACCAGCCAGGAGGATGCGGAGCAAACCAATCGGCATCTCAATCACATTCTCCCAAACCCTTGCATCCGCCCCGCAGTGTCGCCAGGTATAGACGGCGAGGCCCAATACCACAGAGATCACCAGACGGCGATCGTCATAGCTGAAGAAGATTTCGGTCTTGACCTCGACTTCGCAATCGCACGACAGCATTCTATTATGCATTCCATCCAGGACCAACATCTCCCACCACTGGAGCAGCAAGCCAAAATGGAAGACCAGCGGTATTGCGCGACCCCGGCAGAAAACATCTCAATGGCCATGGAACCTGTTCGAGTCCAGGGCGAAGGCGGAAATGACGCCTTGATCAACTTCTTTATGGATGCCTTTGCACCCGTCCAAGCCGAGGATCCAAGGGGCTATGAGGACTTATTCGCCATTCTCACGGACACCATGGCCCATGCTCAAGCTGAGGGTCAATTGGGTCGACACCATCTAGTGGAATTCTTGATGAATGACATGATACCTGTCCAAGTTGGTGGAGCTCAGGAGGATCCTCTTGTCACCCCACCCGAAGCTGATCGGCGCTTGATGGTAACGCTGCCAAGGTGGTTCCCGAATGGCGGTCCAGATAACACGGCAATGAGGAACGCTTCTGGGGAATGGGTCTCAGTCAGACGAAAATGCCAGCCATGCCGAAGATGAACGTCCAACATCGGGTCTCATCTCTTCAACCCGAACTCCTTCCTCTGCCTTTCCTCCTCGGCCTCCCTCTGCTGGCTCAGGCGGAAGTCCCGCAGCTTCGTCTCCAAGCCGACCTTCTGGGCGATAAGTTGTGCGCGCTTTGTCTGCAGTATTTCCAAGTGTTGGGCGTATTCTTGTTCCCCTGGAGCGGTCGCGATTGGGTTGGTGGCTATCTGTGCCTCTTGGGGGTTATTGTGGGTTTGCGACGGACTTGTAAGGCGCTGGGCTTGCTGTTGGCTCGGACCAGAATTCGTTAGCATGGCGACGGTAGGAATGACGATCCAGAGAAGGAGGCGTTAAGGTCATCTTGAGAGCTTTCTGGTACGGTAGAATAGTCACATGTTATGAATCATGGCCCTTACCTTCCTTGCTGCATTCTGCTGCTGGCCCGTCTTCAGATACGCGCCGATCAATGCCCCCGAACCCACTGTGCCGGCAATTCCAATGGCGTAGATCAACGGACGGATCCTGGGCGCCGGTGCACCCTGTGGTAAGGGAGGTACTTGGCCTCGACTGCGGACATTCAGTTCTGACGGTCGTGGAGGAAGGCGCGACTTTGGTGGAAGGGCCGGGGACATTATCAATTATCTGTGGTGAATGAAGCCATCCGTACTCAGGCAACATCAATCTGTCGGCCTGGGAGAGGACGCTGAGCAGAGAATATGGTCGAGCTCCTGTTGTTCGTGGAGATACATGCGAGGACAATAGATGGGAAGGTTACCCGAGCCCCGGACATTGGCCAATGAGGAAGCAGCACCTCTGGTCTCACAGTCGCGGCAGCCTCCTCGCGTCTTTTCGCATGAGCGAACGTCGCAGTGAGATTCGACAATGCGGTAGCTTTCACAGACCAGGACACGCAAGATCGAGACTCTAGCCCAGCATGGCAGACGAACCCGGTTCTCTCAACTGGCGCCTCAGCGCCCACCCCATCACACTTCTCACCTATCTGGGTTTCCGAATAGGTATGCAATGAATACATCCCATGACTGAGTCCAAGCCCACCATGCATTGCTTCTCCCCATGTCCTTTCGCTGACCGTGCCCCAGGAAGCCTTCTCATGTACCTCTTTGGTGTCCTCTTCATCCGCAACTTCGTCCTTGTCTTCATCTTGACCCTGCTCCTCCTCTCCCTCGACTTCTACTACCTCAAGAACATCGCAGGGCGCCGCCTGGTCGGTCTGCGGTGGTGGAATGAAGTCAACACCTCCACCGGCGACAGCCACTGGGTATTTGAATCCCGCACCTCGCAGGAAAACCAAGGCGGTTGGGTCGAGAACAAAACGGACAAGCGATTCTTCTGGTTGAGCATGTATGTTGTGCCGGCACTGTGGGTGGGGTTGGCCATTCTGGCGATCGTAAGGTTACAGAATCTGATTTGGCTTGTTACGGTTGGTAAGTACATCCAAGAACGCTGGGGAAGAACCTTGTGTCAATTTCGCACGGTTGCTAATAAGGTGACCAGTCATCGCGTTGGTCCTTACCATCACCAATACGGTGGCATTCTCACGGTGCGACAAGTTCAGTCAAGCGTCGAGTTTCGCGGGCTCAGCCCTCTCAGGCTCCGGACTAGCCAGGAGTCTCGCGAGTAATATGGTTGGCCGGTTCTTCAGATGAGCAGACCGATCAGGGCTCATTATGGCGTACGAAAGGCGCATTGGATGATCGAATCTTGCAAGCCCGGGATGGGAGCAGGGCGAGGGAATTATATTCCATGGACAAAACGGACCGTAACAGAATGCGCGCTGGAATCCTTCCGTAGAAAAGGAGCATTCACAACGTACGTCCGTGATACGCCGAGTCAGCAGAGCAAAGTGCCATTCATGTCCCGAGCCTGCTCCTCGATCCTGGGGGCCACATTAGAAGGTCAGAAGATCAAGATCCAAGATCAAATCAGTCGAGACCTCATGCCGTCTTCATGAGTCCCATGCATAACACCGTATCAAGGCAGACGCACACGCAATGGTACTGAACCGAGCGAGAGAGAGCAGGGTCAATGTCAGGTATCATATAGCGCTTTGGGGAAATGGAGCGGAAAAGCGAGTCAAGCGCTAGGAGGGCAAATTGATGGCATACAAGGCACTTGTGCATTGCTTTTTGATTATTTTGATCCCTCCCTATCTTCCAACACATGACGAGGAACGGCCATTTCACTTCATGTCATGCTCGGCCAGGAGGCGCGTCTCCATCGCCTCGAATCCCTTGAGGGCCTGCGCGTACCTGTCCCACACCTTTTCGTTGTACCCGTCCGCGATCTTCTCTACAAACTCTTCTTCCCTCCACCTCTTGCCAATCAACTCCTCGAACGTCTCGCCCTTTTGCCTCTCGACGGCCCAAACGGCCTTGTACGCGGCCCCCAAGGCGCATGCATTCTCCCCGACATCTAATTTGAAGACGCCCTCCGAGCCGCCGAGGACTTCTCCCGCAACTTTCGCAATGGCGTTGTTGCGTGAACCGCCGCCGACGAGGTAGATGCGACGTGGCTGGGGAGGTAGACTGCTCGTGGGGCTGGAGACCAGTTCTCTAGAGCGGAGGCGGAGAGAGAGGAATTGAGACTCCACGATGACTCTCGCGTCTTGCTCGGGAGGTTGTGGGACAGATTGCTCGGGCTGAAGGTCATCGCTCGATGCGTTATAAGAGAAATGCCATTCTCCCACGGGCAAGTTGGGGATGATTTCAGGACGTGGAAAGTACAGGCCCAAGTGCATCGGACTCTTTTCGTCCGACTGTGCGAGAGGTGGTGTCTCCAGCAGATGCTTGTCGAATTCATTCCATGAGTTCTTCTCCTTGCCTAGCTTGTCGTTGATGGCATCTCGGACCTTTTCCCGGGCGAGACCGCCGTTCTTGTAGCACAGCATGAACATGTACAGTCCCGGGGTCGTCGGGTGGTTGAAAAAATGAGTGGCCGGATCAGGTTTGTACTGGCTCGTGGACATGAGAAAGGTAGTCGAGGTGCCCAAGCTGACCATGGCGTCGTTGTCCCGGAGTGGTAAGGCCAAGATTGTCGAAGGATTATCACCGGTAGAAGCGATGATTGTGCAATCAGTGGAGAATCCATGTCGCTCGATGAAGTATTGAGAAATGGTCCCGAGATGAATACCACCGTCTTCAGGCACATTGCCCAATTTCTTCTTCAGCGCATCAACTCCTGATGGCCCAGCTGTCAGTTCGAGGAGTTTCTGATTCCAGTTGCCTGCCTTGATGTCCCAGAGATTCATGCCGCAGACATCCGAGATATCGAACGGTGCGAACTTCCCGAGGAGTATCGTAGCGATCCAGGATGAAACAAGGGTGATCCGGTGCGTCTTTATGTACTTGTCCGGGTACTTGCGCTGAAACCGTAGGATCTGGGGTCCTGTGAAGCGGTGATGTGCCTTACTTCCCGTGACGTTCGCCAGTTGCGCCTCATTGCCCAAGATGGCATCGAATTCGTCGCATTCTTTCTGCGTGCTCGCGTCCTGCCAATTTGGGCTGTATGGATGTGCAAATGCCCCATCGAGCTGCGATTCCAACGTCCTCGAGGAATCCAGTTGAGACAATAATTGTTCAGCATCAGCGTTCCAGAAAACACTTCCGTGCTGCATTCCAGAGCCACTGATGCCCTTAACGCGACTGAAGTCGAGACCGTCGTCCTTTAATCTCGCCAGGACAGTGTCGATGGCTTGTAGCCACATTGCCACCGGCGCAAAGACTTCATGTTCCGCTTCATTGACGAGGACACCTTTGGTGACATTGAAGCCCTTGCTGTCCGCATCGAAATCAAACTTGGCCTCGTGGATCTTCTTCAGACTCGAATCCACAACTAGCCCCTTTAATTGTTGGGTAGACAGGTCGAAGCCCAGATAGAGAGGTCCGGAGGACGTCATGGTTGGAACTTCGAGCGCAACAAGGCTTTACGAGCAGACCTATAACACGAAATGGTATGCGTCTAGTACCGGCCGAAGAAGAGAGCTCGACACTTTCATCATCAATATTTTCCGCGTGACGAAAGCAGAGGTGGAGCACCCAGTATGTAATGTCGAGCGTCCCTCATGAGGGGGATTGATTCCGGTGGTCATCTTGGCATTATGATATCAGCCTGAAATCGATCGGCGAACGGTGGGTTGCGCTGAACGGACGAGCCACACACAGTTGGCATATGGATTTACGCCTCTTTCTTCTTTGTGCTCGAGCTCGTAACATGTCCATTTGAACGCCCGTGAGCAGGAGCATGGTCATGCTCGTGTCCGTGTCCGTGTTCGTGATGATGGTCGTGATCATGCTCGTCTTCTGGTTCCGGGCTGCTCCTAGGACTGACGTCGGCCGCAATGAAATCACCTCCAAGGGTAACATTTGTATCGTCAAGCTGGACGAACTTGACACGGACTCTTCTCACGCCACGAACTTTGGTACCACACCGCTGCCGAACCGCATCTTCAATGGTTTCCATTTGCTCGACCGTGAAGTCCTTGGGGACCGCGAGCTCAATGTCCATAAGATAGTTCTGACCAGACTTGACGCCCTGTATATCTCGTATCTCGGTCTCCTCGCCGAATTGGACAGGTTCTAACCCCTTTGCGGGATCGCCCTTGAGCGCTCGTGTCGCAGCTCTCCGGACGTTTGACTTGACCTCACCGTCGACCGTGACATCAGCTAGCTCGAGAAGGGCGGCTTTGGTGTTGCCCCAGCCCGCCCTGATGACCATGGCAGAGATGAGAAGCCCGCCAACGGGGTCTAACCACGAAGCGTCTGCAAATACGTGCGCACCACCAATGGTCGCAAGTGCCACGATGCTGGTCAGCGAGTCGATACGGTGGTGGACGGCATTGGAGGCGAGGACGGAGGATTTCCGCTCTCGAGCGATCTTCATAGCTGTAGATTTTTGGTTAGCGATCGGGACGGGAGTCATGGTGTTTGGAAGCAGGATGACGACTTACTAGCTCTATATAGCCACTCCTTGACCACAATAGATCCCGCTGCAAGCCACGCAGCATTTAGATCGGGCAAGGTATGTTCATGGCTATGGCTGTGCCCGAGGAACGAAAAGAGTCCACCGTGTGCATGTTCAGCATGGTCATGAGCGTGCGCAGCCGCCTCGAGGAAGAACTGCGTATATAGAGCGTCGACCCCGTTCAACCCAATCCCAATACCGCCAAAGAGCAACAGCCCGCTGACACCCAACGCACCCAAGCTCTCAATCTTGCCATATCCGCTGGGAAACCGGTCGGTGGCTGGCTTGAGTGACCAGGAAATAGTGGCGAGGGTCATGAAATCGGAGACAAGGTCGGTCAAGGCGTGAAACGCGTCCGCAACAAGTGCCTGCGAGTGGAACATGACACCTCCTATTCCCTTGCCAAGGGCCATGCCCAGGTTTACGAACAGCCCGATCCTCGTGATTTTGACCCCGGCATCGTTCTTGTTCTGCGAGGTCAAGTAGGTGTTGTCGTGTGAGTGGCCGTGGCCATGCGAATGTCCCGCATGGCTCCTGGTCTGCTGCCGGGTACTCTTCTGCGAGGCGGCCATGGGAGAGCAGGCGGGATTGAGAGACGTGGAGTGGGTAATGGAGGGAAAGATTGTCCTCGAGGGCCGTAGGGTGGCATGCAGACGTCTATTAACAGTCAGGCCGCTTACTGCTCGGAGTCTTGGTCGCTGGGTGGCATTGTTCGAGCTGAGGAATGCTCGTGGACAAGTGGAAAGGTGTCGCGTTTCGGCGCGGAACCAGTGCGTCAGCGGCATTTGGAGAATCGGGCGTTCCTGGACACGCGCAGGCGCAGCAGTTCGCACCGACTCACAACGAAAGGGAGTGTTGATAAGCTGTTCTGTGTCTCGCAACCCATGCTGTCGTGGAGTGAAGGCGCGGCTTACAAAGCCATGGGAAAAGAGCGATCCGTCATCAACTATGCCCGCGAGCAGCACGCAATTGGGCGCGTTCTACAAAATGTTGCAAAGAAACAAATTAATTTTTCCAGGTGAAAGTGAATCTAGTCAGAGGCTCTTTTGCTGCTCCGACTGGCCCCGTTGAGCCGCCGGGACTCGACGGGGCCTTGGGGCTTCTTCCATCTTGGCAAGCCGTGCAAGCCCCGAGCGATCTCTGTATCTCGCTGGTCGTCACTCTTGGTGCTTCCGGAAGTTTATGTAGTTAGCAAGGCTGCATCTCCGGATCCAGCATTCCAGCTACGACGGCCGAACGCTCTTCGCCCATACTCTACACCGTCAAAACCCGGGATCCAACACTTACCCTGCCTTTTGAGCCATGGAACGAATACACTGGCTTGATCAGCCCTCGAGCTTCAACCTCTCCAGGTCTTTGATCGCTTCCTCCAACCTCTTCACCTCGCTCTCCGCGTCCTCGAGCTTCTCTTGCTCCTTCTTCTTGGTTTCTGGATTCGCTTTTTCCCACCCTGCTCCGCTCATGATCTTCTTGCTCTTGTCCGCACGCGCCTTGGCGTCCTCGATGCTCTTCTCCCGCTTCTTCAATTCCTCTGCCACGTCGATACGGCCCAAGATCTTCAGATACACGGCAGCGTCGGTATTGATGCTCTGCAAAGCGCAGCCCGCCGGTGGGAGGGCATCGGCGGCTGGTGGGAGGACCTCGATTTCCCCGGCATACTTACCACCCAGCGACTTAATCGACGTCTTCTCTTCCGACGCGGTTTTGAAGGCCGACTCGGAGTATGTTTGAATGATAACATCACCAGGTTCCTTGAAGCCGTACTGCGCAAGCAAGCTTCGGACACCGGAAGAGATGTCCATGATGAATTCGTACTTCTCTGCTTCTTCCGGCGCGTCCAGCTCCTGCTTGAATTCAGGGTACTTGGCAATCATGATACTCTCCGTTGTATCGCCCCTTCTTCGTGGAAGTTTCTGCCACAGGGCTTCGGTAATGAAAGGCATGATAGGGTGCATCAGCAACAATCCACCCTCCAGGGCAGTGTACAGAGTCTGCTGCGCTGATTTTCTCTCATCCTCCGGCGCCTCGGGCGTGAGAATGTACTTCGAATTCTCGATAAAGGTGTCACACAGTTGAGTGAACCAGTACTGGTACAGTGTGCCTGCAGCCACCGAGAACTCGCGGTCCTCGAGGGCTTCATTCACCACTTTCGTCGCCTGGTTCAGTCTGTGAAGAATCCACTTCTCTGCCAGCGATTTGGGCTTGTTGTCAGTCAAGGTAGCATCTGGGCTGAAGTCTCCACCAAGTCTGCCGAGCGCGAAGTTCGTCGCCTGGTAGATCTTGTTGCAGAATCGTCTCTTTGCTTCAATCTCTCGGACGTCGAAGGCAATATCGCCTCCGCCAGTCGTGTAGTTCACAAGCGTGAATCGGAGAGCATCAGCACCACACTCCTCGACACCTTTGGGGAAGGCGGACTTCTGATACGCCTTGGCTTTCTCAATCTCGGACGCCTCGAGGTTCCCGCCATAGAGGGTCTGGTGCAGACCATCCAACGTGATACCTCGGATGATGTCCAGAGGATCGATGACGTTGCCCAGCGATTTAGACATTTTCCTACCTTCGGAGTCGCGGATCAAGGAATGACAATAGACCTCTGTAAAGGGCACGTCGCCCGTCAACTTCAGGCCGAACATGACCATTCTGGCCACCCAGAAAAAGAGAATGTCCCAACCCGTCTCCAGCATAGTGGTAGGATAGAGTTCTCGCATATCTGAGGTTTCCTTCGGCCACCCAAGCGTCGTGAACGGCCACAATCCGGATGAGAACCATGTGTCGAGCACGTCTTCGTCCCATCTCAGAGTCAACTTCTTGCCGGGGAATTTCTTCTCTGCCTTGGTACGGGCCTCGCCTTCATCGTAGGCAGCCACCCAATATGCGCTGTCAGCCTCGTTACTGGACCCGTCCTCAAGCTCAACGAAGTAGGCGGGTGCTCGATGACCCCACCAGAGCTGTCGAGAAATGCACCAGTCTTGAATGTTCTGCATCCAGAAGTGGAATCTTTTTGACTCCGACTCTGGCTTGATCAAAATACGTCCGTCAAGCACAGCCTCGTCCGCGGCCTTGGCCATATCCGTCATTTTCATCCACCACTGTGGCTTGAGCACTGGCTCGATGACATCTTTGCTTCTCTGGCACATGGGGATCACCATCGCATTGTCTTCCTGTTTCGTGTACAGGTCGAGCTCTTTAAGCGCATTGATAACGCCATAGCGAGCATCGAACCGTTTCTGACCCGCGAAGGGGCCTGCGTTGGCATTCAGCGTACCATCATCATTCAGAATGTTGATGAACTCAAGATTGTGCTTCTTGCCCTTGACGAAATCGTTGGGATCGTGCGCCGGAGTGATCTTCACCGCTCCAGTACCGAAATCCATCTCCACCTCTTCGTCCGCAATGATCAGGACCTTGCGGTCTGCAATGAAAGGGTGAATCGCCAACTTTCCAACGAGATGCTTGTACCTCTTGTCTTCAGGATGCACCGCGATAGCTGTATCACCAAGCATGGTCTCCGGACGAGTGGTAGCAATCTCGATAAACTCGTAGCCCTTGAAGCGGTCAGCTGACGTGGACGACTTGTGCGAGCCGTCTCCTTTCTCGATCGGATACTTGAAGTAGGTAAGGACGCCGAATTCGATCATCTTGTCGTAGCCGGGCACTTTAAGCTTGGTTCGGCCTTTCAGCTCCTTGTTGTCCACTTCCAAATTAGACAGGGAGGTACTCAGCGCAGAGCACCAGTTTACCAATCGATCAGCTCTGTAGATGATACCTTCGTCGAACAAATCGATGAAAGTCTTTCGCACGGCAAACGAACGGTCGTCGTCCATGGTGAAGGCCTCGCGGCTCCAGTCCATTGAACCACCCAATCGCTTAAGCTGCTCCGTGATGTTGCTGTGGTACTTATCCTTCCAGCTCCAGATCCGGTCGAGAAGTGCTTCTCTCCCCAGCTGATGTCGAGTCTTGCCCTCAGTCTTGTAAACCATCCTCTCCACCACACTCTGGGTAGCGATGCCGGCATGGTCGCAGCCAGGAACCCACGCCGTGGTCTTCCCCTTCATTCGAGCATGACGGATCATGGTATCCTGCAGGGCGTTCGTGAGGGCATGCCCCATGTGTAGCGACCCCGTCACGTTCGGAGGAGGAATTGGGATGACGAATTTGCCCTCAGGCTTGATCTTGCCCTCCTTTGTGAACTGGGGCTTGAAGAAGCCTTTATTCTCCCACCATTCGTAACGGCCATTCTCAATCTCTCGGGGCTGGTAGGCGTCCGCGGCGACGGCCTTCTTAACCTTCTCTTTCTTTGCAGCGGCTTTGGAGGCATCGGGCGCAGCAGCGGGTGCGGTTTGTTTCTTGGACTGCTTCTCCTGGAATTTGGCCAGCTTTTCGGCCTTCTTACGCTCTTTCTCGACTGTAGGAGGCATGATGGTCAGATAGGAATCCTTTCAAGTGCAACAGCAATGACGTTGTGTGGGCAACAAGTGTATGTAAGTTTATTGCGGAGTGAAAGATTGACTATGAGATCTCGCTCGGCCTTATGAAATGCTTTCCCAGTCATACACCACTGATCATCTGGCGGTCCGGTACTCGTCTTCAAGTGAGTCATCTCTAAGTCACATACTCCGATACGGGTGCGAGGGGAACTCGTGCATCAATGTGGTCCTTCAGTGTCATCGTGCGTACTTTCTTTAGCAGTTTTCTCCTTGCCTGCTTCGCCCATCACAGTCTGGCCCTTGTCATTGTTCTGGAGATCCGCTCCGGGCACGTTCTGGCCCATGGCATCTTTGGTCGCTGAACCTTTTGCGGCGGATGTGATGTCAGAGGACACCGGGGGAGGAGGGCCTGATGGAGAGCCAGTCGGCTCGCCAGCTTGAAGATCTGTTAGCAGGTCCTATAGAGCACAACGGGGCCGAGAAGCGCACATACTTATGTTATGTGAGGCGGCATTGAGCGCCATGTTGAAACGAGAAAGCCGTCTCCAAGCAGGAGGGCACCGAAGCAAAGGCCTGATAAGTATTTTGCTCGACTGCCTTTCGGCGAAGTTGTCGCCTTATGTTGCTACCCAAATGATTTGAAGGAGGATTACAAAGAAGACAATAGGAGAGCAGTCCGACGACACGAGGGCTGTCTTGGTATACAGTATTCAACACTCTGGGTGCTTTATGAGTCGAACTGTTCGGCGGAGAATTACTGGTGACGCACACAACGAGGAAGGTATCCCGAACTCATGTTTCGCATTCTCTCCAAAGAGACCGAGCACATACCGAGTATCGAGAATCCTTCCCGCCCTCAGACACAAGCCACTCATGAATCCCTCTTCAATAACTCGACGACCTTCTTCCCAAACTCCTCCGCATCCGGCGGATACCTCGCTGAAACATAGTTGTATGCCTCATCCTCCACCACGAATGGCGTCAAACCCAAGCTCCTCTGAAACTGCTCCGCCCGACCCAACCTCTTCGTGACAATCTCCTGTACCGACGGCGTCCCATGCCCGTATGTCTTATAGTAGTCGCCCAGAACCAGTCGTGTAGCATGGTATATGAACTGCTCGTGGAAGCCCTGCAGCGCAGTGGTCCTCACGTCCGCAAGCACGCTCTTCCCCTTCATGTCCCCGTCGGTATATTCCGACGCCGCAAGGACTTGCGCGCCGTGACAGATGGCGGCGATGCACCTCCTCGCAGGCTTCTTGGTCAGCGGGAAATACTCTGCAAGCAGCCGGTGGATTCTCTCCGAGTCGATGATCTGGCGGATCTTTCTGTCGTGACCCCCCGGGAGGACCACGCAGTCGTAGTCGCTCAAGTTGAACGACTCGTCCGTCCACGACCGCGGGTGTTGAAAAGCAGGCGTCTCGACGAGCTGCCCGTATACTTGTTTGCCTGCCTTCGCCGCCCCAAGGAGAGCGCCAGTCCATCCCGTGAGCATTCTCGGATCGCAAGCCGGTGCGTTGCCAAGTTCGGTCGCGAATGAGATCTCAAAGCCTGCTTCGCTGAGGATCTTCCACGGAATGGCAGTCTCAGTGGGATCGTTGCCGTAGTCGGCCATGGCTTGCCTGGCTAGTCGCAGCGTCGTGGTACGCCTGCAAGATTTCCCACTTTCGGCTTCTCAATAATACCAAGGGCGAAAGTGATTCTCCAGTGCAGGTGTGTGTAGTTGGATCTCGTGTCTCAGCATCGCATTGAAGGAGTGTAGGCGAAGTACAGTACGCGCTTACTTCTTGTAAAGATTGGTTGTGAACTCACGTCCATGTCGAGGGCTGTCCGGGGGTACGAGGTACAGTACGGATCTCCGTCACGGCCGAGACTAAACCAACTCGTATGTAAATAATCAAGCCTTCCAAGACACGCCGCCCCGCCTCTAACTTCTGGTTCTTTTGCGGCTGCCGCCATGGACTAGACCAAGTTTACGAAATCCCTCCCGGAAGACCAGCACAAGCTCCAATACAACAGGGACAGGGCAGACAGGGTCTCCTGACGCAGCGTGCCACGGCCGAAGCTGTACGGAATATGGCCAAAACAATCAGCATGGTTTCCTATTGCAGAGGCAAGAACACATACTGCAGTACGATCGGCTCGTTCCTTCTACCGCAATCCTCACTCACGCAACTACACTCTCGATGACACTAAACGGGCCGGCGACTGGGCTCCACACCTTGACGACCTTTAGTCCAACGCTCTCCAGCAATGCTCTCCACTGCTTCTCCGTCCGCTGCATGGAGCAGAATGTAGTTCGGCTAATGTCGGCAAGGCTCTCGAAGCCACTGCACCCCGTGGCGGGCAGGACCGTTTCGCAGACCAAAAGCCTCGACGTGCCGGGAGTCATGGCGGAGATCTGGTTCTTGAGGATTTCGCGGCATTTGCTGTCGGGAAAATCATGCAGCACGCGGCGCATAAAGTATATGCCGGCTCCTGTGTGGGTGCAACAATCGACACATCACGTTAGGGTCGTGATCAGGGTCAGGGTCAGGGTTGGGGAACAGGACGTGAGCATGGCTTTCCTCGGCCGAGAGTAAAGACGTGGAAATGGACGTACCTTTAACGGGCTGCTCCGTGAAGAAGTCATAGTCCATGGCCTCAAATGCCGGCTTCTTTGCCCTCGCCTCGTCGATGATCTTGCCAAGGTCCTGTACGATAAATCGTCCCTTGATGGCCGGGTTCGATTCCATGGCTTTCTCCGTTACCTGGCCGATTCCCCCGCCGACGTCGACCATCGCCACGCCATCCTGACCGGCAGCTGCTCCGGCGGCCTCGAGGATAGTAGCCGGGATTGGACTTGCAAGGATGCCCCCGGCCCCTTTCATGGCGGAGTTGAAGCGGACAAGTCGTGCCGGGTCGTTGCGTAGGTAGGCGAAGAAATCTGTACCGGTGGCGTAATGAGACAGGGTGTTTTCAGGCTGCTCCGGGTTCTTGTACTCGAGCGACTTCAGGTAGGCGGGCATCTTTCCGATACAGCCCCAGCTGCTGTCGAAGCTGAGGAGTTCCATCCATTAGTAGCAAGGCCGGGCGGACGGCAACGATCAGAACTCACATGTGCTTATTCAGGTCCGCGATCGAGGTCGTGGTCAGTGCTTGCGAGACAGGTGTGTGAGCGTAGGTCTGCTCCCCAAGTTCGGCGACGATATTGAACCCCGTCAAGACCCGCATGAGGCGTGCTGGACAGTCGAGTTAGTCAAAACGGCTGAAGGAAGAGCTCATTGTTCATTCGAGGAAGTCTCGCACCCATCAACGTCTCATCCGCCCCAGTTTTCTGAGACAGCTCGGCGGCTGTCGTCGAGTCTCCCAGGTGGTTAAATAGATCTAGCTCCAGTGCCGTGCGTACGACTGCATTCAGCCATGGCTGGACAGAAGCCACCCGTCAGAGCCTCGTTCGGTTTAACAGTCTCGATGCTCACCTGGAAAGCGATCAAGGTCGCCTGCTGTTGCGGAACGACAGTCTCGCTTGCAAGTTTGGTCGCGGCTTTCCATATCTGCTGGCGGGCCTGGTCGACTCTTGGCTTCTTCGCTCGCTCTTCGGGCGTCAACGACACATAGGCTTCGATCGAGTCGTTGATTGAATCCCGGAGGGCGAGAAGGCTCTTGAATTCATCCGCAGGCGCCGCCATTGATCAAACCAAGGCCGTGTTCACCAGCGTTGAAATCTCTTTTGCGGCCTCGGACTGCAAATTCTGGTTCTTGCGGGATGAACAAAGAATAGAAGTTGACCGTTTTAGGCTCCATCCACTGGACGTCGACGCGATTTATTGCTTGACACAATGTGCAGTGAGGCCGAGCGTCCGCTTCGAAGGATTTTGAGCCTACCAGGTATTGGGATTGACCAGTTCAGGAGGTGGGTTCTAGACAGGCACGGCTCGTATCGACCTGCATTTAGCATGGTACCTACCTGGACTCGGCCGTGATGAGACCTACGGCAGTATAAAAGGAAGCATAAGGCCTCGTTAATGCTGACGCGCCGCCACCTGATCCTCAAGGGGCTGTTTGCTTCTGGCCGGATCTAAATTCGCTTCCACGGGCGTGACATCTCAGGGCAGATCCGATGGCCGTCTCGCCCGCGAGGTGATCGAAAACTTGTAAATGTCCTCCTGTCAAAATACCCTCGGAACATCGTCCAGGTGCGCTCCGTGCTGGTGGTAACCCGGCAGACCTAAGGTACCTACAGTAGCAAAGCAGAGTCAGCAGCCACACTTGAAACCTCGGCGGCTACACGCCATCTCCTGCACCAGCATAAGACGACGGCCCTAGTAACTTGGCAATCGAACTTTCCGCCCCCGAATCCATCGTGCCTCGCTGCCAACCTATCACAGCGGGTTCCTTTTTAGCTATATATGACGACGGGACACACACACCCGGCTAAGTACTTGCTCCACCGTATCAATCTCCCCGCCAGCTGTGCAGATGTTGGACTCTAAGAGAGAAATGCCAGGTGAGCAGCAAGCTGGAATGGGAATGTGATGGCTACCGAACAAGGAACACACTAAGCGATTTCACGGAGTACGTACCCTCTGTGGTTCTCTCCCTGGGGACGGAGTGTTCATCATCACGGAAAAAGAGCACACATTTTGGCGACAGAAAGTGGTAGCAGCAATGTGAGGTACTGTAGGAGTAGGAGCAATGTATTCATCACGCCGGCCATAGCGCCGATTAATCCCCCATGATGATTTCGTTTTCAGGGCGGGATCTCAGAGCAGGGCAAGTAAATGAGGGCACGAACAAATGAACAGGTCAGACTGAGTCGAGTACATGGCCCGACTCTCTCCCCATCCCCGCGCCATCGCACGCTGCATCTCGTAGCGTTTGTACGTTCTTAGTTGATAACATACCACCATATCCTCGTCACGGCCGCTCAACGACTTGTCATTACACTTCGTATTCCCCATGTCGAATGACCATTAAGATGGAATGGCTCCCTTGGTGGGATCGTGCATTCGGACCAGTGTCAGAGTTCGATCTCAATCCAGGACCTGGCTTGTCCTCGTCGCATCCATTCACCTTATGTGGTTCACATGACCCTGCTCAGTGGCCAATGTCTGTGTTTCGAGATCTGAAAGACGTTCAAGAAACGTGGTTCTGCGAATTCTGCTGCTGAGCGGCTTGCGTCCTCACCGGTGCGAAATAAGGATGGGCCATGGCTTCTTGAGCAGTAAGACGTTCCTATAGCTCCAGTCAGCTCACACCATCAGCAGCCGCGAAGGGTCCCTCGGAAACGCACCTGGTGGTCATATCTCAACAACTTATCGAGAAAATCGATAGCCTCGGGGCTCACGAAGCGCTGATTGTCGGCATTGACGAAGCTCTGCCAGGGCTTCTTCGGAAACCTGCTTAGTATATCGTCGTACTGCGCGTCCAGCTCAATGTCATAGCGATCAAGGTATTCGAACAGATCGTCGGTGCCGAGGACTTTGGCGATCTTTACCAATTGATCCGAGTTGGAATTGCCATGGAAGAAGGGCTCTTTGCGGAAGATCATCGAGGCAAACATGGCGCCCAGGGACCACATATCGAGAGAGTAGTCGTACTCCTGATAGTCGACCAGGAGCTCAGGGCCCTTAAAGTAGCGTGATGCGACGCGGACGTTGTATTCTGTGCCAGAATGGTAGAATTCGGCGAGACCCCAATCGATTAGTCGAAGCTGTCAATGAGTCAGCAACCGGTAATATCTAGTCAGTCCTCCTGCGTACCTTTCTTTTCGCGTGGTCGATCATAACGTTATGCGGTTTGACGTCTCGATGCATGATCCCCTTGGAATGGCAGAAATCCAGGGCCTTGAGCAGCTCAAAGATATAGTAGCGCACGTCATAGTCTACGAACCGCGGGTAGAGGGTCCTGAAATCGGTGTTGTCGACGTTCTCGAAAACCAGCGAAGGAGTCTTGCTCTGGCTGTCTCGCACCACATCCAACAGGGCCACAATATTCGGACCTCCGGAAAGGTTCTGCAAGATCTTGATTTCACGCTTTATCTTCTTCTTCTTGACAGGCTTCAGGACTTTGATGACGCATTTCTGGTAGTTGACGATGTTGATGCCTTCGAAGACTTCCGAATACTTTCCTCTCCCTGTAGGGCATGTCAGTAGCTGTTCCTCGCCTCGTGGTTTGTGCGATTGGTGGCCTCACCGATCTTTCGGACGATTTCGTAGTTTTCTAGAACGCCCCATGATATGGCGACAGAGTCGTAGTCCCAGTAGGACCGCGGCATGTTGGCGTTGACATCGGCGTAGACTCGCGCCATGGCTGGGGGTGTGGCGTTCTGATCGATGGGGGATGGTGATGTATCATGCGATTGTGGGCGCGGCGCAGGCAGTGGGTAGCAAGGCTGGATAGCACGACAACTGAAACAGGGCGCCCGCAGAAGCCTGTCGTATCAGGCAGGCGGGGAGGGAATAGTGCGAGAAGGGAACAGTGGGAATTGCAACAGACGCAGGAATCGCATGGAGTTGAGCGCGGCAGGGCAGATGCAAGATGCGATGTTGATGTGGGAGCCTCTGCGATCTGCGTGGGGATCCAAATCCTCCGGATTCAATTTCCGAGGCTCCGGGAAGCCGAGAGCTCGCATCGACTTTTTGGGTCGCAACCGCAGTTGTGGTCAACCGCAAATACCTCGTACACTTATCCCGCTACTGATGCTGGTGCCCGCTCGCGATTACCTGAGCTCCAACATGCTGACTATCTCTGACATCGACCTGGCGCCAAGTTGCGTGCCCTACCGACAAGATGCCATTCCATGATCTGAACCTGCCCTACACGACCAACCATGCAGACCTCTCGCACACCTTGGCCTTCCACGCCGAGTTAGGCTATTCGATCGTTGCGATTTCCCTAGCCGTGACAGGGAAACTGCCTCCTACGCCTCAAGAGATTTCTATCTCAGCCCTTACGGTCCCCAAGACCATCACGACAGTCCTTACAAGACTCACGCTGACCATCTCTGACGGAACCCAAAACCACCGCCTCACACAGTTCTCCCCCGCCTACAATCTCCTTGCCTTACGCCCAACCACGGAAAAGGCGCTCCAACTCTGCTGCGCGTCACTCGAGTGCGATCTGATCTCCCTAGATCTATCTCAACGTTTGACCCACAACATAAAATTCAAAACTGTTTCGTCCGCTTTGCAGCGCGGCATCCGTTTTGAGATATGTTATGCTCCCGCCATACAGGCTTCGGGAAATAGTGAGGCGAGGAGGAACCTGATCAGCGGAGCGACTCAGCTCATCAGAGCCACGAGAGGGAGGGGGATCATCTTGAGCAGTGAGGCGAGGAATGCGCTGGGCCTGAGGGGGCCGCATGACGTGATCAATCTCGCGCAGATATGGGGCCTGGGTCAGGAGAGAGGAAAGGAAGCGCTTTGCGAGGAAGCCGAGAAAGTTGTGCGGTTAGCAGCCATGAAGAGGACAAGTTTTAGAGGAATCATAGACGTTATCGATGGCGGTGGACAAGCAACCGAGAAGCGCAAAGACACTAAGGTGGAAGAGGTCGTCAACACCGCGCTGAAGCGAAAGGCATCCGCAACCTCCCCGGCGGCTGCCATGTTTCAAAAAGATCAAAGCATTTCAGAGAAGCCACTCTCCAAGCGAGAAGTGAAGAGAAGGGCGAAAAGGGCGAGATTGGAAGGAGCCGGAAACGATCATGGTAGTAAGACAGGGCCCGACTACGCCGGTGCTGATACAGCCCGCGTCCAGGATACCTCTGCGTTGCATTTTTCTATCAAGCATGACTCACCCGCTAAAGGTGGCCAATAACAATAGCCGGTATGCTCCCGAACCTGGTCGGGTTCGAGCTCCGCAATTGTCCATATACAAGAAATGAAAGGGGAAAAATATGCTACTCTTGTGCCGAGAGTAGGTGGTCTCATCCATCGCTTCGCCTCATTTCCAACAGGGGTATAAATATGTCGTCTGTAGATGTTGCATGGATTTTGATTTCGTCTATGATAACAGCGTCGGCGCTGGTGCTCTCCTCCCGATGCCCAAGGTGTAAGCGTTCTTGAGCGTCAGGGTGGCTGGATCGATGGTGTTGAAGGAGCCAAGCGGGATCCCATTACTGTCTCCAGCAGGGCCTGAGGCGGCTTCCGCACTTGTCGAAGAGGTGCTTGCGGAAGAAGATGAAGTTGTCGTAGTTGTAGTTGTGGATGTAGAAGATAAGGCTGCGGCTGGTACTGTGGTGGTAGTGGTACTTGATGTTGATGACGAGCTCTTTGTGGTCGTGCTTGTCGAAGATTTGGGCGGGGAAGCCACGTCTGATTTAGTAGGCTGGGCTTCGTTAGATGAGACGATGCTGCTAGAGCTAGAAGTTTCCGTACCAGATGACGCAGCCGCCGAAGCACCTAAGCGAGCAACAGTTAGCACGAGCCTTTCTTGGGATCCCATTCGGAAACTCACTTGACTCTCCAAAGAAGCCGCCTGGAGAAACAGTGGCAGTGGCCATAGCGGGTGGAGGACCAGCAACAGTCACGCCAGTCTTGAGTGCTTCTGAGGCTGGGATAGAAGAGAGGCCAGGTGTGATGGAGGCGCTGGCAGTGTATACTGGCGCCTCGACCGCCCCCGATCCCCAATCCCAGGAGGGAAGACCGGTGGGAGGAGGACCGCACCAGCACCCGGGGGGAGCGTTCTGCCACTGGGTGACATACGCGGTCACAGTGCTTCCCATGCAGGGCGACACAGCCGTGACTGTGGACTAAATTTTGCTGTCAGTGGGGTCAATGGCGAAGTAGAATCGGGACTCACAGTCTCGGTCTTGGTCTGGGTGTACGGAGGAGGGCAGGTCTGGGGCGGGCAGGACTGAACAGCAACTTGGGTCGTTGGTGAAGCTTGCCACTCGCTCGTGTACTGGTTTTGGCCACCCCAAGAGCCACCCTCCTTACCCTGACCTCCCCAAGAGCCACCACCTTGGCCACTGCCGTACTGGTCTCCACCGCCATATCCACCGGAACCACTATCACCGCCAGCGGAAACCTGATGCGGAAGTTAGCCAAGGTGCAACACAAGACACGGACGGTTGCAGAAGTCGACATACTTGCGCCAGGCAAGCGGCAAGAACTGAAAGAGCAAAGAAGGAGCGGACTGCCGGCATCGCGTCCGAGTATGTAATACTTTTCTTTCAAAAAGGAATGGCGAAAGGAAAGGCAATTAGATGGCTGGACCAGCAACACAATGAACGAACGACTTGTTGGGAGAAGGAGAGATGGAGATGGAGGTGAGAGAGAAGAAATGCGAAACTCGAGCCTCTAAATGGACATTTTGAACCTCTGAAGACCAGGGGAAAGCGACAACCCGTCAAATTGAAGGGGAAGTGCTGTTTTCGGTGTGATGCACATCCGGACAGCGGCTTCAGACGACGAATGCTACGGAGTGAGTTAGCGAAATCGACGGCGAGGTGAGCCGAAGAGCTTGCATCCGCTGACCACACGGCCGCGATTGGGCGAAGCCTTTTGTCAAACGCATCATGCGACGTTTCGATCTTCAGCCAAGTCTCGGACGTCAGCCATCCAGTGGCTGTACCGTGTCAGGTTGAGGCCGGAGTGTAGCAGATGGTGTTTGTTGAGACAGGGGCTGTTTCATGGCTGGGCGCTTGGCGGCGCAGCCACATGGCCGCGAGCTCATTGGCCAGCCTTATCACGTTCTAGATGCGCTAGTCCTACAGCCTCGTGCGTCCGCGGCGACGCCGCGATGCATCGTCTACCGAGCAGTGTCCAGCCATCCTCAAATGGCATGCGCCCTTGCTCGCATTGCTACTTGTCGAGCTGCTTCAACACCGCTTGCACTTTGGCGACGAGGTCCTCCACCTTCACAAGTACACCATCCTTTTCCGGGTGGCCGTCAGGTAGGCCCATCTGCTTAACCTTGACCTCTCCCCGTGCCTGCTCGTCCTCACCTAAAATGACCGCGACAGGTGCCGCAGCGCGGTCTGCGAGCTGAAATTGTTTCTGTAATTTGGCCTTCTGCTTGGAGAATGTTTCCGCCCGAAGACCTGCCTCCCTCAAAGCAGCCAAAACGTCGATACGCTCCTCGAACATCCCGCTGAAGCCGGAACCGCCAAATGCCATAATATAAGCGTCCGTTCTGTTGGGCTTGATGTAGCTGAAGCGCTCGCCCTTCGCAATCCTGGCCTTGGTTATGGCAATTATTCTATCGATGCCGAAGCTCACACCGACACAAGGCATATTGGCCCCGGGCCTAAAGCGTTCAACGAGGTTGTCGTAGCGACCACCAGCCGCGACAGAGCCGACACCAACCGTAGGGTCATCTGATCTATCTTCGTCTTCAGAGACTTTCTTCTTCTCCTTTCCTCTCCTGGGGACGCCGTTCGCGGTGCTGTTCGTGGCCCCGGGGGCGTCAGTCGGGCCTGACTCTGTCGAAGCAACGGGCGGCATGGGGGGTGCAGACTCTTCGACTGCGGTGGGGGCAGGTGCGCTCACACCGGCAGAGCCTTCGGTGACAACTTCATAGATGACTCCCGTGTAATAGTCAAGACCGCGTGCTAATGAGAGGTCGAAGGAAATTTTGTCCAGAGCCTTCCATCTCTGCAAATACCGCATGAGCAGTCCCATCTCTTCGATTCCTTTCTTCGCCTTTGGGTTGTTCATGAGCGCCTCGTCCTTCTGCAGTTCCTCAAGTAATTCTTTACCGCCCTTCCTCGTAACATATGTCTTAATCTTGTCCGCTACGGAGTCGTCAAGCCCTTTCTGCTCGACCATCTCCTTCTTGACCTCCTCCCACGGCATTTTATCCAGTTTGTCAACCGCGCTGGAGATTGTCCTCAACTTGTCCTCCGGGACACCACTCACTTCAAAGAGCCCGTCCAGGATTCTCCTGTCATTGAGTTTGATCGTGTATCCCGTCCACTCCAATGCCTCGAAAATCTTGACCACGCAGGAGATGATTTCGCTGTCGTTGAACATGGGAGCCGTCTCGCCAGCAAAGTCGATATCGCATTGCCAAAACTCCCGCATGCGCCCTTTGGAGATGGCAGGTTGATCTCTCCGATAGACCTTGCCGATTGCGTAACGTTTCGAACTCTCCATGTCAGGGTTCATAGCCAGCCATCTGGCGAAAGGAACGGTCATGTCATAGCGTAACGAAAGGAGCTCTCCGCCTTGATCTTGCAGATCGTAGATTAATTTGGAGTCTTCGCCATATTTGCCCTTCAACACCTCTTGCAGCTCGAAGACTGGCGTGTCCAATTCCTGCGCGCGATATTTCTCGAATACCGTCTCGATCTGGCGGCGAATGGCCTTCAGGAGGACAATATCATCGCCGAACCAGTCGCGTGTGCCCTTGGGGTTCTTGAGTGTCTCCTTGTTCTTGTTCTTCTTCTCTTTCGCCATGGTGGCACAGGATCTGGCGCAATAGCTTAGACGGACCGGTTGCAGCGACGCGGGTACGAAAGTTCGGGTTGCCAGTGAAGACGTGCGCCAAAGTCGCAACGGACCGCACATATAGCAATTTGCGTAGTATGACTGGACACAGGTAATGGTGAGAATTAAGTGAGTATGTAAACAGATTTGGGTACGCAAGTCACGTGCTGGCTTTCGACTCATCGATGAGCAGACGGCCAGACTTTTTGGTCACCCGCAAGGATTTCGCCAGCCTCATTGCGTTCAGCAGGCATCACCTGGTTCGAGACCCAACGGTGCACCGTTTGACTCAACAGCGTCTTACGATACAACGGGCTTCGCAGCCCACTAGAACTCGCAGCCGCCCTGTTCACAAGAAAAATACTCGTAGACGACCATGATGCACATTTTAGGAGCTACCTCAGACCTGCTACCTAGATCCACGCTACCAGCTTCCAACAGGATACCGGCACGAGCCTCCACTCTTTGACCATCACAACCCTGATCTCCGTCACTACCACGTAGTCGCACCCGGGATGTGCCCTGGGCTGTAGCTTCCTCTCTGCGGACTGCGCAGTGCACCACCGATGATCCCAGCTGGGCTGCCATTGTTCTTGCCTCTGCTGCTGCCGCTACCCTTTCGACCTGCGACATCGTACTCCGCAGTTGTCGGCATGGGAGGAATCGGGTCGGCATCCTCAAAGTCAGCGGAGAAATTACTAATTCCACCAGCTGAGTGATTGGTGTTGGATCTTGGTCGGCGTTGATCAATCGTGGGAAGAGTCTTGGCGTACGCTGCAAAGGGAGAACCGTGGACTTCGGGGATGACTGGACTGTTGGGAAATGCCTGGAAGCTGCCGAACGCGTAGGGGCGAGCATGCTGCGGCAGGCCACGGGTGCCTGGGAGGTCTCCTTCCGGCGTGAGAGGGCCGCTGTTGCTCAGCATCATCTGTCTCTGCGCCATCTCCTGCTTTTCAAGGATATCCAGCTCGCGAGCGTTGCTTTCCCATCGCATCTTTGCACCTCTTACCTCCCGCTCCAGGTTGAGAATCTCTTGATTGAGCTCCGATTCGCGTTTCTGCTGCTCAGAGCTTCTAGCAAGCGATTCAGCAGCTTTTCTTTCCTTCTCATTGAGACCCTCAATATTCGCATGGGTGATTCTGTCGTGCTGCTCGGTCAGCTTGGAGTTGCGGCCAGAGAGGCGTTCTTTGCGCGCGACGATCGTGCTCAATTCCTGGTTGACGCAAGTTGTATCGTCATTTGCAGCCACGCGAGCTTTTGCAAGAGCTTCGTTCGCTTCGGAAAGGAGCTTCTGCTGCTCGTCGTGCGTAGCTTTAGCGGTAGCGTACTCATCATGATCATCCTCGGGCGTAGAGACCAGGTTTTCAAGGGCAGCGCCAAGCTCCAGGTTCGCATCCTCGGTTTGTTGCCTATTTCGTTCAGCCTGCCACAACTTCTGCCTCTGCTTGCTATCATCGCTCGCGGTCTTGAGGCGAGCGGTGAAGGTTTCCACTTCCTTTTCAACCTTGGCTTGTGTGCTTCTGTGCTGGCGCTTGACCTTGGTGAGGCGATTGCGGGCTTCGCTTAATTTAGCTTCGCCTGTGGCAATGGAGTTTTTCAAGGTAGTCGTAGGCGAGGATGGTGCAGACGATTGCCGAGCAGACACGGGCGCCATCGAAGGAGGCAAATCCTTGTCCGAGATCATTGGCGTCTTGACCATAACAGAGGCAAAGTCCTCATCGCCGTGGCAGCCGATGAAAGTGCAGGTATAGGTGCAATTTGGCGCCAGCCCTGATATTGTCCCAGTCCAACGAGCGGTTCCGTCGGGCTTCGAGGGAGTCACAGGGGGGTCTAAAGATACTGCGTGCCATTTCGCGCCATTGATGCGCACGTAGAATGGCCGGCAATCTGTTTTCCGTAGGGAATCTTGTGGCTGCGCAGGTTCGTAGGTGTAGGTTGCTTCAAACATGATGGACGAGGGTTCTACGTTAGTAATTGACACGAGGTCATGGTGGGTTGCTTCGAAAGGGCTGCCTTCCTGTTTTGCAACGGTTGGTGATGCTTTGTTGTGCTCGACCTCCCGAAGGACGTGGACTTTGGTGCTGGCAAGCGCGGCCCAGAACGGCTGTTTGCTTCTAACGTGGTTCGCCTGACGCCTGCGTTTCTTCGCACTTATGCCTTTGCTATCCTTGCCATCCTTAAAACCAGGCGTGGAAGGTTGTTGGTAGTCGACTGACGACGACACCCCTGTAGGAGTCGAGCCGTCCAGAGCCGAAGCGTCAGATACGGAGCCTGCGGAGGCTTCCGTATCCATTCGTTTTGATTGAGCGGTCTCTGTGGAGTAGGAAGAAATGTAGCGTCGGAAACTCGCCATTCCACCCTGAGCGATGATGTGGATTGCAAACAGACTTCGGAAGTAGGACGGCGGCCCAGGACCATCGCCAAAATCGCGATCAGTGGGGAGATATTTTAGGTATTCCGTTAGCCCGGTCTGAGAAAGCAGGTCGATCGGTATCAGGTTCGAGTACAGGAAGCGGCGGACATCTCTGCTCCGGGCGAGGTGCAACAGAAGCACACCGGCGACGCAGAAGGTGTTGACCCTGCTGTTTTTACCGGAGCTGCCATTGCCCAACGTGATGGCGATTTGTATCTGAGCCAAGTCGAGCGCGAAATTCTGTGCCCAACCCCACAAGCAAATCCAGAGTCCAAAAGTAATCGTATCCACAATACCTATAGTACTGAAATTCGGAACTCCTGCCGATCCCTGGAAGATATCAAGCAAAGACAGCAACGATGTCGGGGCACCAGCACCACCTCCCGGCATCAGTGTCAAGGACGCGAACAGTGCCTGAACGATAGTCAAGACTACAGAAGGGAGCGCCAGCAGGACAATCAGCAGGGAGACGGTGTCGGTGGCTGGCCGGGACCGCAGGATTGTCGAGGCGAGGTGAAGGACGCTGATGTCTTGAGCCTTTGATTTTGAAACCACCATGTCGCCTCGTCGTTGATGTAGGATCGAAGATCCATTCGCCTCCCACTTGATGTCTCTCTCTTTCGCCGCACTCGAATCCGGATCGCCAACCGCGGGTTGAAGGGTGACCGCCGGTTTCGAGGAATCTTGTTGCGTATCGGAGGCTGCTGCAGATCCACGGTCGCTGCCAGCCGCGCTCACGAAGTTCTCGGTCAGGTTGGGTTGAGGAACAGGCTCGGATGGGACAGGGCCCTTTGCGGTGCCATTGAGGTGACCATTCGACTTTTGCTTGGTGACACGTTTTCCGGGGCCTACAAGACCGTTCTCATGGCGGTTGTTATGCTGGTGCTTCTTCGCCGCTGGGTATCGCGGCATGAAGGTCTAGAAAACAGGCGAAGGGCTCCGTTCCAGTCGGCTTGGTGACGCTCTTCGGGTCAGCAAGCCAACTGGAGGGATCAACGTCGGGATAGGCCTCGGAAGGTGAAAGGGGAAAGGGCGGGAAAATGGGGTGCGTGGAGGACTAGGCCCACGTATGTATATGTCGATAAATGGCTGGCGAATGTGGTTGTAGCAATAATGCCCACGACCGTAAAATGCGAGAGGGAAGAAATTGAAATGAAAGTGAAAAGCTCAAATTACATGGTCCTGGGCGAAGTCAGAATCTGGACGTGCAGTCGCTGAACCGCCCGCCCACTTGACAGCGTGGGTTAGGTGGTTAGGATTTGCTGGGCACGCCTCCTGCCAGTTTACAACCAGAGAAGGCCAACCCAGAAGGTCATTAGTGCCGCCCGCAAAATGGCTTGTGCTGCAACCTACGATCGCCCGTCGTCATCATCTTCAGCCTTTCTTGACAACTCACATGTCCTCTACTTTTGGCCCGGGATTCGTCTACCTTTGCGGGACTGCCATCGCCCTTTCCACCCGACAGCGGCCGACGACTCGGTCCGACTTGAAAGGCTTTCCACAGGCATACGGCCATGGGAGCGGTGTCTACGAGAGCGAGGAAATAAAAGAGGGGCTGCCAGGTTGCAGAAATCGGCCAGATGTGGGTTTTCGATCTCCCAGGCTCAAAAGCCCATTCGCACAGAAATGTCACCTATCGAAGTCTGCATCCAGGCCAGCTCTTCGTGAATTACAACATTCTAGTCATCCATTCTGTTAGCTGCATGGACGTACCGTACAAGCAACGTCCAGCACGCCGAAAGGACTCGGGACCGATGTATGTCGTTTATCGTTCTTTGGAAAGTTCATAGCCGGTCTCGGGCAGCCGGTGCTTCCTGCACGCCCATGACTGAGCCTGTCGCCATTCGTTCATTTGCTTAGGGCGCGATCCTGAAACAGAAAACTCTGCAGCGAGTCTGTTCTGCCCGCTTAGTCCTGCCTACTGGCCAGACCTATGGCCGGCATTCCTACATAGTTAAGCAAGGCCTGCTGGCTGCTTGGAGACCTACGTGGAGTGCGCAGAGTCGAGCACTAAGGATAAAGGCGCCCCTAAGCATTCTTTAGCTGCAGCGAATGCACGCAAACCGCGCAAACGGAGAGCCTCTGAAAATCCCACTTGGGGTTGCCGATAGCTGCCGACTCGCGGAAATGGCTTGCCTCATCATGATGTGCTGCTGCGATCTTGTCCTCCTCGTACCCCTCTCCAAGACTTCATCCTGCCCTAACCTTGCGCTATCCGTCGATCATGGATCAAGGGCTTCTTGGTGAGTGTCCTGTTACGAGTACGTTTGCGTCTTCCGGTCCCCTCAATGGAACTCACTCTCTCACCTGCGCGGACTTGCTGACAGCAGAAAAAGGTCCTTTTTCGCCTTAGGCACCTCGATTTGTTCCTCCCTCTTGCTCAAAGCGAAAAGTCCAGCGAATGGCGCAGGCGGGTCACAAAAAGTATTTTCCCCATAAGCAAATCATCCATGCTTACCTTATCGTCTGACTGTTTTGTCCGCATTCGGCCCTACCGGCTCGACCTTCATGTCCTACCGTGTACACTGTAAGCTTTTCTTGGTCAACCCTTGTCTCAAGAGCCTGTGAAATGCAGCCGGGCGGAGGGACTTCAATGGACTACTCCGAACGGGCCATACTATTCGATACTGTGTAACAAGTACATGGATTCTCGAACTGGACGAAGCGACTACAAGGTAATCCTTGTCGCCTTCCCCTTACGGTCGACTTGGCTCGTGCTCACTTCCTGCCCCATCTAGGTATTGGAGTCGGTGAACTTAGTCGGTGGTCACCACGAACCCAATCTTCGAACCTAGCGGACATGGCGGCCATTTACGAAAATATTTCACCATTCTGGCCTTCGAGAGCATTGGTCCTTTTCATCGGAGCGTTCCACCAGCGCATCTCCACCCTCCTTGCGAGATCCCTGCAGATGATCAACGGACATCTTTTCGAGCATTCACATACCCTTCAGCCCGCAGCTCGTTTTGTCGCAGTAGCTACACTTGTATCAAAGCCGGCATATGGTGCGAGATCAAAGGATGGGCACAGTCGTGTCGGACACAACTTATGCAGAGTGCCGGAGGACGAGAAGAAAGGTCACACGCCCCCTTGAGTTCTTGTGTCGATCATTGGCATGCAGTCCGTGCTGTAGTGCCAACGCAAGCAAGAAATTCACCGGACCACTGAGAAGCCGAGCAGGGAAAGATAGGACAGTCACGCTGCTCCGCTCGTTGACGCGATCGTAACACAGTTGTGACCTGGGTTACTCCTGGGAATTGTTATTCCCCACAGCCTGACGCCTTTGCAAAGCAATGAGGGCTCCAGCGTCCTTGACTGACTTGTCCGCTCACAGTCGACTTTTACCTGGAAAAGATCTTTGAGCACTATGACTCGCTAAGTCGCCGAATCAAAACACCTCCGCTCCAGTGACAATCCTTCCGGAGGAAGCCACAGCGCATTTTATATCAGTCCCAATCTGTTTAATGCCGCATCGGCACCGACGCCGTTGCCTATGACTTGTGACTGGAGGACATTGTCCAAATTCAACATCACACATACTATCATCATGTACGCAGCAGCGCCCGAAACTTCGAAGGTAGGACTTGGGTTAACCCTCAGCGTGTGCCGACAGAGTTTCGTTATGCGTACGCGCAAAGAAGAGGCGGCTCCCCTTTCCCACCTACAACTTCTGATCAAGGGTGCTTCGTCGCTACGAGGACGTGATAAAGACTTACTTGATATCAGGATTGATGCATTGAATCTAGCGGGGATTATGGTTCTTTCTCCATCTCCACGCAGGATACAAGATGACCTGAATTGACAACGACACAGCTAGGCCTTTACACACCGTCTTCATTAGTACAGCATGTCGCCGACATTGCGCCGCCCTGAGTCAATTCATATCTTACTCCGCACGACGCCCTCGGTCTCCTCGATGCGGTAGACATATTTCACTGCACTGGCCCTCCCGTGCTGGAGATTCTCCAACCCAGTCTGCACGCCGTTCAACCCCCCAGGCACGACTTCATACGGGTGCCCGCTGAACCACCCCTCTTTGAGCCCCAAGGCGAAGAGTCTGAACCAGGCGTATCCGAAGTCGCTCAAATCATCCGGCACGCCATGCACGGACCCCACCGTCGTGACCGTCTGGTTGATCGTGTCCGGGATCTCCTCGTACTTTTTCCCCGGGAGCACCAGAGTGATATGGCCTCTCGGATCGAGGGCCTTGCAGACATTCTGGTAGCTGCCCTTCTCGCTGACCGCGTCGAACGCGTACATCAGCTTCTGGCCCTTGGGCACGGCACCCCGCAGGGCGTCGACGACATGCTCGTCCCCCCTCCGGTAATCGACGACCACATCGCCCTTGGACTTGTCCAGGAGGCCCTCCACAAAGGGGATCCCCCGGCCCGCGACCGCGATGATCGGGTGGATCTTACTCCGGACGAGCAACTTGACGGCGAAGGCGCCGACCGCGCTCGCCGCGCCGTACACGACGACACCGCCGGCGAGGGCGTCCTTGCGCGCCTGCGACACACCGCCCACCCACGGCTCGGGCAGGCCCAGCCGACAATACAGTCCCACCGCGGCGGTCATGGCCGCCAAGGGGATCGTGGCGGCCTCCTCGAAGGACGTCGTCTTCGGGAGGTGGAACGTCGTCTTGGCCGGCGCGATCGCGTACTCGGCGAAGGAGCCGTGCTCTGTGCGCATCTCGTGGAAGGCGCCCACCCGGTCGCCGACCTTGAACTCGGTGACCTCGGAGCCCACGGCCTCGACGTACCCGGCGATGTCGTCGCCCGTGTTGAGGCCCGTCACGCCCTTGACCAAGATCGGATACTTCCAGTCCTTGGGGTTGGTGCCCGAGACGATGACCTTGATGAGCACCTGGTTGGCATTTGGCTTTGGGGTCGGGATGTCCTTGATCTGGACGTCGAGTTGGGATTCGCCCTTTTTGAAAACATGTGCGGACTTCATCTTGGCAGCGGGTCTAGAATGAGAAGGAATGGTGGTGGTGTGAATGGATTTGCACGGCCGTGGATGTCGAAGAGGCGTGCCGCGGATGTGATGGAACGGTACTGGTACTACTGGTGTCTTCGCAGATCTGATGAACGGCTGAGACAATAACTTAAGAGGCATAGACGTTCAAAGAACAATCGATCGCATACTACTACATGTGGCACAAGAACGGTTTCTCCATCGGCACTGCATTATTAATACATGCTTGCTAAAACACTCCCAAATGCTGATTGCTGATTTGCACCTCCCACCTCAAGGTCGCGATGTGGAGATGGGAACTGGCTGGACATGGACATGGATATGGACGCCGAGCCAATTATTCCATGAGGCCTGCGTACCTAGGTATGGTGTCATGGTGGTTACCGGCTTGGTGGAGGGGCATAGGGGGGAACCGCGGTGGACCGAGGTCAATCTAACGCAGTGCCCGGTAAGGCCCAAGGCCCCGTCTCCTCATCTCATTCCGAGCTTGTCGTGTGAGAGCACAAGTACGAGGTACACAGGCGCAGCTCATGTGAATTGCATTTGGCGTTGAGCGCGCGAGCTCGTGAGCGGGCAGCAGAGTAGAAACCGCCTCCCCCTTTGTACGCTTCGTGTGCCGTCTTTGGACCTGAGGACTCGGTACAATCATGCATGGATGGGGTGAGTCTCACAGAACAAAATGGGGTACAATAATACAATTATTTCGATGTCCTGTAACCTTGGTACCTCCCTCGATTGGTGCCTGATGATAATGACAGGCGGATCTACAGGGGACGGTATCTTGGGACATTTCCATCTGTTCGGGCCCCGGGACGTATGATGGACGATGCCCCGGACACGCCTGGTCTCTGCGACGTAATTATAGTCATGATCACTCTCGAGCGGAGCATCGGATGAAGGTCAACAAAGCTCATGCCTTGGATTAGGTCCATTCGGCCAAACCCCTTTCGACGTCCAAGACGAAAACGTGGAAAAAGTGCTGCCCGGTTGTGCACCAGTTCGTGCGACTTCCTGTGCTCCGTTCGCATAACCAACGTAATCTGATTCTGTTCGACACTCCCAACGGACTACGAATGAATGAAGGATACCGGAACAGATCCGGACACGAGCCGTTGAGGTCTATTATCTCATTGTCGGCCATATGAGATCCACAAAATCCCGTGACACGTCGTAGGTCTGCTTCGACACTTGGTAGATCCAACGTGGAAGCTGCTAGCAATCAGTCGGCCCTTTTGAAAATAGGAAACGGTACTTAATCCCACCGTGGCTAAAGATCCCATGACGGGTTGTAGTTCCGTTCGTTGCTTGGTAGCTTTAACGGGGAAGCTGGTAGCAATTCGTCGGCCTCTGTAAGGATACTGGAATTAGGAACTTGGGTTCCGATGGTTGTCCCCAATGTCGACCCGCCTTGTTTGGGAGTCGCTACGGTCGTAGGCAATGCTGAGAGATCGCAGGCCCTGGGACGATTTGCTCCGTTACAGCAGCCTCGAGTGGAATAGGTAGTATTGGTCTTTCAGATGCAAGTTAGATCATCTGCAGACCGGGCTCGTCATGTATGCTGCTCGAGGCAAACATCTCAGCTTGAGTTCCCTTCGCAGCTCGAGCACGCTCAGAGGTAGGCTTCACAAGGCCGATGCGTTCTAGGGTTTTGCATTCCCCTCTTTCAGAGGGTGGTAGCAATAACTGCCGAAGGGGATCATCAGCTGCCACTCCCATGCTTGCGTGTGCATGGGTGGCACGATTGATTGCCGATTTCCTTTCCTCGGTTGACCTATAAGGGAAGTGCCAGACGTCTAGTTCTCGATAGTATCTGTCTCGGTGTTCTTTCTTCCCGTCTCCCAAAGTTGAGTCCCGCGACACCTCGGTGGGTATCGTTTCCAGGTCATCGTCGTCCGTCTCTGCACGAAAGACAGTTCATGGCGGTGTGCTCGCGGCGCCATTGGAGTCAGCCAGAAGGTGTATGAGTGTGTTTCGTGGTTTCAGCGAAACCCTGTGCGGCGTGCTAAATGAAGTCGTCAGCACAGACCTGGCAACACGCGGTATTGGAGTCACAGTACCTGTTAACGAAAGGGGTTGGAGCCGCCTGGACCTGCGAATTCTTTCCTAGCTGTACAATGAGGCCATCTGGATTTACACTTATCGGTCGAATCAAGGGGTTAATCTCTGGTTCAATCAGTTCCTCCTCCTCTGAAAGTTCACGGTAGTGGGCTCCGCTTTCCGAGTCCTCTTCAGGAGGCAATGTCGAGAGGGCAATGTCGAGAGGGGTATGTCGAGAGGGCAATGTCCTCCATGTGTCCTCCAACATGTTTTACGAATTTGCGCCGGGTATTCCAGCCTGTGGCTTTACCCATGGGGCATGCTTGGTCCTCTATCGGGAATTCCTCCGTCGTTCTGGCAGCCGACGTCACGGTCTCGATTTGTCTGTGATGCGGTATAGAAGTCAAGTGATGGGAGTGTAAGTGATCCACGAATGCCTGCTGGCCTTCAAGCATCTGTGAGCAGACATAACAAGCGAATAATGTGCGGCGCCGGTGAATGCTGAACTCATGTTCCGCCCAGAGTTTGCGGGAGGGAAACACTGTCAACTGTTGTTGACAGTCCTCGAAAGTGCAAAGATAGGGTTTAAGTCTGCAAACACATGTGTCCTGGGAGAGTCAGCGATGCTTTCTGGAATCTGGTGGCACTTACTTCCACTGGGTCCGGTTTCTGATTGATGACTGGACGTGGAAGCATATCTCACACTCGAAAGGTTCACCCAGTGGAACAGCGGCTGGAGTCTTTGGCGCACGTCGCGAAGTGCTGTCCGCAACGCTGGAGGCAAAGGAAGATTGTGAAGCAAGGGAAGCCGACTGCTTCACGGGGGGTAATGATAGAGGTACCCAGCCCCGAACCCCGGATCGTGGTCAGCGGTCGGAACACTGACTTGGCCTGCTCCATTTTTTCCGCTAGGACCATTGTCAACATATTTCGCTCTTTGAGCTTCCTCAACTCGTCATATCTCTGACGATTGGCCTCCCCCAGTCGCCTGGCTCACCGGTCTTCTATGCGTCCATATTTGTCGAGAATCTGCAGGTACCAACGATGAGCGGCGTCTGACATTCTGAATGTCGCGAGTCGCTGGGCTTTGAGAGGCCGATCTCCGCGCTCAGCGCTCGTCACGACCTGCTGAATCGTAGGCAACAGTTCCATGAGGAGCCTTGTCCGAAGTCGGAGGACTTGGAGCAACTTGGTGATCCATGTCCTTCTCTATGCTCTTGAATCCGAAGAGTCTTCGGCCTCGCTGGCCGTAGATTCCTCGTCAGAGCCATCCCTGCCAGTTGTGTCAGGGAAGGTATTGTGCACTTCATCCGGGTCCTGGTTCCGGACAGTGTAGGATGATTTGTCAAGCAAAGCAGCCAGGTCCACGACCGACGACGGCGTATGCCTGTGTGCGGCGCTGCTGCTCGATTTCGGCCTCTTGCAGATCGCTACAACCCGTCAGCAAAGGCCAGATTTGAAGCGAACCACCTCGTCCTCTCACAGTGCACTAATGCGTGGCCAATCTTTTCTAGATTCGCTAGGACCGTTTGATGCAACTCGGGGACAAGCCTGAAAGTTGTCTCCAAGCAGCGATTCCACCAGTTCGATAGCCCAGGGGGTCTGGAGGCCGATTTGACGCCCGACTCGAAGACTTCTTCACGGCAAAAAGGTTGCTTTGCTCGGTCTCTGCAATGCTGGGTCCTAGGTTCGCTCAAGTCGTGGAGAGGTGCATCGAATGCGATTTCGCAGAGGGTACCGACCTTAACTCGGAGCTGCTGCAAGCCAGCTTTTATCAATATGTTATCTGTGAGCTGGAAAGATGCGAACAACTGGCTCGAGGCATCTAACCGATGTCACTTTGAGTCTGCTCGGGAAGGGTCAGGTCGGGTTGTTTGATTGTTGACACAAGTCTTTTCACGTTGCTCCTGCCACTCAAAATGTGTTAGCAATCTCTCCCGGTGCGTGGAAAGTGTGACTTGCCTCACATGAGATACGACGCTGTTACAACATTCGGTGTTCACGTCGTGTACGCACTTTAAGACAGTTCCCATGTCGAGCCGGCCGGCTGGATAGATTGCTAACTGTCAGCTACTCTATCAGCCGCGACTGTTGAAGTGAGGCGAAAGATGATCGCATTCCGATCAATCAATAGGGACGGAAACGAGCAAATATTTCCGTCAGAGCATCTTGATCGAAGAACAAAAGGAATCGATTCGAGGACTGATATGTATCTAATTACAATGAGACACACTCTTTTGACCGACCGCTGCAATCAGCTTGCAACGTGTCCTGTTTGTGCCTCAATTCGAGCGGTGTCGTCCTTTTTTGGCCGAGCTAGAACATTGTACAAGCAACCCTTCCCTCAACTGCATCTGTTGATCACTTAGTACTGCGGCCGCTACTTTTCGCGCGAGTGACACGTACCTATGAGAAGCTCTTGGTGAAGGTCTGGACAACCTCCTTCAGTTGTGCCTCGAGATCCTTGCTCAACTGGCCTTCCTTGTCAATTTTCGCCAACAGTTCTGATTGATCGCTCCTCAAGTGTGCAAGGAAGTCAGCTTCCCACTGCAGGATCTTGCCCACGGGAACACTGTCCAAGTGACCGTTGACACCAGCGTAGATGAGAGGGACCATTTCATTGACAGCCATAGGGCTATATTGCTTCTGCTTCAAGAGTTCGGTGAGACGTTCACCACGGCTGAGGGTTTGCTTGGTCGCAGCATCGAGATCGGAACCGAACTGGGCGAAGGCGGCGACTTCTCGGTATTGAGCTAAGAAGAGCTTCAGGGAACCAGCGACTTGTTTCATGGCTTTTAGCTGAGCAGCCGAGCCGACACGGGAGACGGAAAGTCCGACGTTGATGGCAGGTCGGACACCCTTGTAGAACAATTCAGCTTCCAAGAAGATCTGGCCATCAGTGATTGAAATGACGTTAGTGGGAATGTAGGCGGACACATCACCACCCTGGGTTTCAATCACAGGGAGAGCGGTCAAGGAGCCACCACCGTGCTTGTCGTTCAGCTTGGCCGCACGCTCCAAAAGTCGGGAGTGGAGGTAGAAGACGTCCCCGGGGTACGCCTCACGCCCAGGAGGACGACGGAGCAACAGAGACATTTGACGGTATGCCACGGCCTGTTGGCTACGTTAGCTGAGTGTTGAGCGTTAGAATCGGGAGGAGAAATTCACCTGTTTGCTCAAATCGTCGTAGGTTATTAGAGCATGCTTCCCATTGTCCCTGAAGTATTCCCCGATAGCAGTCTGAAAGATTTGTTAGTTTACGTTGTTGTCAGATGGGTATTCAGCAGCTTGAGCGAGTAAAGCTTCCTTCCGATGGCGCGCTGGGAGGTGCGAAGTGTAGCTTCGCTGAGGGGAGAAGCAAAGAAGAAAAGAACTTACACCGGTGAAAGGAGCGATATACTGCAGAGGAGCGGCCTCGGAAGCGGTGGCAGCGACGATAATGGAGTACTTCATGGCGTCGTTCTCCTCGAGGGTCTTGACGAGCTGGGCGACAGTGGATCTCTTTTGGCCAATGGCCACGTAGATGCAATAGAGCTTCTTGGTCTCATCGTTGCCGCTATTCCATCTCTTTTGGTTCAACATGGCATCCAGGGCGACGGCGGTCTTTCCGGTTTGACGATCGCCGATGATCAGTTCACGCTGGCCACGGCCAATCGGCACCATGGCGTCGATGGATTTAAGGCCAGTTTGGACCGGTTGGTTGACGGATCGTCGAGGAAGAATACCGGGGGCTTTGAGCTGGGCACGGCGCCTCTCGGTGGTCTTGATTGGGCCTTTGCCATCAATGGGTTGACCGAGGGCGTCAACAACACGGCCAAGCATGGCCTCGCCCACAGGAACATCAACCTGATATCATCAGCCACGATAGTCTACCTCAGAAGTACGGTTCATCTCACAATCTGGCCAGTTCGCTTGACAGTTTCACCTTCTTTGACGAGACGATCGGAACCGAAAAGCACCACACCGACTTGACCGGCTTCCAAGTTCATGCACATTCCCTTGACGCCAGAGGCGAATTCGACCAGCTCCTCAGCTTGGACATTGCTCATGCCATGGACACGGGCAATACCGTCACCGACGGACAAAACACGGCCAGTCTCAGCTAGGCCTGCCTCTTCTTGCACACCACGGATTCTCTGCTCGAGGATGGAAGAAACTTCGGTAGGAGAGGCTTTGGCGTCGGCGGCATACGATCGCACTTGTTTTGAGGCGGCATTGAAAGGTGCAGGGGTGACGACACGGGACTGCAAAGATTTTGATTAGCTTCAAAGTCAACTCAGACTCTTCGGAGGAGCTTCATCTGCTGGTCTTGAGCTTGGACGGAGCGTAGGAGAGCTGATTGAGCGTGGTGCAGCTGTGATCGAAGCTTTTCCACAGGGTTGAAAAGGGTTTGAGCTTACAGCAGCTATCCTGCCCGAAGCGGACAGAGCGCCGGCGATGCGGCCGGATTGGCGCAAGACGTTCCTCGACATCATGTTTGCCTACTCCAGAAGCTGGAATGGAAGACTTCCGAGAAGCAAAGGGAGGGATGGAATGAAATCGAGGGAGTGGAGAGGAGATTTCGATATGAAGTCGAGGTTGGCGACAAGCGGTAGTAAGGGGAGCTTCAATCCAATTCCTCCCGGCACTCGCCAGCCGATGAGGAATCTCTGCCGAGCGCTCTTGGCAACAGTCACGTGCTGGGCCGGGAAGGTGAATACGAAGCGTCCGAGGCTGAGGGACGCCTCACCTTGCGCAGGGGAGCGAACGAGGATTCAGGAGACACGCTTTAGGGAAACTCCGTCTTCTCTCATCGCAGTGTGTCGCTAGACATGGATGAGATAGGAAGATTGATACGGTAGCACCTGCCCTCTTGACAATACCCTCTCACACGAACCCGCCATGTCCTCTCCCACCCCGAACAAACTCTCTCATCCGCCGTCGTCAAAGGCCAACGCGGCATCACCCAAGGTGACTTCGGAAGATGTCGAATTGGGCCCCGTTCAAAATGGCCAGGCAGAGTCCAGCCCCCCTTTGGAGGAGGATATCATGCAATGTGCCCGGATAGGCGCGCTTGAGCACATCCAGAAGATGGTCCAGTCGGGCAAACACAGCGCCAATTACAAGGATGAAGAGGGGATCAGTCCGTTGCATTGGGCTGCCATCAACAATCAGTATGCCGTGTGCAAGTACTTGGTCGAGCAAGGCGCGGACGTCAATGCGAAAGGAGGGGAATCAAACGCGACAGCAGTCATGTGGGCGTCACAGAGATGCCATTACTACATTGTCAACCTGCTGCTGCAGAATGGCGCCGACCCTCTCTTGACAGATGGCCAGGGTTACAACATCCTGCATTTGGCGACCATCGATGGGAATGCGCTGCTCTTGATCCTCCTGCTGCAACAGAATATCCCGGTGGACATCCCAGACCCTCAGGGCCACACCAGCTTGATGTGGGCAGGCTACAAAGGATGGCCAGCATGCGTGGATCTTCTGCTCAAATGGGGAGCCAGCGTCAATGCTACGGACGACAATGGCTACACGCCTTTACATTGGGCCTTGGTCAAGGGCTCGAAAGCTTGCCTGGACAAATTAATCGAATATGGTGCTGATAGGTTCGCAAAGACCAACGAAGGCAAGACACCCAACATCTGCGCCGAAGAGATGAACACGAAACGAGCATACCACCGTGCATTAGCCGACCATGGCTACGACGCCTCCGGCAACGTCAAAACCCTCCCACTAAACCTCCACACGATTGTGCGCGACCGCTCGAAAATGTCCAAATTCTTCTTTTTGTACCCTTTTTTGATAATAATCGTCGGCCTGTACGTTATAAGCAACCTCAGCATATACATCGGAGTCCCCGTCTTCCTAGCGGTCTGTCTTGGTATGCAATACCTCGCACAACGAATCTGCATGGTCGGGCCTCTCGATTTCCGCCAAATCCACAAAACGCCCTACCTAGCCGGTGTCTTCGCCGGCACGCTCTTCTGGGTCGGAGTCAACTTCATCACATCCATCCTCCCCTTGGTACTCTCCACCAGCCCTTTGACCTCAGTCGCCTTCATACTCGCATACTCAGCGACCGCCTACTTCTACTTCCTCTCCATGCTCGAAGACCCCGGCTGGATTCCCAAGCTCGCGTCACGAAACCAACAGCGCGCCGCCATCGACGAACTCTTCTCCCTCTGGAAATTCGACGAAGACAACTTCTGCGTCCAATGCATGATTCGCAAACCACTACGATCAAAGCATTGCCGACGGTGCAACCGCTGCGTCGCGAAACACGATCACCACTGCCCATGGATCCACAACTGCGTAGGGAACAACAACATCCGCCACTTCTACATCTACATCCTCAGCATGGCCGCGGGGATCGTCCTCTACATCCGCCTCGTACTCTCATACCTCGAACTCCTGCCTCCACCAAGCGACGACCTCCTATCGAAATGCCACATCCTCTCCCCCAGTCTGTGCACCTTCGTCCTGCGCGACCCCTGGACCGTGGCCCTCGCGTTCTGGGCCACCCTGCAACTCATCTGGGTCACCATGCTCATAGTCGTGCAGACCATCCAACTCACCAAAAATCAAACCACATACGAGAACATGAAGCGGCATGATAAGATCCACGACCACAACCGTCCTTTACTCCCTATGCACAACCATCCCATCACACAGGGCGCTTCCGCCGCGGCTACATCTCTGAACGATACCGCGGCCGCGAGCACGAGACTCCATCCCCCGCCACGCCGGCCGGATGGGTTTTTCACGCGCTGGAAGAAGATCCTCGGCCTCGACGCCTTCTTGGTCACCGCCAGCGACGCAAGCCACGGACACATGCAGTCGCGAAACCCCTTCTCACGCGGCATAATCGGCAATTGCAAGGACTTTTGGTGCGATCCTGCCCCACTGTTCGGCCGCAGGAAGAACGGCGATGGCTTTCTTGGCGGCGAAGTCGTGGATTACGCGCACATGTACGAGGTCCCGCTGAGGTTGAGGACTGGCAGAGGCAGAGCCGGAGGCGGCACGAGGTATGAGAGCGTGGCTGGCGAGGACGTCGACGAAGTATGATCTGATCTAACGCTCAAACATCTTTCTTGGCCTTGAACGTGGAAACAAGCACGTTTTGCAGGGTGCTGTGCATCTGCCAATCCGCTCTAGTTCAGCTTTGTGTATCAAGACGGGACCGGTATTGGAACGGCCTCGGATGTATAAATCTTCAGCGTCGCGTGCGGGTAGTAGAATCTGCGCCGGCGTTGCTGGCGTTTCTGCCGTGTTCTTCGACGCATAATGTATATCCAAAATGCCCGATAATCTTCCACGGATCTCATGGCGATTGAGCATGCCGTTCTAGCCCCCCTTACATTCTGGCTTTCCAGGGACAATCACAGCAATCCCTGAGGAAATTGCGGCCCTCTCTTGCTGGGGCGGAGCTCCCTCGTCAGGCAAAACATCCCGTAATCTCGGCAGTCGTACTGTAGAACGGCTACTATAGTACAGTCCATCTCAGCAGATCACATGGGCCCCGCCATCAGGGTTGGTGCGTCACGGCGTCGGACCAGACGTCTTCGCCTTCGTCATCGCTTGCATCTGGCCCCTCATCGTCGAGTAAGCCAAGCTCGTCTAGGATATCTAGGAAGTCGACATATCTCTGGTCGCCGCACGATGCCGCGATCTGAGCGGTCGAAGCAGAAACTCCCCGTAACGACTCAGGGATGTCCTTGTCGCACGAGGGCAGCGTCCTCGCCCGCCAGTCTGCCCCATTTTGCAGCAAATGACGGATTATATTACGGTTCCCATTCTCCACGGCGAGATGGAGCAGAGTCCAGCCTGCGAAGTCCGGGAGATCAATTCCGCCATGGTTGCGGAACCACGGGAGGAGGGAGAAGAATGAGTCTTCCACGCCCTGTTGGACAACGAAGTGCATGGCTGTCCAACCCGACGCTGGGGGTCCCTCAGTTGGATCGACCCCGTACCTGATCAAGGTGAGCATGTCTTCTAGGGTACCGAAGACGGCGCACCGAGCAAGGACGGTCCACCCCGCGTCATCCACAACGCCGCGGTGCAGGCAATGCCATTCCTCCTCGCTCTGAGTTCGCAGGAGGTCTATGAAGTCGGAGGCCTGCTCTTGCTGGACGGTGTCCGACCAAAGATAGAAAAAGGGAGACCAGCCCCAGGCGTTGGTATGATCGAACTGTGCCCCTTTTGCAATGAGCAGTCGAGTGATCTCCAGATTTCTGAACCGCAGAGCACACGAAAGTGTCGATGTGTGAAACATGCCGAAGGTCGAGTCGATCTTAGCACCACTATCGATCAAGAGTTTGCAGATGTGAGAATGGCCAGCTGCGATTGCAACGCCCAGGGGTGATTGCTCGCAAGTGTCTCGGTAGTGCGGACTGGCGGGATACCTCAGCAAAAGCTCCCGGACGAGGGTGACATCGCCGGCCGCACAAGCCACCATGAAAGGGTCGTCATCGGGCACAATGTATTTGAAACTGAGTAAGATTCTGTCGATACGGAAATCAGGTATCCAACCCGAGAACTCGAATTGTAGCCCGAATCTCCAAATCACATCCAGCCTAAGCAACAGGGACGATGTACTTCGGCTTGAGTGAGATGCAAATGCAGTTTTCATGGTCAAGCGAGCCAGTTCCGGATAAAAGCACTTCCACTGTCGGAGCAGCGTCGATTTGCGGTTAACCACTGATTTGTTTGTCTTTGCGGCCAGATCTTGATATCCCTGGCGACAGCGGACAGAGTTGTGAGGTTGCCTTGCAGGACTTGCAGAACATTCCTGGGTAAATCTGCTCATTGTATTACAGAGCACTTCAAGGCGCCGACTGCAAGTATCAGCATATCCGGTCACATTTTCTTCTGGCTAGGAATTTACCATTGTAAGGTATTCAGCACCACACTCAGCGAGCCATCAAGCCAGACCAGTTCTGTCATGAGCTCCTTGCTCCTTGCTCGTCCAATGAGGGCCCAACGTAGTCGCTTGCCGTGTTTGGCGTCGACTGTCAAGGCAAGGGAAGCCCGAACCGTGGCTATGCCACGATAGCATTGTCTTAGCATAGCGGCACAGGATTCGTCGAGTTCATCATGCGGCACAATGCTCCTCTCCACTCCAATGAGTGCACGCAATTGAAGAGCAATAAATTGTACATGGTGGAGCATTTTATCGATTTCTGAGGGCGCGTCTTGCAGGCGTCGTTGAAGCTCAACTGCCACTTTGAGCAGCTCAGTCAGAGTGGCGATAGAAGCTACTGCTCCGATGGCTTCCATAGCCAGAACAGAGTGTCGAGGTTGGCGACGGTGCTAAGACGACCATATCGGCAGGTCCACAGCTTAACAGCTCGCGCGGCGGAGCTGGCAGAGTTATGTAGCGGCTATGTACCTTACACGACAGGTTGATAAAGGCGGCTAACTGCCACCAGGGAGGCACATCTAGCCAACAGCCCGATGCATGAATCGAGGCTGGAGGCCATGTAACTCGAATCGATTCGTGGAACGATGGCCACTGTAGGTTGGCGGCTCGTGAATTAGCGCCCAGTTCCATCGGGTGCATTGTGGCAGGTGTCTGCAAGGCGACGCCGGTTGCCTTGAGAGGCTGAGCCTGGCCGTCAAAGGCCTGACCAAGGCTTGATACGCGGCTTATCATCCTGACCACATGATTTCGAAACAGCGCGAAATGGCCTCGAAGGGAATACTCTTCTTCTGAGCTGTGTATTTCACCACAAACTAGAACCCCTGGATCCGACGCATCTCAGCCCAGACCACACGTTCCGCAGAATATACATACCCGAAACGGATGCAACTCGGTTCTAAAATACTATGTCCATGGCTCTTTCACATGTATGAGCTTACAAGAACGACACTTCCCGCATTGCCGCTGCTAATATCGGAAGGATTCAACAAAATGCGCGGTCTTCGGTAACAAGCAGGGTAGACCCCAGATAGCCATCAAGCATCCGGGCAAACCCACTGCAGGATGGGGACGAGCTGTGACAATCGGGCAGACCACATCTGCCGAGCGCTAATTAGCTAAATGCAGAGGTTAAAGCACTTTAGGGGAGGTATATGGTTGTCTGAGATCACGGGGAATATCGCGTCCATGATTTCGATGTCAATGAAACATACTGGCAGTCTATGATATGCGGCAAGACAAGGCCACACTTACAGTCATTAATGCAGGCATCTCGTAACTAAGTTCTCAAGCTTCCCGCTGCTGTAGCAGCACTAGGTTGTACGATATCGTGGTAGGCAGTGCAATACAGTGTAGACCTAGGGATCACTGTTCGAAAGACTCGAGGTGGAAAAGAAGCAGCACTCAACGTGCTGTGCGAAGTAGCGCCTTGGTTTGAGCGAAGAGAAGGCGCGATCACCCACAAGAAGTTAACACCTTGTGTCGACGACAGAGACGGCGTCATGTCAATGCGTGAAAACCAGAATGAGGTGAGCGTAAAGCAGATATAATGACTCAGGACTGCACAAGCATGTAGCACGTTCGATGTGATGAGCAGCGCAGGTTCCAAATTCCGCGGCCGTTGGACTGAATGGATCAGCTGATCACGACGCAATTGAGAAAGCTCCTCTTCATCAAGCAAGAACTTAACATTGGAATCGCCGCATACCAGGGCAGTAATCCAAGCTCGAAGTTCAATCCTCCTTCTGGCATATGATCCAATTGAGGTAGCCTATGGGCCACGTGTGACAAACCAGGCCGCTCCGGAACCTCCACTTCGCAAGCTTCTCGCCTGATACGTGTCGGTGGAGCAGGGCTTCGACCTCGTTCGGCGTCCTCGTCCTCAAACAGGAGATGTAACCATCGTAGACCCAGATAAATGGCACGATAGGCACCAAATAAGTGAAGAACAAGTGTCCTGGTGAGTGCCAGAAGTAGTACGGCGTTATGAGCATGGCGAGCGGCCAGAGGAGACTGACGAGGATGAACGAGCTGAAGTGACGTGACTGGAGTTCGAAGATGCTGTCCAGCCGCATTAGACAGCTCTGCAATAAATTCAGATGGGGGTATGTGCTTACCAGAACCCATCGGATGTCTCAATGGTGTTTTCCAGAACTTTTGCTGCAAGGTCGTCATCGAAGTGATGAAAAGCCAGACTGAAGAGTCGCATGACCTTCTTGCCCTTGGCGCCAGGTAAGTCCTTGAGGAGTGTTTCTGCAGCAGGGGCATTTGTGGCATCCACGCTCTGAGGGATATAGCTGATGTTCCTGCTGTTCTTCCTAGCCATTTCCCATGCACCCACATGAGGGCTGATGTCTGTCAGAACAAACTGGACTTCCTCCTTCCCCGCAGCGCGCAGCTCGCTATTCAGGTGATTCTCAATGTATGGTGTCGGGCCACCTGCTCCAGACGCAAAGTCCACGTAGACATACTCAGTGATGCGAGGTCCTAGAACGGTGGACAGGATACGGGAGACAAGGGCTGCTGGTGACACAGGTTGAATGAAAGGGAACTTGTTGATCCAGCCCAGCGTCAGGTAGTCTTGGACCTTTTCTCTGAGGGTCTGTGGGAACCTGGGTCATTCAGTGAATGCCTCGCGGTACAATATGTGCTGCAATGCTCACCATGGCTGGTCATTGACCTCGAAGAAATGCCTCCTACGAAGCCACACGTTCTGCCCGTCCGCCATGATGGAGGAGCAGGAAACTTCTCAAGCTGCTGCCCCGACAGTCCACAACACTGTCAGGCAGCGGGGTGGCTTCGGATATAATGTGTTCGCACATCCCAAATGTCGTTGACAAACTCCCCAAAGCATTTGTGCACATTCGCGCGAGTCGTGTGTGTTTCCAGTTTAGTTTCAGCTTTTGAAGACGTCATCCAACTCGTGGCTCCCCGAGCCGGGAATTGGGCGGAACTGCGATCAGCTTCAACTAAGCGAACGCTGAGCTCCGCCAGCTGACTGTGGCTTGTGATACTGTACGATATCTGTCTCCCTTTGTCTTTGTCGCATCCAAGTAGCCGACGGAAGGGAACGAGATGTACTACCACAGCGTGCTTTCATGCCACTTGGGCTTCTTGATTCATATCGTTATCGAGATCCCGGCCTGCCTCTCGTTTTACCTGTTTCCTTCGCGCCAACTGGGGACCTACACGCCTCATGCTCATCCGGTGATACGGCAATACGCCGTGCTCCTCTTCGCCTCTGTTCTGGTGGCAATGGTGTTCCTCCGGCATCCTATGGACGAGACGTCTGGCAAAGTCGCCGGCGCTTTGGCAATCTATCATATCGCCCCCTCCTTGAGATCGATCGAGGGGCTGGCTAGGCAGTCACGTATGCGGGAACCGACCTTTCTTTCCGAAGCAGCCCTATACTTATTGGTACACGTGCTATGTTGCGCCACGCTACTCCATCACGCGTGGCGGGCCCTGTGTCGTGGGCTGCCTAGTTGAGAAACGTTCATCATCCATCAATCCCCTTCGAGCTCAGTCAACATCCTCGGCGACCAGAGTCTCCGTGGGACTTGCTGTTCCTGGATCAGAGATCTGACTGGTTCTTTTGAACATCATCATCTCCACCGCGATGCCTGGGCCAAAGGCACAACCGACGATGTGCTCAGTGGTCTCGCCTTCCAACAGCCTATTCATAACACTGAAGATGGTTGCGCTAGAACTGTTGCCGTGGGTGATGTAGATCTCATAGCTCGCTCGGAGAAGCTCTGGCCTCAATTTCATCGCTCTTTCGACCCCAGAGATAACGGTGGAACCACCAGGATGAAGGGCCCAGTCGTAATCTGAGGCCTTGAACTTTCCTTGATCGACCAGCTCTGGTATTGACCCGACCAGGTCTTCGAACATGGGGGGAACTGCAGCCGACGCCAATTTAGGCACTCGCTGTGTCAACACGACCTTCCAGCCTGGCATGGATATTAGCTGCTAGACATCACAAATGGCTGTTGCTCCCCTTACCGACAGGGTCGACGTCAAATCCCAGGTCTTTCTCCGTGTCCTCGATGATTCTGTGGTCCCAGCCCAACAGCTCGAGTATCGGCTCTTCGTCGAATCGGTCACTGAATCCATTTCCCAGCACCACCGCGGATGCGCAATCGCTGAACAAGGCCACGCCTATCCTGACTTCCTGATCCTTGTGGATCGATTCCAGCTCGGATCGAACAAGAGTACTTGAAATTTCGCACGCAAAGACCAGGATCCGCGCAGGCTTCCGCCGAAAGCTGGAGCCAAGAGCGATGTTTGCGGCGGTTCGTAGTGCGCCCAACCCGCCAGAACACCCTACTCCATGCAGAAGCACCTTCTCCACGCTCTGATTCAACCCGAGCCCCTTGATGACATAATGATCGTAGCCAGGATTCGCCGAGTTCGTGCAGGTGGTCGCGACAACATGAGTGATTTCGGATAGGTCACCGCCCCATTGCTTGATGGCTTTGCGGCAGGCCTCGATGGACAATTTCACGCCGTGATCCAGAAAGAGATCGCATAGCTCGGCGATGGTTGGCGGATCCGGCGCATTCGCAATGGGGTGATCAATAGTCCCTATCGCGGACCGAGTATCAATCCCCGTGTATTCGTTGATCCTCAGGACCTTTTCGAGCCTAGAGATCTGTGTCAGTAGCGATACTCATCGAGAATCTCGGGCGGCAATTTACGCAGGGGTGCTGGGATAGAACCGGCGTGCCAGGGTTTCCACATGTTCTGGCTTGATCTCGTAAGGAGGATATTCCACGCCAATTCCATGGATGTACAGATTCGGCCTCTGGTATGGCGGCGTGACCTTGGTGTGAATCGCGGAGGGCGACATTGCTGTCGAAGCTTGGGGTCGGGGATCTGGTGCTTGGAATGGGAACGCCAACAGATTTTCGAATGATGACGTTGGGATATTATCGCATTGTGTGAAACGCAATTGAAACAGAACCGTCTAAGGAGGGTAGGCGTTGAGTGACGTGTAATGAGCGACAATAACGAAGGTGCTCGAGGTCTCAACTGGCGACGACTTCGCACGCAGGATGGGAGACACAGTACAGCCCCAGCTGGTGGCGGTGGTGAAGTCAGCGGGCGGCCAGAAGATCTGGAAAAGATGGGAACGATTGTTGCCGGGTGATCGTGTGCGCGTCGGAGGTCGACCATGGACGGATCCCACGAATCATGTCCGTGGGGATATCATCACCGCCGGCCAGAGCCAGTGACAGCATCGACCTAATCACGATCTGGGATGTTGCAGAAAATAGTCATCATGTCAGGAACTGAGCAGCTCCGAGTGGCCGTTTGCATCTCGCACAGTGCGAATACTGTGTACGTACCTCGTCGCGCCGCTCTCACCAGTCCCTCACCAGTCCATCACCCGTCCGTCATCTTGTAGCTACGCCTGTACAAAGCCAGCCAGCCACCCCATCCACGTCACGGCCCGCAGCTCCTCGCACCCGCCCTCGTAGAAGCCTCAACCATCTTTGCCACCCGGGATCTGGATAAGATCTCTGGGGCATGGCGTGAGGGCCACTTGCCCAGCGGTTGCGGGCGACCGCTGCCGACGAATCACAGCAGCCATGATCTGGCTCACTACACTCATTGCCCTCGTGCTTGGGATACTTGTCCTTGTAGTCCATGCTTTCGCGGGGAGGGCCAGAATCCACCGCCACGGCCAAAGACTCAGGCAAGCACTCCCACACCCTTGCAATGATTAACATGGGGCCCCGACATCCTCTAACACACAAGTTAACAATCACGCAGCCGTCCTTCCGACTCGCTTCCAATCCTCGGCAATGCGATCCAGTTCCTCAAACCGCGGCACGTTCTCTTCGACTGGTTTGTGAAGTGCCAGAGGGTTTTCGGCGACGAGACGTTCGAGATCTCCGTCCCGTCTCTGCCGCCCGGCGTGGTCATCAACAGCCCCGCGGTGCTCGAGTATGTGCTCAAGAATGAAGCATCCATCACCAAGGGACAATTCTTTACAGATCGCTCGTGGGATCTCTTTGGTGGGCGGCCACCACTCGCACAGCACACGCAACGAGCGTGCATCTGTTCGTTTTCATATTCCTTGCTGACTTCTCGCCCAGGCTACGGTATCATCAACGCCTCAGGCGAACTATGGCGCGCGCAACGGAAAGCCGGGCTAAAGTTTTTCAGCGGCACGAACCTTGAAGTAATGGTTGACGAGGTTCTGCCAGACGTCTACGAAGACTCCATAAGGGAAGGGCTTTTACAGGCAGCCCGGGAACGGACAGTCATCGACTTGCAGAAGGTATTTCATGATCTGACGACCACGGTCGTTGGGCACATGGCCTACGATGTAAGAGTGGACCCTACCTGCCCTTTCGACTCGCGAGGCGTAATCATACTTAAACTAGGTCTAGATGGAAATCGACGCCTCATCGCCATTCAGCAAAGCGTTCGACCACGCCTCGTCACAGATCGGCCTGCGCTTTCAGAACCCGCTCTACCGCATCACCGAGATGTTTACAGGCGCGTCTTTCCGGGCCTCGCTCGTCGAGGTGAAACGCTTCGGCAAGCAGATCGTGACCGAAGCCCGAAAACGGCGCGCTCGAGATGCCTTTGAAAGCCTCGTGACAAACACCAACGAGGAGGAAGCCAAGCTCAAAACACAACGGGGAGATCCCGACGCGGACGGCCACGGTCTGGGATTCGGGACCCTAATCGACTCACTGATCGAGTCGCTCGGAGATCCCACGATCGTCGCCGACGCGGCATTGAACTTCCTCTCCGCCGGCCGCGACACGACAGCCCAGAGCTTGACCTGGACCCTCTACGGACTCCTCCGGCACCCTGAATGTCTACGACGCATTAGAGGCGAGATCGACGCGGCGTTCCAATCCAACGACAGCCCTCCAGACATGCATCTAGCACACCTCCAGCCCACATCGCTCCCATACACCACGGCGACATTCTACGAGTCCCTCCGATTGTACCCGCCCGTGCCGTTCGAGATCAAACAGACAACCCAACCCGTCACTCTACCCGACGGGACATCTCTCCCGACAGGCGCAATCGTCGTGTGGTGCATATGGGCCTTGAACCGCTCGACCCGCACATTCGGTCCGGACGCCCACTCCTTCAACCCCGCGCGGTGGCTCGAGAAAGACAAAGCCACCAGCAACGATGTGCACTTCACGGGAAACGGTCGTTCCGTGGGCGAGTTCCCCGTCTTCAACGGTGGGCCGCGGTCGTGCCTGGGCAAGAAAATGGCCGAGGTCATGGCGTGTTGGGTGCTCGTGAGGTTGCTGGCCGAATGGGACTTTGAAGAGGTGAATGACGGGTTGCACATGGAGGCCGAGACGGGCGAGAGGAGGAGTGCCAATAGCTTGACGTTGCCTATGGACGGTGGGTTGCCCGTAAGGGTCAGACAGAGGAGGAAAGAGGCCGTGAGAGAGAGGGAGAGCAGGAAAGAGGGCGTGGGAGAGAGGGAGAGCAGGAAAGAGGCCGTGGGAGAGAGGGAGAGGGAGAGGAAGGTGCAAATAGAGGATGTGGACGAGGACCGGAAAGGGGCATAACGAACATTAAGTAGGGAGGAGGAAACTCAGTCTTGGGGAAATATTAATCCAAACTGATGCGTTCTTGTGATGGGCTGCGGACGGGCAGGCACTACTTGTCCACTTTTGTGGGTATTTTTCCCTCGACCTCACCCTCACCCTCACCCTCACCCTTCCCGCTACACTGAATGCCCCGTAGCTGGGAAATTAGGAAGCGCCTTCGCAGGGTCATCGGGGGTCAATATCAACAGATCACCCCCTGCTGCTGTCGGGGTATGTTTACAGTTCACAATTTACTCTCGCCGCCTCCGGCATGTTTCTCCTTCTGGTCCATCCACCCAAACTGCGCGGCACTATTCAGGCCGGGATCAATAATCACATTCAAGAGACAGACCTTCTCCCTTTCGAGGAACGCCGCCCTCGTCGCCTCGACCAACTCGTCTTCCGTGCGGATGAACCAGCCTCTCCCACCAACCATGTCTGCCATCTTTTCGTACCTCGTCTCGTACAGGAGGGATGTGCTCCTGAGGCCCTTCCGTGCTTTCGCCCCTTCCCCTTCTTGGATGATATCAGCCTTTGTGTCGTTGGCTGTGGTCTGTTTCTGCATCTCGTGCCACGCGGCCGGAGTCATCGCGTCGCCTTTGTAGATCCCGCTGTTGTTCATGACCACGATCATGACGTCCATTTTGTGTCTCGCCATGGTCTCGACCTCCATGCCGGAGAATCCAAACGCCGAGTCTCCTTCCAGGGCGATGATCTTCTTCCGCCGGTGCGGGAGGTTGTGCGCTGCCCATGCGGCGATCGCGTACCCCATCCCCACGCCCATGGTGGCGTATGTGCCCGCGTCGAGCCTCTGGCGTGGACATTCAAGGGGGAATGATGAGCGAGAGATGTCCATTGTATTGGAGCCTTCGGAGACGTAGACCAGCTCGCCATCGAAAGGCGGGGAGAGCGTGTCCAGTGTGGATTTGATGATGTGGTAGGTCCGCTCGTATGTCAGGTGAGTGCCTGGAGGGGTGGGCGTATGGGCGAGCTTGTGGGACCGGGCTTCATTCTTGGAGGCGGCGGACGAGAGGAGGGAGACGTATGGAGTGGCTGGTTGGCTCGAGAGTGATGGACGGATCGTTGCTTGCGGGAGTGCTTTCCAATCCACGCCGAGTTCGCCCTGGAGTTGATCGACAACTAGCCCAATGTCCCCGAAGATGCTCAGCGAGGGCTGGCCAACACTGTTCGTTCGACCGAGCTCCTCAGCCGAAATATCTACTTGAATAACCTTTACATCTGGTCTGTACTTGGGAGCTTCGCCGAAGTGGAGGATCCAATTCAACCTTGCGCTCAGGAGAAGAATCACATCGGCATTCTTTAACGCGGCTGATCGAGCAGAGGACGTATTGAGCGGGTGAGAATCGGGAACGATGCCTTTACCCATTGGTGTGGGCAAGAATGGTAGGTTGTGTGTTTTGACGAGGTTGCAGATGGACTGCTCGGCGCGCGAGTATCCTGCGCCTTTGCCGACAATGACGAGTGGGCACGAGGCGGACCTGAGAAGCCTCGCTGCTAAGCGGATAAGGCCTGGATCCCCTGCCGGCTTTGGCGGAGGAGAGACACTAACGGGCGAGTGAGGCGTTGATCTTCTAGCACGAATGACGGGCTGCATGATCAACTCAGTCGGTAAATCCACGAACGTCGGTCCCGGTCGTCCGTACCAAGCGATTCGATATGCATTACGGATGGCTGCCGCGATGGTAGGGGGGTCTCTTGAGGTCGGACGGGTTGCGAACTTGGTGTGAGGTGTCAACAGGGAGACGGCGTCCATTTCCTGAAAGCCTCCTTTGGTCGAAAGGCTGGACTCAGAGGACCCTCCGAGGACTAGGAGCGGAAATGCATTTGCTGAAGCATTGCCTATCTGCCGCATAGACTCAGTGAGGTTTCCAGCAGACGCCGATAGCGCTGTTGCGGGATCCGCTTACCCCTGCTATCCCATGAAGCATCCCCGGCCCACCAGTCAGTATACAAACACCGGGTTGCCCCGTGAGGTATCCATATGCCGAGGCTGCATAACTACAAGCCTGTTCATTCCTATATCCTATCACATGGATCCCCAGATCAATTGCTTCTTCCGCGATTTCAGCGACAGGAATTCCGACCAATGTGTGAACGACCGTGACTCCAAGATCGTGAAGCGCTTGGGCGATTACCTTTGCACCTGTCGGAACGGTCATGATAGAATATGGCGAGAGCACGCTGATTCTTTGCGGTAGACGCCACTTACAGCTCACGCCCTCGTCTCAGAAGTAACACGATGCTGGTTGTGCGGTACTTCTGTTGACGCCTCTCATCTCACCTGGCCCATTCCCCGCGATATAGAGACGAGTCAAATGCGGAGACGAGTCGATCTGGATGCAGAATGGCGTGATGGGCCGAGGTCCTCGATCAGGAAATCCATGCCATAGCCGGGCCTATCACGTCCAACAAGTGTGCGTATCCCTGGCGGTGGGTGTCTGGAATACTTCGAGCCTCACTCATACTTGGGCTGTGAGAGCTGTCAATGCTCGAAGCCACCTGCAAGCTGGTCGTCAGCAGAACTTGGGGAGGGAAGTGGCAGCCGAGGTCAAGGTCAAGGCCATGGAGATGGCCGGCTGAGAACGTCTCCGCAGGGCGTGCGAGCTGGCACGACCTGACTTCTGTTCTCACCGTGGAGTTAAAGAAAATCCTGCGTTGAGCACAACCGATCGGTACAGGTCGAGATTTTGGCAAGATAGTACCGGGGTCAACATACCTGTCAAAGACGTGGTGCTGTCCTCAGATACCCTCAGTATTCAGTAATAGACGATGGCAAGCGCGGTCTCCTCCCTCTCAGCCGGGAACGGTAATGAACGCTTCAACGCAGAAGCTGCGAACTGGGACAAAAATCCCTTCGTCCATGAAGCCAGCAAACAAGCAGCGAAGGCCATCGTCAAGCAATTCCCAGGACTGCAGAACGCACCAGGGAAAGACAAGCTGGACATCCTCGAGATAGGATGTGGCACGGGACTTCTGTCCTGCATGCTCGCACCCCATGCACGACACTATGTGGCTGTCGATGCAGCCCAGGGAATGATTGACGTCCTGAAGACAAAGTTGGCGCGACCTGACACTCCACAGAACATCGTTCCGGTGACTGTGTTGCTGGAGGATCCCCAGGACCAACACCTGCCCCCCGCCGATGAGAAGGAGCCTGATGGGAAGAGGCTGAAGTTTGATCTCATCACCTCACACCTTGTCTTGCACCACATTGAAGACCTGAGGGCCGTCTTGACCACCATGCTTGGTTGTCTTAAAGATGGGGGAAGCGTTGCCTTGACCGACTTCGAAGACACCGGTCCCGAGTCGAAGAGATTCCACCCGAAGTCAAGAATGGGCGGGGTCGAGAGGCATGGGATCCATGCCGAGACCATGGAGGCCTTGATGAACGAGGTTGGGTTCGTCAACGTTCGGGTCAAGGCCGCGTGGAGTATGGACAAGACGGTTGAGAAGTTTGAGGGTGAGTTCGGGGATGAGTCAAGGTCGGGAAAGCCTGATCAGGGGACGGTGCAGACTTTCCCCTTTGTGCTGTGCATGGGTGAGAGGAAGTATTGCCAGTCCAGTGATGTCTCCTGATCGGGGGGGAGGGGGGTTGGGGGTGGGATTGAGGTCCTTGAACCGGCCATACGGTGGCTCCCAAGGCATCTCTACTCCCAGGCGACATCGCGGTGTAGACACGGACAGCTCTTCAAATGAATTATCGACGGAAGGTACCTTCCGATCATCAGTCCATGGATACTCCTACCATAATAAGCTACTACATCCCAAAAGAAAGCTTTCATCCTGTTTCCAATGTTCTCCTTCTTGCTCCTTTCCGGCACCTGCGCTTCATTGGTTCTGAAGTACAATACCACCCCCATCCACCTGGATTGACTGTACTAACCGAGTAGACGTGCACCGGCTCCCCGAGTCTCCTTGCAGTTTCGCCGGCAACGCGACCTCCTGCCCCCGCGGGCAGACTGTTGGCAACTCGTAAGCCCGCAAAGTCTTGGAATGGCCAGTGGAGGAGTTTAACAAGCACCAGCTATTTCCATTCGATTCTGCAAGGGGCCGCGCGATCTAGACCTCCATAAGGGCAACCTTCTCGTCGGCAAACCCCTCTTCTGTCCTGGCCGCCTGTAGCGCTTGCTTGCGTGCAAGTCTCTTTTCCATGCGGAATTGCATGACGGTGCCCAAGAGGATACCAAAGTTAATTTGTACGGGCACCACGATGAGGGCATATTCGAGTGTCTTGACATGCGCGAGGTCCATGTCGGCAAGTATCTGGAACGCCCCATAGCCCAAGCTTGTAGTCATAGCAGTACCAAGCAGCATGAAGGCACGGACGGCCCAGTTCTTGCGGGTGTTCTTTGGGAGCGTCTTTGAGCCATAGGGGCGGCTGTCAACGTACACGAAGGTGTGGACGACGTAGCATGCGTAGGTGATGAAGGAGATGCCGATCGAGACAGGGAGGAGGATCATGTTGATCTTTTTGAGGAAGCACATCACTTTCATGGCGAACGAAGGCTTGGATGGATCTTCGGAAGAGTCAGGGAAGACCTTGTCCACCCACCACTATTACTGTTAGGCCCGCGGTGTTTGGAAAGACTAGCATGTTAAACATACCTGGAAGAAAGGCACCCAGATGATCATGAAGATGCAGACATAAAGCCAGGAGACAAAGTATCCCATGGTGTAGGCAATCTACCCAGGATGATTGTCAGCATGCTCCATATGTCGCAGGGCGAGGGAAGAGACGTACGCCGAAGTCATCTTCTGCAGGAGCCGGATAGCCATGTTTTCCAGCATAGACGATCTGAATCGGACCAACTCGCAAGGCTTCGATTAATGCCATGAGCAACACAATGTAGCGGACTTGCTTCCTCATCATGCGAAGGTTATATTTGCGGATGTCCCTCCAGGTTTCGACGTCGGAGCTTGAGCTGCAACAAGCCGTATGATGCGTCGCCATGGCGGTCGTCGATTCAGCCATCTTTGCTTGCTGGGCTGCGGGGGTCCGTTGAGCCCACCCTCGAGTCCACTGGCAAGGCATGGTGATGCTCAGTTGACGACGGTGGGAATCGAGTTGCATGGACTGAGGCCCGGTAGGCGGTAGACGAGGGCTAGGAGTGTCGTCGTGGCAATGGAAACTGGGATATGTGTATCAACATATGGGTACACAGGAGCAGGTGAATTGAACTTGAGGCCGAAGATGTGATCGGCCAGTGAGGCTGTGAGCATTGGCGGCTGCCTTGGTAGTACCACGATGCACAACGGGCTATGTTCGTCATAAGCCTCCGATTGGTCGATGCCAGAGGGAGCCACCCCACCTGCGCCCGCGGTGTAGAGCACGCACGGGCCACCTCCAGGCTCCGTGGGCTCCGGTGTCAGCCTCGTCCGGCCCAAAACTCGCTTCAGCCTGATCAAGATATGCCTGGTTTGTGAAACTCGTACTGCCGGTGCTATCCTTCTGCTAATCTAAGATTACGGGTACACCATACATGACAGGCGCCGCCCCGTTGAGATACTTTAACAAACAGGCATCTCGACCATCTGCTACAGCCTGATCCAGAGACACCGGTCCGCGCCTTTCGCACTTCTCTACCTTGCTCTTGCTTGACTTTTTGACGCTCCGTCCTCCCGAGCCATCTGCGACGTCCAGCAACCCCCAATTTTCCATGAGCTGCAAAGCAAACCGGTCGATATCTCGATCCGTGACGTCCCAAAGGGTCCCGACCAATGCTGGACAGCCTCCACTGAGATAGCTCAATGGCATGCCAGACGGCTCGTAAACTCCACATTCGGACAGCTTGGCGCTGCTGCAACCCATCAACAGCGTCGCTGCACATTTATCCATTTTACGGATAACGCGGGGCCGAATGTATTGCCCAGCGCCGCCATGACCAAAGTACAGCATCAGGTCGTGCTCTTGCAAGGCCATCTCAAATTCACCTGCTCCTGGTGGTCGGTTGACGATGGCTTTGTAGCCGGGCAACTGATTCTGGAAGAGCTGGCCAAAGGTTTCCTGCGTCGACTTCAGATCGGAAGATGGGTTGAGTATATATGCCCCGTTGGTTTTCCGAATCATGTAGGCTTCGGAGGTGGGCGACCGTTCACTCATCGTTGTCAATCGTTCCCATATAGCGCCTAGCGAAGGCATTCTCGACACAGCACGGCCTTTCAGGCATGGGAGTGACTCCCAAGGGAATAGTTGCAACTCTTTATCCAAGACAAGTATCAGATGGTCATGCTTGTCGCCGGCGAGGTGCGTCGCATCATGGTAGGCATGCAATGCATCCAGTACTTCAATCAACATGGCATCAAAATCGATTTCGTCATATGCGTTGCGCTCACCGTTGAATTGGAGGATATCAATCACAAAGTATAGCAAATCTGTGACCGCGTCCTCCAAGTCGGCCTCTCGAGGATGGCCAAGTCCAATAAAGAGCTCCAGCACATGATCATGAAGGTGAACTGTGGAGTCGCCTGGTCGTGACGTCTTCTGCCTGGACGGAAGATGCCTATTCAACATCGAGTTGAGTCGTTGTCCGAAGGCCGAAAATTGGCGCTCGTCCCGCTGGGAAGCACAGAGCAGTCCACGAAAGCCGCCAAACCAGACATTCTCAACGTTGTCCAAGAGCGTTGAAAGCTGCTGATCCAAGGCTCGACGCTCGGCAAACCAAGCTCCTCTGACTGATTTGTCCGCCGAAGACCCTCTGGCATCATGTGCTGTCGCGTTGGCTCTCATGATAATGTCCTGCATCTCTTCCTTTGCGCTGGTCAGATCGAGTTCATCGGTCTCTCCATCTGATGGATCAGGTCGTGCCAAAGGTATTCTGACCACGAACGGAGATGCCTCGCGCCTCAAGCGAGCCATGAAAAGCTCGTTCTTATCTTCGTTTAGTTCTAGGCAGACCACTGACCACGAAGCCGGCAGGAGGTCCATGTCCAATTCCTGAACCATTTTCGAGTCCAGGGACCTTCCATTGTTGATTACATTGGTGCTAGGCCATTCGTGCATTTTGGTTCTTCGGTTTGCACCGAGTTCGCCTAGAGTGACGAAGTCTTCACGAAGCCTTGCCAGATCCAACGGACGTGTTATATCCAATACTAAGTCGAGGGACGAAGGGACCAATGGCTGATTCAAGGCCGTGGAGAGGAGAGTTATCTGCGTCAGCATCTTGTAGCACGTGTGAACAAGATCTGAAGAAAGCGTATTCGCCCGGGAATCGTTCAGTCTCTGGAGGATATCGTGAGCCCGAAGCAATAACGCGCTCCCGTTTCCGAACGTGCTATTCTCTGATTGTTGCTTGGTAAACCGGGTTTTGGCGTTCACAAGAGCTGCACCCTGTACGAAAGATACTCTCCCGCTCTTTCTTGCAGATCGATATCTGACAGGAAGGGCTACAGCTGTTTCAGCAAGCACGCTGTGTACCGCATCATCAGAGAGGAGCTTTAGCCCAGCTCGAACCAGGTTGAGGGCGACCGAAATCGACATACGGCCATCTTCATCGTCGTTGCAGCCGGTGATATTGCTGGGTACTGTCGTCGCGTCTGCCCCGTGTTCCAACAACTTGAGTCTAGCTTCCAAGGCGGATATTCTCAAGTCGATGTCTCTGAGCTCCATGGCAGACGATACACATGGCGTCGTGGGTTGGCCGGGTTCGTTGTCTTTCTGGCGCTTGGCTGTGCCCTGCCTCACTGGCTTCTTTACAGGGGGTTTGATTGTTTTGGCTTTTGGAATCCGACAAGCAACAGGGTTGTCACTACCGGTGACATTAGAAGCCCGATGCTGCTTTGCTTCCACCAACCACCGGTGAGCCGCTCTTAGGTCTCCCATGACCAGATGCGCCTCACCCCTGTTCACTGAGGCGAGTGCTTGATGGTACCCCGGGGCGCATAGAAGGTTGCTTTGAAGAGAGTCACGAATCACCTCCCTGGCTTTCGCGATCTGCCCGGCTCGAGCGTGTAGTATACTTAATTCGCTTAGGACTGTTGCTTCATCAGTTGAACGGCTCGTTCTCCTTGATACTTTCAGCGCCTGCTCGTAGAATGTTGCCGCATCTTGATAGACCCCGCAATGGGATATCAAGAATGCCATATGTTTGAAGACATCGAAGCACAACGAAACATAGGGCGCACAGAAGACTGTGTTCGCCGTTACTCGCAGAAAAGTCTGACTGGACAGATCGAGTTTCGAGAACTCAGCCGAGACGTTGTGCATCTCGGAGTCGGCTGGAGCAGTTGATTCTGAACGAGCTGCGGAAGCCCACAAGTTGTCGATTGAGGACCAGATGGACGCAGCGATCTTGGCCGATTGTCTTGCGAAAACGATTGCTTCCAGAAGTTGGTGCTGCTTATAAGCCAACTGGGACGCCAAATAGGCCGCTCTGCAAATCAGGCCTTGCCCTTTCAGCTTGGATTTTGTCGATGACAGTCCAGTCGACATGTCTTGGCCTTCCCAAGCACATTTGGCTCGAAGCAGGCAGTGCAGGCATTCGTCGAGATTCAAGACTTGTAGATGGTATTCAGAATATGATAGTGCCAACTCAACCTCAGATAGTGGTTCCATCCTGGCATCTCCAAGCGCGTTCTTGGCTATTGCAAGTGACATTCCCGCAGATTGGGCATCCTGCAGCCGCAGGTGGATATTGCTCTTGCGGATGAGGATGCTCGTCATGCAGAGTCCCGGAGCGTCGATTCCAAGATTAGCCAGGTGTTCCAATGTCCCCAAAGCCAGTAGAGCTGTCCTATCGTCTTCTTTCATGCTGGCGTAGTCGACTGCGAGTAGAAGCGGAAGAACATGTGCTCCCACATCCTCACAGAGCATCTGTGTCTGCTCCAAAGTTGCGCAGGAGTGGGCGATATCGGAGAGGTGCTTCACCGCTTGTTTGAGTTCTTGATGGGTGATCGATCCATTAAAGAAACCGTGCTGGAGGCATAGCAGCCACCGGAGTTCCCGTCCAAATTTCCGCAGGAAGACATCTTCATTTGTTGCATTCTCACGATCCAGAAGGCCTCGGACAACAGCAGCGTTCACTGGAAAAGTCGAAGCTGACCTTTTCTTCTTCAAACAGGAACCAAGAAGTTGGCTAACAGACCTCAACATGTACACATGGTATTCTGGCCGGCTCAAGACCTGATGTAGCATGTCCACCATCTTCGCACAAGCGCTGAATTGTCGATCATCCAACTCTAGCTCAAAAATCGAAAGCATCTGTTTCTCTATCAAAGCAGCTCGGTGAATTGCTGGCAAGGACTGGTCATCATAGAAGCAATCGTTCACGCCGTCTCGCGGTGGATGATCGAGTACTGTCTTACAGTATGTGGCAAGAACCTTCCCAAAAGCTTTGTGGTTTAAGTCTTGCTCGGACCAAGCGGAGCGAAGTGGCCTAGACAAGAGGGATTCCACGACATCACCGAGGACGCCTTGCTTGATAGTGGCACATACGGCATTGCGAAAAGCATTGGTAGCCATTGCAAAGTTGCTCGCTGCTAAAAAGCAGTGTCCGAGTTTCTCGAATTTGAGTGCGGGATATGCAGCCCTCTGATCCGGCAATGGTAATTCGAGGAGGCCTTGAAGCGACAGTTCAAGTACGCCCGCCTGTTCCAGAGGCGGTTTGCCCTGTTTCACGGCTGCTAGAAACCGCGACCAAAACAATTGTGACATCCGTATCCGCAGCTGGTTGCGTTGAGTCTCAACTGAGGTTTGCGCGTGAGCAGAATTATGGTCGGTTTGGAGGTCCATTATTGCGGCTGAGCAGTCTTTAAGAGTTTCCCACACCGTCTGCGCCAATTCAGATGTCTGTGTGACAGCGCAGCGGTCCGTAGACAAGACAGTATCCACGATCTTCATGAAGGTGATTAGAAATGCTTGTTCGATGTTTTGCGGAGAATCGTCCGCCGTCTGAGTCAATGCTGTTGTCATATGTCGTTTCAGGAACCTGAAAGAGGCAATTGTGAGGCGCACGAGGCCAATTTGAAGGTCTTGTGGACCTCCCTCATAGCCCGGGGCCCGATCTCTCGCTTGATCAGCCATGATCAGTGCGGCAGTGGCCTTACGGAGTTGGGCAAGGTGAACAAGGAATCTGGCAAGTTCTGCTTGTGAGAGTGCAGGCCTCTCTTCAAGAGCGCGTTCCAGACTTCTCACCGAGCGCAAGGCCTTTTGTAGATTATGAGAAACGCTCTTCAACAGTGAGGTAGTTATCTGACACCGCAGCACGAGGTTTAGGTCTCCAGACTCCGGTAAATTCTCTTCCAGAATGGACACCAGTCGTGCGTGTTCATTTGAATCTTCCACCGTGTCCATCAGTGTCTCCGCAAGGTCCAGAGGTATATCAGGCGCGCAGCCCGCGGCCACGAGGAGCCCGCGTATCGGACCAATGGAACATAGGACCTGTTTGTACGAAATACCGAAACCATTCGTAAAGGTTGGCAGCTTCTTGAGTGCATGGTGAAACGGTCGCCAAACATCAGCTGCTGGATCGGGTGTGACGCCCAAATGTGTCCAAGACTCAAATTTGACGCGCAGGGACAGGAAGAAAAGGTCGAAAAGAACTTCCGGTGATGGCTTCTCTAGGGAGGACTTAATGGCTGTTGCATACATTCGAGCAGCGGCAAGTGCTATGGTTCGAAGCTGCAACCCGGCCTGCTCAGTCTTGAGCCGTCCTTTTGACAGGCCTTGTGTGGTGATCCAGGCAGGACTTCCAGTTGTATCGGGTGAGAGCGACTTCACAAGCTCTGGACTAATGCATTTGGGGCCCAGCAACAGAGCAAGGCGGAGAGCTTGACTTTGCATGGACGCCGTGAAGCCGAATCTGGATTTGTCGTCCGCTGCATCGGGCCGGCCTAGGATAAGTCCCGCAATGCTGGTCTCGGAGGAGATAGTCTCTTCTGTGTAGCTTCTCCAGTATGCGTGTTGGATATCAGAGAGCTGATGAACTGCATGGGTAGCAAGGTTCAAAGAGATGCTCCTGTCTAAAAGAATCAACGCAGCATTCTCTACCCCGACCTTTTTGGTGGGGCCAGATTTGGTCGTTCCAGCTTCAGCTTTCCGCAGGTACTGCAACGCAGAATAACAGCATTCCGCTACCACTTCCGAATCACCTGGCTTATGAGATGGAGTGGCCTTCCCTGGATCGACGGCAGTCCTTTCCCCCTCTCTGTTCCCGGGCTGTTGCTGCAGAGCATGGTCCGGCTGGGGTAGACAAAGCGATGGCTGACTGGTCTCAATGCATTCTCGGTCACCTTTCAGTGCCTTGATAGTATCCCAAAGGTGCTTCAGGGTGATATTGAAGGCCTCGGTTGCAATTTTGAGGCGATCACTTTGCGACAAGTTGGGTGGTTGGGCATCGTCGCTATCATGAACCCCAGATTTTGCGCCTGGGATTTGACGTTGTCTGTTGGCAGCTCTCACAGGAGGTCGGATTTTGGCAGAGCCCTTCTTTGGCGGTATCGGCTTAGTTGGGGCACGTGCGGTCTTCGTGTCGCATACGTCGTGAGGGCGAAAACCGAGGACCGCTCGTAGGTAGCGGAGAGTCTCGGGCGTCGGAGCCGTCAATTTGAGCTCGGTGCGAATAGTGTCAAATGCCCCCGCAGCAGTGACATCGCGGTTGATTGTCATTGTGGGAGATAATGCATGGTATACGTGTACAGCGGTACGATACTGTTAAACCTGTAGTCCAGATGATTTGTGCGGTCAGGCACGGAGTCCTGGGGGTATTTCGAGGTTCATTGCTGGTACTAAAAGCGCGTTCACGCTTTCGCTCGATTCGGTCAAGTAAACACGGCGGTTCTGGTTCCGTGTTCGGGTCCGGGGCAACTGCAACCGACTCTGCACGGCAATATTAACCGCGTGATTTTCCCAGTAAACTTGAAGCCAGCGTCGCTCAGTTTCCATCGGCCAGCGACAACCATATTTACTGTCCACCACGCTCTGCAGACACTTTCTGTCTGTGTTAGAGGGGCAGAATGAGGCCGCTTCTATCATGTAGCGCCCGCACCAGCCGTCTGATGCACCCACCGTCTCTCCAAGTACACCCACCCAGGTCATGCTGGCTGCAACGGCACCAACACACAGCCTCGGAAAGCCGTCTCCCTCGTCTGGCTCAACCCGCATTCTGGGATTCGATCATTCCTAAGTCGCTCCGTGGCCGATTTACTAGGCGAGGGAACGCTGCGCCAGAAAAGCCGACGAATCCAGCAACGTTCTTTATCTGGATCTACATTCTGATCGGCTCCCAAGCTATTCGTATCATGGGCCTCAAGAACGAATTCGTGGCCTATTCTCGTAAGGCCGACCTCAAGATACAGCAGCTCAGGGAAGTTGTCGAGAAGCTCCAACGCGGCGAAGAAGCAGACGTCGAAAAGATCTTGGGTACCGGCGACGAGACACAAGAACGCGAATGGGAAGAGGCGTTAGAAGAACTGCAAAGGGAGGACAGAGTATGGCAGGAAAACAGGGAGAAAAGCCGCGAAGACAAGGAGCGCCTCGCCAGACGGGAACAAGACGCAAACCCTGTCAGTGACGCTCAGGAAAGGCACGAAACCACGAACCCGTTACCCTCACCAGAGGTTCCTCTGGTTGCGCGGCGCCCTGGATTTTACTGAAGCCTGCAAAACGCCTTGAATTTCTGTCCTGAGCAACATGGCAAGTGGCGAGTGAGATGGTTTATTCCTCCTATGGGTACACAACTCTGTTGTCATTAGGCTACGGTCCTACGGTCGACCTCGTGACAAGGCCCTCAACTCAAGCCTCCTTGACCACAACCGAAGCCGCGGAAAGTGCATTCGGATACCATTTTCAAGCTCGATGGCTATTCAATTCTGCCGAGGCCCACTAATTTGCCTTCTTGTGGCCCGCCATCAGGTTTTGCGCTGTAATCGGTGAGTGGCTGAGCCCTGACCAGGGGAAAGAAAGACTAACGCCTCGGTTGTGCCTCCAGCGACTTTTATACCTGCTTGTAGACCTGTGGTGTCTGCAGTGCCCTATGCTTCGCGGGATAGGCGGAGCTCAAGATGTTCTGCTCGGCGTCGTCCGCACTGACCTTGTCGGCATCGTTTTCGGCAGTGTCGAGGGCAGTCCATTGACCCAAGCATGGACTTTTGGGAGTCCACTCTCAGAGAAGCCTGGCTCGCGTCATACGTTCCACGTCCGCCAGACAAACTTGATCGTCCAACTTGCAGGATCCAGCGTTTGACGGAACTTGGCCGACGTACTCGGCCGCAACTCCTTGTAGCCGGCCCGATGAACACCAAGAAGAGTTCAGCCCTCGCTTTCACCAACTCCTCGCTTATCAACTTCTCAGGTACAAGTGGCAGACATATGCAGAAGCTGCGGTATCCTAACGCCTCGTACGCATTGTCAGCCGGACTTTGTGCTAGCCCTGCTGTCTTCTCTGATAAGGTACCCTGGACAGCTTCGAGGAAGACGCGGTTGTCTGTATACAGGTCACGCCCAATGGAATTGACCAGAATCCTTCTGTATGTGATTCTGGGATCCGCGAGGATGGTCGGGGGACTACAAACGGCTCTTCACAGACCTGGAAAGCGATACCACACATGCTCAGGATGCTTTTCTCCTTTCGTGTGTTTGCACGAATTGGTTGCCGTCAAGGATTATCCAGTGGTTGCGAGACGTTACCTGTTTGGTTTTTGGTTCTCGTGGACAACTTTTCGCGGTAGACCACTTGTGACTGTCAGAGTTTGACAGGAAGGAGACAAGGGCTAGTCCGTGTACAAACAACTGCGTCTTGAAGATACTCTTTCTCTCCGCAAGCCAGCGAATGCACTCCTTTGCGGGGGACTAACGATCGCGACTCCAGGCGGGGAAGACCGAGTTGCAGTTCTCGGATACGATGGCCTAGAGGAAGCTTTTCTGGCGACGATCTACCTCTCCCGTTGCATGCTTAGATTGCCGTCATCAGTGTGAACGAACTGACTGGCGTCATTCAGGCCGAGCCACTGCTGCCACTGATGGGCCGTCACGGCACGAGTAGCAAATCGCGGATTGGCCATCCCTGATGGTGGCTGGTCCCTTGTGTGCTTCATACGATGGAGAGAATATACTTGGTACGAACAGGCGCAGGCAGAGGTCGGCCCTGCAAGAATTTGATTTTCGCCGTGATGAACGGACAGGCTCTCGGTCTTCCTTCTGTCCAGGAGATGCCACACCGAGCCATAGCAAAAGTCACTCGAGATAGCTGTAGGACTATGCTGATGTGTCTGGCCTGGAAGGACCCGAGTTTTCGCCAAGGCTGCGCTGCCTCCAACTCGCCTCTCCGCTTTCATATATTTTTCATAGGACTGAGTTGCGCTATTGAAGAGCACACGGCAAATTGCCTTTTAATCATCCACCTAAAAGTTCTTCAGTCAACCCTGACACCCTTCAGCTTTTCGTCACCGTGTTCTAAAAACGTCGCCATATTCCTGATACAGCCCTGGTGCTCCCAGCTTGACCCTTTTTTTCCCTTCTAGAGCATCGTCTGCCTTCCTGCCTGCCTGACAGATTACCGCAGTTCTGCGAGATTCTCTTTTTTAGGTCCACTGCGATCTAGCTGAACATATCGCGCCCATCCTCCAATAGGTCGACAAACCTCATTGCTTGAACTTCTTCGCGGACGCGACTTCCACTATTTCAGCAGACAACAACACTGGGTCGCGTTTGCCTCATCTCCCGCTGACCTCTCACCATGGCTACCGAAACTGCTCCTGTCAATGGCCTGTACGGCACATCTCAATACACTCAGCCAGCTGAGCTTGCCGCTTCTACTCCCTCTATGCCCACTCACGCGACCTCGGCCTCTCAGAGTACGACCACCTCGGCTACCACCCAACAGCAGAAGGCAGACCCTCAAGAGATTGGCTGGTACTTTGTCGAGCAATATTATACTACTCTGTCCAAGACCCCAGAGAAGATCCACTTGTTTTACTCCAAGAAGTCGCAGCTGGTCTCTGGCGTTGAGGCTGAGAAGGTCGTTCCTGCCGTTGGCACGAAGGTGGGTTCATTCGTCCGAAAAGCCTTCCAACAATGCTAATTCGTGCGCATAGGCCATTAGCGAGAAGATCAAGTCCCTTGATTTCCAAGATTGCAAAGTCCGCGTCCTCAATGTCGACTCTCAGGCTTCGTTCAACAATATCGTGGTCCAGGTTATCGGGGAGATGTCCAACAAATCTGAGCCGCATCACAAGTTCGTGCAGACCTTCGTTCTTGCCGAGCAACCGAACGGCTACTTCGTTCTGAACGACATCTTCCGTTACCTCAGCGACGATGTGGATGAGATTGTCGAAGACGAACAACCTCAGGCCGAAGTCCCTGCCGAAGAAGTTCCTACCCCTGCCGAGGGACTACCAGAGGCCCAGCCTCATGTCCAAGATCAGGTTGTCACCGAGAACGCAGCCGAGGAGGTCGATGAGAAGCTTGAAGAGCAGACTGAAACTCCACAAGAAATTGTTGCAGATACCAATGGTGATGATGCCCCGGCCCCTACTGAAGAGCCCTTCGACGCTCCGGAAAGAGTGCCCCAAGAGGATGTGTTGGCAACGGAGACGGCTGAGCCTGCCGCACCTGAGCAAGCTACCGAGCCTGAAGCGACACCGACTCCGGTCGCACCCACCCCGGAAGCTGCTGCACCTGCAAAAACTCCAACACCAGCTCCAGAGGCACCAGCTGCGAAGAAGACCTGGGCAAGCATGCTTGGAGGAGGAAGTGGCGGTGTCGCGAAGCCCGCCGTTCCCGCGCTTCCAATCACAACCCCAGCACAACCGAAAGCTCCTCGACCTGCCCAGCCTGCACAAGCTCCCAAGGCTCCAACTGAACCCGCATCAGTAGCCACATCCGCCACCGCTAGCACTCCCACTTCGCAAAGCAATGGCTGGCAGACGGCTGAGCACAGCAAGAAGAGTAATCGACCGCAAAACAAAGGCGCCTCTGAAGGAATCACCCTTGCCTACATTAGGAATGTAAACGAAAAAGTCGACGCCAGGATCCTTAGAGAGGTTCTTGAGAGCTTCGGCGAGCTCAAGTACTACGACGTGTCCCGACCTAGGGTAAGCATTCATTCTCTCCTACCCTTTCACTCTACTGACGGAGTACAGAGCTGCGCATTTGTCGAATTTGCCGAGCCTGCTGGCTACGCGGCAGCCGTTGCTGCTAACCCCCACACCGTCGGCACCGAGACAATTTATGTCGAGGAGCGACGCCCGCGTCCTAATGCCTACGGCGGCAGCAATGCTAACTACAGCCGTGGTGGTGGTCCTGCCAATCGCGGTGGTCGTGGAGCTATTCAAGGCGGCAGTCGGTCTGGAAGCCAGACCAATTTCCCCAAGGACGCCGGACGCGGTGGCAATGTCCAGCAACAGAGAGGTGGCAAGCCTGCCACTGGCACTGTCACCCCCAAGGGTCGTGGCCAAGGTCAGGCCGTATGAAGCTCCTCCTCGAACGGGAGGACGCACACGGTCGTCTCCTGACTGAGATGAATTACCATCCTCAGTTTCTGCTTTGTCTTGCGGGCCAGCCGGGGCGGTACACAAAGGGTTGAGGTTGAACTCCAGCACCTCTTTCGTCGGCGTCCTTGGAAAAGTTCTTCGTGATACCATCTTACACATCCTTTACACGATTCCAGCAGTGTCTTTCGCATAGCCAGCTTCGGGGTTGATTAGGACACAACATCGATCGGATCACTATCACCTCTGACCATTTCAGAGAAGAGATGTGCACAGTAACAGATTCAGAGGAGCTCAGGGTCATGGACAGAGTGAAGCGTTGTCCTTTTGAGCGAGCCATGTACTTTTCCTGTTCTAGGAGGGGCATCTTTTCAGAAGACTGGCATGGTCATCGGAGATCACGAAATTGTACATTAGACTCTCATCACAGATGGGACATTACTACGCTACCTAATGAAAAGGTTCAGTTTGGTCTTGTGTTCGATAGTGGATTAACAGTTAGACCGGGGATAAGACACTCCGGCACCCCTCACGCGTATCTATCGGCGACGTGGGGCATGGGTGTGAGGCTGAGGAGCAGCTTCAGGCCGCAACATTGGTCGGTGACATGTTCACTTGTACCTCTCCTTGTCAGGTGCCAGTCTGGTAGTTTGCCTTGCACGCAATGATCCCCTCGCTGTAATATCCTACCATAGCCCCGCCGACTAGACCTACAGTACCACTTCCTATATGACCACACGATGAGACCCGGCATCGGCCTCGAGAGCAACGCAGCCGAACCATTACGCCCTCGCAAACCGTCCAATGCCGATGCATCCTCCTTAACTGGCGACCGTGATCGGTGCAACAACAATTCTGCTACTACTTTCTTCCTCTCTCGAGATCCTGATGGCGCCGTGGGGCCTCAACAGGCCGAACGGACGTCTGCCACGATGTCGTATACCTCGCCCTTGAGCAGCCTGCAAGATACAATGCACGAAGCCGACCGTGCTGTGAAGCATACAACCCCTCGCTCAGCGAGAAGCGGAAGTCGACGGCGGTCCACAATCAAGCCAGGGACCGCTGAGCGCTTCATTAGAAGAGGCTCGTCTAACGCCAGCGCGAATGCAGAAGCCTGTACCACTCAACCACCTCAGTCTATGCTATCGGATAAGGAAAGGACAAGGGCCATCACACCTTCTCCATTGCCATCGCGAGACGCATCGCTCCCAAGCAGTCCCAAATCCCTCGCTTCACGGCAGTCCCTGTCGAAGTCCAGCTCAGCCTCCGATAACGAGCTGTTGACCAGCGCCGACGAGACAGACAGCCAGGCGATACTGTCAAGTGGTGACGAGGACGAGAACGAGGGTGGGCCTGAACGTAGTCCTGCTTCGCAGCGACTACGGTCACCACTAGGAGAAGGCGTTCAAGACAGTCACCCTGAACTCATCATGCCCAGTATCAAGATGCCGTCACGGAGGCCTTTTACACAGAGAGGGAAGAGGTTGGGCAGGTTCAAGATCATGGTTGCTGGTCGGAAAGGTGCGTATGTTCCTACGTCTGATCCTTGCAGAGTACTGACCGACTTATCAACCAGGCATCGGCAAGACATGCCTTATCAAATCCATCGTCCAACTCTGCGAAGACATTGTCCACGTCGATCCTATCGTCTCCCCCACAGGCTCGTCTCACCCCTCCGCCAAAGGCCGGGATCCCATCAATGAGGTCTATGCCTCGACGAAACCCTACCCAAAGTGGTGGTCTACCATGGAAGAATCTCGCATCCTTCGTCGGCGGAAGTCCATGGGAGATTCCGTACTGGAACGGAATATCTGTTTCGTCGACACTTCTGACTCGGCTAGACTAGAGCGGGTTATCCAGTACGCCGAGTTGCAGTTGGTTAATGCTGTAAGCTCCGTGGATCAGCTGGGCAGCGAGTTCTCAGGTCTGCTCAGCGGGAGGGGCGCAAGTCAGGTTGATGTGGTTCTCTATTTGATCTCGAAAGGTACGACCTCCCCCTTGAGGCTGCGCGTATAGGTGACTGATGCGAGGAGTACAGACAGTCTACAAGACGACATCCAACGAATCCGCCAGCTATCAGACCTTTGCAACGTAATCCCGCTCATTGCCAAATCCGACCTTCTGGGTCCTCAAGAGCAAGAGCAACTGAAACAGTCTTTCGATCCGAGCCTGTCTAGCTTACCTCGCCTGCCCAGCTCTGTAACCTTCTCGGAAGCTGTAACAGCAACCGCTGCAGAACCTAACAGAATCCTTGCAACAGCAACAGCACCCTATACGGTGACTTCCACCAACGGGCCCGACCTCGATACGATGGACGCTTCCCTCCTTATGTCGCCAGAATACATTCAACCTCTGCTCCCATCCGAGCTCAGCCTCCTGGTAGAGCAGATCTTCGAACCCGACACAATCGCATACCTGCGACACACCGCCGCTCGCAAGCTCGTTGCCTGGCACGCCTCCCATCCCAGACTGATGTCAGCACCACGGTCACCGTCCCTCGCAGCCTCTCAGACCCAGTCATATAATCCGTCCATGCGCAATTCCATTCTCACGTCGCCGCTGCAGACTCCACTCAGCCCGTCGCAATCGGGCGTTCTGATCCCAGGAGGATCGGAGTTTTCACTCAACACGTCTAATTCCTGGGCACTAGCCAAGGTCGCAGACCACACACATCGAGAAGAACGTCTTGCACAAATCAGGCTCTCGAAATGGGCGAGCGAGTTGCAGTTGAGTCTACAGCGCGAACGGGAGAGGTATGAGCGACTTGCCCGCGGAGAGCGAGCTGTCTGGCTGGTCGAGAAGATGGGCGAGGAAGTGCGTGACGGCAAGATCGTGCCGGTAAACAATGCTCAAGCGCTAGTGCGAAAGAATGGCAAGGGCAGCATCACATATGGTGATGGCGAAGCAGTTCCCAGCTACCAGATGCACGACCCCCTTGGCCTGCTCAGATGGCAGGATTCGATGCGCACGAGGGGCTGGATCGCGTTGCAGATCGTGGGAAGCTTTGGGGTCATGGGTGGACTTGCGTTTTGGCTGGTGAAGCATTCCGGTATGACGGGGAGTGCTAATGACTGGTGGACGCAGGTTTGGGAGTATTTTGGATGGCATGAATGATGAACGAATGGCACAGCTGTGATGAATGGTTGACGACGTTGGACGCCACGGGATGATAACGCTTCTTGTCCGCCGGCGGAACACCATGGTCTCTTGCAGTGGCATTTATAGCGTCAGGCATGCCTTGCTGAAGCAGCGCTCTCGGGCATATCTCGAATTCCAGCCGTTTGCCTCGTCATGAATAAATGCTATTCCTCTCCGAACATCTCTTCGTGCGCATGGGGTACGTATTTGGTTTCAAAAGCGGTCAGCGATCGCGAGGTGGGATACAACAAGAAAAGGGTCTTGCTACTATGCCCGTTCTGATGCCAAATTGCCGTTGTCATCAACAAGGATAGCTGCTCTCCTCTAGAGCACTTCAGCCACTCTGTGACCAAGCACAGCGCTCAGGCTCCGAAAACACTCTTCTGTCGGCCCTACCTTCACTACACCAATTGCTCCTGGTGTTGAAGCTGACATTTTCGCCATCTGTTCTACCTTCTGTGTTGGGTCTTTCGTGTTCCTCGTGACGACAAAAAATGAAATTGGGTTGTGACCTGCCAACAAGGGTAGGTAAACCAGACATGATGTCGTGAAACACAGGGTTGCATAGTCGAGATCCGATGCCCGGGGATGATATCTGTGGACGTGGCTCTGAAACAATAGGCTCTGTGGCTGGTTGGCGGTCGACCAGATATTGTCATTCTTCAGGGGATTACGGAGTATGCGGAAGTTAATTGAGCAGAACCCTGCCTCGCTTAGGGCTGTCAGCGTGAGTACCAGGTGGAATTGCGTAAAGCAGCTGCATGATTCCCGAAGTCGCATTCTTGGTGTTCAGTTTCCTGTCCCAAGGGAGTAAATACTACCGGCATTCCACTATTGAAGGCAAAGCTCAAAATTACGTATCGGCAGACTCTGTCAAACATGATCTAGACCACAGGTGCAAAAGCTTCGAGACATCTCGAGCGCCCGCATTCATGCAGCCTGGGGTCACGGTCGTGCGAAGAGTGGCCACGAGGCCCGCCGAGCTGGCTGGCAAAGGGTTGGCATGCAGGTCAGGTCAGGACCACGTGGAGCAGTGGATCCATGCATCCTCGCTCTGGGTGTCAATTCTGAAGCAGTGGCGTCATGCAGGGGTGACGAAAAGAGAATGGCCCCAGGGAGTGCGGGAGGTGTTTTTCCGCCTAGACAGGGGACCGCAGGCAAAGGGCTGCTGCCCAAATGGACAGCTCTTCACTGGTGACTGGGGCTGTGAGTCTGGCCGGGGTGCCAATGTGCCATTTGCCAGGCACTCAGGCAACCTCCGGAAGAGCCCACAGACGCTAATTGTAGACCGATGTTTCTAAGCCTGGGCCGCTCCTTCCAATTGCAAGCTGGTGATCACCACAACACATCAGCCTCTCTTTTCTCTGCTTGTCCGCTCACTTCAGCTTCCTCACTCGACTCACCGGATATCCGAATCACCAAGCGACACGCGATACTCGTACACAGCACGGAGTACATATCCTTCTCTCTCCCATATCTCAATCAGACCTGCGTCATCCCTCTACAGAGTATCCCTATCGGACTTCAGTCTACCACACCGACTCTTTCTCCTCGAACTCGTGGCATCAACACGTCAGGATTTACTGGGCCCTCCAGAGTCTATCCCCCGAAGCGGCTTTGATCATCAGTGGACCTGCGCTTTTTGGAACACCCTTGGGCAAGTCAGAACTCCACTGCCACCGCTTCCGACTCTGAACCTCCCTCTCCTTCCGGAAGATCTGCTGTTTGTCGCCCTGCACAGCAACTCCCTCGCATTGAGAGAGCACGACCTGTCACAACAACTATTCACCACCTCTTCCCAGCGCCCGCCCGCAAAGCACATCCTTTGACACTCTAACCACCACGTGCCTGTAACACACCACCGCAGCTATGTCTCGCAGGTCTCTCGAGTCTCAAAGGCCAATCATGGCTCCAAGCGTGTGTGACACCTCCCATGCGCTCTTAGTGATGGCGTGGCTAACGATTGTGTTGACAGGTCACCTCAAAGCGCACCTCGAAACGTTACTCGACCTACTCTGCCTCTCCTTCTTTCGCCACCACCAACAGTAACTGCTCCAACTCCCAAACGCTGGTCTCCGGCTCCGGAGTCGCCAACATAACCGTTAGTCCTGAAGTCGGTATGGCTGAAATACGACATGTCACGCAAGGGCTCGACAGACTAGAAAACAAACACCTTCAGCAGCAGCGCTTCGTTCCTTCCATCAAGAAGACCGATGAGCTCAGCAAGCTGAGCTTGGGCGCAAAGGTCGAACGTGCCCTTGGTAGAAGAATGTCCAACCAAGACGCCGTGTTGCGGATCAAGCGGCCCGGGGCAAAGACGACAAACCCATTCTCTATCATCGATGAGAAGACCGTTCTTAAGGCTTAAAGGCCGAATTCATTTTGACAAGGACTGCAACGATACCCTTTTTGATGGTTGCCAGAGTGAGGCCAATGTTCCGTAGGCAGAGCTTGCCTATGCCATCAACCAACACCTACCACCAAGGTTTCGAAGCGAACTGATGCTGGGGTTGTGTATGATGTTTATGCGGCGCGGTTGTATGAGTTCTAACGATACTCGTTTCATTTTGTTGTTGATGTTGATGCCCTGACCATTGAGATACCATTTCCTTTCAAGCTTGCATACGCTTGGACGCGTTGGCGCGGAGTGGGTTGCGGTCGGTTTGAGTTGCGTTTTTGAGGGTTTGGTGGCAGAGAGGTTGTCCTATCACGCCGTTGTTTGTGACGACCATCCGTTAGTGGGCGAGACCCGAACTGGGACTCGATCTCCACCACGACGTTGACCTTGGGGACCTGAACGGATGAGGAATACCGTGCAAATGATGCCATTATGGTGTGGAATTTAGCCGTAGGAGAGCAAGTCAGAAATGCCAACTATCAACATTTGTGCAACTTTCCAAGGACTCGTGATACTCGATCCGCCCAGATTGCGCCGCTCGAATGGACACCGCCGCTCGAGAGGACATCGACGCGTGGACTTCCGAGTCAGGACCGCAGTACTGCAGGTCCCACCCAGCCGTTACACGTCAACAGGGCTGTCCTGCGGAAGACCAACCGTTTGGTCTTCAATTTCCACGTCTACGCATGGAGGACACGGCACGAAGTGAGGTGGAAAGTCCACGAGTATCTTACAGATTGTATATATGTCCCTCGCAGTACCTATCTATCTATCCATGCATTCCTGTAGGAAGTACAGAACTGAGAATGAGAGTGAAGGTGAAAAGGAGAGGGAATGGATGCATCAACACCAATGTCAATTAATCGTCATCACCGTCACACCTCCTCTGCTTCTGGTGCGCTTCTCCTTCTCGTTTGTCCTACTTTGCAAGACGTCAAATCCTCACCCGCATAGACACCCACACCGTCATCCACATCTGAATAATACGAGTACAAAGGAAAGGAATGAAGTGGAAAGGAAAGCCCCCGGAAATCCAGGAAAGTCCACTGGCACAGGCACAGTCATCAGCGCAGGCACGCCACGCCATCAAGCACCGCTCATCCAGACACCGATCCTCGCGCTTCCGCCGCACAGCTCGCCCACATCGCCCGCGCAGAGCATACTGCACTCCGGTTCCGGGGCCTGGGTGCCCTTGCCTCCGTTCGCGGCGGTGCCGAGCGCGTTCGCGCAGTAGCATTCCTTGCCGAACTCGACGCCCGCGAACTTGTACCCCTTGCCCTGGCACGTCGAGGCGCACAGCTCCTGCGTCATGCCCGTGGCGTTGGACACGGCATAGCCCGACAGGGTGCGCTGCGAGGCCGACGGGTCCGTGAAGCAACCTTGGTAAGCGTACCCGCCCGGGAGGAGGGGTTTGGCCGCCGCCGGCGACAGGGACGTGTTGTTGTACACACTCAGCCGGCTGCGGCCGCCGCACGTGCTTTGCGGGTCGTCGCCGCAGGGCATGGTGCAGCCCGTGGCGTTGAACAGCGTGGTCGCCGCGAGAGAGGTCCCGCAGTAGCATTCTTGGCTGTACTCTAGGCCGGTGAGGGGGAGGTTGCGCGCACCGCAGAAGGCGAGGCACGCCGAGATGGACATGCCCGGTGACGTGGTCGAGGAGGCGGCGAGAAGGCGCCCTTGTGTGGCTTCGGCGGCGCAGCCTAGATATACAGCTGGGAAGTACGGGTTGGGCGTGGAGGAGGTGGATGAAGTGGAAGAGGTGGTGGTGGAGCTGGAGAGAGTGCTAGAGAGACGGGTTGAGAACGTCGTCGGGGACGAGGGGGAGCTGGAAAGGCGGTTGGTGGTGGTGGTGGTGGTAGAGGAGGATGGGTTTGTGCTTGTGCTTGGAAGGACAGTACTGCTACTTGATGACTGGACCGGCACGAAGCTCGTGCTGAAGCCATTGCTGCTGGTGGACAAGGTGCTGCTCGATGGTGATGTATTTGCTGGTGAGGTGCTCGTACTACTGTAGAGTGTCCCCATCAAAGATGTTGACGAGGCGGCGGTAGATCCTAAAGCTGAAGCTGTGCTGGTGCTTGCTGACGATGTCTGAGTGGTTGAAATGGTAGCAGCTGACGAAGTTATGGAGCCTGCAGACGTTGTAGGATTCGAAATTGTAGTGGCAGGACCAACATTGGACGTTGTGCTTATGCTCGACGAGAACCCTGAAGTGGAGCCAGCCAGTGAGGTTGGTGCAGTCGAGCTCGATGTTGTTACCGGGAAGCTTGACGAAGTCGGGTTGGCTGGGGTCGTTGACGACACGGTAGAGCTACCAGTACGAGAGGAGCTCGACGAGCCGCCGGATGTAGACGTTGCAATTGCCGTAGACAGACTGGAAGATGTCGGCATCGAAGTTGACGTCGAGGCGATCAATGAGAGACTGGAGCTGATGCTCGATGTCGTAGTTCTAACTGTGGTCGAACTCGAACTCGACGGGACAACGTATTGGTAGAGAGTAAGCCCGTTCGGCCCGCCACAGATGGTCGACGAATTTCCCGCACAAGTCATGGAGCAGCGCCCGTCTGTTGCCGTCACAGAGCCAGACACGAGACTGTTACCACAATAGCATTCTTGGCTGTACTCAATGGCGAAGTAGGTGAAGCCAGTACAGTTCCCAGCACAGTACGGCACCGTCATGTCCTTCGAAGCGACAGCCTTGCCTGTTAAAGCTCGACCGGCGACTTCAGTATGGCAGTCGACATATTGGTAGTTACCGATGCTGGGAACGATAACCGGACCGGATGGCTGAGAAGGCGGCGGTGGAGGAGTGGCCCCAGACCAATTGGTGTTCCGGTACAGTGTCAAGCCATTGGGGCCACCACAAGTGAAGCTTGAGTTGCCGGAGCAAGCCATGTTACAGCGGCCGTCCGTTGCCGGCACACTTCCTGATGTAAGGGCATTCCCGCAGTAGCATTCACGGCCGTATTCGACGCCAAAGTATTGGTACTGAGTGCAGTTGCTGGCACAAGTTTGGAGTGTTATACTGTTATCAGCAAGAGCGAAGGCAGTGAGGGCTCGACCAGTGACTTCGGTGTAGCAGGACTGATATGTGAAGTTTCCAATGGTTGCCGGAATGGTAGGACCTGCCGGTGGAGCGGGATTGTTGTTGCCTCCGCCCGTCGACGGTGGCGTGCTCGGTATGGTCCCATTGCCATAGACGTACATGTTGAGGCGGCTTGGGCCTCCACAAAGCTCGGTCTGGTTGTTGTTGCAAGTCATGCTGCAGTCCGTTGCGCTCGCGTTTACAGACCCAGCTGCCAACGTGTTTCCGCAGAAGCATTGACCGCCATATTCCACACCAGAGTACAAGTACCCTTGACAGGCTTGCAGACATCCCGCCACGGTATTGTTAGACTGGGGTTGAACATTGAGCGCGCGGGAATTGGTGCCTTCGGTGTAGCATCCGACACTGTTGAAGCCCAGAGTGCCAGGGTTGACGTACGGACCTGGTGCGTCTGTGGAATTGCCGTTCCAACGTATAATGTCGCCGAAGAGGGAGATGTACGAGCCTGTCTCGTCAATACCATTACCGCCGCAAACTTCATTGACATTGCCGTCGCACGCGAAGTTACAGTTTGCATCATCAACGACTGTCTTCGGCCGATTGAAGCCACACCAGCACTCCTGCTCGTATTGAGTGCCAGCGAAGATGTACCCTGCAGCAGAGCACAGGCCAATGCACTGCTCGTTTGTGTTTGCTTGTCCACTGTAGATGGCAGTTTGGAGCTGTCGACCCGGGTTATTCTCCTTGAAGCAGCCTGCATATCTATAGATGCCTTGTTGGGTGGCCGGGTTTAAAGGTGGCGCTTGCTCCGAGACGGCGTTGCAAAAGAATTGGATGTATTGCTTCCCGAAAGAGGGGTCGTTGAGATTCATTGTCCACTGGGCCGTGCCGTTGTAAGGATCGACGTTGATCTGGCTTTTGGGAACGGAGCAGAAAAGGGTAGCAGTCAGATTCTGCCCGGCATACACGACGGTGCCTTCAGCCAGATCGACAGCGTTGTTGGCACCGATGATGCTGCCCGAGATACCAAAAGGAGGTTTGCTGACAGTTACTGAGATCGGTGCGGCATTTGCAGACCCATTATTGCTGAGACGGAGTTTGAGGAATCGACTTGAGTTCTCCGTGACATTTCCAAAGCTAAATGCAGTGGTGTTATCGTAAGGAACCCAGCCTCCGTTGGGCGACTCGAATTCGAGGACAGCTTTGGGCTCATCCGATCCTGCTGCAAGCACGTCGATGACTTTCGTACCGCCGTTAGATACAATGCTGACAAAGGCAGCGAAATTGGCCGAGTATGGTGGATTGAAGTTGATCGGAACCGTCACGGCGCTGTTCGGCGGTATCGACGACGGCATGTTGTAAAATGTGAAAGCCGATACGGCCGTCGCCGCTTGCGTGCCATTCGGGGTAATCCAGGGCCCAGTCTCGCCGGCGATAGAATACTGGATCTTGCTGATTATGAGAGGACTGTTGCCGAGATTGCTGATGATCACAGACTGATTGACGCCCCCAGCTTGCTGTCCCGTGATGACACCGTTCCAACTGACTGTGTTCGGGGAAGTCATCAACAGAGCAGCTTGGCTTTGACCCGTTCCTTTGAGCTGTACGGGCGTACTAATACTGAAGCCAGCAGCTTGCTGAGTGGTGTTGAGAATGACAGATGATGACAAGGGACCAACTGTCTGGGGTGTAAAGGTCGCTTGAAATGAGAATTGTTGTCCCTTGGCAATTGCAACAGGGAGATTGGGCAGAGCACTGATGGCGAAGTTTGGATTGCCAGAAAGGCCGGCAGCAGTGACAGTAACAGCAGTAACCGCTGTGCATTGGATGGTCATCGCTGCTGTGGTGGTGTTGAGGTTGGCCGTCCCAAATTGGAGGGAGGTGCAGTTCAGCGGCAAGTTGACAGGGGCTCCGTATGCGTACAGGTATCCCTGCGTCGTACCTTGATACACAATGCCATCGCCAAACACAGGTCTGGTGAATTTGGTGGTTCCGGGCGTGACGAAGGAGTTGATTTCTGTCATCAGGCCGTTCGAGTCGGGAATGGCATTGTAGATGCGTAAGTTGGAGCCTTCGACATCGGACGTCCACACGAGGCCAGTTCCAGGCTGATCGTTAAGCGAGGTCACGGTGCCATGACCGACACCGAGAACATATGCATTCTTTTCCGGAGAGTCCGCTACCTTGTTGAAGTAAGGAACGCCGTTGTTGCAGGAGAACTTGAACACATGGGTCTGATACTGGATGACGTTGATGTAGATGTAGCCACCCTCGAGAGGGTAGACACCAGCACCAGCATAAACCGAGTTCTCGTTCTGATAAACTTGAATGACGTTGTCAAGCTTGTTCGGGCCATTCTGGTAACCGCCAAGGTTGTCGAGGTTGAGCCAGTACGTCTTCCCACTCTTGCCGGTGACCACGCCAATGCGTTTGATGTCTCCACAGGAAAACTGACTCGGAAGGAGTTCCAGCGGCGATGTACCAAGATCTATCCCCGGTCAACTTTGAATTCGACAGGTTAAAGAGGACGAATCGTACCTTTGTCAGCACCGTCGAGTTGTTTCTTCTCCCAAGGCATGAAGAAGTCTACCACATTCAAAGAGCCGTCCTCGTTGATTGCCATGTGGACCGCGGCTTCCTCAAGCGCGGTGGGCGGATTTCTTCCGTTGACCGGGACGCCGTCGAGCTGAGAAGCGTAGCCATTCCCAGAAGCGAAGAACATAGAGCCCCTGTCGTCACTCGCGAGGCCACCACCAGACATCCACACGCCCGCACCAGGAACATTGGGCCCAACGCCGGCTAAGACAGTTAGAATTGGCCTTCACTTTAGAAGAGCGCAACTGCATTTCCACGTACCTCCTTCAGTCGCAAATCTTTCCACGATCTGTCCCGTGCCCTTGTGCCAGCCCACAATCCAGCCGGTAAAGTTGTATTGCACACTGGCAGCACGCTTTCATCAGTAATGAGGCGTCGCAATGGGCAGCAAGAGTGTCACGTACCAATGACTGGCGAAACCGGCGTAGACATAATCGCCCGTGTGGAGCAGACCGGGACGTTGGTGATGAATGCCGCCGTTGAATGATCGCACCGGGTTGTTTCGGGCCACCATCCCTTCAAGGTTGACAGGGAAGTTGGGTCTTTCGGTGAGATCCACAGTGCTGATGGCATGGACGTAGTATCGTCCATTGGGACGGCCATTCGCCCCGGTAAGGCTCTGATCGAGGTAGGTCTTCGATGTGAAGTACCACGTGTCCTGTAGATGTCAGCTTCTGCCACCACGACCATGTAGGATGGGGCCAACGTACCGTATCTGGATCAATGACACCAGTAGCCGTCACACCAACAGTTGGGTTGATATCGACACATCCGTCTAGATCGCTGACCAGGAATGGCCGGTGCAAGTTTCGAGAAGCGACAATTACGCCAGTCTTCGCCACCAGTTTGTACACATTATTCTGAGTCGTTGCAACATACACGTACTGAATGCCGTCGGAGCCAGTATACACCAGTGGCTGAGAGAATATCTGTTCAGGGACGTTCTGGCCATTGATAGGGTATGTTCCGGGCAGTCGCGCTTTGAAGAGGAGGCCGAATTGAGAACTTCCAACCACAGCTGGGTCCATGTTGTGATTGTTCTGGTAGCCGGTTCTGTCGTTGGAGCCGCCCCATGTGATGGTGTCTGTACTGGCAAGGGAATTGACACGCGGTACGAAAACTAGATACAGAGAAAGCAAAACTGTAACGAGTGACTGGATTGAGAAAGGAATGGACGACGCCATGGCGACTGAAGAGCGCAAAGGACTGTATAAACGAATGGCTGCAGAAATATCTGCAATGAACGAGCGTGTGGAAAGACTGTGCGGACTTTCAGGGTGCAAACCTGGGTGCAGTCACCGTAATATCATGACTTCGGCAGTCCGCTTTCTTCGGAGAGGCCGCGAACGCAGTTCTCTAAAAGCCGCATCATCTGAGTCTCGGTCTTGGGCTTGACGCAATTTTGAGGATCGAGATGTTTGTAAATTGGTCCACCAATTCCCAATAGGTTTGTCATCGAACCAGAATTGAGTCAGGGGCAGGGCTGGACCTTTGACACTGGTCATTATGCAACGAGGCCGTACAGCAATGCCTGGAGCCGAGTAGAGAACGCCTCAATACTTGGAGCTGTCGACGACGTCTGCAACAACAGGATGACCCCCGTCCGCAGCCTCCCAGTTCTTGTCGCAATCTCTGTAAGGCCCCGGGGCTTGCATGGTTGTACAGCTTGCTGCCAACCATGAAGCTGTGATACAAAGCCATCCTCGAGTATGCTGTGCTGAAAAGCAGGGTTCGACGGTACCTGTCAATTCCTGGAAAAGGAGATCTGGAACATCGGCTCGGTTGACAGGTGTATGAGCAGGTGTGGGGTAAGCCACGAGCCAGGATGTCAACGGTCGAGTTCACAACTGAGTCGTACGCCACGGCTGGCCTCATTTCGTCGTTACCTGATTGAGTCAGGTGCCAGTTGAGAGCCGCCAAAGATATGTAGAAAGTATTCTGACAGTATCGGCATCACGACATGTCCAAGTGAAGACGGCTGGCTTTCTCGGGTGCGCGATGAATGGTCATTTCGAGAATTGAAACATCTCCATTTTCGGCGGCTTACCTCATCGCAATGAAAGAGAATCTGGCCGCATTTTGGCTCCATCTTTACCTCTCATTGAAGAACTCGCCACGGGAGCCAACGGTGATGATCGACGAGGAGAAAATGAGTGAGGCGTCGGTGCCCGCCAAGGCTGCATCTGGGGGGCAACGGCTCACCGTTGTCAATCGTGCGGAGCAGCAGACCATACGCGCAAAGCCTCCCGCCTGTCGCGTCAGTAACGCGTATCGGCACCAGCCACCCACCAGTTGGTGTGTGCAACGCCATCAAGATCTACCTATTATCACATACCTAGGCACCTAGGTACCCAGGTTTGCTTGCAATGGAACCGCTGCGCCCGTCTTGTGCTCGAACCCCTTTGTTCTTGGCAAGGCTGCACAGCAGGAGGGGGCTGCAGTTATGCAAGAGAGCTCGCCAAGGCAACATGAAAGCCCTCTCTCGGAAGGGCGACTCCTCGTACTGGATAACCAGATCTACATGTAGGTGGAGATTCGGCAACCGAATCAGGCGAGAACTGTTTTAGCCGGTGATCCGAGCTCTACCTCCGTATATCACTCTCTGCCGTTCTCGCCCCTCGAGTTCCTTTTTCTACACGAGGACTCACCTCCGCAAGCAAATCACAGAACCGAACCAACTCCAAAAGTGGTTATCATCCCACTTTTTAACACCCGGGAGCAACATGACCCAATCGATGGGCGAGCATGAATTCGCGGGGAATCAATTGAGGTGAGGCACCAATGACGGCAGGCTTTCTGTGGGCGTGGCCCCCATGTGACACGGCGAAATGCCTTTCAGGTGACGTCGCCTTTGCGAATGGAACAATCATCACATGGGCGAAGATAGTGTCATCGTTCCACCTTTTGCTCGGCCTTCGTCCCCGACGATGCGATGGTGACAAGCGCCTGCGCAGCTATCTGCAGGATATAATTATAGCGTCTGTTGGTGGCAAGGTGGAGGAGGGTTCCGAACCATCTTTCCACCACAACCCCAACCAAACCGGCATCTTTGCGAATGAGTCGTACTTGGCCGGACTCAGCCTTCACAGGATTCATATACTCGGGAAGACTCTGGTCGAGTCAGACACAGTTCTGTAACAATTTCCGGGCCACCTTGCGACTCATCCCACAATCTGAAAAGAACCAGAAAGGAGCGAGCCTCAGACGGACACAATCCAACGCAACCATGTCTTCACCCCCATCGTACACCAACCCAGTGGACCCCAAACGCGACCACCTTCCGCCTTACCGCGCAAAACCCAGCTTTGCGAACAGCGCCGAAGAACTCGCGGCCCTCAGGGAGTTCGCCGAGTCAAAGCTCTATGTCAACCCCGGTTCAGACGGCACTCTGCCGGACTTGCAGACCGGAGGCTGGGGCTTGAAGTCCCTGGCGTGGGGTGGACCCATGCAAGGCGAGGCGCCGGGCGAGAGGGGATGGCCCGCGCCAGAGACGGCCGAGGAGAGGAAACTCAGAAGGGAAGCCGAGAAGGCGAGGAAGAAGGAGGAGCGGACCAGGAAAGGGAGCGTGGGGGAGAGGTTGAAGAGGGTTATCAGCGGCGGGAGTACGAAGGAGGGAGACAGTCAGACTTGATGAGAGGAAAAAAGAAACATGTTTTCCATTGTGTCGGTGTCGCCTTAGGTGCCTGCTCCTTTCAACTTGCACTTTGCGCCTACATTACCCCTGACACCGAGTTATATCGTGTTGAGTTGAGTTGCCGTTCCGTCGTATCTGCAGGCTGGGTAGGTGGTGGTGGTGGCGGTGGTTATCCGGCCCCCCCTGCAGCGGGCGTATTCACGTCGGATACTTTGCTCCCCTGGTTCGGCGCAATATTTGTCCTTTTCTTCTGCAGACACAGTACGGAGTACTCGTATCGTTTTCGTCCAGAAGAGACTACCGGCGAATGGTACTGTACAGTAAGTGGATTAGCAATCTCCATTACGCCCGTGCCAGTAGTCGGCGTCCTTCTCTTTTAAATATCCGTTCGAACACAGTATTTTCCTGGTTTGTTACTCTGGTGTTCGGAATCACGTACATTATGTAGAATGACGTGCTCTGCTGAAAAACTTCTTTAAAACGAGTCCTCGACTTGGCCTTCTCTTTGGCCTTCTCTTTGGCCTTCTCCTTATGATAGATGGTCACGCCAGTAAAGAGTACAGTACAATAGCTTCAATATCCAACATGCATAATAAGCTTTGCCGGTCCCATCGCGCCCGTGGTGCTCGTACGCGCCACGGCATTAGGACATGATCGCCTGGCCGGTGTCCACTCCGCGGATCTTAACACCGAGAAAAGCTGGATCCGGTTAACGTGGGGTCGACCACGGTAGGCCGTCACATTGCGTAGTACGAGCAGAGTAGATATCCTGTATTAAAGCTACCCCAGGTGTGTAGTACTACGTACTATATGTAGTACGGTATGAACGCCACGAGAACGGGGAGGCAATCAGTAAAGTCCCACCTCGACATCGAAGCCTCGAAGCCACATTTGATATAAAAGGTCCAGGAGACCACACCGGAGGCTCAACCTCCACCTCTCATTTCGGTGATCAGCGAATATCGACAAACTTATCCGTGCACGACTCAACAAACCTATACCAGAGAACACAGCAGTCAACCAGATCTCAGATAACTACTCGTTACTACGTATAATCAATTCCAACTTCCCGCCAGCCCAACTTGCCCCTCACAATGTCCCACGCCTCCTCGCCAAAATACACGCCCTTCGCGGTCCTCAGCACGAGCTACAAATCCGTAAACGACCACCCCATCGAAGTATTCGCCCTCGTCCCCAAGCTCCTCCTCGCCAACATCACCCCCGCCTCATCCGCCGGGGGAGGCTCCAAACCGACGCCCAGCCCCGTGCTTGTCAAATTCCACGGCGGCTTCCTCGTCACCGGCGACGCCCTCTACGACGAGTGGTTCCCGCAATGGCTGGTCGACTACGCGCTGCTGCACTCCGCCGTGGTGGTGCTGCCGAACCACCGGCTGCTCCCGGAGGCGACGGGCGAGGAAATCATGGTCGACCTGCATGATTTCTGGACATGGTTCCGCGACGAGTTCCCGCGGTATTTGCGGACGGAGGCGGAAACGGCAGCGGCCGCCGGGCTTGAAGTCGACCTGGCAAAGGTACTCGTCGCCGGCGAGAGCGCGGGCGGGTATTTGAGCGTCCAGTCCGCGCTGGGGAGTTCGGGCGGGTTGGCGCGCGCGAGTATCGCCACGTATCCCGTCTTGGATGTCGGGTCGCGGTTCTACACCGAGGCGTACGAAAAGGTGGTGCTGGGGGCGCCGACGGTGCCGAGGGATGTGTTGGCCAGTCACGTTGCCGCAGTGGAGGAGGAGGGCGCGAGGAATGGGAAGAAGAGGGTGGTGACTAGCGCGACGCCGCCCGACAGATTGCCTTTGGCGCTGTCGGTCGTGCAGCAGGGGCTGTATAGGAAGTTGTTGGGCGAGGAGAAGATCTTGTATCCCCTCGAGAGGATTGACGACGTGGATGCCCGGGATGTGCCCCCGATTTTGATCATCCACGGGAGGGAAGATTCAGCGGTGCCGGTGGAGGGGAGTGAGAAATGGGTCGAGAAGGCGAGGGAGAAGTTCGGGGACGGGAAGGTTGCCCTGATCGTGCAGCCGGGTGAGCATGGCTTTGATACGAGCCCGAGTGTCACGCTGGAGACTCCGTGGTTGAAGGATGGTTTGGTTCGCATCACGGAGGCATGGTTGGGCGGGAAATAGATGTTGTGTGTCTTCTAGACACTTGGGAAACTTATTAGAGAGGACTCCTAGAAGAGAAGAGGCAAAATGATACGAGTAACGACGAGTCTGTTCCTTCGTATGCGCCATCCTTCCACATTTGACACCTGGCCGCAGGAGGGCCATACCTTTGCGACGGGCGCCATGGTCGACACGGATGACAGGCGCCTGATGTCGAGTGTAAGTCAACACATGTGTTCTTGAAATTGGGAGGACATGCCTCAGAACCCGACAAAGCAGAATGTAGAACAAGGCCTTGGCCTCTCTCAAGCCTGCTGTCTTCTCCACGACTGAGACATACGTAACACTCCCAACAAAGCAACATCGTGCGCCTGAGACCGTCTTGGAAATCTCTCATCCCCTTCCCCTTCCATTGTCCCGTCAGTAGATAGAGTAGAGCCAGCCTTGTAGCAATGTGAAGCACGGCTGAAGTAGCCTCGAAGCAGTGGCTGCATCAACAAAGATGACGAAAGTCGCATTCACAGTCACTACCACAACCAGCTGCCTTACTGCCTTGCCGCGCATATTTGAAGACCCAGCTGCGGTCGTCTTCTTGCACAAGTCCAACATTCTTCTGTCATCCCCCAGTCCCGTCTTCATACAACAGCTAACCCGGAAAGAATGGGCGCTTCACAATCGGTGCAGGATGCGCCAGGCATTTTTGAAGATGCTGTCCGGAGAGAGGTGGAATCAATCCGCAGACAACTGGAGACAGTCTGCCTTCCGGAACAAGCAACTGAACTGGTCGACATCCTCCCCTGTTACAGTCATGTGGTTGACAAAATCGATCCGAAGTCGACGCCCCAGCAGATTGCCATAACCGGCATCATGATCTCCTGTCATGCACAGGCCACACGACTGTCGAAGACATACGCAACCATGACAGCAGAGTTGAGGTTGTGCCAGAAGACGCTCACTACCATGTACGCGGACATCATTGCCTCCAAAAGCACATTTATGCAGTTGTGCGGCGTCGAAGAGGCCGGGAATCCAACGAATGTGGTCGACACCAAAGATTGGAAGGTCAAGGAGCTCGTGGACACAATCACTTTCATGGCCAGCGAGCTGAATGGCGTCCAGAAGCACTTGTACCATCTCCTGAACGTAACGCTACAGGCAAGTCAAGCATGCATCAGCGGCCTCAGCCAACAGCGAAACACATTCCAATCGACTTCTGCCGATCTTAGCAGCGCCCTCCAGACTCTTCAACAAAACAGCCTCGCCCTGAGAAACATGCTTTCGTCGGTAATGACGTCCTACACCAAAGCGGTGGAGAGGAATCAAGAGCTTTCGGGACAGCAGACGCGCCTGATAAAGGTGGGAGAAGAACTTGCAGCAAGTCTGAAATGCGCCGAAAAACAGAACCAAGCCCTTAGGGAACAGAACGCAAAGCTCACTGAAGTGTGCCGGCACAAAGACCTACGGGTTGATGGACTCCATACCGAGGTCAACGGCCTGTACAATGCCCTGAAGCAGGCGGCCTCCATCAAGCTTCGCAACAAGGTCCACGAGCTGGGCGAACAAGCGAAGGATCAGGAGGAGGTGAAGCAGTTGAGAGCAGAGAACGCCAGGCTCAAAGTTCAAAGCAACAAGGCTGAAGCACTCCGTGCGGAAAACGGCAGGTTGAAGGGCAAGCTGAAGGATTCCAACGTCAAGGACCTCGAAAAGCAGCTACATCATGCCAACGCCGAGTTGGACCAGCTCCGGGCCCTGTTCAAGGACAAGGGCGACGACATACGACCTCAAGATGAAAATGCGCACATCGATGCCGTATCTTCTGACGAGGAAGAACTCAGCAACACAGTCGAAGGTCTCTCATTCGCCGAGGGAGCAGCGAAAATCTTCAAACGCCACAGAGACGTCCTCGGTGAACTTCGAGATCGGATTTCACAGATGAACGATGTCCGCGGTGGCTCGGGCTGGAGTATTGTGCAGCGGACAGATTCAATGGTTAAACGGAAGACTGCTCGTATGCTCAACGAGATCAATGACTGTCTTGCACTAAGGAACGCAGGCGAGAGGGAAAAGGAGCGGATGAAGCAATTGGACACAGAAGGGTTCCCAGCATTACATACTGAGATATCTGGGGGCGGTCAGAGATCCAAGAAGAAGAGGAACAAGGGAAAAAGCGCGATCTGAAGTGATGGCAGAGAGGTGAGGACGAGGTGAGAAGGATTGAAGAGATCAAGTGCAACAAGACGCGAGCCGCTTTGGGAAGGTCCAGCGGGGGCTGTTAAGCGATTTGCGTCAGTCTCACTAGACGTTGAGTTTGAATGCAGACTGAGGTGATTACTTTCCATTGATTGAAGGCATTTCCATGCCATTGATGTGATCTAGACACAGCCGGAACGACACCCCCATGCCGGAGACGTCAAACACTGGTCGACACCATGTTCTTGTGCAGAGTGAACTCCGCCCCATCTAATTGTTCCTAGGGATCAACCCATGTGCACCCATGCCCACCCATCTAAGTATACGAGTTAAACTTGAAGGACAACTTTTCATCGCCCAATTGCATGATTGTGGCTGTGAGTTTGCCTCCGTTAGCGCTCGAGCGCCGGTCAGATCCGTCCGTAGTTGTTCAGTTTATCCCACCCAGTAGTCCTGATATCGCCCCGAAACTCCTTGAAAGATGCGTTCGAAGAACTCAAGCAGGTCTCACAGGGACGCTGCATGCCCATCGTAATTTTTCTTGGGTACCATATTCACCTGGTGCCGCCCTTTGGACGCGATTGGCTCTAGGCGGTCCTCATTGAAGCAGACCTGGAGGGGACATCTAATCCTGCTTTGTCTCGTGTTTTCTGTCGGATGTTTTCCTGAACTTCGTCCATCTCTGGCTTACGTTGGCCTTGACCTTCTCCCACCATGAACGGTTCAACCTGAGGCTGAGCTCGCGGTACATGTACATCTCGGCCCAACAGTCTCGACCCCATTCACACCCAGCCATGTTGACCATAAAGTCTCGCTCTACCTCGTTGTAGTGAAATCTGGGATCCAGAATCGGCTTGCCGTCGTTGAGGTTTTGGTCCGGGGCCGGCTGAGCAGCACAAGCACCAGGAGGGAAAGAATTGATCTTCCGCTGATGGATGAATGCAAAGTGGGTGCGTAGATACGGTTGTGACGCATAAAGGTGCTCCAGTGCGTCTTGCTCCTTGTGCTCCCACTCCATGTGCTTCTGCTCGTACAGAACTGGGTCCCACCATAGGTCAAGCAATCGATCTGTGAAAGGAGACCGCCGGACGAAGAAAGAACCCAGATTGAAGCCGTCACAATCTTGGGGAATAATGATGTCGATTGAAGACGTCATGTTGTCACCGGTGGGAGACCTGGCGACAAGGTCAAGGAATTTGGTCTCGGGCGGGTGAGTGATGTTGAGAGGGTTGTAGACATTAATATCGCGGTAGACTTGTTTGTCGAGGGAGTTGAAGATATGCTTTTGCAGAGATATTGAGGGTTCCATGATGAAAGTGTTCAAGTCTAGCCACCAGAACCTATCGCCCAAGTCAGTCATTTTCACACAAACGACTCCATAAGGGCATATAAGTACCATTCGGCATTGGGATACCTGGCCATGGCGTTACGGACCAGGTCGACTTTCTCCCAGCTCTCTCGCCATTCATGGGCATATCTCTTCTTGGTGCTCATGTCTGCAATGTCTAAGTGGTATCCCCATCTTTCCGCGTATCTCTTTTTGTTCTTAACACTGTCGCGCTCGATGGCCCATTCTCTGGGACCTTTCCACTCCATGACACCGCCGCCTTCGTTCGCTCCAAGGACGATGACGAATTTGCTTCCGCCCCCTAGGTGAGAGTTGCCGCGGTACCGTCTTAGGACGTCTGTAGCCATGTTTAGCATCCGTATTGTCACCCATGCCTTCGCCCCGGAGAACACACTTGTCTGTGAGAGTAGCACCGTTGTCAACGTCACAATGGACAATATAATGAACAGAAACTTGAATTTTCGCAAGACATTGCCGGCAAACGTCTTGATCCTAGACAAGTTGCCACCACCTCTTGGATACCACCGGCTGCGGCCGAGTTTCTCTGGGTCTTTCCAGTTGGCGGAGAGGGGAGTGTAAGGGCTGAAGACGGGAAGTGTCGAGATTTTTCGCTTGGAACGCAGGAAGAAACCCTCATTCTTTGTTTGTATGCTGGGATATCCTCTGACCTGTGCGCTTCTTGCTTTTGCCGCCGCCCAGTGGTCGTCATTATTATCGTGATAGCTACGGGCTCCGGCGTACAAGCTGTTGGGAGTTGAGCTGCGGTCGGTCAGGCCTGGCGAGTTCCATCGTCCGCTAGGAGGCAGTGGGGAGACCGATCTGGACATCGGAGCAGGTGGTGAATGTCATACGACGTGCACGTTCCGGGTGCGCATTAGGGAGAGCAACGGTTCGCAGTACGGAGACACTGTAGAGCGATTCTCCTGCGGTGCGGCGGTCCTTTCGCAAAGGACTGTAGTGAGGAACCGGCGCAGCCGACAATTACACTGAACAAAGAAAGTGCGGGTGTGGCAGATGTGAGCGACTCGATTCACTTCGACGATTCGACGGGCAGTTGATGCAGGTGCCCATCCGCAGGCCAACAAAAAAAGCGAAATCAGCGAATGCGACTACATCAGCAACAACGTGTAGGATGCATTGCCAGAGGCCACCCACTGTCAAGGGAGGAGAGGGCGTTTGCCAATGCTGCTGAGGCCTTTGATGGAATTCAATTTATTATTGGAGAGGCCCAGAGGTTACAAATCCCCAAAAGAGCCAGTCCGCCCCTCCCACCTGAAGGCTGCCACAGTATGTCCAGTACTTGGCTTGACGAGGAAAGTACATGTCGGCGCGAGGATGACTGCAGCCGGGCATGGCACCTTGCAGTATGACCGAGGAGCTTTTCAAGAAGCCAAAACGCCAAACGCCATCTTTCAGAGCATGTTGGACAGCTGAACAGTCTGTCTTCCTGCAGCGCGGATCTGTCAACCATCAGGATGACATGCAGCCTGCTACGAGTACTGTACTTCAGAGGCCGCACTTCCCAGAAGGTGAATCCCCGACATCGTGTCAAGATGTCCCGTTCAACTGCGAAGCACCGCGCAACGCCCCTGAGGAAGATTCCAGTTACCGCGTTGAAGGAACAGGGACATGTCGGTGGAACTTCTTGAGACACTGTCACACTGGTGCAGCTGGATTTCCGCTGCACGATCTCCGCTCTCAGGCGGCCCTGGCCCTGCGCCAGAGGAGCGATAGGCGCACCTCCAGCCTATCACGGGCACGCACGGGTCATTATGCCTGGCGGCGCCCCCACCGATAAGCGGTCCACGGCGTCCAAGTTGGACTCGGCGGTACCTGTCCCGAGATTTCTCGATATGCTGTGCTATGCAGTATTTAGATTTCTCGCGAAGCACAACATCATGATCACATTGCATATCGTTTCCAAGCTATCTGAGCAAGCGTACACGAGTTACTCAGCATCAACCGGTGCGCTGGGCACTTCACCGCCATCCTCCCTCATGCTAAACCGCATGCTTTCCCGTTCCTTCATCCTCTGGTGATGAACGTGTTCCTCTTCGATGAGGAACCCCTTCTCGCTGGCTGGTCGTGGACGAGCACTTTCTCCGAAGGTGATTTCTACCCTGAACTTCAGGAACCCATCGGCCTCATCGTAGATGGTGACGACGTCCTCGGAATATAACTTCCCATAAAATGACGCGTCACCTGACGCGGACTCCTTGCGCAACGTAACGCCGTTGACCCAAATGCACCTGCTGGCACTGGTGGCAATAAGGGTGCGAACACACGGTACGTCCGTCCAGTTTCCGCCACCAGCAACATACGGGGCCATACCCGGAGCCCAGAAGTAGATCTTGAGCGCGTATTTTGGAACACGAACGTCGCTAAGATTCGGGTACCGGACCGTGCAACCATCGCCTCGACCCCACATGGTGTCCTTGGCTTCAAGGTTGATTGTGACGTTGGCGAATGAGCCCGGTAGGCTGGTGAGTTTTCCGTAGCGTCTAGGGGGTCTGATGAACTGTGAAGCTTGCGAGCTCGTCCCGGTTGTGTCTGCTGGACCTCGAATCGTGCGACTGAAGCGCTCAGCATGAATCGCATCTTGGACGACTTGACCAGTCTTTGCGTCTATAGTGGCGGCAAGTTCAGCTGAAGGAGCGCGGGTCCTTGCGGCCATGTTGACGTGGAAGGTCTCTGCCTTGGTTCGTAACTTGTTCGCTCTCGACGCGTTTCGTGCTTCGACTTCCGCTTGAAAGTTGACTGGGTCTTGAACAAGGTTGAGATCGATCTCGCGTGTACAGATCGGCTCTTCGACTGGCTGTGCGGGTTCTACGAACCCAGGGTCAACATGGGGCGTAAGAGAGTCGGAAGGGGACATTTGCCGAGTTTCAGGCGTAACAGGGTTTGTTGTTTCTGGAGTCGGAGCGTCTGATATGTCTCCCTCCGAAGACATATTGAGTTGACCAATCTGCTGTTCTGCCCCCATAAGACTGGCAGCTGAAGTGGTCTGAACTTGAGGCACTTCCAGTACTTGAGGATATCGTAGTGGCTGACCCGCATTGTCTTCACTTTCTGCACGTCCCGATGGTGGGTGTACCACAAAATCATTCACGCTGATTTGTTCCACCCCGTCCCGGATGTTATTGACATGAGTTGGTGAAGGGAGAGGGTTAAGCTCACCGCCGAAGACGCCTGAGCTTCGTAGTACCGATGCGGATATCTCCCCGAAAAGTCGTTGAGCAGGTGGTACCGTCTCGTTCGGAAGCGGTAAAATGCTTTGGCCTGCTTCCGGTAGAGATGGATAGGCGATAGCGCTCGCTGTCTGTGACATGTCCACAAAAGTGCGAGCTCGTTTCGCTGGTCGATTTGGAGAAGAGGATGCCGGTTGATTGAGTTGATTCAGATGATCGATCATGTCATCATCAATGAAGTCTTCACTAAGCTCATCGAATTCTTCCAGCGGATCTTCCACATCGGAAAGCGGCTCCTCGACGTCGTCGTAATTGCAATTGTCAGGCACGTCTTGCAGCCATGGATGTCGCAGACACTCGGCCTCTTTCGGTCGAGAAGAAGGATTGCGGTTTAGCAGTTTTGCAATGAAATCAACAGCTGCTTCCGATACACCTTCTTGTCTGAGAGGCTCAAAGTCGACGTCTTTTGTCATGATATTGTTCAACATCTGCGCGCCGCGATCATCACCTCTCCCAGTCACAGGAGGTTTGCCGCATAGAAGATGGAAAATGACTGCGCCGAACGACCACATGTCCACTGACTGATCGTAGGGAGATGGTGGAGGCTTTGAGGCAGCTTCGCCAAGGCCACGTCGTCGCTTTGGGGCAGCCCCTTGAGCATAGTTTCCGTAGTCAGGATAGACTTCTGGGGCGCAATAGAGAAGTGTCCCACAAAACGTCTTGAGAAACGTCTCCTGATCCGTGACACATTTTGACAGGCCAAAATCTGACAGCTTGACGATTAATGGGTTCAACTTCGCTATCAAGATGTTGTCGGGCTTGATGTCACGATGCGTGATGTTTCGACGATGAAGGTAATCGAGAGCGTGCAATATCTGTTTGGCGATTTGTTGAACGTCAGCTTCGGGGATTGTTCCACGCTTCCTCAATTCCTGTGCCAGCTCGCCATACGGCACGAATTCCATCAGGATGTAGATCCAATGCTGGTAGTTGTGACAATCCAGGTAGTTTACAATGTTGGGATGTTTGAGGTTCTTCATGATGTTGAGCTCGCTGTCAAACTTCAGGTCGAGAACACCATTTTTAATGAAACGACGTTTGTCAAGCTCTTTTGCTGCGTACAAATCGCCTTCTTTCTTGGTCTGGATTCTGTACACGGTTGCAAAGGCGCCCCTGCCCAGCAACCCGGTGAAATTGTACAAGGAGCCGCCATTCCAGTGATTGCCGTACGTACTTTCCCTCATAGAAGCAAACTGAGCCACATCCCCCCTTGCTGCGAGGTAGTTGCGGAGATTTTCTTCGTAGGCATCTTCGAAATCTCCACGGCTCGGTATTCGTACCATCATCTTGACCTCTTGCTTGTCTGGGCCACAGAAGACACGAATAAGAGAGCCATTCTTGAGGACTGTGGTGGCCGGTTTGAGGACAGGTTTGCCTCGTCGATCCCTCGCCTTCAGGTGGACATCGTCCACAATAGTACCGTTGGTAGACAAGTCCTGCAACATAAGACTTCCTTGATTGTTGACGTATATCTTGAAATGGATTTTGCTCAGTAGGGTGTCGTACTCGTGGGCGGTTAGAAGCACATCACTTTGGTTCGGGTTTCGGCCAAATCGAAATCCGTCCTTTGGGTGCTTGACCTGGGAGGACATCCGCAGAGCTAGGTCTCGTGACTGATTGGAACCGAAGAGCAATTCTTCAGCGATGTCTTCCAAGTCATGGTTTTGCAGAACGTGCTGGGGAGCGTGTAGTAGGTTTGCTTTGACCGCCTCGAACGCCGATGGCGACGTGGGAGTCAGCATGCAGATGACGTCTGTAGCGTCTTCATCCGAAACATTCGAGATGCTGTGCCGGAACTTGGCGGGCTGTGTTGCGGGTTGAGTCGCATGCTGAGACATGATGATGTTGCTAACTGTCTCTAAAGATTGCTTGGATGCGGCTGGGGACGACGGGGCGACGGATCAAAAGATTCCAATCTTGGCTAATTCTGGCTCGTTGACAAATGCGTCCGGCTTGAAGAGAGGTAAGCATAGCTCTTTCAACTGTGAGTGTGACTGACCGAGAATGTTAGTGTGTTGCCACTATCTCAATTCTCATAGTACTCCACAACTAGGTCTGTCTGGACTGATCCAGTAGACAGCTGGCTGCCATTGCCTGTGCGTATATAATACGCTTCGTCTGTGTCAGTAATGCCCATGTTGTGGTGGTTTGAGCTAGCAGCCGTCGCAGGGAAATAAAGGTGTCTCTTAATTGAGTAGTAGATCAAATTCGACGGAATTCAATGCTGTCTAAAGAACTGGCCACAGGTGATGACGACATGACACAGTGTAAGGAAGGGCGCTGGAACGGTTCACACGTACCTTACGGTACCTTATGCTTGCTCCAAGGAAAAGACCGACCAATTTGTAGGATCTGTCATTGTATCTGTTAGTTGCAGAAACCGAAAACAGTTGTCGCAAATCGTGGAAGTAAAAGTGTTGCTTATGCACGAAAACCTTCGGTGTCCAAGGCTGCATTCGAGTCCTTAAAGCACAAGATGTTCCTTTGGTATGTGATGTCCACGAACGACACTGTGCCTTCCTGCAACATTGTTCCTTGAAGGGTCCCCTCTTATGCATGGCCACAGATTATGATCCCCCCCTGCTGTGTGTGATCTCACAAACGAGGCAAGATAGCACGTTGTTTCTTCCACCCATATTCAGCGGCAAGCGACAGGTCTTGTCCACGTGGGCGAACCAGGCAACGGAACAACAAGCATTGAAGTGAAGTCAAGTTCGGATAGCGTACCAGTACAAAGGTGAGAGATGAGTCGGCGCGGCAACCAAAAGGAAGGTCTTCCTATTCAAGTGTCAGCTGTTGTACACGCATACTGAGGCTGGAAGATGGGGTTGGTTTCCTACAATGATTCTTTTGTCGGCGAGGCGCGACTGAGGCTGCGGCTGCGGCGGGATGTGCCTACAATGCTATAACACGCAAAAGAACAAGCAACGCTATCAGACAGACCGCACTTGTGGGCAGAGAAGCAATAAAGCGACCGAGCAAATGTGTGAAAGTCCAAGGAAAGGAAAAGACGTGGGTGGGCATGGGATAGAAGTCGAGTTAAGTTCTGAAATGCACAGATTCTCGAAGAAATTTCCCCACCAACGCAGACGCGGGAGGACGGAGAACCCCTGCATCGGCTCGTCCAGCGGCGGTGCTTCGAAGCTGATCCTAGGCGACAGTGCGTGCGTGAGGGGCTAAAGGGGCGCCTAAGATCGTGGTTCCGGCTCCCCCGTTCCTGGCTAGAGTAGCGCGCCTCGCTGCCTACTGCAGCGGGAACCAATGGATAAGAGGCCTTTTGTTTGCTCCCGCGGGATGTATGCACGGGAAGACGTCACGCGCCAGTGCCGCGACCCCGAGTCCAGGGTTATGCATCCAGTTCAGACGGCATCATGCAAGCGACATTATCTGATCCTGGGGACTTGTCTACACCGTAGGCGAAGGATATACGTGTACTAAGTACAAGCAAACATGCCAATCCAACCGCATGCGCAATCTACTTGTGCACTCACTCAGCGCGTTGCCCGGCGTCAAAACCACGCGACCTGTTCGATAGTGTGCAAGACTCGGGGCGGACACATTCAATTCCCTATGCCCAGGCCATTTGAGCCTTCAGCTCTGATCCCTAGTCATCTATCCCCATGGCTGCCTTCGCCAGCTCATCTCTCTTGCGGATCTTTTCCTGGCGATCTGCTTTCGACTTTCTGCGCTTGCTGATAGGATCAACATCAGCCACCTGAGCTTGTGCCGTTGTCTTTGCTGGATCCTTTCCGGAGGCCACGATTTGCCCGGCGGTCGCATCGGCCAGCGCTTGGGCTTGTTGCAATGCCACTTCCAATGAAGGAGTCGATCGTCCCAATGCCTCGTCCATATCCGCTCCTGGGACAGACACACCCCGACTAGCGAGTGCGGCCAATTTGGTCTGTTCTCGCTTGCGATCTCTGGCTTCCTCGACAAGTTGCTTGTACCGAGGGTCATTTTTGTCCTTGTTGATCCATTCTTCCAGTCCGAGCTCTTTCAACTCACTGTTCAGAAGCTTCGTGCCTGTCTGGAGATAATGAGTCTTGTACTGTCGCGGTCCCTTAGGCTTCTCTAACTCTATCAGTTCAGCCTCAACCGTTTCTGGCGTCGCATGCTCAAATCGGCCAGTTTGATCCGAACTTATTCGGCGGGGCAGGATCCTTCGTGAAGGTGCAGGCTCGGGCGCAACGCTTCGTCTATCCTTGGCAGAGACGGCATCAAACTCGATGGTCTTTCTTCGCGTAGAAGCGGTGGATGCAGCCTGGGTCTTGCTCCGAGTTCTTCTGGCTGGTGCCGACTGGATCGAAGCGTCATCCGGAGTAGAGGTGTCTCGTGCCTGCACATGTTTGTCTTCATTTACATTCACGGGAGAGCTCTGGCGAGCTTCTGATGAGGTTTGGTCCTCAGGTTGCTCAAGTCCGGGACCTTCTTCGTCACCGCTAAACTCAACGCTCTCGCCCACTGAAAAGCGGTTGGCTGTCGTCTCAATGGTGTTAGCCTCCATTGGTGGCTTATCACTAATGTCGTGGACCTGCGCGCCATCGTCAGGAACCGCAGTATCGTGATCCACGTATGGCTGTGGTTCATCCTCGGCAGTCTGCATTCCATTCCCCGCAAGCGTCGAAGGTTGCTCATCTTTCCCCGAAGATGGTTGCGATGAATCCATCGTGGAGACAGAATTTGAAAGGCGCTGTTGGTCTTCGGCATCCAAGGCACCGGGGCACGTGAGTGAGTCATCAAAGGATGCATCACCTAGCGCAAAACGCACCGCTGGACTGAGATTCTTCAAAAGCTGGCTAGCCACCGCAACCTGCTGCTTCTTCTCAGGCTGGCGCACCGATGGCACTGCAGACGTCTTAGGTTTCTTGCTGTTCTGAGGGGAGTGTGGTAAGTCGGGTCCGTCGTGTGCATCATCAGGGCTAGCGTTACGTGAACTATTGGAGGTGCCATGGGACTGGGGGTCTGAATGTGTACTTGACTGCGGCGTCGGGATCTGCGCCGAAGACGACGAATTCTCCAGCCAAAAAGGCCTTGGTTGTGATGCAGGGTTGGAGGGGCCACCAGAGGTAGTTTTACTGACGTTGCTATTGCGCTTCCGCTTCCCCAGACTATTTCCGTCGGACGCCGTCAAAGTAGAACTCGGTGCCGTGCTTCCCGCTGCAGTGACAATGGCCGACTGGACAATATCCCACTTCGCCTTGAGCGCGGTGTTTTCAGCACGAAGATCTTCCAGCTCTTGCGCATTGGACTGCGCGGTTTTCACTGCACCAACCATGGCGTGTAGGTTGGCTATAAAGTCGACGTTGGTAGGGGTTTTGACCTGAGGCGTAGCATTTTGATATTGCAGTTCCTTAACCGACGCATTGATGTCCTCAAGCGTAACACGGAATGCGTCGAGGACTGAAGAGATCACTCGCAGTTGCTTCTCATTCTCTCGCATTCTGGCATCCAGTATCGCCAATGGCTCCTCCTGCGGGTTCAGTCGTGCGCCATGCATTGCGAAGCGGTGGGCGGGCGGATCTTCTGGTTCCCCAGAGGCTATCGAAGTAGGCTCGTGGTTATTCCGCAAAGACGTAGGCGCAGAGGCTCGACGACGCGAGTCCATCGCTGTCTGGAAGGGCGACGGAGACTCTTCTGGCTGGAAGGGAGTATGGGACCATCGAGGAACAGCAGGCAGACTCGGACGCGGCGTAGCGCTTGTTCTCGTGGATGCTCGCGCAAGATCACTACTGTAAGCGAAGATAGGGTCGACTTGTTCATTGGTATCGCCGCTCTTGAGATATGTCTTTGACAATTTGAAAAGATACTGTTTTCTGTGGTCGGGTCAGAATCACCAATTAGTCCCCCGCAACATTGGGTTTCGCTCACAGCATATTTTTTCGTTCGGGTCCGGGTATACCCTTGCAATACTGTCCAACCACTCCTGAGCATTTTGTGCAGAACACCTCGGCGAGACTGCATCCTTCCAGGAGACGTTGTGAAGCGCCTGCTGGCACAACCTGGGTCCGGTTCGCGGCGACTTCTGTGCCAAATTGAGCGCCAGGGTGGACAGGGCGAACATAGGAAGAGGTAAGGCGACTCCATTCGTTGTCAAAGATTCCGATCTGGTTGTTGCATTGCATGCAGTGCAAATTCACATGGGAAGAAGGAGGCTGCGACATGCGCCGCGACGATGAACCCATCTTGGTGTTCACGTTGACTGACTGCGAGCGAGGGGCGGGCGCATTTGACGAAGTTCGCAGGTGTGGGAAGCGACAGCCGGAAAGGGAAGAGCGGCAGGTGTCTGGGGAGGAAAGTGCGACGCGGTCGCGCCAGCCAAGCGCGACGCGTCCACAGCCGAGGCCAGACGGTCACGTTGAAGTGAATGAACGGTCAGTCACCGTACATCACCGCTCGATTACCTGAGCGTAGATGTGAACAGAAGGAGATAGCCGCTGCTCATAGGTAGGCACGTAGGCATGTAGGGACTACTTACACGACCGCGGTGCATATTGAGACTTCCTCAGGGTGAGTTACCACTGCCTGTCATAACACATAATGCCTAGCATAACCATCCCCGCTCGCACCGGCGCCTACGTCGACCTCAAGCAGGGCCAAAGACTCAAGCTGATCAACCCACACGGCAACCAGGTCATCGACTTCTGGGCTTTTGTGTTCCTAGGAAGTACTCCTAGCGACATGCCCAGAAGTTTCATACGCTCGGTGCAAGACGACGGCACGACGACCGATGCGCCGCCCTTTCCCTTCAGCTCAGGGGTGCAGTACTTCTCAGCCTCCCGAACTCGCTCCATTCTCTCGAAGCTGATCCCCTCCACCGAAACCCAAGATGTCCTCTACACTAACAAATCCGTGCCGCTACTCACGTTCCTCGAGGACACCACCACGGGCATTCATGACACGCTGTTCGGGTGCTGCGATCGATTCCGCTACCACAACCTTGGCATCGATGGCTACGACCACCGCAGCTGTGCCGAGAACATGCACGTAGCGCTTCACGAAGCAGCGGCGGCAGGGGTGTTCGTACCGGGCTCGATCTCAACGGAGTGGACGCCCGACCCTCTGAATGTCTTCATGAACGTGCCCATCACGACGCCCCTTGACCGTCAGTCCGGTGGAGGGAAGATCGAGTGCATAGCCCCGGAAAGTCGGGCTGGGGAGTATATTGTGCTGAGGGCCGAGTTGGACTGTGTCGCCGTCATGAGTGCCTGTCCAAACGACGTGATTCCAGGAGTAAACGGCGGGGTCTGTACGGATGCCCAATATGAAGTGTTACCTTGAGCTGTCAGTGTCCGAAATGCTAGCAAAGGTCTAGTGTCTCGTGGTATGCACTTATAGCATAAAAATCCGCGTTCGTGTGCTCGTCTCATAGATCTTGAACAGGAAGGTGCTAATGTTGCTTCGAACGTCTCCCCGAAGGTTTTTGACTCATCGGTCGCTCGGCGCACATCGCCGCTCCAGTCTCCACGCGTTCCACGGTGCTACTGTAACGTACTCCGTACGCCTTTCATCGAACATGTCCCATCAAAACCTTCCCGGCATTATTACGGCAGCTGGCAATGCTGGGAGTAGCGAGTCGACAGAATATCAGAGCCGCAACCAGATCAAACACAGGATTCCGCGCCGTATTAGCAGATCGAAAGTTCGCTCCTCGGCCCACCACGAGGGAACGATCCAGCATGGCGGTCGAAGACAAGCCTGACCCGGTCTCCGATATGGCACCAAACGAAGCCATCAAAGAAGCCCACAGCGCCGCAGCAACACACAAGCGGGTCAATGCCTGGCAACAGCCCGGCCCGGCGTGCCTAGACTTCCGCTCCGACACCATGACCACCCCGACGGCCAGCATGCTCGAGGCCATAATCAACACGACGCTCCAGGACGACGTCATGCTCGAGGACCCCACGACCAACAACCTCGAGGCCTACATCGCAGAGCTGGCCGGCCACGAGGCCGCCCTCCTCGTCATGTCCGGCACAATGGGCAACCAGGTCGCCTTGCGCACCCATCTCACGCAGCCGCCGCACTCGGTGCTCTGTGACATCAGGTCCCACATCTACAACTACGAGGCCGGCGGCGTGTCGTCGCTCTCCAGCGCCATGATCATCCCCATCCGGCCCAGCAACGGCCACCACCTCACGCTCGAGGACGTGAAACAGTACGCGATCCTCAGCTCCGACGTGCACGCGTGCCCCACCCGCGTCATCAGCCTCGAAAACACCCTCGACGGCATGATCATGCCGCTGGCCGAAGTGCAGCGCATTGCCCAGTTCGCCCGCGTCCACGACATCAGGTTACATCTGGACGGGGCGCGCATCTGGGAGGCCGTCGCCGCCGACGCGGGCGGCCTGCCCGAGTTCTGCACCCTCTTCGACAGCGTGAGCATGTGTTTCTCCAAGGGCCTGGGCGCCCCGATCGGGAGTATCATCGTGGGCTCGAGGTCGTTCATCGCCCACGCCCGGCGCATCCGCAAGATGATCGGCGGCGGAACACGCCAGGCCGGCGTCATCAGTGCGGCCGCCCGAGTCGCCGTCGAAGAGGGCTTCGGGCGCGGCCCCAACGGCGAGGGCGGCAAACTGAGGGCATCGCACGCGCGAGCGAGGAAAGTGGCAGAAATGTGGACTGCCCGGGGCGGCAAACTGGCGAACCCGACCGAGACGAATATGGTGTGGTTGGACCTGGCGAGGGAAGGCATGTCGAGTACGGAATTCGCTCAGTTGGCCGCCCAGGAGGGGTTGAAGGCCTTCAGTGGGCGGTTGGTCGTGCATTATCAGATCACGGATGAGGCGGTGGAAAGGCTCGGGAGGCTCATGGATGCGGTGTTGCAGAGGGGGAGAGAGAACGGGGTTGCGGATGGAGAAGCAGACGGGCGCAATACACAGGGGGGACGATATGGGTCAAAGGAGAGCGTTGGGTCGACTCCACAGAATTAGAACTCGATCCTTTTCTAGCTTGCATCCTTGAATACTCAATACAGCCCGCAGGCGCCTGAACTTCACCCGTACAGGCCGTTCGTTTGCCGTGATCAGTTCCAAGACAAGTGCACATATGCCGCATGGTCCACCTGCCGTGAGGGACATACCAGGCGCTCCAATATCTGCTCGTGTCCAAGTCCGGCGCATGCGGAGGAAGCTAAGCCAAGCTCGACCTTGGGGTGAGAAGGCGTAGGCACTGGCAAGTCCGAATCCCTCCTTCGTCTCCGATCCTTCTGTTCTCGATGCCGCTCGCCTAACCAAGACTCTCGCTCACGCCAGGTGCAATAGACTCTGAGCGGGAGTCGCACTCGCATATCCAACATTCAGCCCTACGCCACACCACATCCAAGTCCGCCCAATCGTCGTCCTGATCCACTGATTTTGATGCCATATCCGGCAAGGACTCTCCGGTGTGGGGCTCTCAAAGCCCTGAAAAGGGAGCGTCCTCAACCATTCCTAGTTCGAACTCTGCACATCTCCGAGCTCCTGCGGAGGAGTGCAAAAAGTAAAGGCCCACAGGCTGCAAGTTTTTGAAGGGTGAAAGAAAGCATCGCTTGCTGTGAAGAAGTCGTAAACAGTCTGAGGCTAGTTGATGCAACGACCCGCGGCATTGCCGAAGAAATGAAGCCAAGGCGTTTCGAAGTTGCCGACGAAGCTCAACAAGTAAAGTGTGCAAAGCTCTGCCATCGGTGTAGCGTGAATCGAAGAGGGCGCTCATGGCCCTAGAGAATGGCAATGAACAAAAGAGAATATTTTCGTGTCGTCAACTTCGTGCAGGTGTTTGGTGGGCGATCACGCTCACGCCTTTTCGGCAATTCCCCTCTGGACATAATCCCAATCGAACCTCTGATGCAGTAAAACGCCGCGGCCGTGATGCAGATGAGTGTGTACTATTCGCCTATGCTGATTCAACCAGATACGCCCATTTGTCCAGGCCTGGTCTGGTAACTGTGCCGTCCAACCGGTTGAGGTTGGGCACCGTGGCTACCCGAGCTGTCGGCGCTACCGGCCCGATTGCGAGCGTACGGGCTGTTGGGGCCGGTGAAATGGAAATCGTTCGCAGGCGCAGACGTAGCCGAAGCCATGTTCTGAACAGGACGGACTGAGCTCTGCTTCTGCCATGCCGTGGCTTGGTACGGGTCAACGTCCACTCGGGTCGCCACAGGGCCGACTGGCGTCGTGGCTGAGGCTGGGCTGCGAATAGGAGCATCTGCGGCCGAGGCGGTCTGTCTCTGGACCTGGCCTTTGGCAATGTGGCCATATCTGGATAGAATCTCCTTCGTCGTGAGTTCTGCCGATCCGCCATGGAGGCCGGTGTCGGTCAGAATAGACTGCAAATCTTCAGGGACCTGTATGTATGTTCAGCTAGGATGATCACATCATGGCATAATTCTGTCCTTACCTGACAGAAGTAGTCATTGTACTCGATCAGAGTATTGACTGCCTCGATAGCTAGAAAGCTCTCATCGACCTGGGGAACGTTGGGTCTTGCACCTGCTGCCTTTTCCTTGGCGTATAGGATGTTTGGTGCCATTACAGTGGCCAGGTTGTGAATGTCCATTTTGCTCCCAGATTCCTCGTCAACTTGAGAGAATGAGGCCGCCCATTTGAGGAACGAGAACAACACTTCCATTGTATCACGATGGCTCTTTGGCATCAAACAGCAGGTGAGATGCAAGATACGTCTCTGGCGCTCCTCGTCATCGATCTTCTGAGATATGATGAAAAGCTTCTGCAGCTTGTAAGTCAGCAAAGGTTCCGGCATTTCTCTTAAGAATTTCTTGAGCAATGCGGCAATCTGGACGGGGTTCTCGCGGTTGAGATCTGGGGTCTGATTCGAATCGATCGCCTCCGCAGCCTCTTTCAAGCGTTTGATGTTCCCGTTCTTTCTGAAGACGCCTTCAACCGACATATCCATCTGCTTCATTGCCGAGACGCAGTCATCCACGATCGCGGGAACTCGCAAGGCTCCAGGACCGACACCGTTGGTTGACTCTGCCCCTTCGCGCTCCACCAGAGTCTCTAGTGGGACGCCGAAAATGCCCTTCTTCTTTACTCCGCTGTCGCCACGCAGGGCACGACTGACCTTGCCCCAAAATGTAGGCTTGCGCTGTTCAATTAGGCCGAGCAAGTCCTCCAAGGTATATTCACCATCCAAAAGTGGCTGCATCGACAGCACTGCCACGTGTCGGACGATGAAGTATTCCAAGGCGGACAATTCTGAAAAGTATCGCTTGGTCCGAAGGGGATTTTCGCCACCTAGAAGGTCAGCTCCGGCTCCAGATGTACCTCGTGAATGACCATTAACTAGTCTTGGTTCGTTGCCGCGGTGGCCGATAAGGTTCGTCCCAGCATGGCGGAAGGCATTAGGTCGTTGCTCCTTCGCTTGCTCAGCGGCGACAATTCTCGGAATATCGTCAAGGGTCAGACCCTCTTGGTTGCCAAAAGTGAGTTCTGGTCTAACACGACCATCAAGATCCTGCTCCTGAACGATTTGGAAACCTCCGGGATTTCGATTGTCCGGCCCATCATTACCCTCAGAACCTGGACGAACACCGGTTGGACCATAGAGTATCTTTGACTCTCGAGCTTTTCGGAATGTGGTAGACAGAGTACGTTCATTGCGTGTAGAGCGTAGACGCTTCATCTCGCCAACAGTCTGCTCCAGTGAAGATTCTTGCTGACTAGAGGTGCCCGCATAGGAGCGAGATCGTGATCCCATCTTCTGGGTTGGTCTGAGCTGCTCACCAGCAGGAGTGACATGATGGCCCTCATTTGTATCGTATGGCGTCAGATTTGGATCATCCGAGGTGTGTGGCAGTGTACCGCCAGACTTGAGTACCTCCAGCAATCGAGCCAAAGCCACGCGGAGAAGGAAGACGTATTGCTGTAATTTGGTGACATGGGCAAAGCCCGAGACGGTGTCTGGTGTTCGCCTGGCGTGGTCGACGCAGTAGACCTTCTCTTCTCTTTCGTTGTACATTGCACTGCCAAGTTCAATGGTCAAGTCTCTTTGGCACACACTGCACGTTAGATGAGGAGGCCTCGCGTGCCATCTTCGGCCATAGATCATGACACACTCATCGTCAATGGGTTCCATGCATGCCGAGCAACAGTCCGATTCTTGGCTTGCGAGTCCGGCAACACTCTCTTGCAGGTCGATTGATTTCATCTCTTGCTCTTTAATCGTCTCAAGGTCCGCTAGTTCATCCAAGAAGGCATGGAGGCCTTCGGGAGACCCTCTCTCCCGTTCAAGCTTCAGCGCGCCTTGAAGACCGATTCGAATGAGAAGCTTCAAGTAATGGGCCAGGCCAGTAACCAGGGATAGGAGTTCTTGAGTGACACCGAGCTTTCGCACGCCGGTCTCTTGGGTCTTAGAGAGAAGCGTGAAGAAAGCGACGACCTTCTTGCAAAGAAGTTTTGCTTCCCGGGCATAAGCAAGTTCTTTGAGATCGGCATTGATGACCAGAGCTCCAAGGGTATCAATGGCGCCGAATAGAATGTCAACATGCCAAATGAATTTGCGAGCCACGATCACACCGTCCACATATACCCCGTTGCTAACATGCAAAAGCATGTCAGATATACAGGAGGCCGAGGATTCCTCAAAGGTAGAAAGCGTGCTCCAAATCCGATAGACCTTGTCTTCCATTTTTTCTTCGTCCTCTTTGACAGCCTCTCGCTCATCTTCTGTGACGGGCGCAGTGATGTCTTTCTTAGTACCCTCTGTTTCATTTTGCGCGAGTCGCACGTTCCAGAATTTGTGAATCATGTAGCATTCGGGGTGCCAGTGTTGGTTCTGTCCATTGCGGAAAATCTCGACAAACTGTTTGAGAATAGCAGTCTGGCAACCATTGCACCGCTGCGCAAACTGGGTTGAGTAGTGGTAGTGGCAATAGACCTTTGCGTCGTGTTCGTAGTAGCTGTCCTGGGCGCCGAAAACAGTTGGGCAAACCGAACAAGTGAAGTGCTCAATGTGGTATTTCCGATCCAGAGCCGTGATGTAAGAACCTCGTAAAGCACCGCCGCATTCAAAACATAGCAAATCAAGACGCCGAAAATAGTCCGTCTCGCAAAGAGGAAATTGGCCAGAGCCATCTTCTGCATCGACAGGGAAGAATTTGGAGGCCACAATCTGACCGCAGTCGGCGCATTTGAAACAGTCAAGATGGAAGGTCCCTCCTAGCGCACGCACGAACTGACCGGTCAGCGCTTCGCCACACTTCTTGCACTGCCGCACTCTGGAATCTGACGACTTCCCGTTGCTGCCATTAGTTCTTGACCGGCTGCGCTCATTCGGGCCACCAAGTGATCGCTTTCGCCCTGTTCGACTGTCTGATGAATATCTGCCGTCGCTCTCATAGGGGGCGTCATTCGCATTTGAATTGTTGTTCCCGTTCGCTTGATTCGGTGGATTGTAGGCGTACTGACCGTTGGGGTTTTGCGGAGTAAGTTCGGTCGGGTTCCTAGGAGCACCTATGATGTATCTTGTTGTTCCGGAGTTGCCCTGGTGCAGCTCGTCAAGCGGAGCCGCCATGCTTGGTACTCGCGCTCAGTGCGTGCATGTAGTTGTTGCAGCAGTCTTGGTGAACATGGACAGCCCAGGGGTCGGTTCCAAGATAGCGCACCCGTAGCCTAGTTCAACCGAATCCCAAGGTAGCGAATGACTTTCTTTGTATGACAATGTGGTGTCCGTCTCTTGTTGCAAGTAGTGACAAGTCCATGCGCAGGCGCCTCAGGAAATTAGTGAGGGGGGAAGAAGAGGCAGAAGATCGTGTAGGATGGCTCCGATAAGTTGTCGTTATCAATGGGAACCTCGTCCTGATGATCAAAATGTGCTGGCCTGGTCGCAATTGGATGATAACAACAGGCGTGTTCGGCGAAGATTCTGTTGGTATCACCACAGCAGGCGCGGGCAAGGCTCGGAGGGCGCAGTGGAGAAGAAGGAGATGTGTAGGTCGGACAAGGAGGAATCGAGACAGAGGAGACGCGTTGTGGAGGGTACTTGGAGTTGCAGCACGGTCCGGCTAAGTGAATGCGCAACAGGACCATAAACAGTTTGACGAAGCGGACCTGACGTGCCAGTAGGTGAGTCGAGAAAACGGTGGCTTGTCAGACTGGATTAGGATTCATGCGTCGAAGGATGAGGATGTGACGGGGCGTGAATTCGTCGACGGGACATGGACAAAGCCACTCCAAATTTAGCAAAGCCTCAATCAGGGCCATCGGAGAATTACCATGATCACGTGAGACAACGCTAGCAGTCCAACTAGCGCTCTTGCCAGCTTCAGCCGTCGCCGATTGGGCATGTTCTCAGTGCCTGCTGAAAGAGGCAGGATTGCCGGGTTCTGGCGACCCGATTCCCTGGTTGTCGCCTGTTGCAAGGAGCCGCGTTCCTGTTGTCGCTGAAGGTGAAGCATGAGAAAGAAGTTTAAGTGAAGAAGGTTGAGAGACGTTGAAGTCAGGTTCAAGGAGGACAAAAGGAGGAAATAAAACAGCTACGGTTTATGTTGAACGCTTCACCCCGATGCAGAATCATTGCATTTGGACATGGGTCTTCCCGACTCGCCCTACAACTAAGAGTATTGTTGTTGGCAACCCACGCCGTCGCGAGGCCAATACAAGGCCAACGCAGCTTGAGAGCAGCAAGACTCATTCTCCTTGTGGACGGTAGACGACTGCCTCATCAACGTGTTCGTCGTATTCAGAATGAGCAAACGTACCATTATCACTATCATTAAGTATTAAGCTTCCAGGTATCAAGAGAGCAGGCTTCCAGGCCAGTTTGTTACTTCTTCTTCTCAGTCTCAAACTTCTTTACAATTCTGACATACACGATCCCATCTTTCACCTCAACCTTCAAGCTTTCAGGGTCGGCCTTCGCAGGTAATGTGACGGATCGTTCAAAGGGACCTTCGTGTCTTTCCTTATGAAGGGTCTTCAAGATCTTACTTTCTGTCTCGCCAAAAGTTGGAATCGATGTTGTCGCCAGCTTTCCACGGATGAAGATGGTGGTAGCGTCGACCCATTCGACCAGAATATCCTCTTCAGATCTTGCCCCCGGGACGTTTCCGATGAGAAGCCATCCAGGCGCGTCTCCGTCAATTTCGAAGATATCGAATTTCGGTGCTTGCACTCCACGGTGGGAGGGCAAACCGTCGATGTTGTAGTAAGAATCGCCCGCGTGCTTGAGTTTGGCTCGCAGAGAATGGACGTCGACCAGAGAGATATGGTGCGGATGAAGAAGACACTCGAGAGTTGACATTATGGTGTATCAAAGGTCTTTGGTTGGCTGTGAGGAGGCTAGTGGTACTCGTACTGGTATTGGCTTTGAACTGTTGTTCTGTGGTTGTTCGGTTTGATCTCTTCACAGGGGGGGAGCGCAGAAAAACCACCTCCTCACATCGTTTCCTTTAAGCTGACCTACCTGCGGACATTCTCGTCCTGCTTCGTACGAATAGATGTTCAAGCCAGTGTGATTTCAGCCAGAATCTTCTCCGTGGTCATTGAGGCGACAGTAACCGGGGAAATCCATCACTCTCAGCTGCTCTCGTCCTCACAATAAAGCTAGTCCGTGAGTCGTTCCACCTCATCGAAAATCGTGCGATTGTCACACCGGCAGATGATCTCTTCTTCCAACGCCAAGGACAAACCTCTACTTAGGTTTTCACATGCGGCCAAACAGGACACCCTGAGTTCAAAGAGAATCGTCGCTCTACAGAACGGCGGGTGAAGCAGTCATATGACAAGCAGAAAAGGCAGGCCGTCGGATGGAGGTCGCTGATCATGGTACGAATTTGAAAGGCAATGCGAGTTAAAAAGCGCAGAAGCTTCCTGAAACTCGTCTTGGCAAGGAGCTAGTACTTGCCGAAGCTGTCTGGGGTTGTAATGACAGTATGAAAGGACCAGCTCGCAAGCTACAGCCTCATTTTCACTCTTGCCTTTCTTCTTCTCAAGGTATCCTTCCCACTTCCCGGGGTCGCGCTTTGCATCTAAGCTGCATGAAGGCAGGGATCGAAGATCAGCAAACATGAATTTGTCCATTGACCTTGTGGTAGGACTGTCCCTGCGTAGTTCGACGAGCTCATAGTTGGCCCGCCAAGCAACGTAATCAATATACATGCGTGCGGTATTGACGACCACTTAAGATTTGGATATCACTCCACACATGCATCTCCCCGTTTGCATGGTCTGATGAGGTGAGCTCTTCTCCCCTTGCAGTCATGCAATCGGTATCCAATGACCTTCTTCTCATAGCATCTGGACTCTGCATCTTGCGTCCAAGAGGTGGGCAGACAGGAGCTTTCCCCTGTCCGTGCGCGCTTATTCGGCTGTCGTCGGAAAGGCAACAGTTGGCCCAACCCTGTTCGAGAAATGCGCCCGTGACGATGGGCTCGGGACCAAGCACAGTCAGGAAGCTCGAGGACTTCCCCATGGCATCATTTGTCGGCACATGTCGAACCGAGCACGAGGGGCGCGACCTAGACCGCCAGATAGATCAGCCAGCTCCCGAATAGAGGTAGGTAAATAAATACGCCCGCGCCCCTCTCCGTTTTTCAAAGATCTCCTTCACTATCCAAATCCGATTTCACACAAGAAGAGATCATCAGTCAAAAGCAAAATACCCAACCAGCACCCTCAAGGGCGATCATTACGGCAGCCCAATTCGACCTTCGAACCCCAGCGGGTCCGCGACCAAATATCGTCGACGCAATGGCCTACGCATATGTAAGTAGCTCCTTCTCCCCAAAATGTGGCATTACCAACACCGGTCATCTAGCCACAAGGGGTCTGTCTGTTCCGCTCTCTCAGCTTTAGGTGAACGCGAGACGGCTTCTAACCCTTCTGCAGTACTATGATTACCCTCCCCCTCTAGTGGACAACCCTCATGAGCGCCACCATCAGCATCAATCCCTCGTTCAATACCTGGCCCGCCGACACCCCCGGCCAGAGGACCACCCCAACCAACCCGACCTGGACTTCCGTGATGCTATCAAGGAATACCTCGTCGAAGTGGAAGTCCCGGGTATCAAGAAGCCCGACGAAATCACCGTCACCTGGACTGGCCACCGCGCTTTGCTCCTCACAGGAAAGGTCGAGAGACCAGATTACGGCGCACCCGAGAACGCGAAGGTCGAGGAAGAACAACCCACACAATCTGCCGGTGGAGTTCATTTACTTGTCGGGGAAAGGAGGGTTGGTCCGTTTAGACGGTATATCAACTTCCCAACAGATGTGGAGAATGTGAACGTTACGCTGGAGGCCGGTGTGTTGAAGATCAGGGCTCCGAAGAAGGGATTCTCGGAGCTGGAGAAGGCAACCGTGGACGTCAAGCATGAGTGAGTGTTCACACGACTTCTACTATGTATCTAGCTTGAGCAGTATGGAAATAGGCTAATGTTGATGCGATGTTGAGGGAACACACGAGTAAAAAGCACACCTTCCCGATCTTGAACACATTTGCAGGCCTCTAATGATATCGGGTTTGGTTTCTCAAAATTGACGTATCGTGATTGGCTCTTAGCCGAGTCTTTTGGAAGAGGCAGCGAGGCTAGGTAGTTGGAGGCTGTCGGTGATCAAGGTGACTCTCGTCCTGGTCGGTCAAGATCTTGGGGGGAGTCTCAGAACACTTATAGGTAGACTCGGTCTGAATGAGATGTTTATTGCTCTCAGCACAGCTTGCCATCTTCACAGTAGAGAAGCTTCGAAGCGTCTTTCACTTAAGAACATGCATCATTTGTCTTTCCCGATCTCGCATATCCAAGCGAATTGGAGCCGAGACTAGTACACACCACAAAACATTTATGCAAACTGCATGACGTGCACATTGGTCCATGTCCCCTGGCTCTTGCTTGGTCTTCAGCAATGCTAGTAGTCTTGTCTGCATCTGGTGCATACACGCGTTGCACAGCCATCGCACCGCCACAAAAAGATGTCACTCTCCCAATGGCAGTCTGAACAGATAGGAGATCCCCCGATATGACGCAGGATGATTCGAGTCCAATCGGTGTGGCGGCAAGGTCCTTCATTGCGCAGCTCCGCAACGGCACGCTCCACGTCGGCAGGCTGGCCCTGGTGCACGGCCTGGCGCCCAGCGACCACGACGGCACGTTCGACAAGACGGTCCTCATGCCAGCGTGCGCATAGACACCTCTTCCAGGTCCGACCGCATTCGTAGCAGAATTCAGCCCCGCAGAAGCACCTGGGGTCGAGTCAGTCTTAATTCGGTGTAGCCGTACAAGCGAGAAGACATACCTCATATGATTGCAACCATGAGATATGATGATGACTCTGTGACAGGCGCTACAAGTCGCTGACCCGTTGTCTCGCTGCCACTGTTCGAAGGCCTCGTCATTCGCGGTCTCACAATCATCCCCTTCGTGAAACTCAGCTTTGCATCGAGCGCAAGTGTTCTTCTGGCAGGTGGAGCAGACGGCCTTTGTTTCGTGGATTGCGTCGGGTGCGATGAAAGCAGAACAGCCCGGGTCATGGCAATACGTCTTGTCTTCGGTCTCGTATTCGACAATCTTGGCCTCGACTGCCGAGATGGCTTCGGCTCCAACTAGAGCAGCAACGCCGGGATGGTCCAGCGGAATGCTTGGAGTTTGCCCGCAGCATCGTACAGGATAGTTGTTCTCATTCTTCGCAGCCAGATCAAGCGCCGCCACAAGGCAGCCGCAGCACCAAGCGTGATTGCAGTCGCCGACTTCGGTCGTCCGAGAGTAGGCCGTATCTATCATGCAGACGTAGCATTCCCGAGGCGCATGTTCTTCATCGAGCTTCAAGCATTCGATGTAGGTTAGTAGGTTTGTACAACCACTGGGATCCATGCGATCGTCTTCATAATATCCATCTAGTCCGTCTCCTCGAAGAGCGCGTCGTTCGGCTGCTCCGTTCAATCCTCCTCGCACAGCAGTATCGTTTGAAGTGGCGGCTTCCTCGCCGAGGAGCGCATCAACCTCGCGGCAGTCTGAAAGCATCGCCTGATACATGCTCCGCTGGATTCGCTGGTCCGTCCGGAACTCGTCCAGCTCAATTGTCTCTTCGCGTAGGAGGTGCAAAGCAGCAGCGCGATCGTTTAGCACTGCAATTTCGCCAGGGTCTGTGGTTTCTAGCAAAGCTTCCTCAATGTCTTCGAGCTCCAATCGCAGGGCCAGACGGGCATTGGCGGTGTCGCATTCGACAGCCTCCATGGTTGCTGTCGGTCATCAGTGAGAGGCTGGAAAATTCTAAGATTCTGGCGCCAACCTTGTCTTTCCGAGTTCAGCGCACCCTCGAGATCTTGTTCACAATGACTGGAGGGTTGGCCTTGTTGTGCCGCCATACCTTCGCAGCTAGGGGTTGCAAATTGCTACCTTTAAGCTGCGAAAGATCTGGTCATAGTCAAGAGGATTGAGGTTACCGGGACTTAGGAGCAGTGGTAGAACTTCGCAAACACCTTGGCGGGCTTTTTCTTACAACAATCTGAGTGAGGTTTGAGAGAAATGAGAGTGGCAGTGAAGTGAAGCCAGCAACCGGTAGTCTCGTTGTTGGTGAAGTGACACCGGGCACCTAGTGGCCGCCGTTATCATTGACGCTCGTCATCACTGCAACTTTACTACTGTCCTGTGCACACGATACGTTCTCTTCAGCCTCGCCCCGAGTTACGGCCCAAACTCGTGAGAGCAGATTCGTCTGGAACAAGCAGTGAGAAGGTTGTCGCGTCAGCTGGCAAAATTGAACATCCATCGCGCAGAGCCTTGCCCACGTCAGGGGAAAATCTCATCGGCTCGTCTGACTATGGACGTTACTAGTCGGACGCATACATAGTCAGGCTGAGGGTGAGAAGGGAATGCCTCGTGCGTCCAGAAGTTAGTGCTGGCATCCAAGCTCCAATGATCACTGACCTTTGGTGGATCTCGAATTAGCCTCGCCCCGGGAGTCCCTGAACACATCCGAAGTGGCACGATTCTCCACACAGAATTTTGGGGATCTTCAACATGTCAATCAACAAAACAGTCGCCTCCTGCGCCCAGGACTTTTGTGGCTGATTAGTATTCTAAGCTCAGGCAGATTGTGTATAAACTGAGCTCGAAGCTGTTTCTTCGCAATTCAAGAGAACCCCTGCCATTCTATTTGTCCTAGAAGTGAAAAATGTCCGCCAACGGTGTCAACGGTGTCCCGCACCAGAAGCCTTCGCTCCCACCGGTCTACATTGTCGCTGTCGCACGAACACCAGTGGGCTCATTTCTTGGGTAGGAACTATTCGGCTGCAATACAGCGTCGATGCTGACATCTCTAGCTCATTATCATCCCTGACAGCGCCTCAGCTGGGGTCACACGCGATCAAATGTCTGCATTCCCTCACCGCTCCACGACGCATACAGCGAACTGACAGTGTTTAGCTGCCCTCGAAAGAGTACCAGAGATCAAGCCTCAGGACGTGCAAGAGGTTTTCTTTGGCAATGTCTTGTCTGCGAAGTGAGCTGGTACCTGTATCTTCCTCTGTTTGCAATCTAACAACCTGTTAGTCTCGGTCAAAACCCCGCCCGTCAATGCGCCCTCGGAGCTGGCCTCGAGGATTCGACTGTCTGCACAACCGTCAACAAGGTCTGCGCATCTAGTGTCAAAGCCATCGTTCTCGGAACGCAAACGATCATGACCGGAAACGCGGACATCGTCGTAGCAGGCGGCGCAGAATCCATGTCCAACTGCCCACATTACCTCCCCAACATGCGGAACGGCGCCAAATTTGGCAACCAGACACTAGTGGATGGCGTGCTAAAAGACGGTCTGTCAGATGCATACGGGAAGCAAGAGCACATGGGTCTCCAGGGTGAGGAATGCGCGCGAGACCACGACTTCAATCGAGAACAGCAGGACGATTATGCTATCCGATCGTACCAACGAGCACAGGCTGCGCAGAAGGATGGCCTGTTTGACTTCGAGATTGCTCCTGTCACGTTGCCTGGTGTTAGAGGAAAGCCTGGCGTCACAGTCGACAAGGACGACGAACCGAAGAATCTGAACGTCGAGAAGCTTCGCTCAATGAAGCCCGCTTTCATTCCTAATGGAGGCACCGTGACTGCTCCCAACGCCTCGCCTCTTAACGACGGTGCCGCAGCGGTTGTGCTTGTTTCGGAAGCCAAGCTCAAGGAACTCAATATCAAGCCTTTGGCAAAGATTCTGGGTTGGGGTGACGCTGCCAAACAACCGAGCAAATTCACCACCGCGCCAGCTCTGGCAATTCCCAAGGCCTTGAAACATGCTGGTGTCAACCAAGCTGACGTGGACGCATTCGAGATCAACGAGGCATTCAGCGTTGTGGCGCTCGCCAACATGAAGCTGCTGGGGCTTGATGCTGAGAAGGTCAACCTCCATGGTGGTGCTGTCGCTATTGGCCATCCTCTGGGAGCCTCTGGTGCAAGAATCATTGCTACACTCTTGGGCGTCTTGAAGGCCAAGAAAGGCAAGATTGGCTGTGTCGGTATCTGCAATGGCGGCGGTGGGGCCAGCGCATTGGTGCTTGAGTCTTTGATGTAAAGAAGAGGAGTCAGCCACTTACCACTGGTCGGGGGAGGCCTTGGCGACGGCGAGGACGTGACTTCTGCTCATCTGTTCCATTCCATAAGCATGAGAGCCAGGTTAAGCGGTTTCAGGAACTGGAAACCCTATTAGCGTTTGGTTGGCAGGTTAATAGCCACGTGGTAGCCAGACAGCATCTATGCGAAGCTGCAACTTTGAACATTTGAACCTTCAAAGCCTTGAATGACTCTTGTTGGCTTTTCTCATCTGCGTACCTAGAATCAAAAAGGATGTTAGTCAGCAAACACGATGCAAGGCTCCCACCAGAGCCGACGAGGCTGCAGCCTGCATCAGCTCCACCTCAATTTTTTGTCGACTCCAAACTCCGCAGTGGAAGGAATTCGAATTCTTGAGGATTGCGCCGCTTCTTCTGCAGCCTCAGTGACCACGCCTTCAACATGGACGACCTCTATGATGAGTATTTCTGTCCAGACCCTGAAACGCCGTCCAGCTTGCTAACTTGCCACAGGTTCGGTAACTTTATCGGCGAGGCAGTCTCGGACGAAGAGGCGTCCCAAGATGGCGCCCCGGCCCAACACTACGTGTACGACGAGGAGTCTGACACTGAAGCGCAGCCCCCTGGGGATGGATTGATGGAAGTTGACGATGAAGGACCATCGAATGCCGTGATTTTACACGAAGACAAGCAATACTACCCGACGGCGCAACAGGTGTATGGCGAAGATGTCGAGACTATGGTGCAGGAAGAAGACGCGCAACCGCTCACACAGCCCATCATCGCTCCGGTGACCAAGAAGAAGTTTCAAGTTCAGGAGGCGGATTTGCCCCCCGTCCAGTATTCCAGGGAGTTCATGTCAGATCTGCTCAGCTTCCCAGAAGGTATCAGAAACATTGCTGTTGCGGGACATCTGCACCATGGCAAGACTGCATTCGTGGATATGTTGGTCATGCAGACGCACGATCTACAAGACAGACTGGACAAGCGAATCGGCAGAAGGAGAGACGAACAGCTACGATACACCGATACACACTTTTTGGAGCGAGAACGAGGAATCTCGATAAAAGCTGCGCCAATCAGTGTGGTCATGCAAGGTACAAGGGGGAAGTCTCATATCCTGAATGTTATCGATACACCGGGACACGTCAACTTTGTGGACGAGGTGGCTTCGAGTATGCGCCTGGTCGACGGAGTGGTCCTCGTGGTTGATGTGGTTGAAGGTGTACAGATCAATACCGAGCAGGTCATCAAGCATGCCGTCTTGGAAGACCTACCTATGGTTCTGGTCATCAACAAGATGGACCGCTTAATATTGGAACTTAAGATTCCGCCAACGGACGCTTACTTCAAGCTGAAACATGTGGTCGAGGAAGTCAACACCATCATCGAAAACACAATCCCTGGCAGAGGGGAAAAGCGGCGGCTCTCGCCTGAGAAGGGAAATGTCGCCTTTGCTTGCACCTCCATGGACTGGGTCTTTACTCTACCATCATTCGCCAAGATATACGCGGAGACGTATCCTAAAGTGGACGCCACCGAGTTCTCGATGAGATTGTGGGGAGATATCTTTTTCAATCCCCGGAGTCGGAAATTCACCCGCAAAGCCGCAGAAGAGGGCTCGAAGCGGGCGTTTGTGAACTTCGTGCTGGAGCCTATCTACAAGCTGTACGCGCACACCATCAGTGAGAGTCCTGAAGACCTCGCGCCGACACTGAAGACTCTCGGAATATCTTTAAAACCCTCACAGCTCAAGTCCGATGCGAAGGACCTCCTCAAGCTTGTGTGCGCGCAGTTCTTTGGACCAGCAAGCGGCTTTGTGGACATGGTTGTCCAACATTTGCCTTCGCCAGTGGACGGCGCAAGACGGATGCTAGACAACTACTATACTGGACCACTGGATTCGAAGATCGGAGAAGCAATGACTAAATGCGACTCAGATGGGCCCTTGGTTGTGGAGGTGACCAAGCTGTTCAGCTCCGCGGATGCGAAGACTTTCCATGCCTTCGGTCGCATACTGTCTGGAACGGCGTCACCAGATCAGGTGGTCCGCGTCCTCGGAGAGTCTTATAGCGTTGAAGACGAAGAAGACTCGGTCATGTCTACGATCACAGCCACTCACCTCGCTTGCTCCCGTTATAACATCCCTGTCTCCGGCGTACCGGCTGGAAATCTTGTGCTTCTTTCCGGCATCGAGAACTCTATAGTGAAGACGGCCACTGTGGTAGCCGAGAAGTATCCCGACAACGAAGACGCCTACATCTTCAAGCCAATACGACACTTCACCGAGTCGGTCTTCAAAGTTGCCGTCGAGCCAGTTAATCCATCAGAACTACCCAAAATGCTCGAAGGCCTACGAAAGATCAACAAGTCGTATCCTCTCATCACGACTAAGGTCGAAGAGTCAGGCGAGCACGTCGTGCTCGGCACAGGGGAGCTGTACATGGACTGTGTTCTGCATGATCTGCGCACGCTGTTTGCAGAGATGGACATCAAGGTGTCCGATCCGGTGACCCGGTTCTGTGAGACAGTCACCGAAACGAGCGCCATCATGTGCTACGCGTTGACACCCAACAAGAAAAACAAACTCACCATGATTGCCGAGCCCCTGGATGACGGCATCGCCGAAGATATTGAAGCTGGCGTCGTCAAGATTCGCGATCCAATCAGGAAGGTGGCCAAGTTCTTCGAAGAGAAGTACGAATGGGACAAACTTGCAGCTCGATCAATATGGGCGTTCGGACCAGAGGAGATGGGCCCCAACATCCTATGCGACGACACCTTACCTTCGACCACGGACAAGAAACTCCTCAAGTCGGTGCAAGAAAGCATCAAGCAGGGTTTCTCCTGGGGAACCCGCGAAGGCCCGCTCTGCGAAGAACCTATCCGCAACACCAAGTTCCGGGTCACGGGCGCCGAGCTAGCGCCCGAACCTATCTTTCGCGGTGGTGGACAAATCATCCCCACGGCACGTCGAGCAGTGTACAGCTCCTTCCTGATGGCCGGCCCTCGACTCATGGAGCCGGTCTACAGCGTGCACATGACTGGCCCTGCCGACGCCGTGTCCGGCTTGTATACCGTGCTGATGAAGCGGCGGGGCCACGTCGTCTCTGACGGCCCCGTGGCCGGAACGCCTCTCTACGCGGCTAAAGCTCTCATCCCCGTCATAGACAGCTTCGGCTTCGAAACAGACTTGAGAATCCACAGTCAAGGCGCAGCGAGTGTATCCCTTGTATTCGATCGCTGGGACGTCGTCCCTGGCGACCCACTGGACAAGAGCATCAAGATCAGACCCCTGGAAATGGCAGGCCCGCAGCAGGCAGCCCGGGATTTCGTGCTGAAGACGAGGAGGAGGAAGGGACTGAGCGAGGATGTTGATGTGAAGAGATTCTTGGAGCCAGAGCTGTTGGCCGGGTTGAGGGAGAGTGGTGTTTTGGATTGAGCAACAATCGACGGCGCCGACCGGGGTGTCCAGTGAGGGAGGAAAAAAGCAATTCCAGAATAAACCAGCAGAGTGGCAGGGTCGTCGGGCGGCACGGCAAGTTTTCAAACACCCAGCGAATGATATGATACCCACAATGGAAGTGTAAACCACCCGTCCCATGGGATATACTGCTACCCAGATCCCACCACATCATGCTTCTCATCTCCCCGCCTGCGCACACCTGCGAACGAGGTTACTTTCACGCGATACGGGCGACACATCTCGACGCCCTCTGCTCATATGCGATGGGATGCCAATCGCCGAGTGTGACTCTCGGTACAGTTCCTGCAAGAGTGGGAAACAACACAGCACAGCCTTGTGGACAAACTTTGTCCATTTGTATGGCCAAAGGAGGTACGCGATCTCACAAACATTATATTGACCTGTGCGGGACGGATTCCTACCCGTCCCTGTATGTATGAAGCCCCTTCCGAGGCTAGAGGACGGCGAGCAGTGTCGCCGTCGTGGTGATGTAAACGAAACAATCCGAATGGCTTGCTGCCTTCCGCGAAACCGTCCAGTCCTCCGACGCGAGCCGTGTCCAACAATCAGCCCGCATGATTCCGATTTCTATCCCTTGTACATGAGCCATAGCCTTCCCTATCGGCGACGCGACGGTCTATGGAAATGGCCAGATACCCTCATGTCGTTGCAATGCGCCCGTCAAGATCACAATCATGGAACTCGTAACCGCCTGTTTCTGACATGTCCAGGATCGTTATACGCATGGAATAGAAAAGAATTTAGATAAGGCTTGCGATGACTCAAAGGTGCCGCCTCCGTATATGGGTTTTGGTCTTTTCTCACATCCGTGGCCAAACCACCCATACTGACACTGCTAGTCAGCCAGAGCCTCTCAAAGTTACTTAAGACATATCGAGCAGAAAGAAGGAGGCCGCTCCGCGGTATGGCACTTGGTCCACATAGCTCACTTCCCGTAATTCTCGTACCGATATGATGGCGGGTACATCACGGTTCCAGTGGTCACAGGTACAAATTAGGAGTCAGGAGTCAGGCGAAGGCTGGGGACTCGCATAGAGCGGCTGCGAGGATTGGTATGAGCTGTATCAACCCGTATTGGTAGGCGGACCATATTTGGTTCCGCTCGGAGGATGCTGCCTGGGTGGCAGCATTCCGCTCCGCGCCTGCACCGAGGAGATGATTACGGGCATTGAGTCGGAGCCATGTAGTTGGCCTTGACTTGACCCATGCTGCACTGAGGTCCTTGATTCGTTCCAGGGTCGGCTCGAAGACGTGATGGCGAAGTTAGGGTTGGGGGGATCTCTTTGGTGTTGCGTACTAGGCACACTGGGTGCCGAGGCGAATCGAGGACGTCCAACATTGTCTCCTTCAGCGATATCAGTGTGACCTTCTCTTCCTTTGCCTTTCACGCCACCTTGAGTATGTGTGGGATAAGACCTGGGGGTACTGGCGTCCTGCTCTTCTGGTCCGCCTCGCGAATCTTGTAATTTGGGCACCGGGGCCTTCCTCGGAGGATGAGGTTCGTGGTCGGATTCTTGGTCTTTGTCATGTCTACTTTGGTCGCCTTTGTCTTTGTCCGCGTTGTTGCTGCCGCTCTCGTCAGAAGCGTGGGCACTTTGGGAGACACGGGATGCCTGGCTCGTTAGTATCCACAGCCATCTCCCGCGCCCAGGGGGTGTGTCTCACTTTGTGTGGGTGGGCGACAGGTCTTGGATTCGGGGGGATCGCACTGGGGGCTGGCGCATAAGGCGGCCGTCGATCGTTGTCCGCCCGGGGCTTTGGATTGTGCCTCGGGGTCATTGCTCCCGCCCGCGTAGGAGCTAGTTGTTAAGCATAGCGGGCTCGATGCGCAACAATCACTGAGCTTCATCAAATGATGCGCAGAATCACCGGGTGCAAGATTGCCTTCGCAAGGCGAGTCGAACAGCACTCACGCTTGTCGGGCGCATGGCACGGGCGGCCGAGAATCCCTCGTGACCTCGCCGCCAGCAATGCAGGCGATCTCGACTCGATTGGTTTATAAAGCAGCCACGCCCGCGTCCGGGGCACCATTGGCCAGTGGCAATGTGGCACCAGTCACGATGGGCGCACAGGACGAATTTCAAATCAGGCTGAGTCTCGCTGTAGCCTGTGGCCTGGATGAACATGGCTCTCGTCATGGTTTCTTTGACAGATTTAACACCCAGAGGCCCGGTTCTGCGCTGGACATCGTACGGACTTTGCAATGCCATAAGCGGCAATGAGCCCTTCTGACAGTGTGAGAACGGGGCTTTGGCATGACCAAAGTCGAGGTTGGCCATACAGTGGGTGAATATCAACAACTCATTGCTTGAACCCGCCATACTGAAGCTGGAGCAGACATCCAGATTACAGCTCCAAAGGGATGGGACGTCTTTGTTCAGCTGATGCTGGGGGTGTGTCTCGGAGCAGTGTGGCCGTCACTGAGCCGTATCATAGCCCGCGCCCTGCAGTTGGTCAAGTACGGCTGGCACGACCTGTGGCATACCAGGGGGAAGAGCCGGGTTGAAGAAAGTGCACCTTTGCTTGAGAACAGCAACCGCAGCACCAGTGATCGCGCTCGTACTGATAGGGATCTACCGCACCCAAGCCTGCCGGCATCGCCCCGTTTCCCGGGCCATACGTCTAATACGGAGAGCTCGATTTCCTCTCCCGCGAATGGCGCCGACGACTTTCCTATACAACATCCACAGATCGATCACTCGTGGCTACCCAAAGTTCTGTCCTTTTTCACCCTCACCGGATTCATTGGCTGGGCTGTGGTGAGTTCATTTACAACTCAAATACCTGCAAGCTCGTTAGGACTTGTGTCCTCGACGCAGTGCGGGTCATGGTCACTTAGGAGAGGTGTGGATGAAAGAGCTCTGGCGGACGACGCATTGCTTCAGTCGGCAAAGGAGAGAAGGGCGGGCGAATACGAACACGCGTGCTATGGCGCTCAAAGTGCGACCAGCTCGGAGGAATGCTCGTTTTTCAGGACCCAAGCGATACCTTCGACAGTTACACGCACAGAGTGCCCGTTCAAGAATCAGAGCCTGTGCGCCGGACGTGGACTTCAGATCGCAACTCGTTTCACGACCGGTCGTGTCGATGCAAGTGTGCTGGGACTTAACGTGGCCAATCCACCCAAGTTCAACCGCACCACCATCTGCGTCCCACTGGACATGGATCAGGGATTTGTCAAGGAGATTGCGCCAGACAAGTATCACCCCGATTATCGATACGAGTATCATTTCGGGTCAAGAAACGATGGCAGACATACTTGGAACTATACCTTTCGCACGGCTGGCGATCCTTTTGACTATAGAGTGGCTGCATACTCAGTCAGGCGAGTTTCCTTTTCTCCCCAAAGGGTTGTTCGCTGACTTGCTCTTTCCTGCAGTGCCTATGAGTCAACACCCTACGGACCAGAGCATGACTACTGGAACCCCATATCCGGACTCGATATTATCTATCCGGGAAAAGATCCTTACTTGACAATCATGTTCATATCGAGCTGCCGCATCATATACAGAGGAGCGTGCGAGGATCATATTTTCCCTGCCACTGAAGAATACCCGCCGGGCAGCAGCAGGTTTCGGAACGCAGACCCCCGGGCTCGCCCACTTGCCTGCATTGATTGGAACGAGGTCTGCACCCATGACGGTGTTTGTGACTCGATGGAGGAAGGAGTTGAAGGGTATGGCATTGGCTATGAGTTCACGAGATCTGCCATGCGACAGTCAACTACATTCAAGGCAATCAAAGCCCGTCTTGGCAATGCACTACTTGCAAACGAAAAGGTTGGGGACTACGAGTCCTTCAGACTAGACCCAGAGCAATGGGTCCTCGAGAGCCGTGCACTATTCAACACTTCACTGGCGCGCATGCAGTTCGACGCTTTGGACGTTGCCATAGGAGCGGGACACGAGAAAGCTCCCGAGTTCTATGAGGAAGTGACACCTAAGTGGGCACAAGGTAAAATGTGCGGCTTCTACAAATTCCAGCTACCGAAAGAATACGCCAATATCAATTTCTGGGCCCTCCTTGGCATTCCTCTGTTGGTCCTTTTTATAATAGGACTCGGCCGGGAGGCAGGCAGAGGCCCGTATACGGAAGACGAATACCCGCTTGTGGGAGAGTTGCTTTGGTTCGACGTTGTCTTCGACTGGGTCGTTTTGAGTCCTTGCAAGGCGGTTGGTTCGGGTGCAAGATTTTGCCACTGGTATTTGCGACGATGGGACCAACGGCGACGGGTGAGGAAACAAGCACCTGCTTCTACAGCCGCGCCAAACCAAGGTCGAGCAGAACTAGGGGGAAGTCAGCTTCTGCCAGGACCTGGAGCCGCCCCAACGCCGACGGAGGGGAGCTTTCGCCCAAGCGACGCTGAGCTCGACTGATTAACTCGGTTTTAAGGATGCGCGACTACGACTGAGGCAGTCGAACTCGCCCCTGAATTTGCAGGCCAAGTACGCGTTATGGTATATCAGCGTCCCAACAGACGGTTCATCGAGGAGAATTGCAAACTCGGAACGAGAGGAGGCTATTTACCCAATCGTGGCACTGCAAATGCCTTTCGTGCTATATGCCTAATACCGGCATTTTGCAAAATCGACGAGGTTCTACTTATTACGTTAACCAGTATGGATATGGATTACATTGCGAACACTGTTATCGTACGGATGGAATAGGACGAAAATGGCAGGCAGTGTCGCTACCACGGAGAGAAATCTGACACCAACAGGGGCTTAAACTGGTGTAGACAAAAAAGAGTGGTTGCGAAGAGATGGGCCTCTCATGAATATCGGCGTAAGAGATTCCATAATTAGATTGTTCCGCTCTTCGATGGCAGCGTCTGGGTAATGGTCGAAAGGGCAACGGTCAGGCTTATTGGAATACTATATTCTCCTCCTAACTCAGACCACACTTTAGATAGAAACGATACCCCGGGCCACGATATCTTGGAGGGCGATGCTGTTGATCCCAAGAAAGAAACGCTGTCAGGAGTGCGATGAGACTGACAAGAATGAAAATAGTCTTTATCTCAGTCAGATCGTCCTGCATGTGATACTGCTACAAGTACCAGCCGGATGCTGAGTTCGTTGATGACTGGAGAGCGTAGAGCATGCAGAGATCTTGGTGCTACACAGCCAATCTGCGCAATCACCTTTTTGTATTTTCCGATATATTATCGAGCTCAGCTGAACGGTCGTCTGTTGCTCAAATATTATCAAGACATACTTGTAGTGATTGCTCTACGAGGTCCCGGTGAGGAATAGAATTGAAAGAGAGCAAAGCATTTGCTTTGTCGAGATTGTAGAACAAGGCCACCATCCCCTGAGACCTGGCAGGTGCCTTGATTGTTGACAGAGCGAACCGCGACATTGTCTATAGACGTACAGCTGAATCACCTTCGAATCCCATCGAGGTCTTATTGCATTGCCAGAACGACAAGAATGGTTGGCTGTGGGGGAGTTGGGCGATGAAATATCGATGTCTTTCTGCTCGGCTACGGAATAACTCTCGAAGTCACACATCGACGGCGCTAGTACCTGTGGTCCACCGAATTGTTCGGCCGCGTCGGCCTTGGCCAAGATTTCGAAATTTTGAGAGAGTCCACTTAAAAAGTTCTTGAAGGGCAACCCGCAGCCGAGCCATATCAACCTCTTACTGCGGCTACCTCACCTTCTTTTCGTTCTCTCAAATCTTCACAGAGCGCATTCAAGGGACTCTTTGAATATCGCAATTATGGCGGAAGAGGTTTACGAAGGTGCCATTGGCATCGATCTTGGTGGGTTTTTGCTCATCCCGCCCTCACCGTTGCGTGCGCCGCCTAACCGATTCTTCCAGGTACCACCTACTCTTGCGTCGCTATCTACGAAGGCACAAATGTCGAAATCAGTATGTCAACCCCGGGCGGAGGCGAGCGAAACAGCACACTAACAATCTACAGTCGCCAACGAGCAGGGCAGCTTTACCACGCCCTCCTTCGTCTCCTTCACGGATGAAGAGCGCCTCATCGGTGAGGCCGCCAAAAATCAAGCGGCAATGAACCCAGAGAACACGGTCTTCGATGTCAAGTCAGTGCAGTGACTCTAAAGAAAGATAATACCTGGCTAATCACAGCGCAGGCGACTGATCGGGAGACGCTACGATGACCCTACTGTTAAGAAGGATATCGAATCCTGGCCGTTCAAGATTGTCGACCAAGGTGGCAACCCTATGGTCCAGGTCGAGTATCTGAAGGAGACCAAGGTCTTCTCGCCTCAGGAAATCTCTTCCATGGTTCTCACAAAGGTGAGCGCAGTCGGTGCTGCTGTTGGACTGCCGAGATTAATCTTTGGGCACAGATGAAGGAAGTCGCAGAGACCAAGCTCGGCAAGAAGGTCTCAAAAGCTGTTGTCACCGTCCCAGCCTACTTCAATGACAACCAGAGACAAGCCACCAAGGATGCTGGTGCCATTGCTGGCCTCAACGTCCTCCGTATCATCAACGAACCTACCGCCGCCGCTATTGCCTACGGTCTCGGCTCGGGCAAATCCGAAAAGGAGCGAAACGTCCTCATCTACGATCTCGGTGGCGGTACTTTTGATGTCTCCCTGCTGAACATCCAGGGCGGCGTCTTCACCGTCAAGGCCACCGCGGGCGACACCCACTTGGGCGGTCAAGATTTCGATACCAACCTCCTTGAGCACTTCAAGAAGGAATTCCAACGGAAGACAAAGAAGGACATGTCTGGCGACGCCCGTGCTCTCCGAAGACTGCGTACCGCCTGCGAACGTGCCAAGCGAACTCTGTCAAACGGAACCCAAACCACGGTTGAGATCGACTCACTATTCGACGGCGAAGATTTCAACGCCCAGATCACCCGTGCCCGTTTCGAAGATCTGAACGCCAAGATCTTCAGTGGTACACTTGAGCCTGTTCAACAGGTTCTCAAGGATGCTGCCATTGACAAGTCAAAGGTGGATGAGATTGTACTTGTTGGTGGTTCTACCCGTATTCCTCGTATCCAGAAACTGCTGAGCGACTTCTTCGACGGAAAGAAGCTGGAGAAGGTATGTAAATCACGACTGATGAGCCGAGTAATGCTGACGTTGTGACAGAGCATCAACCCTGATGAGGCCGTCGCTTACGGCGCTGCCGTCCAGGCCGGTATCCTCTCCGGCAAAGCCACCTCGGCCGAGACAGCTGATCTCCTGCTTCTCGACGTCGTCCCTCTCTCCCTGGGCGTAGCTATGGAGGGATCAATCTTCGCTCCGGTTGTGCCACGTGGACAGACCGTCCCGTAAGTTCTCCTCCCTTCCTGGGTAACTCAGACACCTATGACATCCGCTGACCATTTGCAGTACTATCAAGAAGCGGTAAAGTCCCCCCATTTACTTTTTTCTGTAACACCCTAGTGTTCCTGCTTCTTTCCGTTCCTTCAGCATTTTACCGGTGGTGATTTGGGCAGATACTAATACATTTTATATGGCATAGGACCTTTACCACTGTTGTTGAGTAAGTCACCTCTGCTGCCTAAAGCGTACTATCCTAACTTCTCTAGCAACCAGCAAACCGTCCAATTCCCGGTGTATCAAGGAGAAAGAACGAGCAAGTCGCCCGGAAACCTTGTCAACAAAGAAACGAGCTGACAACAAAACAGATTGCGAGGACAACACCTCCCTTGGTGAATTCACGTTAGCTCCGATACCACCCGCTAGAGCAGGGGAACCTGTTCTCGAAGTGGTCTTCGAAGTTGACGTCAACGGTATCCTCAAGGTCACCGCCACCGAGAAGTCCTCGGGGCGAACCGCCAACATCACCATCTCCAATGCCGTCGGCAAGCTTTCAACCTCTGAAATCGAGAAGATGGTAGAGGATGCTGCCAAGTTCAAGACCACCGACGAGGCCTTCACCAAGAAATTCGAGGCGAAGCAACAGCTTGAGTCTTACATTGGCCGGGTTGAGGAGTTGATCAATGACCCTGGCTTGTCGATGAAGATGAAGCGTGGCAACAAGGCCAAGATCGAAGAGGCGTTGTCTGATGCCATGCAACAGCTCGAGGTGGATGATTCATCGCCTGATGACCTGAAGAAGAAAGAGCTGGCTCTCAAGAGAGCTATGACCAAGGCCATGGCTACGAGGTAGATGCGATCGTCTGCACGGCCACGCCTTACCCCACCTCTCCACGTCCTGCACACGAAGCTTCATCTCGCGGCGATGTGCCTTGTATGCTCGCGAACGATTGCATTGCATTTCCAACGGGAAATGTGACCGGCGTCATTTCTCGGAAAGTTTCACAGCGGGTCCCTCGCAGCATGTCCGTGCTGAGCCCGACTCGCACGAAGGCTACGTGAAAAGTTGATGCCTTGGTTTGATTCTAGATAGAGTGGCAATTTCCTTGCGGGCCACGAAACAGAATGATCAATGTCATGTCGATTCCAACTTCAAGCCGGCAAAGCCGCTCCTCCAGTATTACCGTTGTAGGGGGGTTGGTACCAGTTCTTAGGATCGCGTTGTGGGAGTGCCCATAGTGTCTTACCGAAATGCATAGTTTCAATGTCAAACTACGCGTAAACTTATTACTGGCGGCGGTTATTTACTGCTATCATTAAGCTCCGCGTAAATTATGCTCTCACAACCTTGAGTGGCTTCACGAATAGGCATTTCCTAGTGAAGGACTATTAGGGTGGGTTCCTTCCCTAATCACCGCCTATACCTCGTAGAAGGTCAGTTAAAGCTTTCAGTTAAGATCTCCACTAGAACAACCTTAAGAATACATCACAATGACTCATTCGGTAAAGATGTTCCTTTTCAGCAAGTAGCTTTAGATGTTCCGGCACATGTTGCAGCTGCATTGCAATACGAAGTACACCAATTCGACGTTTGACATTTTTGGTGAGGCACTGGAGACACTCACACAACCGGTGCCAAAGGAGTGCGGAGACGGTCCTCGTAACCAGCCAGTTTGACTAGTGCCGACCGAGGAAGCTCCAAGCTCTGGCTCCACAGCCTTGCATTGCAGTTCTATTCCTCCAACTTTTTCTGAAGCACGCACACGACAAACGGAGAGCTCACCTCGCCTTGTCACCCAACGGTACAACACACCGGTCCAGCGCCTAGTACGGACTCTCTGTTGTGTAGAAACAGGAAATGCCTCCCCGAACCGCGGACACCGCCTTCCAGCTCATGCACCACTTCCTAGCTGCCTCCCGCGCACAGCGGCCCTCGTCCTCGTCCTCGTCACTCCTCTGTTCACAATGCGGAACCGGACCACGACGACTCTTCGAGCCGCAATCCCGATCCCTTCGCCTCAGCATTCGTGCCGCCACCACCCCGCCACTCAACATGCACGTATCAAGCACGCGACCCTTTTCCAGCAATGTTTCGCGGCCCAAGAAATCCTCCGCATCCTCGAAATCGAACCGCAAATCCCCCTCCCTCGACTCCCTCACACACAAGGACGAAAAGCACGTCCCTGACAACAAAGCGACGCGCAACCGCGATGCGGAACTCGACCCGTATGACTTCTCCGAGCTAGAGGCGTCGATCGCTAAGGCCCTTGCGCGGTTGAAGGACGCGCTGGTCAAGACGAAGGACGCCGGGCGCGTCACGCCGGAGATGATTGAGCAACTGGGCGTGGAGATCAACGTCAAGGGCTCGGACACGGGCCGCGGCAGCGCTCACAAGGAGAAAGTCCGGATCGGGGATCTGGCCAGCGTGGTGGCCAAGGGTGGGAGGAGCGTCAACGTGTTCTGTGCCGAAGAGGCGGTAAGTCCAAAAACGTGCATTACGGGTGCTAGCTAGCTACAGCCACGGCTTGAGCGAGTGTGAATGCATGATGCTGATTGCTGATGCCGCCGTTCTTAGCACGTCAAACCTATAACTTCGGCCCTGCTCGCCAGTCCGTACAGTCTCGTCCCGCAGACGACGGCGCCACATACACCAGGCACGACGTCTTCATCCCAGTCGTCCTCGTTGCCCCGGGATGCTAACCCGCTGTTGATAACGGTGCCGGTCCCGCCTGTCACGGCCGAAACGCGCAACCTCGCCAAGCAGGAGGCGAAGAAGATGTTCGAGCGGGCGAGCAACGAGGTGCGCAATGCTCGAGGGGAGGCGCAGAAACGGTTCCGCAAGATGGAGTTGGGCAAGTTGGTGATTCAGGATGAGTTGAGGAAGGCGCACAAGCAGATGGAGGAGGTGGTGAAGAAGGGCCAGGACGAACTCAAGAGGGTGTATGAGGCGAGTGTGAAGGTGCTTGAGGGGTAGGCGGAAGCCTGGTAGGAACTAGGTAACGCGGACCCTTGAGACGCGACCGGGGGCGAGGGGGACCCAGAGATGGAAGAGCCCGCCTCTGTGAGGGTGAATTCTCTCAAGGCCTACTCTGTCGGACGAGTCGAATTGCTTGCAAAGTCCACGGCGGTTTTACTCACCCTCTTTTTTTTCCCTCCACCTAGCTGCGCGTCCACATGTCCTCGCAAGCCAGACACCGTCACATACCACCCGCTTGCAGACCAGACACTTTTGCTTCGAGGGGCAGCGATATCCTAGGGAGGGCGGCGTAGAAGTCTGAAACCCTCCTTTTACATCCCTGCATTGCGTCCCTGCATTGCAAACGGGGATCCTGTCTAGATCGGTTCTGTCCGATTCATGTCTCGACACAGTCGTTCAAGACATGCTCTGCGATCGTTCTTCACGACCAGAACAGGATCTTTTGGAAGGTACAGGAGTACTGGTTCCGCGTAATTGGAGTGGTTGACTCGAGTCATTGGCGCCGTTTCTATAGACGCAGGGCCGGACGCGACGGTGTTCATCATACCTTTGAGTCTTAAAAAATACGACACAGGAAGGTCCTGGAAGCGGAGCGGACGATCTGTTGAATCGTGAACGGAATGTGGAAATCCTGTAGCTAATCCGGAAGCTGGCTAAATCGTGACCCCGAACTTCGTCTGTTGGACTGTCTAGCTCATGGTCATCCGATTCGTCTCATTTCAAGCATGCATGCAAGCAAGCCATAGAGACAGGATATCATCACATCTCTATAGGTAATCGGTATCAACTCAGCCTCTGTTCTTCTGTGGAATGCCGTCTCCGCCTCCTGTCCATGTCCGCCCTCGCGAAAGCATACCACATGCCGCCGACCATGGTCAAGAGAGACCCGAGTATGACTCCACCGCCTGGCCCTGTCGCTGTTGCATCTGCATGTCCAATTCTATCACCCTGATTTGCCGGAGACAGGTCGAGGAGTAAAATGACGACCTGCTTAAGGTTGCTGGCCACACCCATGCTCAGCGGGCCACATCTCTTGTTCGCTTCGAACGACGCAATGTTCAAGAACGATGTTGCGAGAGCGTTGAAGAGCCAGGACCACAGCCACGGGGGTTGGGTCAAAGATAGGGTCGACTTCATTGTCGGCATCAGCATTTTCACTTCACCGTTCCAGCTTGCCACGACTGTCGTTATGATCAGCGAACACAGAGAACAATACCGCACGAGGACCGAGGAGGGTAGACCCAAGCCCCAACTGTTCCGACGCGGAGGTTGTTGCAAGTGGTTCGAGGCGATCGTCTTGGCCACAGCCAGGATTGCCCCAAACATGGTCCATGCAAAGCCAAAGGCGTTTGTCGTTGACGAAGTGTTGTTGGTTGAAGGTGCCGCGTGGATCGCCAGGATGACACCGCAGATAGTCAATGCGATTGCCCCATACACACCTGGCGAATATTCTCGCCAAGTCCTTCCAAGAACTGTGATGGATAACAGTACGGTCATGGCAGGGACGGTGGCACGAATTGTCTGGTGCATGGTCAGACTCACCAGGCCCAAAGTCCAGTTCGACATGACAATGTTAAGGGTGTAGAGGAGAGAGAACGGGGCGAGGATATGAAGATTGTCGAGGAGGTGCTCTCGTAGATTGCGTCCAGATTCATGTCGGTCTTGGTGATCTTCGTCCTCTTCATCGCGACCGTCTCGTCCATTGTGCTCTTTCTTTCCCAGCTCGCCGGACTCGGACGTGTATACTCCAAACCACGAAAGTGAGCTCGTTATGGTGAAAGTGAAGATTGCGTGAGACGCGGCGAGCAACCAGGCACTTTGCATATAGGACTGAACGTGCTTGCTCGTCACAGTGACGAAGAGGTTCAGGATGAAATAGATTGATATCCACAGGACGCTCGATGTAGCGCTATTTCCTGCCATGATCGCGGAGTGTGAACGAGACCGAAACGAGATTCAGGAGATTCCGGGTATTGGGATTTGAGCTGAAGTCAGCGGTTGAACGTCTTCCGAGCAGGGCAGTTCGACGGGTGAGGCATCCTGGAAAGTGACAGCCAACAGCAACCCGTCACTGCTCCGCTCTTGTCAGTATTCGAGAAGTAACAAGCGCACGAAGAGCACACGAATGGAGGCTCACAGTTATCATATGTTATTCTCAGAGGTAATGCCCCACACCTCATCCATGTGTCGACGGACACGCTCGAGAGTTGCATGACTCTGGCACTACCAGGAAATGTCAATCACACACGCCTTGCTATGCACTGCAGCACGGGTATCAGGTTATTTGTCTCTGTCCTCCTCTTGATTTTCATCAGTTGGGGGCTTCTCCGTCCTTGGTGTGTCTTCTCCTTGCGATCGTGGCTTCCAGGCGTCTTCAGGTGCTACTTTGGTCTGCTGCTTCTCTTCAGCTTGAGGTGGCGCTCCCTCGGCCGTCGCTGCGGGCGTCTCCTGTTGCACCCACTTCTCCATGTTTGGTGACAGATATGCATCTTTGATGATAGGCTGGCCGACAAGAGAATTCGTCTCTGGCGAGTAGACTGCGACAGCGTGCATGAAAAGAGTGCCCTTCTCGCCAACAAAGGCAATGTTCCCCCTCAGGATAACACTGTCTCGTGAATGCGATTGCATTGACTTTTCCTGTCCTTGGATCCAATGAGCTCGAAAAACAGCGCAAGCTGACTCGATGGCGCCTTGGTAGGTCATGGACTTGACCAGATTACGATATGCTCTCCGTGATTCATGCTCCCCGTATTCGCCGCGGAGGAAAGGCAGGAATGTCTCTTTGGTATTCTCCGGGACGCGACCGAATGCCAGCTGCTTCAGAGCCTTCTCGTCCTCAGTCAAAGCCTCCTGGGGTATGCTAGAAGCTTTCCCGGTGGCAGTCAATGACTTGATTTGGTCCGTCAGTCGCGCCTTGGTAATCAGGAAAGATGCCCACGCGAATTCCTCTACGCCGTAGTAGAATGCCTTTGCCAATACAATAGGATGGAACACGCGATCCAACTTCTCCCCAACATTGTTCGATATTTGGCGCCACCCATAGCTTGTCCTGTTGGGTTCAAGGAAGATACAGGGAACCTCGTATGTCGCTGGGGCGTACAAGGGGGGAGCTAATCGCCAACTCTCGTGGTAAGTCACCCTGCGCCCACCGCTGGACTGTTTGGAACCGAGTTCCATCAAGGTACGTCCATATTTTATCAAAACGGCCCTCATCAGAGGTCTCTTGATAGTCTCTGTAATCTCTTTCAGGCGCTTTTTGTCCCCTGCCAGAGCTTGAAACGATTTCCAAGTCGGATCGTCTATCTTCCACGGCTCGGGCTTCTGCTTGCGAATCCATATCGGCAGCATTAAATGGATAACTTCCAGCTCGTTTTGTGATGCAGTAGCAGCCGCCTTGTCCCATTGTTCTCGCCATACTTTCGCACGGTCTTCAGGCCCCCGTCCATTCTTAACAGTCCCTGTTGATTGTTTGGAGGAATGAGCACTGTCTGGATAGATGTAATTGATTGTCCTCGCCACAAAATATGTGACGGCAACAGTTGTGAATACGCGGTAAAGGACAGGACTCGATCTGGATCGCCGGGTTATCGCAACCCTTTGGAGGTCGACTGTACCATTCTGAAGGGGCACGCGAACACTAGGCGGCCTGCGGAAGAGAGACCGAAGCATGAGGAGAGTAGAGGGTCAGTAGGACGCATCGTCGCGAACGGGAAGGGTCAACACGTTGCTGAAGATTGCCGTCCTTGGCCCATGTGCGTCTGCAATGGTGTGGTGGGAAGCTGGCGGACGGCGTGCGAAGTCGAGGAGCTATGGTAAGAGACCGAGTCCAATATCCTCCACAGAGCGCAGTGTCTGTTGATTCAATATATTCAGCGAGTTAATTCATGACGAAAGAGGGGGTTCTGCACTCGTGGATCCTGCTTCGTATCTGCACGTGCGAGGAGCCAGGGTCCCGTTCCACCTGCAGCTTCATCGACTGAACATTTAGCCATGCCTCCTCCATACCTCGACTTCCCCGTGCTGCCGCCCGTCAACAGCTTCCTCCCCAGTTGGCGAAAGCAGCAACCATGAAGTCGCTCTCAAGTCTAATACTGCCCTTCGCAGGCCTCGCGCAACATGTCGCCGCTCAAGGCGCCTACCTCTTCACCATCGATCGCAGCATCACGACCCCTGCGACCGCTATGATCGATTCAGAAATGGCCAGTGCCATCATAGCGAGAAGAAGAGACTTGACCGCGGACCGGTACCTGGGCATCACAGACTCCATGCTACTAGAAGATATAAACACCTACGGAGGCTACCAAGCCCCTCTATTTGGAGAAGAATCGCCCAAAAATGCGCCGGGGAAGCTGTTCATCAGGATATCAGGCGTCGACATGACGATTCAGGACTTCGACCTCGCCATGCCCGACCTCTGGATCGACGCACCGACGAAAGACCTGCTCACCGATTTCAAGGCCGTCACAGACAGCACCCGCAAAGAGGAGGACGACCTTTGCGAATACGCCGTGCCGCCGTCCCTTAATGCTCCCGACAGCAAAGGCGTCGAAGTCGTCTTCACCTACCCGTCCGAGAACGGACGGTGCCTCAAAGCCACCGAAATACCAAACATCCCCATCATCCTGTCGCTCAACAGTTTCCTGCCCACCAACCCAACGGGAGTCAAAACGCAAATCAACAGCCTCATCCGCCTCCTCAAGCACTTCTCCGCCACTGAGAACGTCGAATCCACCGTCCTCTTGCTCCCTTCGGAGAAGAAGTTGAAGAAACCAAAGCCGAACAAGAACCACAAACAAAACCACTCGGCCCGCTCGGCCCAGCAGTCGGAAGAAGAACGTCTCGATTTGCCCTCCCCATCACCCCCTTCCTCCAAGTCCTTCGACACGATCAACCCAGCGTCCAACACATCAAACACCACACATCCCCTCCCGCACAACATCCCCCAATGCTTCACCTCGCAGTCCCAGTGTGAGAACGTGACGAATACCTGCTCCGGCCACGGCTCCTGCTACAAAGCGCACACCAACTGTTTCAAATGCAAGTGCGGCACCACCCTCGCGCGCGTCAACCCCGACGGCACGAAAAAGACGGTCCAGTGGGGCGGCAACGCGTGCCAGAAGAAGGACGTGAGTGTGCCGTTCATCTTGTTTGCGAGTTTCGGCGTCGTCATGACAGCGCTTGTCGTCGGCGGGATCGGCATGCTTTGGAGCATGGGCAGCCAGGAGTTGCCGAGTGTGATTGGCGCTGGGGTCGCCGGGCCGAGGGCTGCCGGAAAGTGAGGTTGTGTGATCGAGGTAGTGTAGTGTTTGCGATTGGGAATGACATGAAGAAGAGTGTTCCTGAAGTTTATCGCCCGGGCCGTAATCGACAGGCCAGGAACATGCTGTATAGATATCACTCACAACGAACATGGGTTGAGACCGGGGGCGTCTGCCTTTCGCAATGCATTTGAGATTACATTTGTAGTTCAAAGTTCTCGTCCGAGAATACGACCATATTCAACCCGCTGTATCCCTGGGACAGTCCGTCCTCCTAGCTACAAGGTATACACATTTGAAGTCCAAGACGCCTTCCGCTTCCTAGTTCCCAATGCAGTGCCCACGAAACAGGACCCTATTCTGTTGTACTCCCGTTGCTCATTTATGCCTATGCCATTTCCCATAGATCTGCCCAAACTCGACACCAAACCTACGCATTAAGATGCACAATCATCGTACACCTCTCAAAATCGAACTGTAGCTGACTTGGCGCATACTCCTTGCGTTCTCCCTCCCTCAAATCCGCCAGGACTTCCACAACAAGCACATTCTCGCCCGGTACCAGGCGAACCTCAAACGCCCCGGGCACGTGCACGCTGTTGCTCTCCTTGTACACTGTGGCATTGTGCATGAAGAACACGCGGTGGCGTCGCCGTGAATGCAATTCGGGGGTCAAATTGGGGATGACACGGATGTCCCGGTAGGAAGGTGGCAACGCGATGAAGCCAGATGTCTGGGTCTTGATAGGCGAACCGTGGCGGACGAGTTTCCAGCGCGGATCGTTAGGAAGGGAAGGATTGGTCATGAATGTCACTGAGGAGAGCAGGGCGAAATCCCAGCCTGTCTGCGAGTTAGTGCCATTCTTCATCAAGAATGCGTAAAGAGAAAAGACGACTAGCTTACCTCGTCCAGGATCGCGGAACCGGCGTTCCATTGGCACAGCTGATTGATTTAGGTAGTTGAAAGCAGTGTTGGTAGGACTCTTCGCAGAACTAGCCTGAGGGTGTGGCGCATGGAGAGTTATGCCATTGGTTAATGGCGTGCCGCTGGGAAGAGGTGTCTCGAATTCTTGAACCGGCGTTGGCAATTGCTGGGTTGGAGCCTGTGGCGTCTTCACAGCTTCATCAGCATCTGGACTCCCTGAGATGCCGTTCGTCTTGACGTCGGTCATGGTCATGTCGGCTTGATCAGTTGCCATCGACATACTACGTCGGGCACTGGGAGCTGTGCTGGAGGGGACAGGAGTGGATCCATTGACCTGCGTAGTCTTGGAAGTTGCTCTTTGCGCTCTGTTCAGGGCTTCACCCATTTCCCGTTTCTGTCGCCGCAGAGAATCACCGTCGATGGTGCCGCCGACAAGATGTGGCGTTGGTGTTGAGGGGCCCATGGTCAATCTTAAGGCTTTGGGCTTTGGCTGAGATAATGAAAGCCTGAGGTTGCGACGAGGTTGTGCACCAAGTGACTGCAATTTTGAATCAGACCAAGACTGTGAAAAGAAACCATATTAGTTTAATCCTCGCAAAGGTTCTACAGATGTTAGCGTACCTCAAGCTTCTCTGCCATCAAATAAATGTCGGACCCTTCAAGGTTGTATTCTTTGGCGTTTTCCCAGATCAATCGGACCTCCTTCGCCAGCGCATCCCAATCTTGAACAACTTCCTTCTCTACTAGAGCCCGTACATCTGAGATAGACGTCGGCTTTTTGATCATCTTGTAATAGTCGGGATAGTCCTTCTTGGGGACTTTCTCCTCGAAGTTGCTGGGAGTGGCTGTCAGTACGCGATAGTCGCGGACGGTGTGGGAGAGAGGAACTTACATTGCGTCCTCCTGCTCCGACAACTCCTTCAGAAACACGAGCTGCTCTTCTTTCACGTCCTCTCCTCCACTAATAGCAGGAGTGCCTGCAGTGGACGACGGAACCTGACTTTGACGTCTCACAACCGCAGGATTCGAGAACCTCAGCTTGACCTTCTCCGGAGCGCCAGTCCCCTCTGACGAGATGGACTGCTGTCTGATCTGATCATACAGCTCTTGTGGAATGGGCGTCGGATAAGCACGATAGTCGTCTCTCAGATATGCCGGATTGTGCTTTGGCATGAAATTGGACAAGGCCTTGCGAATGCGTTCGGCATCTTCGAAGATTGAAGACTTGCTGTTGTTATAGTCCTTTGCATTCTGGATCATCCTCTTCAAGTCGGATTCTAGCCCTTCAAGGTTCTCGTACTCAAAATTCTGCAGCCGCTGCTCAATGATGTTCAGGGACAAAGGCATCGCAGTCCGTTGGTAATAGTCAGGATATTCGGTTCTGCTGGGCAGATCAAGGAAATGAACGGCGACATTGCGGCCATTCTTGTCTTGTGATCTTTTCAATTGCCCTACAAGCCTCAATCCGATCTCGGTGGTGGTTTCTCGTGTTTCTATATCAGGGAAATGGGTGTCCTGCAGCAAGTCGAGTTAGCGAACCTGGGCAGAGGATGCATTGGACATCGCAAGTGCACTCTGATCGAGTTGCATGCACTTGAGTCGCAGGCATGATGATGGGTTCAGGTGCACAGCGCGGGGCGTGTCGCATTGGCTGTGCTGCACTGAGTTTGATGGGGAAGTGGAAGTTGGGCGTGTGAGGACATGCGATTATTGTATACTTACGTCGCTGCGCTTGCGTCGCTTGAGATCAGGACCCGGCGTGGCTAGAAAGTCGTCGGGGTCAAGGCCTGCAGGGCCGCTCCTGCGCTTCGAACTCATGCTTTCGCCGCCTCACAAGATTTCGTGGATCGGGGAGGGATGCGGGTTGACCAGTGCACGAGGGGCGACCAGCAAGTGAAAAAAGCGATAAAACCGTGTGATTGGAGAGCTGATACCTGCAGAGTCGTTGCTGGCGAATGCATTCAACAGCGTGGGCGTTGCAGGCACTCTACCCAGTAGGGAGTTCACTGAAGAGTCGCCTCTGTCTGATCTTCTAGGGCTGGCCAACCTGGGACGCGACAGATTTGCAGCTGCAGTTGAGTGTCTAACTCTGCAACTAGGGCACGTGCAACAGCCGGATTATTAGCTAATCCGGGACCGCCTTCCGAGGTCGAGTTTCTCCGATTACTTGGCGTCCACGGCTTCGCTCATTGGTCAGCCTTCCCATGTTTACTCCTGCGCTCCATCTTCAGTCTCCAGCATTTGTTTCGAAAACAACTGCCCTGCGCTTCCCACGTCTCCGTTTGGAAATGCCCACCCCGAACACATAGCTGTTTGCATACCAGCGTTCAACAATTACTACCGACACCCCAGCTGCAAGTCTGTTTCTGTCTTCCCCTTGCTTTTGCAAGAGCCTTGAACAATTGAAGCACGAGACCACTTCCCTGACACCACACTGCCGCTGAATCGACGGCCCCACTACCAATCCCGCGTCATTCGACTTCTACCTCTGGGTAGGTCACAGACGGACGTGAAAGCCGGATCTCGGCGACCTTATCGCCCATACAAGCATAATGACAGACATCGACATGGCAAGAAGGAACAAAAAGCCAAGATTATTGCTCGAGTCTGAGAGGGCGCGGCTGGAAGAGTTCATCGACTCGATTGGTTACTCTGCAAGGTGCGTGGCGCGAGTTAGCGAGGCCTTCGGAAGCTAAATTATGCCAGATACTCCGACAGCGAATACGAATACCGACATGTTCAGCTTCCGAAAGCAATGTTGAAGGTTATCCCTAGAGACTACTTCGATGACTCCAAAGGCACTTTGAAGTTGCTCTGGGAAGAAGAGTGGAGAGGACTAGGCATTACTCAGGCAAGACACAGCATTCAAGAGGGCCCAGAACCTAGCTAAGCACTACACAGAGTCTCGGATGGGAACACTACGAAGTTCACGAGCCCGAACCGCACATCCTACTGTTCAAGTACGTCTCCTGCTCCGAATGCGTTTCCGTTACTGACAGGAACAGACGTCCCATCGGATATCAGGCACCAGCTCAGTGATACCCCAACTCGTCAGATCAACTCGATCCTCCTACTAGCGCAGCATTGGAATGGCGTTTTCTCCGGAACACAAGAATTGTCTTCATATGTGCATTCAGCAAGCGTGCTTACAGACGTGTTTGTGTATGTCCTCACGAGCAGATCCCAAGAGGCAGAAGATTTACGCACAAGATGATACTCTCCATTCAGGATTAGCACAGCCAAGGGTTCAGTCACGAACTCAGCTCGGCCATGAATGAATGGATCTTTGACTCGCGCTAGCCTTGTCCTTTACTTTGTGCATTCCGCTGCTTAGAGCTTGATGTGTCGATTTCGATCCAATGTGCTCTGTTCTTCTAGTCAAGTCGCGTTCTTCTTCAGCCACTCGTCCCATTGCTCGAAAGTCCAAGATGAGCTGATGCTTCGTTCCTCGACGCCATTGAACAAAACTGTTGGGGTCACGTGAACGCCCGTCACTCGGTTGGCCTTCACCTGGAACTTCACATCGTCGGTGACCTTATTGCCAATGTTGAGGCTACCATCCTCAGCCGGCTTGTCAGATACCAGTAGTAGATCCAGGACGGTTTTCTCATCGATACCATCAACAGAACCCGCCAACTTCGCAAGCCTCTTGTACGTTTCATTTCGGCTCTCATTCACAACGTTGACATCGAAATAATCTTTCTGGTTTTCAAACAATTTCTCCGAGAACGGCCAGAAAGATTGCGGCGCAGTCTTCAGAACGGCCACACCCGCTTCGTGGGTCAGTGTCGAAGACGGATGCCATGGCTGGATCTGCTGACGGAAGATGACGCGGATACCTGGATTTGTGTATTTCTTCTCGATGACAGGCACGACGCTTCCATAGAAAGTCTTGAAGATCTTGGCGCTGAATGGACAGACGTAGTCGAGATAGAGCTCAATTGTGTGCTTTGCTTCGCTGCCGGAGGCCGAGGCCAGGAGCTGTCCGGAGAATTTTGGTGGAAGAGCCATGGTATCAGACCTGAGTTGACTGTATTGTTCAACCTTTGCTGCTCCTCTTTCTTTCTCTCTTATAAATATAGGAAAGAAGAGACTCCGATGTTCCGTACTTAAACATCTTTCGCATGCAAGAATGTTATTCAGCGCTTGGATTCCGTCATCAAGACAGGGATGTGAGATCCCACCATCAGGGCGTACGGTAGAGTAAATGTGCAGCTTGCGGTAATGTCAACAACCAAAGATTGATCTCTCCTCCTTTACTACTACCTATCTACCTAGAGAAAGTGAGTCGACATTGCCTTCCTCCTCCCTGACTGTGGCCGTTTCCGATTTCTAAGTGCGATCGAGCTCTCAAAGGCGAGAGGGTGTCTGCCTCTAATCTCGAGCTTTTAGTGTCTGGTGAGCATTCGGAAGCCCCGTCATCGATGAATACCTTTGCAATAGACGTACCTGAAGCAATCTGTCGGTGAGTACCGGGGTATGTGGAGCTGAAATGGTGGAGGAAGCCTGGCCAAACAGCAGCAGCACCTTACCTTGCCTACGCTGCTACGATCATGTTCTTGCCAGGCATTATTTCTACCGATGAGGTCGTTCTTGCCTCGTCTCAGTGAGATCTCTTCTTAAGAAGCCTGTTCTACTCTCTCATGCTTCTCTCCTTGTTCCCTCCTTGTGTATTACTTCTACATTCGTTGGCTATCACAGGTGCTGCAACCATACTTTGCCTTGTATTGTATCTCATTTCTACTTGCCAATTTTGCAGCGCTATTAGCGTCATACCTGTTGTTTTCCTGCTCACATTCACTCCTTGATGTTGTTTCTGCGTCCTAGAAAACTAGTGGACAAAGTACACATGGACTACCAAAGGCGGTCTGTGATTCACTTCGATATTGCACCTTGCGTTGATGCAGAATCCAAAAGTCTCCGACCACATATCGCCAGAGCCAAATTTATCCTGATCAACAGACTTTGGCTCATTGCCGAACTGTCAGACACCATTAATGATCTCACGCAGAGCTTTGGCGGGATCAGCATTCGAGCGCGCCTCTATGCCAAATACAAGGAGTTGGGACAATCCCAAGAGCCCCGATGTCGTAATCTCCACAGGGTCAACGGCCAGATGCAGATCTACCTCAAATTCATGGAGTTGGCGCCTGTTCTTTGCACCCTCGCAGTGCTGGACGTTGGGCGACTGAGCTGTGCGGCTCAGCCCAGCTCGTTCCTCCTCCAGACCGTCCATATTGGTATATGCTCGCCCCGCCAATACCCCGAAGGCTCGAAGTTGACCAACCGTTCGCTGGTCAATTATAGCATCTTAATGAGCTGGGCAATCTAGGTACATGTCCTACAAATCATGGCTGTCACGGAGCGAGACATTCTACCGGCAATCTACTTCCTCACCTTGTTCCTGCTCGAGCAATACCGCTTCCTGGAACTCCAAGAAGCCTACATCTTCGACAATCACAACCACGTCATGAGGCTGTGTCCCACGGTGCCGTTCAGGCCGCAACGTTATCCCACCGTCTCTCAAGCCGATTTCGGATACGATTGTGCCATTTGCCAGGTCGACCCCATCGGCGTGTTTGAAGAAGTCTTCAAGCTCCCTTGCAAGCACCAGTTCCACAGATGGTGCCTTGTCAACTGGTTATGTCATATGGGCAAATCGAAGTGCCCCATGTGCCGAGATACAATTCTCGCCAAGGACGGGCTCTTGGGTGTCAAGTGTCTCCCTTATTTGATCTGGAGAGAGGAAGTGTTGGCTCGCGCTCGTGGGCGGAGGTAGTGGTTGGCTCGACCACGGAGGACGCTGGTCTCGATGGGCGATCACCAACCAGCCATGGGGGATGAAGAGGAGTCGAGAAGTGCCTGTGCAGATGAGCAAGCGGTCTTCCGCAAGATCTATCTTGCACGGTAGCATTCTTCCGTTAGTAATGAGCGATGGCGGTTATAAAGGGAAGAAAAAGTTTTGTACATATGTACCGTTGCTAGCCTAGGTCTATGGAATTTTCTCGGATGCCGCCGGCCTTCGACTCCTTCTGCGAAGTCATTTTGCCAATATGCTCAGAGTGACCTATTTCTGAGCCTGCTTCGGAGCCTGGACTCCTCCACCTTGCGACTGGTGCCTCGAAACAATGACACTTTGCACCATCTGCATGAACTGCTCGGCCTTTCCCGGCGTCACCGTGCCATTGTTGGTGAGATTCCTAACGATCTGGTCCAAAAACGGCATCTTCTGCTTCTGCACCACAGGGTACACGCCCTTGACCCACGTCTCCGCCAGCCCGTTCCGCTCACCCTCTCTGTCTGCAATGCTGTCAAAGTCCATGTTCTCGGGCTGCACTTCGCCGGAGCCTCCAGACTTTTCCGTGTCGCGGTCCGCCCACTTCTGCGCAAGCTGCCGCGAAATGGAGAGGACTTCTTCACGCTCTTGCGCCGACTCGAAGCGCGTGAGATAGCCGCGCGTGTAGTGCATGGCGAGTTGGTTGGGGGTTTGGTAGCCGTGCGGCAACCGGTGGGCGAGCCATTCGATGCGTTGCTGCACGCTTTCCACGAGCCCGGCGTTGCTCAGCGGGGTGTTGGGCCAGTCCTTCCGCAGCTCTGTCTCGGCGAGGGCTGCGCCGGGGGTGTGAGGGAGCTCGGTGGTCGGATTGACGGGTGGGTCGACGATGGTGTTGATGTAGTTGTCTACCCGGGAGGGGAGGTCTTGAGCGTCGAAGGACGAGGGGTCTTCTTCTTCGGCGGACCGCGAGGCGGTACTTTCTGCGAGACGGCGGACACGTCGATCGGTGCGGTTGTTGTTGGAAGGCGCGCCGGGGGCGGAGGGTCGGGATTGGGATTGACCTGGGCCGCGGGGTCCGGCTCGTGGGCCGAACCTTTGGCCCTGTGCTTGTTGATTTTGTCCTTGAACTCGATTTTGGCTTTGACCCGGTTGTGTTCGTCGGATGAGAAGTTGGCCTGGGCCCGGACGAGGAGGTCCTGTGCGCTGTAGGACGCGGTTAGGGGGAGGTGTGCGGCCTGCGGCTCCTACACCACCCCTAGGTCCTGTACCCGTGCCAGTGCCGGCTCTGGCTCCGGCGCCTGCTCCAGCGGAAGCCTGTGCTCGTGGTCCGCCTGTACGTTGCAAGTGTATGCCTCCTGGACGAGAGGTTCCCGCTCCAGCACCTCCACTTGATGTGTTATTACTGCCCAGTGTGCTTTGTAATGAGGACCCAGGAAGGGGCCTGCCTCGGACAGGTGATGAAGATGATGGTGTCTTATCCCCTGGTGTGGTTTGTCAGCTATCTGCGTTGAAGCTCTTCGGACGCTGGATCGTGTATACCTTCGTCGTAGGATGTCCTCGAGGTGGAAAATGCTCTAGCACCGCTAACAAGCGTAGTCGAGGGAGCGGTGGGTTTGGATGCAAGGCCAAGTCTCGCGCATCGTGCGCAGACGTGCTCCATGCTGCACCAGCAGGGATGGCCTGAGTCGGTGATGATGGGTTGATGGACACAGTACTCGTGGTAGTATTGAAATTGCGGAAAGCTGAAGCTTGAATTGAAAGTTGGCGTCACGTGAAAGCGGGTATTCGCGTCACTCAATTCTCCGGTGTTGCAGCGACTTGTGGCTTGAGTTCTTGTGAAGCGTGGATGAGAGCTGAGAACATACACAGTAGACAAACTCGACGCATCCAATATCAGGCGCTCTTGGTCGAATAATTTGTCAATCCGTCGTCCTGGAACAAAATATGCTTCGGAATCCGGACGAATAAAAGGTAGAGTGTCAGGTCGCCCGACAAGGATTAGAACCTGGTTTTGGCGTCGCGACTTTGATTGCCCTCAGGCGCAGGTTGCGCTCTTTCAAGTCAACCATTCTACATTGTGAGGGACATTAAAGACTTTTGCGATGCATTTCGCCCATGATCGGATTCGACGACAATGAGTTGAAGCTTGCGCAGGTTGACTTTCTTCCAATCCACTGTCTAATGGCTCTTCCCTGGGTTTCCAGAACTTTGGTGCTCCTGTTATGCCTGACTTCAGCCAGTTATGCGCAATCGACCTCCACCTTCACCATCGTAAACGGCCAAATATATACTCCAGGGTTAGCTATCGTTGACGCGCCGCAGCCTTTCACGCCTCTGGGAGGAGGTAAGTGGTTCCTGGGCTGCAGATCCACGGTTCCCCGGTGTGAGGGAGCTGGAGGTCTAGATAGGGGAGGAAGCTCAGGTTTAACATCGCTGACCTATGGTTCTCAGACTTCCTCCAAGTTGCGCTCGACATCTCCGGCAATGGAAAACTTCCGCAGCCGTACTATCCGCCGGATGCGGATACAGGAACCCTGAATATCACTATGTTCTTGTTCAGTTACAACACGTTCCTCAATTTGACCATATCAAATGGCACCAGCTCTGGTTGGCGCAATGATACGTTCGAAGATGCAGAGTTCAAGTGCGATGGGAAGACCACCCAAGGCTTCCAGAATGCGGGCTGTCAGGAAATCATGGCACAAGAAAGTGAAAGCACGGTGAAGCACGTCAACTGGGCATGGCCCGATTGTTTAGTTGGGATCGATGAGAGTGACAGAGACAGGGGCTCATATAATGTGCGAGAGCGCCTATGTTGCCATTTCGTTCCGGGTCTGACTTCTGACAGATATCGATCCATCAATCGTTCCGAATCAATGGTACTGGATACTATACGATTTTCAATCTCCCGATCCAAATCACCAATTCCATCCCGGAACTGACTCAGCTCGCGACTATCGGAACACGTCCGTTATGTACACTTCGGCAGAACCCCCTGCAAAATCAAACCACTCAGGACGCGAGTACTTCTTCGCCAGAGACTCAACCTTATCTCGGTGGCACAGTGAGCATTGGCGGCAGTAGTCAAAGCGGACCCCCGTCCACAAGCGCATCCTCAACGATCAACCCGGGACTGCCATCCTCAAGCGCATCCCCAACCACCAACCCGGGACTGCCATCCACAAACGGGGCACTTGGTCGAACGAAGACTGTGGCCAAGATTGCTCTGCCAATTTCTCTTCTTGCAGCACTCCTGGGCTAGCGTATGTCGCACTCTGTAAACAAGGTGTTTTTATCTTAGGTCCTCACGCGCCTCCTTCTTTCAGGATCGCGGACGATGAAGTTGACACGACCTTTTAACGGACTGTCCGGAGGGGGGAACGATGGCACGAGAACCACACGCGATCGCCTTGTTGAATCTTGCTTGATACTATGTTCAAGCGAATCGTCTTTTATTTTGCTCTCCCACGATCTGGCCCTGCTTGAGGTCACGACGCAATGTATCACATTGACCTATTTAAAGAATCTCTGATTACCTATACCAATGACCAAGAAAATTTAGGTCCCACTCAAAAATCAGAACGATGTGCAGGTCTTTCCCACTCATCGACCGTCCTTGCTCTTGGGCCGATGCACGACTTATTCAACGCATCTGCGAACGGCAAGGCAATCGAGTGTTTGCTCCACAGCTCGAATAATCAAAACTCGGTTCTCGCCAGCACAGCAGTATGTCAGCTAGCTACCAGAGCTTCGGCAAGCATCGATCCATCCGTTATTCAAGTCATCATCTCTAACCTAAGCTAGCCTTGATCTCGGCTTTTGAACACAATCTCAACTGGGTGGCCACCAAAACGGAGTCCCACGGTTCGTATACATAGTACTACCCCCTGCGGAGTATATTATATGCTTAAGTTATAATCTGTCAGCTCCACCTGGTGGTGCCCAGCCGGTGCCAGCCATTACTTGTCTAACTCAGTCGGGCTATTTGTCTCTACCACATCGGGCACGTTATGTAAGCGACTGGACGGATACTTTATAGCACCACCAGGGACGCAATCTACATGAGGCAGCACGCGGTTTCCTTCCCGGCCGAATTGAGCACAGGGCGGTGAGCCTGACTCCATTACTCACTCAACGCTCATCTGGCCCCGGGGGGGAACAACTTCCCTCGTGCTTCCTGGAGGTTCGCTGACCATGTGTGTCGATATTTGCAGGTCAAGTACCAAGCACTTACAGTAGGTGGATATCGTGGGATTTGACATACCGCCTCAATCAGCAGATTCAGCACTCTTACCGTGCCTGACTTCCCTGCTAGCTCGTGCTCTGTATCCCTCAGCCTGCTTCCCTCAGCCTCCTTTTTTTGCCAGGCGGCGGTGCAGCATGTTATTTGCAATGTATCATGGCGGCCAGTGTGGCCCCCCGGCGATGTTACAGATTTACAGCTTCTCAGCAACGCAATTCCTAGGTGCGACGATGGAGTGTATATATATTGCGAAAGGCTCCTGACCTTCTTCTGTGCTCGATATATCGTCTCTGACACCCGTAACAAACACCGCCCAACGAGACGACTCCACATCCAAAATGCTGGCACTCACGCTTTCCGTTCTGCCCTTCTTGTCTGCAATTCCGCTTCTTTCTACAACTGCGTTGGCTCAAGATGTGGGGCAGGTGGGCGACACCTTCGTCGACTTCGATGTCATTCTGGATCCTTCCTGGAGCACCGACCAGCTGAATTGGCATAACCAGATGTGCAATGAGCTCGGCCAGACGGCGGAAGGGTTGCAGGGAAATCACGGTGTGGATACATGGACTCGTCTTCGGCTTGACAGTGTTCTCCTTGAGTATCTCGACAATAACCCGCCGGGTATGTTGAATCTACCAGCCCAACTGCGAAAGAAAGAACTGATCGACTGATTTCGAGACATGCACAGTTGACGATTGGACCGGTCGGCTTTACAGAGACCACCTCGCAATCCAACCGGTCGCGAACTTTCGATGCCAAACGGACCAAGATCAATGCGTGATCAACCCTGGCTGTGACGCCTACCGCCACAAGACCGGCCCGTGGCTATCCATTGCGATTGGAAATCTGCAACAGATCACAAAAGCGCACATCGCGGCATACGACCGCGTATTAGAATTGCTCGGAGAGAACAATCAAGCTCTTGCAAAGGCCATGTTTCAGACATCGCTGGGACGAGACCGGACGAAGTTTGACGTCCAGGCATTCTTTTCGGGTTTCCTCGACGGGGTTGAGTTGCTCTTGGGCCCTACGAAAGTGTTGGCGGCCTTTAAAGGAGCGATCAAGTTTTTGGCGAAGGAACAACTTGAGGTACGCTTGAGCCCTATCGGGGAGACACGACCACGCTCACTGACTCCCTGGTTTACAGCAACGACTACCATCCCTGAGCCTCGGTCCCGCGCCGGAACAGGACGCGACGACGTTCTTGACCTCCCTGCGAGACACATTCAGAACTCTCCAAGATGCAGAGCGCAGAATCCTAGGAAGCTTTATGGACTCCGGGGTCGTGAACAACAATGCATCTCCCACTCACAGCGAGATTGTCGCTTTCCTGCAAAGCGGGCAGCTGCTGAACTTGCCGAGCTTCTCAAGCGCAGGGCTGGTCAACGACTTTGCGCGAGAGATCCTTAAACAGACGGTATGTCTTCCTAGACCGCGTCAATTTTGAAGACCGCGTCAATTGACTGATCCTTTGCAAGGCTGCCAAAATCGTCGCCGGCACATGGGCCAGCCAGAACGCCGGCATTTCCATCCGAGACACACGGTTCTGTGACAACGACGTTTGCTCCTTCAGCAACTGCGGCCCTCCCGAATGGCGCCAGAAGACCGACATCACTGAGAATGGTCTTTTCGGTTTCCCGGTATGTACTGTAGCAGCGGATTTTGGGGACAAAGCTAACGCCCGAGGCGCCTAGTCAACTCAATGTCTTGACATCGGTCGAGGCTTCGACATTCCCGCCGAACTCCCGGGTACTTTGTTACGTCTGGGGCTTGGCCTGGCTGCTATCCACCGGAACGCCGTAAGTTCAATCATTGATCGTTCTGCATTCATGACCGCGCGATGGGCGTTGAGATAGCTGACCGGTGTGGCAGGCCATGTGTGCGTTACTTGGACAGCCAGGACTGAACGCGGATATCATCGACTTTGGCTTTGCCAGGTGTACTTTCAACTTGCCACGACGGGATACCCTTTGATAGCTCTCCTTGGATTGACTGCAATAAACGCGGCGCATGGTAGGAGTGGACACTGTATTGAAGTCGGTAGGAAACGGCTGGATTTTTGGGCGGACGGGGTACATACCCTGTACGGATTCCTTGGGTGGACGGATTCCTGGATAGATTGACTGCAGGGAATCAAAGCTGAGGATTCGTTTTCTTATCAATATCGGTACACCCACGTACCTTGCGGTGGTGATCGTCGGGGCAGGTGGCGCGCGGTACGTTAACGACATTGCGGGTGGAGAATAATTTAGGTTCCAACGTGACCGCTGTGGCGGATGGGAGTGCCAGTTTCCGGATGCCAGATTATAAGCTCCGGGGATGATGATCGCGGCTGAGGAGACGCCATAGGGCAGCGATGAGTATGTCGGCGAATGGATTTGCGAAATTGGCGTTTAGAGCGAAGTATCTGGAGGGCGCTTTTTAGGGGTCTTTGGATAGATGTGCCTAGATTCCCAGAATCGCGTCGGCCATCCCTTGGACGTATTCGCTTGTATACTGGACGTGCAACTCGGCAACTAGCGAATTGAGCTTTCTCACGATCCATTCTTTCACTTCTTCGTCGCTGACAAAATAGGCGCAGATCAAAGGCAGTTGGAGGAACTGTGCCCCGAGAGGTTTCAGGGCTGCGGCATACTCGTAGGACATGCAGATCTTGCGTGCTGCTGCATTGGATGTTAGGTTCGTCCTCCACGGAGACTCGTCATGCCTCAGGTAGATAGTCATCATGCAGACTTCGACCATAATCGTCGCTGCCCAGTACCAGGTATGAAAGATTGCACCTTCAGTGGACTGGAAATCGAGCGCCGAACAAAATCTTGCGTCGTCAGTCTGAGACGTGGTGGGTTTGAATACCAAGCCAGCGCTTGAGGTGGCTTGTTCAGCTTCGGCGGACAGAAATGCAAGCTCATGTTGAAGATCTTCTCCATGTCGGACGACTTGGTCAACGGTACTCGGCGCTGTACGGATGCCTCGCACTTGTTTGAAAAGAGTCGGTAGACCGCTGAGAATTCGGAGTAGGCGATCTACCATTGATGAAGCAAAGTTTCCGGTCAAGTCCAGAGGAATGTTCCGCCAGCCGTCGCGGAGCAAGACGCAGTCCTCTTGTCGAAGGAATGCTTGCAGGATCTTTTCTTGGTAAGCTCTGACCATCTCTCTGATTCAGGTAATCATATGACGTACCATGTGGCCGCGCTGCGTCCGCCATAGCTCCTGCTCGAAAATTGAAGATATATTTTGCGGTCCTCGTAGGACGATCAGTTTGGTAGCAGCTCCGGCGTGAGCAATATACTGAGAGCCACGTTTCTCGGTAACCATCATCTGATACCAACAGAATCTCCACATCAGCTTGAAGTGCATCTCCCTGGACCAGAGTCACTCACCTCGTAGTATGACATCAGGATTGTGGCGCACACTGTTTCGGACGAAACCCCCAGGACTGGGTGCTCGATGACTTCTTGCAATATTCGCAATGCTCTCATGTACTCTGAGGTAGGCAAAGGGTGCCCAGCAGTAGGGAATGTAAAGGCCGAATGAGGTGTATCGCGTATTAGTTTAGAATGTGCCTGCAAGAGGCATGCCACCGCAGCATCTAGGGCGGGGTTGTGGCCAATACGAGACGGAACACTGCAGATGAAGTCGCCCAGACATCGCAACTGATAACCCCGTGGACTGATGTCGAGTGCGGCGGCGAGGGCGGATGCAAGCTTGTTCTGATCCGTCAGGCTTGTTGTGGCAACAACCGACAATGGGGAATGCTTTGGTGAACTTGGGTTTGCGGATCTGGAGCGGACGAGTTGCAGTTTCTGTGTTAGGCGACCGTGCTCTATCTTCGAAGACAGGACACTCATTTCCGTGCGGAAGGAGGCGCTTTCTGACCCCGCTGACAGACAAGACTGTTGATCGGCGGAAAGGCCGAATTTCACATTCTCATCGCGAAATTGGTAGCGAGGAGGGTACAGGCACTCTCGGCCGGCCTTGAGACACCGGGCACAGATAGGGTGCCCTTCGTCGCACTATTGGTGATGCGGTTATTCTATGTTACTGACTCAGTCGAGGTAAAGCAAGTGTTCTTGTTACCTTGACTTTCTGACGTCTGCACCATGCACATCCACCGCTTCTTCTGCTCGTAGACGTGGTAAGTTTTTCTGGCTCCATCGAAAGGTCTGAACCCCCTGGCGGATACGAGTTAACCAAGAAAAGGAAAAGTGTGCGAGAAACTGTTGTTCATGATCGTCTTCCCGCGTGCATCATAAAAACGTTGATGCAAGCATCTCTGCTGCTTCAAGGAGGGCAGGCGGACGGCGGATACACAGACAGGAGAATAAGTCACTAGCAATGCAACATCAGCTAGGTTAGTCACTGGATAGTAGAATGCCCTCTGGGTGCGGGTCTCAAGGCAGCGACACCAAAAGATCCAGAAGAAATGACGATCGAGGAAGCCGTAGTACCAGACAGGAACGAGCTTCGGCATGATAGTAACGTACGGACCAAAGGATGCAGGATTCGGTACACGGTCTACCCCTTGTGGATACAATCAGGTGTTTATGGCCAGCAGCTGCGACGGGCAATGAAAGGATCATCTTTCGACGATGGATCGTGGTTGTTTAATCTGCGTGGATAGCGCAGCGACAACGCAGGCACGAGTGAGTCCATTGGCTTGGCAGGAGTGGCCGATCCCTTGGACCAGAAGTAGTTTAGCCTTGCGTAGCGCGTCGATCGTCTCATCTCTGCTTCACTTCCCTTTCATCTTTCTATCATGTCGGTCACCACCTCTGCTACCACGGGTCGTCTTCTACAGCTGAGACCGTAGACTGGCAACATTGATGAAGATCTTGATCTCAGAAACTGGCACTGCCGGTTGTTATGATGCCTAAGTTAACACCGTTGCCCAGTATGGGTCTTCTCGCCGATGGGCGTCAACTTGAGTAGGCCAGTATGCAGTGCCAGCGATGGCAGCATATAAGGAGCAACCCGGGATGCGATTAACTGCAACTGAACTATCTTTCCACCATCAACCCAACAAGTCAAGTCTTGCATTGTCTTTGTTTGTGGCTTTCCTGTAATTACGACCATTCGTCCCGCACAATGAGATCCATCTTCAAATCCCTCGTTGCAGCCGCAGCGGCGTTGATGGCGTTACCGACCCAACGACTTGCAAAACACTCTACAACCTGGTGCCACCAATGCAAGAGTACGTTGAGAAGAGGTACCATATCACTCGCGATGGGTTGGCCAACACAAAGAGGATCCTCTTCGCGTACAATGAGATGGATCCCACCACTCCCGTAGGGATTGACCTTCGCCACTGGCTCAGGATCGTAATGCTTTGAGGTATATATACACCTCGTTGTCGGCGCATGGGGAGGAGATGATAGCGAGCTATCCCGGCGACAAGCCTAGTGTGCTACACGCACGACAAGTGCAGCTACAGACGATTAAAGAGTGGCTCGGCTACCAATGACGGGACTACAGCGGACTTGGTGCTCTCAGTGCAAGGAGCAGGCGTTGTGTGTTTTCTAATTCCACCGTTAAGAACCGTCATTTGTGAATGGCGGTTCATCTGTGCTACCTTTCCAAACCTCTGAGCCTTCTGTGTTCAAACCACCCAGACGACGACATGCCAGGATCAGACTTTCTGACCTTGGAGTTCATGCTTCTCGACCGCGCTCTACAATTTATGCGTCTTGGTCAGGCCGTCCACATGGCCACTTCCATGTGAGATGAAGACTGAGTTGTTGTAACGCACGATCGGGATGTTGGGTGCGATGTCGAATTCAGATCCAGGGTTAAGCTTGATGGAGCCCCTTCCAGACCACAGCTCGCCCTCAGTAACCTGCATGTGCAAGGAAACAAACTCGCGTACAACCGGATCTTCGCCGACGCCAGCACCAGGAATGATCCTCAGAACAAGGATCCGTTTCTCTGGTGGAGGGAGAGGCTGGATGCCATGGACTCTCGCGTCAGCCTTGAAGCTGAACTGGATGCTCCTGTGCCCCACTGGTCGCTCCACATACGCGGTGAGAGCACCTCGATCACTGCTGCTGCAGTTCCTGCGGTCAAACTCCACGTGGCCAATGACTTTCGGCATGCCGAACTGTTCACGACCCAGGAAGAGTGCAGCCTCGTTCTCCAGCACCAATTCCAGGGCAAAGTCGTACTTTTCGCCCTTGTACTTGACTTCGACATAGCCGACGAACTCGGTGTAAGCGCCCATGCTGCTGAACCCCCAGTTGGCGATGAAGTAGGTGACCAGCGGTTCTTCTTCGATCTCAAGTTCCTCCGGTATATACTTTGCGATGGCCTCGGCATTGGTGTAGAAGCTGATGAGGATCATGTCGATGTCTGCCCATTCAACCCTGGCTTTTGAGTACGCTGGGGAGAACGCCGGGACGGCATTGGCCTGCTTCGTCTTGAGACTTCCGAAAGGCATTGTCGAAACGGTGCTCGGTTAGTTTGGCTCTATCCGGCGGTCACTGAGATGGAATGAAGATACCAGTCCATCACCAGAATCAAACAGTGCGGGTAGGGGAAGATATACCTGGGGCCTCAAGAGTACCATCTTGATACTGCTTCTCGTATACGTAAAGTGATCGTGCCGGCAGACTGTTCGAGGCCGAGGGAATGGACTGCTTCCGAAGCGTGTCTAGGCCTCATGGTAATCCGGGTATGGTTATGTTGCTGAATAGGGTAATATCACTACGTCAATAGCCCGCAACACGAATCGAGACATGCTTCGGATAGCGAACTCCGCGGGGATAAAGTGGAGATTTGTGTTCGTCCCCACGGGGTCGTGCAGCGACGATGGAATAACCAGCAAGCGAGCGCACGGGAGGTAGCGTCTTAATGACAGCTGAGAGGCTGCAATTGCCTTCAAGACATTGTCTGTATGTACTGATCTGAACTGCCGAAGAGAAGAAGAGAGAAGAGAGGGGAAGAGAGTCACAAGGACTCGTGGTAGTCCCAATCAGGCGTAGCGCCGCCGTGTGACAGACGAGCTCAGCGTTTAGGAGATCTCGCAAGGGGCCTAGGTACAGATAACATGCCTGTAGACGTTGATCAGGACGACAAGCTTCGCGGCCTCGAAGCCGCATAGCGCCGGACCTAGGCTTGTTGAGAGTTTTGCGACTAGGAGAATGTAGCTTCATTCCTTGCCTAACGTGGACAAACCACGCCTGGAATCATGTCTCGCGGAACCGACCGTCACCTCGTCGACTGGAGTAACTGTTTCCGAACGGTGGTCGGTAGGTGAATGCGGCATGTGCCCCTCCCGAATCCTAAAGCCTCGTTCTTGTGTATGTACATGCCTTCAGCCAGGTTGTGAAGAGGGATGGAAACCATGCACAAATTGCGCCAAGCCCGAGGTCGTCTCAGGCCTTCGCTGTAAGCACGGCCGATTATCGGACGGAGGGAGATACATAATCCTGGAGGATCCCAGGCCTCCTTCTCTTCTCCTCACCGCCAACTCCAACCATGGCCTCGTCACAGGTCGCCGTCGGCCAGTACCACATTGCCACGCCATGTGCGAATCTCATCCCGCCGGTGATTCCTGGTGCCGAAGTGTTGAGCTTTGTCGCCGAGGAAAGGCACAACTACAGCTTTCCAGCATTGCCAATATTTCAAGGTCCCGCAGTCACCGACCTCAGCTTCTGCAATGTCACTCTGGCTCTGAGACATACAGATGCTGACGATACTGTGTACGTCAACGTCTGGCTGCCTATGGAGAATTGGAATGGCCGATATCAAGCCACCGGCGGGGGTGGTCTCGCTGCAGGGATGGGAGATGCCATAGTCGCCGGCCAGGTCGGAAACGGATATGCTGCGTCGACGACCGATGGCGGCTTGACACTCGACAATACAGTCGATCCGCAGACTGGTGTATGGGCATTAAAGGATGACGGGACTCCCAACGAAGCCCTACAGCTCAATCTGGCCTGGCGGTCCATACACGACATGGCCGTGTCGTCGAAGGACGTAATCAAGCAGTTCTACGGCTCCGGCCCGGAATACTCGTACTGGCAAGGCTGCTCACAAGGAGGCCGTCAGGGATACGCCGCCGCAGCCAAATACCCACATGACTTTGACGGCGTCCTTGCCACGGCCCCGGCTATCGATCTGACCGAACTAGTCCCGTCGGACTACTGGGGAACTGTGGTCATGCGGAACTCGGAGATTCCGCCATCCTGCGTGTTTGAAGAGTATCATAAGGCGATCGTCGCCAAATGCGATCCCCTCGACGGTGCCACTGATGGCCTGATCTCCAGCCACGAGGTTCTGGAAACTTGCGACTTCGACCCCGACAGCTTAGTCGGCAAGACCTTTTCCTGCGGCGAGGGCTGCGTGATCCCAGACCCTTTCACTCTCAGAAAGAGAGTCCCTTGCAAATCGACACGGGACCTGACGATAACCGCTGCTCATGCAGAGATTGTGCGCAAGGTCCTCCAAGGTCCCCGTACTGCTGACGGGAAACAACTCTGGTATGGCTTGGCGACTGGTGCCGATTTCGCCGTGCATGCAAACGTCGTTCTGAACGAAAACGGGACCCGAGAAGTTGTCCCGTTTGTTGTCGCCGAGGGTTGGCTCAAATACTTTGCCCTGCAAGATCCGAGTTTCGACATGACCAAGATGACTCTTCCCGAGTACGAACATGCATTTGATCAGTCCGTGACTCTGCTTGGGCCGCTCTTTGGAAACCAGCAGCTCGACCTATCTGCGTTCAAGCAGGCCGGGCGCAAACTATTAACATGGTTCGGCTTGGCAGACGAATATATCAATCCGCGTGGGATGCTTCGGTATCGGGAAGGTTTAGAAAAGACATTCGGAGGAGCGGATGCCGTCGACGAGTTTCAACGGCTTTTCTTCGCCCCTGGTGTCGGTCACTGCTTTGGCGGACCAGGTCCTAGCCCTGTCGATCCCCTCGGAGCACTGGTGTCGTGGGTGGAAGGCGGAAAGGCTCCTGAGGTCTTGCCAGCGTCAACCACAACCGAACAAGGCGTTGAAATCACAAGGGATCTGTGCCTCTACCCAAAGACTTTGGTGTACCAAAAAGGAGACCTCAACAAGGCAGGCAGCTTTTCGTGCTCAGTTGTTGGCAGCAGTAGTGGCCATGACGAACTGTAGAGGAAATGATCTCGCTCGCTGAGGAATGAATCTTTGATATGATGTTGGTGATTAATGTATGGCTAGATGCTATGAGATAGAACCACATCCAATCGTTGCAGTTATTGATTACGACTCGTCACTCTCCAGAGCCCCGGGACTGTTTCCACCCAAGTATCTGCTCGAGTTTGGAGCCAGAGTTGTAGGTCATGCTGTGGAGTCTAGGGGCCGAGCCTCGCAAGGCTGAGTCGCCGACTTGACACCGCGTGAGCTTCGTTGAAGCATACGCTGCTGACACGCATACGTACGGCGTAACGCAGACAAGCCGAAGTGTACATCCGTCGACTTCGGCGACCCTCCCACTTAATCACCCACTCATTAGCCATAGTTATTCATCCTCAAACACGCTTCTCGCTAGTATGGTGGAGTGCCAGAGTCTGGCGCTTGCCATTCAGTCTGCTGCCCACTAGTTCTGGATGATATTCGGCCTCTGGAAACTCCCTGGCAACAGAAAACATGACCGCCGGAGCCGGAGACCTGCCGTCGACGTCGCCGCTTCTGCATCAGCATCAAGAAGCTGTGGCAGGCGATGAAAGACCCGCCAAGAGGCAGAAAGTGGCCGCTGCCTGCGATCAATGTAGGGAAAAGAAGATCAAATGCGATGGCTTGAAGCCATTGTGCAGTCCGTGCCAAAAACGATCTGGCACAAATGCGCAGTGCGAATGGGGCGTAAGGAGGAAGCGCAGTACCGGGGCATCCAAATTGGAAATTGTGCGCTTGCAGTCTCGGATCGACGAGTTGGAAAGAGTCCATTGGAGGAAGTCTCTGCCAGAGTCCAGCGATCAACCAAGTCCATCTTCGCCTCAGTCAACATCGGATCCGAACCCTCACTCTGGCGCAAATGCGATGATGGGTCTGATAGACGAAGGTGGACATGGTGAAGAGAGCGTAGTTGGCGACTCTAGTGCCGCGAGCTTTATGAACCGGATCAAAGCCGTCCTCGACCAACAATGGTCTCCCGGTTCGGCGCAGCAGCCACATTCTACCACCCCTTCAGCAATAGCGACCGGCCTACACCGACAAAGGCGGTTCCGAAACCCTGATTATGTCCTCCCCTCGAGGCAACAGGCAGACAAACTCCTCGACGTGTACTGGCGACTGGTGGATCCGTTGTATCCGTTCATCGACCAAGACGATTTCATGGGCAAGTATCAGAGCCTGTGGGCGGGTAGCCCGACCATGGACGATGAGGTATGCTTTATATGTCTATTGAATGCCGTCTTCGCGGTGGCTTGCATCCTCAACTCGTCGATCCGTCCTCAAGAGCGGGTGAGCTCGGGCGAAGTCTACTTTAAGCGAGCTCAAGGATACGTGGATCTCGACTTTCTACAATTCCAATCTGTGCACACGGTTCAATGCCTCCTGCTCATGGGTCAGTACTTACAGAGTACGAGACAGCCGCACCAGTGCTGGGTCTTTGTTGGCCTGGCAATCCGCATCGCCCAGAGTCTCGGCCTCGATTTGCCTTCCACCAGCGCCGGAGCACATAGCGGCAGGCCGGATGATTTCCTCCGCAAAGTCTGGCATGGTTGCGTACTCATGGACCGCACATTGTCCATGACATTCGGGCGGCCCACTATCATCACTCCGCAGGCTGCAGCTTCGGTGCCTCGGCCGCTCCCTCATCCAGGCGTTGGTCATTGCACTTGCCATAGGGAACTCTTCCCCTTTGGCGCGTCCTCTACGGACCTCCATTTCTTTCTCGAGACTCTACAGCTGTACGAAATCATGAGTGAAACTCTCCTGGCGCTTTACAATCCACCGGCGGAACGTAGCTCCGTGGCAGATGATAGCTATACCCCCTATTTCGGCGCCCTGGGTTCCAGAGCGGCAGGTACGGTGCTCGAAATGGATGGCAAATATTCCACTTGGCAACGTGCTCTGCCTTTGCATCTCCGGTTTACCCTCGAGTCGGATACCCCACAGAACCTGACCCAGGCTCGTCAAGCAAGGGTGCTCTACCTCCGTTACTCCCACATCCGGACCATGCTCTTCAGGCCAGTCCTGTCTCGATTCTGCAGCATTTGCCATCACGACGACAACATTGAACGAGACTCGCTGGCGTACAAGCTGGCACTACAATGCTCGGTCATGTGCGTACAAAGCGCACTGGACACTGTCAACCTGATCGGCAAAGTTCACTCCGAGGTCCGAATAGAGCTCCTCGATGACAAATTACCGGCGTGGTGGTATTGCATTCTATATTTGTATACTGCAGCCACGGTCCTCGTGGCAGCACGGCTAAACGCGACGATCGAAAAGGAAATAGGTGGCGAGGAGGTCATCTTGAACGCCTCACGCACGGTCACGACAGCGTTGCACCGATACGGGAGTTTTGGTAAGCATACGAAGAGATGCGCCGCCGCGATTGAGCTGTTGTTTGACCAAATCCCCGGCCAAGGACGGACCCGACAGCAATCTCAAAAGTCGCTTCCGAGTGAACTGAACCACGCAAATGCTCACAACCTCACGAGGGATACGGGTATTGGAATTGGCACAGGGCCCCAACCCGGTAACAAAAAGTTAGCCAGCGGACAGACCTGGCCCTTCACCAACAACAATGGGCGGACAGACGCGAGTGGCAGTGTTGGTGTCGGTGTTGGTCTGGGCCCAAACACCATCCTACCCGCTGCTGATGCGCGCAATAATTTCACGCCCAGCACCGCCGAAGCAACGGCCCCTTCGTTGATGGACGAGACTTTCTTCGAGCCATCGGATCTGAGGTTCGATTTCGACCTAGGAGGGGATATGTCTTGGTTGAGCAGCATCCCTTTCGAGCTTTACGGCGAAAATGCATGATGTGAAGGATGTCATGTGTGGATTGTATATACACAGTACTATGCGGGGAGCAGACAACTCTGTACTCGTATTCGCATTCACAATGAAACGAATGAAGAATGAGAGAGCACACATTCCATGTACGGAGTGCTCTTATCTAGGACATGAAAGGAGTGCCCCTACCCGGAACTTGAAAGGAGTGATATAACTCGAATATGCAGTACCCGGACTGTACTGCGAATTCCCCCATCCAGTACTAGGAACACCCCCAACCTTCACCTTCACATTCACATTCACACTCACATGCTCCCGAGAGCCGATACCGGCGCCGGGGGGAGCGGAGCCCGGGGGTCAGACAAGAAAAAAGAAAAAGTAAGGCCCTCGAAGCAAGAAGGCGCCTTCGATACACAAGTACACGGTACACAGTACCTCTCCCACTGACATTGTGACGATCACAAGATGCTGACTAGGTATGTACGGAGTGCGGACTACTGTGTAGGTAGGGAGTACCATATCCCGGAGATACCCGTACGTAGGAGAGCTGTACGAGTACCTCGTACCGAGTATGAGTATGGAACTCGTCGGATCCGACAAATGGGATACGTATTGTATCACGAGCATTTGGTAGTACTACCTAGGTACTAGCCTACCGTAGCGTCGCATCGCAGGTACGCATATTAAAGACAAAGAAAAAACATCCACGCAAACGTCTTTAAGTAGTAACTGTTTTGATTGGTGCCTACGATGCACGGTTACGTATGAGTACGTTTGCTTCACTCATGTGTAAAAGGTCGCGAGGTCGTCTCGACCTACCTACCTCATAAAAGGGTTTACTCTTCGCACAGTACTGTAGTTCCAAGACCACTACAGCTAAGGACCTATTTGAGATGTAGCCGGCCGCGTACCTCGTACCTGCTACGCGAAGTGCTCTATTCGCAGGTGAATTAGGGCCCGAAGTTATGCCCTACGGAATATTTTACTAGTACTATGTAGTACTGGAACAAGGTACCCTGCTACTCAGAAAGGACATAACTAAGGTCCTGCAGTAACTAACTAACTGCCTAGGTAAGCGAGGGTAAAGTCTCACGTCGACTGTCATCTGATCTGCGTTCATCTAGCGTTACAGGCGGAGTTATTCGAAGAGATCGAGAAGCTACGTACGCGTGTGGGTAGCAGGAAGAGGAAATTTTGGATAGATCTCTGTGACCGCACGCATGGCGCTCGACCGAGTGGTTGTTTGCATCGGCGAACTGCCGGCACGAGTACATCATTGATAACCTAGTATCTATTGTCGGCGAGTACATTATTGATAACCTATCTATTCTCGATTCCCCTGTAGAGAAGGATTTGCCTTTTCCCATTGCAGTCTGGCAGAGACAAACGCCTCGGCCCGCTTGGTTTCTCTCTCTTTGATTCCGGCCTAGACCACTGGACCGCTCAGATGACATTGTCTTGCTCGCTCGTGAAAACCGCATTTTGAGTTCGTACTGAGCAATGCGGCGCGCATGCTGTGGATATTGAGATTCGATAAGCTCGGCTTAGGTAAAGCGCAGGTGTCTCGGCTAACGAGCCCAGCCCAAGTGTCGGGCTGTGCTGCCCAAAAGGACTGATCATGACGGAGATTTCTCACGAGCTAGTAGTCTCTGCTCTGTGCATGTCGACGAGGAGCTGCTGTGCTGGCGGTGCTTCGCTGGACCGGACTCTCATTTTTGCCTTGCACCAGTTACTCCCGATCGCAAGGGCTCGCAGATGCCAAAATGTCTGTCGACTGACTCCCGACTCATTTCGCATGCCCATTCTGGCTCTTGTCCGGAACCCCTTCCAGGCCGAATTCTTTTCTGATTGCCGCACCGACTCGCTTGATAGCTTCGACCATTTTATCGGCTGGAGCCGAAGCGAAAGTCGTGCGGAAGAACAATTCGGTGTCGCTGCCTCTCTGAGCCCTAAACCATGACCCTCTGGCGATCAGAACCGACTGTTCGGCCGCGGCGTGGAACACTGCCTCCTCAATCTCGAGGAGTGTGCGATAGTCGACACTTCCATCGAGCTTGCGTCGAGATTCATACAGGGGGTGTTTTGTCACGTCGACCTTGACCCAATGGAACATGCCCGCTCTCGGTGCCACCCAACTGCATATCTCCATCGGGAGGTGCTGTTCGCATGCGTTGACGATGATATCGCGTCGCCGAGTATATTCTGCACGGATATACATCAACCACTCCAGGAATCCTTTGTGGCCCCAATTCACTTCAAGTAGATTGTACAGGTGGATCATTGCGAAGCCCGCGGGGTTTTGCGCGCTGACCTCATTGTGGCGCATAAAGCGCTCGATGACCTGCTTGGAGCCGGTAACCCAGCCGCAGCGGGAGCCTGGAGCAATAATCTTAGAGAAGGAGTCGAGTCGCAGAACACGGCCAGAAGTGTCGATGGAGAGGTATGAAGGGACAAGGTTTCCTAGGAAGTCTGCCACCGCGACGTGCTTGAAGGGTGTCGGGACGGAGTGCGTGTGACCCGAGACATAAGGCTCCATCTGGAGGAAGTAATATGGCTCGTCTTCGAGGATATAGAGGTCGTGCTTCTCTGCCAGCGCGTAGAGCTGCCTTCTTCGCTCGAGTGATTGGGTGCTCGCTGTTGGGTTCTGTCCAGTCGGCACAGTGTACACCAGGAATGGCTTTGGCGCCTTTCGGGCAGACTCCTCCCATGTCGACAAGACCTGGTCTAAGTGATCGGGCAGCATTCCATCGGCGTCCATCTTGATGCCCAGCATTTTGCACCCCAGAGGATCTACCGTCTCTATGGCGGTGCTAAAAGTGTATTCTTCGGTTATGACATAATGCCCTTTCTCAGTGAACATTCGCAAAGCAATTTCCAAGGCCGAAGTGCTGCCGGCGGTCAAGCAGATATCCCAATCCGAGTATGGCGGATGATGGACGACTTCGGTATGTTCTGTGACAAATCGAAGCAGTGCTCCCGGACCCATGGCTTGACCGTAATTGAGGGCAATCGAGAGGTCGAGGAATGATTTCCCTTCTTTGGCATCGTGCTTGCCACTCGAGAAGTCCTTCCCAGACTTGGCCGTTTCAACCTCGGAGAACTCGGGCGCGACGGGGACCTTTGCACTGAGCTTCTCGAAGGGGAAGTAGTCACTGGACATGCTTTAGAAAAGGCGTGCCATCAAATCAACAGTGGGGTCGGACTAACCTTGAAGGCAATCCCCCACAGAGGCTGATGGTATCCGGCTTGAAGAATTTCATAGCTCCTTTCAGCGAGGAAGCAGTTCTAGCTTTGCTCTCCGTAGAGAGGCGATGATCACATCGCTTGGCTTTTGGCCTCTTGAAGGCGCCTTTACTCTTGAACATGTTGGCTTCTGAAAAGGCAGCAACGCCTCTTGGGGGCGGGGTCGACTTCTGGCGGTGTGGCAAGACATCGTCGAATGTAAAGACGGCGTGAGTCTCGCCGTTGCTAAGGACTGGGTCGTTCAGCACGATAGATGATGTGTCTGTGAGCGCCTCAGGCTCGGCATGGGGAGCCATTATGATGATAACTCGAATCGCCCTTAACACACCGGCAGATCAAGTAGCAAATTCGCATAGGTAACTCTCCAAAAAGCAGATTCTGGCCACGGTTGAAAGATAAATGAGACGCGGAGCAGGCGTAACCGCGTGACGTCCCAATCGAAAGTATTACATACGACGAATTAGGGGACTGGATGGGACTTGGAAGGGATTATGTAAATCAACGAGTGACTTGGAGCGAGGTGACTGTGACAAGGGGGTGAGGGAATGGTGAAGCCTTCTGAAAAGGAAATGAGCGGTTGGCGTCGGCCAGTTCGCCCTTCGACGACTCACCGTTTACGCCCTTGCGGATCGTCGGCGCAAGATCTCCGACCCGCCAATCACAGTCCATGCCGAGGGAGCTATCTCACGTGCAAGTCCATGCGATTTTCGCTTGCGGAAGATACATACCTGGGCGTCGCAGCTGTCTTGCAAAGGGCGCACATATGCAGCATTCCGGGGAGATAAAGGGCTTTCTGATAAGCACTTTACGTCGGTCACTTCACGCTCGAGTTGTAGTATGCGTTGTCACAGGATAAAATGCCCTGGCTGTGGAGTCCTTCTAGCGGATTGGATTCTTCCTCAATGCTGCTCTCGTGTTTCGTTGATCCGTCATGCCTGACCCGACTCGATGCACCTCCATTCTCTTCTCATCTTACTGACAACCGGACACTCTTCTCCCGGGACGGTCCGTCTCAATTAAGCCCAATACACCGCGAATTCTCCCGTGTTCAGACAGCCCGCCCGTTGGTTCCTTCCCATGCACATCTTCGTGCTGCAAGTACAGTCACAGAGTGATTAACGAATGAAGCGCGACTTCCTTATTTCGTCTTCTCCTTCCAAGTCTCATTCCACCAGTCCATCTAATCCAACTGGCCGTGCTCGAGGAATTGGCAGATGGTGCACTTTCGTCCTCTGTTGCCCCAGAGCTGCCGTCACCCCCTCGCACATTCTCGCCGGACGCCTCAAAAGTTGTCGCCGGTGATACCGTTGTGGCCGGTGGGCACGGCGCTGGGATAGCCGTAGGAGCCGGTCGCATCGGGGTCGTTCGCATTCAGCCCATGGCCCTGGCTCAGTAGTTCGTTGGCATTGTCGGGTTGGCCGCCTGGGTAACCGCCGCCTGGCGCGGTATTGCCCTGGGCATTCCCGCCCCCGGCATAACCGCCGCTGCTGGTAGGTCTGTTCTGGTTCTCGCCCCTTGTGGATTGGGTCTCATCCCAATCAGTTCAATTGTTCAGATTGAATTCCCCGTCAAGTGGACAAAGGAGAAGAAGAGGGGACGGGGAGGACTCTGAACTTACTTCGCGATACTTGGACAGATAGATTTTGAGGGCCTCGGCATAGTTCTCGAAACCAAGCGACGTCATGGCGAAGAGAATATCCTCCCCATTGACCGTCTTGCGCTTCTCCTGTTGACATTTCTCGGATGCTGTGCAACGTGAGTCAATGATTCGAGTCGCTGTGAAGATGGGAGAGAGATGAACAACTGACCTTCGCTGGTAATGAAGCTGATGAACTCGCTCACACACTCCTGCATACACTCTTTGGCCTCTTTGGCGATTTTGGCGTTGTCGGGCAGGGCAGTCTTCATGATCCGGGCAACTGGTGCAAAGTTGTGTATGTTAGCATCTGACATGGACGACATGATTGACGAATCCGACGATCGGCCCCCATGACGCTTCTTGGACGATGAAGATGATTTGCGCTCCTGTTCTGACTTGATAGAAGGCATGATGGAGGTGATGTGTGCTTGAAGTAGGCTTTGACAGTGCTTTGTGAGTGGTCGAGTTACCGCACCAGTCAGCGTATAGGAGAGCTGCGACCCGAACCATGGCTGAGGAGAAGAGAAGCAACGACGAATGAGACGAAGCTGGCTAAAGAGCAGCTGCAGCGTCGCACATTCGGATTCGTACAGAGGGGAAATGCAATGTTCCTGACGCGCGCAAAGATGCATGGCTTGTAACGCAAGGGTCGAACAAATCAAAAAATCCAACGTCCAACCTGCGCGTCTGGTGACACCGGCACGAAACCGCCAGAACATAGGCCTGAAAACACACAGGGACATAATGAAAATTGCACCAACCATTTGCTATCGGGAGCCATCGGTCCTGCTCCTTGACCTCAAAGTCCAAGCCGGTGCCTTGTGTTCCTTCTTGATCACGGTCCATATGCTCCTGCTCTTCACCAGATTGTGCGTTCTGTTCGACATCGGGTTCCTTGGGTGGGGAGGCCGACATGATGTAGTCCGGTAGTCTGAAGGATAGCCGCAGCGGCCGGATTGCAGGGCGGGAATTGCTTGGTTGCAAGCGGTGACCACGTCACACACTGGGGCGACACCGATGCAGAATGCCTAATGCTGGCCTGCGTCACTTCCGTCGCAAGAGGTCAGACGATCGCTTTCTCCGGCTTCTGTTCGTGCCCAAAATGATGGTCGCCCGGCGTGGATTCTGGGGGCTGACAGGCACCGGGAGTGGACAGTGGGTAGATGCGTTGTCGTGCAGGCGGGCCTGCACCTGTCTCGGTACCCGCGAAGGAGCGTCGAATGAGGCGGTCTACCAGGACGCCGGGTACGAATGACGAACTCGAAGGCGGCAGACTAAGTCGAAGCTTGACCGAGACCACCAGCTAGACAGTAAACCAGCCAGCAGGATGGCGGCGAGGCGATGCGACACGCGAGAGTAATGCGCAGTGATGCTATGCGGACACGGACAGCTGCAGATGAGATGCAGGTCTGGTTTGCGGTCAGCCAGCTGCGACTGATGCCATTGGCGATACTAGTATCGGCAAACTAGCATCGCGATCTAAGATAATAATACCTAATGGAAAGAAATGGAGAGGCAAATGAGAGGTACATACATGTATGCGGATGCGCGAGGCAAGGCGGAGGGCGAGGGAGAGACGAATGATTGTTGATGTTTTGCCGACGAGGGCGGAAGATTATTGGAGGAAGGGCGGCGAAATGCCCGCGGGCGATTCACTTGGGGCGGTCTTAAGATGGTGTGTTTTGTCGGTCCTATGGTAAGACGATGTTGCGCACGCGATGCAGATGCCAACGCGACAAGAGGATGAACAAGGTTGGGTAGAGTGAGAAAGACGATGATAGTTGGCGGATGAGAAGAGAAGCCGAAGTTGGTTGGATGGATGCTTGGATAGAAAGACGGAGGTGGAGTGAGTTGGAGGGGGAGCCGCCGAAGGGCACAGGTCGCCACTCCCGGCTGCTGCGGCTGATACTGCCAGAACTCAACTTGGTTTAGCTTTTTAAGCCCTGGTGAATGTCACTTCCTGCCGGGGAACGCCGCCTAAGGACCGCTAGCCTTGACAGACCTTGACCGATCTTGACGGCTCTTAACGTCGACCTTTGACAACAATATTGCTGTCGCTACTGGTTGTCATTACTGCTTTCGTCAATGACTAACCGCTGGCCAACTGTCGGCCTCATGATTGAGAGCCAAATCTACATAAAATATTCCCTTCAACCTCGCTTCACTATTCTCTGGGCTTCCTCTTTACCCTGCCTCTGCCATCTTCTGACCCTTTGGCTTCGCTCGTATGAACTCGGAAACGGTTCCGAACTGTGGGGAGTCAGTATCGCTTTGCTCCAGCCTCAGCACAGCTTCAGTCACCGACAGCTGTTGGGTCTGTCACCGTTTGACTATCCTTTCCGTGATGCTGGGTCCGGGGCTTGTTTCCGAAGGCTAACACGGTTCCCATCCTTGATTTTGTTGACCCTCTTGCGTACCATATGCTGAACCGGGAAATCAGTCACGTCAAGCCCAAGGCTGTGGTCGATCTTCCCGACGAGCCCGAAGTCGCGGTGAAGCCACCGCCATCTCCCTTCGGCCTAGGTAGGCTTTGTCTTCGTTGGAGGGCAAAGCATAGTAATCTTATTTCCTAGGCGAGGTGCTGGTTTTGACGTAGTCGATCACGGTGAACTTGTTGAGATCATATAATTTGGAGAAGCCTTCAATTTCCTTGAAGTGTGACAATCACCAACCAGCGGCGAGAAAGCACCATATCACATGAAGGCGCCATGACGCACCAGCCTTACCAATCACTGACTTGTCGCATCGATACGGCGTAAAGTGACATCCATCGTATTGGGCCACCAGCCGAACTGAGCCAATGTCAAAAATTTCTTCTGCTCTCTTGTGCATAAGCGCGGGGCGGGTGCTGCAGCCCTGTCTGCCTCGCACTAAAGCCGTTGTCATCTGGGGATCCCGACACCTACTTGCGACAAGAAAGGATGGCCTCCAATGTCAATGTGCTACACAGCACACCGCAATGAGCCACGCAGAGGGGCCGGAAGCATATGCTCCAGCTCTGGCAACACTCGTGCGATTGTACCGAGTTTCATGCTCGGGGAAATGTCCCACCATTGATCAAGCGTGGTGGCACACTGCGTCCGCTAAAAGCAAGAGTCACATGGCGGGAGTGGGGCCCGCCTCACGTTGGGCACTGATGCATGGCGTGCACAGCATGGCTGTGTTTAATGCCTGCTCCCGAAAAGAAAAAAAAATTAACAATCACCCCTGGTTCTATCCCGTGCCCACGTGCTGATGTTGCCATGGCCGCTATCCCGGGCCGTTGCCAACACACAGCGCAAGGTTGAACTTCCCAAACAACATCAGCGCTCGCCTTGCCGGCTTGAGTGGTGGAGGGACGATGCCATTGCACCAAGTACGCGATTTCCAAGCCGGAAAACCTGCAAGAAAACGAATGGAATAGAGTTGATATATTATTTGACTGCCCGTGCCAGGACGTATAGCGGTCAGCAGCAGTAATATTCCATCGCCGGAGAAGATGCAAAGGGGTATCGTTGAAAAGCAGAAACAGCAGAAATCTCCTCCCTCGATTCGTTTTGTATTTACCGCCCGCTTAAACGCATGAATGAGATAGCCACCAGCTCTTCAAATTTGCGTGTATTTCCATGGAGGTCGAGCGCTTCACACCGCCCATGCGCGGAGTAGAGCTCCTTCAGTCTTCGGGACGGCTCCTGCCCAACGAACGAGATGTTGCCCGCATGGGTGGCTCGATTGGTTGGTAAATGACATCTCGATCGTCGAATATGAGCGTTCGTGTTTGACGCTCTGGAACCACCTGTTCCTCGCCACGATAGCGGTCATCGAATGGTGGCCTTGTAGTCTGCTGAGGGCGATGGTCGATATTGTTGGCTTCATATGCTCTAGGCATGGCACGGCCCAAATCTTCCCGGTCCACTGCCCGGTGGGCAAAGTAGCTTCTATCGTCCGCATAGTGCATCCCGGCCGGCGTATACGGTTCGCGAAAACCACTTGAAAACCTGTCGTGTTGAACTGGGTATCTCTCAACGGCCATCTCCCGTATCTCTTCATACTTCCTTCCATCCCGATCATAGACGTAGCGGTGCTGGTATAAAGGCTCCACATTGACCGAGGCTACATCACGTGCATCTTCGCTTTCGCTTCCATACCGAAGCCGATGTGGACGCTCAGGACTCTGTTCCACGTATCTGCGACCAGAAGCAGAACCCCGCGAGACTTCGTAGCCACGAGTTGATACCGGTGAAGTGTTGTACTGTTGTTGGCTTGCAGCATTATCGGGCAGTGCAGGATGCTGCTCGAGTTCGCGTATAGGCAAAGAAGCCCCCTGCGCTGGAGGCGGGAAAGGAGGAAGATGGCTCGAGGAAACACTACTGAATGTGTCCCAATTTTGGTGGAGCAGGGGTGATCCACCAACACGTCGTGGCAACGCCATGCTAAGAGGCATTCGGTGCTCAGGAGGGTGCACAGTACCAACACCGGTCCTGGCATTGCTCAAGGAGTCTACGCCGACCATTGGGTCGAAGCTCTCGAGGAAGTCCTGGACCACACTCTCGCTCATGGTCTGATCGACGCCGGGTCTCGAGGTTTCCGGTCGATTGGGCGATGCTCCCAGCTGGGAGCCTTTCTCTTTATGGACGGAGATATGACTGGTAGCTCTACTTTCTCTTCCAGTCTCAGACCTCACTCCATGCATTCTTGCAAGTGAACCACCATATGAAAATCTGGACGAGCCATCTTCATACGAATAGACCATCGAGCTGTGGGAAAGTGGCTGTTCTTCTCTCCAAGGTTCCCAGTCACGTGAAACGTGGAGGTCACTCGGCAGGTGGTGTGGTACTGTCCGCTGTCCTGTCCTTCCACCCGAGAAGGAGTCTCGATGGTATCTTGCCCCTGTATGTGGGGCCCAGGCGCTGGGATGTTGAGGATCGTGTTCATCTTCCATGGTAATTCTAGAAGCCTCAGATCTAGCAATAGAGGAATGGGTAAAAGCCCCTGCTCTAGCTCCACTACCAAACCCCGTAGTGTAGTGGTCGATATTGCCCGGATGATAGCCTGACGGTGTTTCGTAGCGGTTTGGCACCACATAAGGTGGAAAGTTATGGGCAATTGCATGCGGGGGCCTCGCCTCCTTCTGAGCTGATGATGGCAAGCCACGCGAGAGGTGTGAGTGCGGGTGTTGAAGCGATTGACCCTTCTGAGTACTGCTAGTCGTTCCCAGAGCCCAGAGAAGATTAGGATGCGGGTCGAATGGAGGGTCGATAGGCCAGTCAGCATCCCAGGAAACGATGCTATTGCCATGACTGAGGGCGTTGGTATGTTTCGAAGCGAAGTGTTGAATGATAGCCTCAAACGCAAAGAGTTTCTGATTGGTGTCGCACACGTGGCAGAGGAATAGTTCTTTCCCGAAGCGCTGGGTGTGTGGTTGCACAAATTCTGTAAAAGCCCACTTCATATCGTGCAAGTTCAGTTTTCTGCAGGCTAAGGACTCCGGATCTTGTGGAAACGCGGTGCCTTTTAGGGAGAGCATGTGGTCTTCTTGGGAAATGGCTTCGTCGAAGTGTTGTCGTATATGGCAGAGAACTTCTGCTGCGAACTTACTTGCGGTGGCTTTAGTCACGGCGCGGCCATCGGACCAGGTCAGATGTATGAATTCGTCGGCAAATTTTCTGATCTTCTCCCGGCTTGAAACTTTCAGCCCATGCCACATGTGAGTGGTGTTTTCTTGAGCGACACGCTGCTCTTCCTCGACCTGTTGGCGCTTGGCTTGTTGCACGGACGGATTGCTGAGGGCAGCCCTGATCTCCCGTTGTTCGGCATCCGCACGTTGGGCCAAGAGACGTGGTTTGAGGACCTCCCAGCCCTTGTCATCAAGAGGTAAAGATATTAGGATCGCAGCTTGGAAAGCATCCATGTAGGTCAGAGTAGATGGGATGATTGGGGGGCTCAGAGCAAGACAGCGTCTCTCAATCTCTTTGCGGCGTTGTATTCTGGCTTCTTTTGCTTCCTTCTGGCTACGTTCCGTTCTTTGGCGAGAAGGCTGCAAGGTCGATTGGCCCGGAGGATCCTGGCGAGGAAATACTTCGGTATTTGCGGATGGGCCAGGCAGGGATTTGCCGGACAGCTTACCGGCCGTGTAATGGGATTCTGCAGGGACAGAGTCAGTTCTGATGCCGAAACAGCGTTCCCCAAATGACCATGACCATGACGCATACGAAACAAGAAATGGGACTGATGATGCCTACCACCGGAGGTTGAGCCAGCAATGGACGACTCCAAGGCAACGTATCCTGAGGATGGTGTTCCTGCAGCTGAGCGCAAGCCGATCTGCTGCATGCGATCGATCTTCGGCATAGAGTATTCTTGATTTGCAGGGTTCCCGAAACTAGCAGGCATGCCGATTAGACCCTGGCCCAGTGGTACGGAAATCCTGGAGAAGCCATTATGGAGCTCCCATTGCTCGAATCGACTCGCGTCAGCGTTCCTCTCCTGTCCGGAAGTCTCGAGTCCCTTTTTCCATTCTCCTAGTGTGGCAGCTCCTAGGGCCTCCACATTGTGGAATCGTCCTTCAAGCTCCTCAACTTGAGGTCGAAAGTAGTACTTAATGAGCTCAAGGTGTGGAGTGGGAGCCCTTTGGAGAAGGACGGAAGACGGAATGTAGTTCATGTCGGGCGTCAGGATTGCGAAAGGTAGCCCAGTACGGAGTGCAGAGCTATTAGAAAAGGCCAATTCCGTGTCCTGCATGTGATTAAACGGTGGCTAAGATCAGGATCTGCTGGGAGACTCACCTTTATAAGCCTTGGTTGGAGACAGCGGCCACATGATCGGACCCTGAAAGGCCAAACAGGGCGGACATTGTCCAAACCAGGCCCGGCATTCCAAGGATCAGATGTCGAGTACGACGGACGCTGGGTCACCTTTTTTCCACAGTACTGGCATGAATGACCTCGGACAAGTCTCCACATCTCTAGCTCGGTCATCGCATCCATTGGCTTCGGAAATCCTTGGAGAAACGTCCTGCGTGAAATGGTCCAAATGGAATCCTGCTTCCGTACAGACAGATGCTTTATCTTGCTAGATGCAGACTTCGGGGGCAGACGACACGCAGGATCAAGAAGCGAACGGAAGGTACGATTGACACTAATCAGCCGCCCAAGAGTGATAGGGTCAGCGAAAGTGAAGACATGCTGTAGGATTTCGGGAGGCAAATCCGCCAGCGTCAGCAGACTTCGTACAGAGACATCTTTCGATCCCTCAGAGTTCACAGCACCAACGGAGCCGGAGAGCCTGGGCCTTTTGCTCCTCATGCCAACTTCATGTGGTACGCCTGTTGGGTCGTGGTCCAAAACCATCGGGATAGACTCAAACGAGGAAGTAACGTTTCCCAACTCTGGAGACAGCGGTCTCTTTCGCGAGCCTGGGAGAGGCGCGAACGTCGAGCCATCCTTGAAATCCATAGTGATGATCGCTAAAGATCATTTGAACAGAGAGAAAGGAAACGGTAATTGAAAAGATACCGAAAGGAGAGAAGTCAGAGCCTAGAGCCGGTAGCCAAATGTGCTAGCCGGCTTGGTTCTGACGAGAAAGAAAAGAAAAGCATGTCGAGCAACGCAAATGGTGTGCTCGACAGCAAAGTGTGCAGGGTGTGACAGGGAGAGGCCGTGTCTAGTGCACCGGCGTTGCCTGGTGTTGCCGACTCCAGGAACAAATGTAGCACCGCCAGCTAGCAATCGAGTCTTCTTCAAAGGCGCTTTCACAAGAAAGCGCAGCTGAAGTCCTGCAAGTGAGTGTTATGAGGCCGACCAGGGAGATCCGTGGCCAGCTTGGATTGACGGGTCTTCAATCGGGCTAGAGGGATTAGAGGTTCGAATGCTCTGGGAAGTCAGAAGCCGTAGATACACCAAAGGATGCTAGGGCTGCAATGGTCGCGAGCGCGCTCGGCGATGGATGGAAAGTGGTGCTGGGTTGATGTCGAAGTTAGAAGCCGGCGGTGAGTGCGTTCGTCGTGAGGAGAAGAGGTGAAGTTGAAGTGAGGGCGCAGTTTGAGAAGAGGAAAGTGCAGCCTGCCAGTCACATGACAGAGTCATGCTCGCTAGCGCCTTGGCAGATGCAATCATCGGTGCTAGGATGCGCAGCGGGACTGTAGAGCTGAAGGGCTCCAACTCCAATACCACCAACGGCCTAGGCAGAGTAAGCTGCCTTGCGTTTCCTGTCTGCATCGACAACTCTCTGCCTGCCACTGCACCCAAAAAGCTTTGTTTGAAGAGTGAGTGCCTCTCACTTACCTTACGCCACAAGAACTTCGCATACACGGGATTCCGACTATTTCCAGCCGCGGGGAAGCAGACACAAACAGGCTCCCAGGTCAACCCCGACCTCCGTTGCAGCAGCCATGGCTTCCCTCAACACCTCAACGAACGGACCTTCGATCTCCAAGAGCTACCAATCTGTTGTCAATGCTCCTCCTCCTACCGGACCTGCCGCAGCGTCTCCCACATACGGCCAATGGGCTGTTTTCTCTGTATCAGCTCCCCTGGCAAATGCGTTCCAGGACTCGAGCAATAAAGAAAGCGTTTTGAAGGTACAGAGCACTGGAGAAGGAGAGCTCCTGGACTTGGTCGATGAGTTCTCAGATGGGCGGATTCAGTTTGCGTTTGTCAAGGTCAAAGACTCCAACACCGGGCTCCCCAAGTCTGCTCTCATTGCCTGGTGCGGCGAAGGCGTGCCCGAGCGGACAAAAGGCTATTTCACGAGCCACTTGACCACAGTAGCCAAATTATTGCATGGCTACCACGTCCAAATCACCGCTAGGTCAGATCGAGACCTCACACCTGACGGCATCATACAGAAGGTCGCCGATGCTTCTGGCTCCAAGTACTCCTCTAGCACGTCTGCAGCGGCCGGCCCTCCTCCAGTCGCTGCTACCAAGCCTAGCATTGCGTCGAAGCCTGTTTTTACTCCCACACAGAGCAGCGGTATTTCTTCCGGCTACAACCCGGTCGCCCGCAATCTCCCCCAGAAGAGCTCTAACGTAGATGAGGACGGCTGGGGCACAGACGCACCTCCGGTAACGAGGACCCAATTGGAAAAGGTCGCTCCGGCGTATCAGCCAACAAGAGTCGATATGAGGGAGCTCACATCACAAAAGCCTACATCCGCATCCTTCTCTAGCAGTCAGGAAGACGATAGGCCTGGAGTGGTCAAAGGTGCATATCAGCCTGTGGGCAAGGTGGACATTGCGGCGATTCGTCGGCAGGCACAAGAATCAGGTGCCCTGAAGGATGACCGACCAGGCACCGTGAAAGGTGCCTATGAACCCGTCGGCAAGGTTGACATTGCAGCTATTCGCGCCAAAGCCCAAAAGCCGGATGATTCCACCGGCTTTTCTCGGCCGGCCCCAGTATCGAGCCCGTCCACTGGTCCTTCGGAAGAACCAGAAATTCCCTCGAGGTCGTTGGCAGAGAGATCCGCTGCCTTTTCACGCGGACCTGAACGTCTGACCTCGCTCCCTAAACCCAAAGTTGCTAACAAATTTGGTGGTGCTTCATCTTTTACAGGCACCAAGGCTCCGGTTCCAGGCGGCTTCGAAGCGAAACCATTGGCCACCGCCGCACCTGTCGGTACCGCAAGCAGAACCTTTGCCGACCAGGGTGGAAAGACGCCGGCCCAGGTTTGGGCCGAGAAGAAAGCTCGCGAGAGAGGCCTGAGTGGGTCCGGTGAGCCACCGGTGTCACCAGCAGCCTACGATGGACGGTCCCCCCTTACAAGTCAGCCGAGTGGCGAGGCTGGGTGGAAGAGCAGCTATACCGGCAAGTCGTGGGCACCGGTGCAAATTAGCCATACTGGCCGAAGCAGCATTGGGCAGCAAGTCACTGGTGAAGGCACGGAGCCAGTAGAAGAAGAAGAGACCCCCAGCTCGCCAGCTGGAGGCATCAGCTCGATCCGGGATCGCTTCAGCGGAGCGCCACCAATGGGAGCGCCAGCGACTTTCGATCGAGCACCGCCTCCGGCTCCTGAACCGGATACAAGTAATAAACCGAATCGTGGGATTCCGATTCCAGGATTGCCGATGTCTCAACCCACGGAAGAGAGAGCGCCTGCGTTTCCGCCACCTCCTGCACAACCCCGAAGCCCTACACCTGATGAAGAACCGGAGCCCCCATCTCCTATCCGCGTAGCTGTGCCAGTCAGTGCCTCAGCTCACGTAGCTGACGCACATGAGGAGCAATTGTCTCCACCCCCTACAATTCCAACAACCTCCCTTGCGAGGGCGATTCCAAGTCCAGCGCGGGAAGAGGAAGATGATGAACCTGCACGTGGAGCCGATCTGGGAAGAGCTGCAGCGGTCACAGCAGCGGCCACAACTCTTGGTACTGCGGCCGTGGAATCTGCTCCGACGCAAGCTGCTGCAGGTGGAGGTGAGCGGGCTCGCGCTGAATACGATTACGAAGCAGCCGAAGACAACGAAGTATCGCTACGCGAAGGTATTTGAACCATCCTGTGCAGTACGTGACAATCACTGACTGGTTAGGTGAACTGGTGACGGATGTTCAGCGAATCGATCCGGACTGGTGGCTAGTCAAGAACGAGGCGGGACAGGTAAGCTGACCCGTAGCGACATGCAGGTCTGCAAGTGCTAACAGGAACCAAGACTGGACTTGTTCCAAGCAACTACCTAACGGCTTTGGACGATGACGAGACAGACGCTCCTGCTCCACCCCCAGCTCCTGCAGCGGCAGATCCAACTCCCCCAGCGCCAGCGCCAACAGCAACCCAGGCCAAAGGGGCAACGGCAACAGCACTCTACGATTATGAAGCTGGTGAAGACAACGAATTATCTTTTCCCGAGAACGCAATTATCTCCAACGTGGTAAGTTCCAGTCATTATCCTATTCCTCCTCGATTTCCGCTCACGCATTTCTACGCAGACGTTCCCTGACGAGGAATGGTGGCATGGCGAGTACAATGGTCATTCTGGGCTCTTCCCAGCAAACTACACCAAGATCAACGATTAGATGAAGGATTCGAGGGAAGACGACCGCCCCGAACAGAGCTTTTGATATACAATGTGGGCTGCCAAAAAGCTTTTAGCTTAGACGGGGTGAATGGAAAAGAAATATTGTTTCGTAAATGCTTATCGCATTGCACCATCAACACAGATCGACAACATTGGATGTGACGCAAGGGCCTTTGCAAGAGATTTTCAGCCTACGAAGAGCCGTGCATGGTATTGCGCAGCAAGAGCGGAGAGATCAAGGCGGCCCTGTGTGGAGGAGTGTGCAAGGCGGTGGCCTAGAAGCGTTAAAGCATGCAGCAATTCCGCAAGCTTGCCTGTTTTCTGCCACCTCTGATGTTCGTTTCCCCAGACAAAAATTTTCGCGGCGAGATAGCGAAAAACAAAAAAAATCGTTCCTTCCATGCAGCAGGAGAATTTTTCAAGGTCTTGGGTCGAACAGGCACATGGCGTCTTGGTAGATAGATGTAGCATAAGCATCAGTCCTATCTGTACCGACCTCCTCGTATCAGCTGCTCTGTGTTGACAGGTAAAGAGCATCCGGGAAATATCTGTTTCCTCGAAAGAGCCTTGAGCCTCTTATCTCGATCGTCTCCGCTGACGTCTGAGCTCCAAATTTGTCGCGACCAGCTTATCCATTGGCTGCCCGCGCTCTGACTCCCAGCGGCCGCACTGCACTTTTCGGATTGCCTTTCACACTTTGCTGTCGATTGTACCCGTTCCTTCAACTCTACTTGAGAGAACCCACGATATTGCCTTGACTGCTCTGCAGCCCAGGTTGAGCTACCTGTGACAGGAGGTTGAACGGAGTCTGCGGTTCCCTTCTCCAGCGCCCGTGACCGAGCGTTGCTTGACCAAGATGGCATCGACCACACGAGCTCTCCGCCAGGCCAGCGGCATTCTGCTCCGAGACTGCGCCCCGATTGTGCGGCCCTCCCTGCGTCCATTCTCTTCCCGTACGAGTGCCATAACTGCCAGGCAACATCTAGTGGCCTCGAAGACACCCTCGTGGCAGCAAGTGAGGAAATTCACACGGCCCACACGACGATGCGCTCTGGTGGAAGAGGCTCCCCGCCCGGAAGCCTACCTCGAGAGCGGTGCAATCGACTACGGGAAGAACATTGTGGATGTCAAGAAGGTCCTAGTCATTGGAAGCGGTGGTCTCAGCATTGGACAAGCTGGAGAGTTCGACTACTCTGGTAAGTGATATGACTCATGAGGAGTGGGAAAGCCGCCAATGGCTGCCGGTGACCGTGCTGTGCGAGCAGCTTCGGCAAGCATGAATTAACTTCTTGAACAGGATCACAAGCCCTGAAGGCCCTTAAAGAAGCCGGTGTCAAATCCGTGCTCATCAACCCTAACATCGCTACCATCCAGACCGACCACAAGCTCGCCGATGAAGTCTACTACCTCCCAGTCACCCCCGAATATGTGACCTATGTGATCGAGCGAGAGAAACCCGACGGGATTCTCCTCAGCTTCGGCGGTCAAACTGCTCTCAACCTGGGTGTCAAGATGAACAAGATGGGCATATTCGATCGCTACAACGTCAAGGTCTTAGGAACAAGTATCAAGACCCTTGAGACAAGTGAAGACCGAGACCTGTTTGCAAAGGCTCTCAATGAGATCAACATCCCCATCGCCGAGTCCATCGCAGTCAGCACTGTCGACGAGGCTCTTGAGGCTGCTGCAAAGGTCGGCTACCCGATCATTGTCCGCTCGGCATATGCCTTGGGAGGTCTCGGTTCTGGTTTTGCTGCCAACCCCGAAGAGCTCAGCAATTTGTCCTCCCAATCTCTGTCTTTGTCTCCGCAAATCCTGGTTGAGAAGTCTCTAAAAGGCTGGAAGGAGGTCGAATACGAGGTCGTCCGTGACGCAGAGGACAACTGCATTACTGTCTGCAACATGGAGAACTTCGATCCGCTCGGTATCCATACCGGAGACAGTATCGTGGTTGCTCCGAGTCAGACATTGAGCGACGAGGAGTACCACATGCTACGAACGGCAGCCATCAAGATTGTCCGTCATCTTAAAGTGGTTGGTGAGTGCAACGTACAATATGCCCTACAACCTGACGGCCTCGACTACCGAGTCATCGAGGTCAACGCTCGGCTTTCGCGCTCGTCGGCCCTGGCATCGAAAGCGACCGGATATCCTCTGGCGTACACCGCCGCAAAGATTGGCCTCGGCCATACCCTCCCGGAGCTCCCAAATGCTGTGACCAAGACTACCACCGCCAACTTCGAGCCAAGTCTGGATTACATCGTGGTGAAGATCCCTCGTTGGGATCTGTCAAAGTTCCAGCATGTCAAGCGTGACATTGGCAGTGCCATGAAGTCAGTAGGCGAGGTCATGGCCATCGGTCGTACGTTCGAGGAGTCCTTCCAAAAGGCTATCCGACAAGTCGATCCTCGCTATGTGGGGTTTCAGGGCGACAAGTTCGATGATCTGGACAACGTCCTTCGTAATCCCACGGATCGGAGATGGCTCGCCGTCGGGCAAGCCATGATCCACGAGAACTATTCCGTGGACAAGATCCACGACTTGACCAAGATTGACAAGTGGTTCCTCTACAAGTTGCAGAATCTCAAGGATACCATGACGGAGATCCAGGAGATTGGCACTCTTAGCGGTATCAAGCATGAGCTTATGCTGAAGGCGAAGAAGCAAGGATTCTCCGACAAGCAGATTGCAATGTATGCGAACTCGACTGAAGGAGAAGTCCGAGCGCGTCGCCAAAAATTCGGTATCAGGCCTTGGGTGAAGAAAATCGATACACTCGCGGCCGAGTTCCCTGCCGACACAAACTATCTGTATACGACCTACAACGCCTCATCCCATGACGTCACCTTCGAGGATAAGGGAACCATCATTCTCGGTTCTGGAGTCTACCGTATCGGTTCCTCGGTCGAGTTCGATTGGTGTGCTGTCAATGCCACCTTGTCTTTGCGTAACATGGGGCAGAAGACAGTGATGATCAATGTAAGTCTGCATTCTTCTTTTGGTATGACCGACTGGACGCACCTGAGCTCTGTGTTTACCGTGGGCGTATTTGCACAAGTAGCTCGGCCAAATAGCTACCCTCGAATCTTTGGCTTCCCCCTTTCGCTCCAGATTAATCTCTCCCCCAATAACCATTCTCTTCTTTCCGAGTTATGTGCTGACTTCCCTCGAGTACAATCCCGAGACCTACAGCACTGATTTCGACACTGCTGACAAGCTCTACTTTGAAGAATTGAGCTGGGAGCGGGTTATGGACATCTAGTTCGTTCTCCTTCTCCCCAAATGATGGTACAAGCTGACGATGTTCCGTAGTGAGCTCGAGAGTGCTTCTGGCGTGGTGGTCAGCGTGGGAGGTCAGCTACCACAGAACATTGCGCTCCGGCTGCAAGAGGAGGGCAAAGCCAATGTACTAGGCACCGATCCCGTTGACATCGACAAGGCGGAAGATCGGCACAAATTCTCACAAATCTTGGATTCAATTGGCGTCGATCAACCAGCCTGGAAAGAGCTGACCTCGGTCGCAGAAGCAGAGGCTTTCGCCGATTCTGTGGGTTATCCCGTTCTTGTTCGGCCTTCCTATGTCCTCTCGGGCGCAGCCATGTCAGTTATCTACACCCAAGACGAGTTGAAGGACAAACTCGAGTCTGCCTCGGCCGTCTCTCCAGATCATCCCGTCGTCATCACCAAGTTCATCGAGGGCGCCCAAGAAATAGACGTTGACGCTGTCGGATCCAAAGGCGAACTCATTCTGCATGCTGTGTCTGAGCATGTTGAAGCTGCTGGGGTCCACTCGGGAGATGCCACCCTGGTCCTGCCTCCTGCGAATCTTGATGACAAGGTGATGGCTCGGGTCAAAGAAATTGCCCAGAAAGTCGCCAAAGCATGGAATATTACTGGGCCGTTCAACATGCAGATCATCAAGGTTGATAGACCTGGCGAAGAGCCTGCATTGAAGGTCATCGAGTGCAACCTCCGTGCCTCTCGATCTTTCCCCTTTGTGAGCAAAGTCCTGGGAACCAATTTCATTGACACGGCAACCAAGGCGTTGGTGGGCCAAAATGTCCCCGAACCTCGCGACCTCATGGCTCAGAAGCGCGACTATCTTGCCACCAAGGTTCCTCAATTCTCCTGGACCAGACTAGCTGGAGCTGATCCCTTCTTGGGCGTGGAGATGAGCAGCACTGGCGAGATTGCATGCTTCGGAAAGGATTTGGTCGAGGCATACTGGGCGTCGCTACAGTCTACCATGAACTTCCGTATGCCAGAACCTGGCGAGGGTATCCTGCTTGGTGGATCAACCGAGCTGCCTGAGCTACCGAAGATTGTGGAATACCTCCAGCCACTGGGTTACAAGTTCTATGCTGCAAGCAATGGAGTGAAGACGCATCTGGAAAAGTCTGGGGCAACGATTGAAGTCATCGAGTTTCCCAAGACGGACAAGAACAAGCTCCGGCAAGTTTTCCAGAAGTACGACATTAGAGGAGTCTTCAACATCGCCAAGACTCGAGGTAAGACGCTGGTGGACGAAGACTATGTCATGAGACGGAACGCCGTCGACTTTGGTGTGCCTCTATTCATGGAACCTAAGGTGAGTGTCTCTCCTTTTCTGACCTTGGCGAGCGACGACTAATACATCCTTCCAGACAGCCTTGCTCTTCGCACGATGCATGAACGCAAAGCTACCCCGAGCGGAAGGCATCCCGCCAGAAGTGCGAACTTGGAGCGAATTTGCGGGAAACAGGATGATGTGATGAGACGACAAACAGCCCCTGCGCAAGCTCAAAAGTGTTTGTAAAATGTTGGTATTGTCACGCGCCTCGCCAGCAAGAGGAATGCCGATATCACTAGACGCAAAAAGTTTTTAGACAAGACAATATAAAGGCAAGACCGGTGTCGATGTTCGCGGGCATCGGTCTGGGACGCAAGGGAGAAATCCACACTCGGTGCTGTGAATGCCCACGGAATACGGTACGGCGTTGATGTCGGCCAGGAATTGTATGTTGTTGAGAGTGCTTTCCCCAGAGTGACATACACAAAAGCAAAGTCTGGCGCAGCGTTATACCGGGACTTCGTGCTGTGTACAAGTACAATGCAGGTCGGGGCTTCGTCGGTCGAAGTGCTGGTCATTGAGTCAATAGCCGTCGGCCAGACCGGCAAGTCTGATCGAGGGCAAGCAATCCTGTCAGTACTGTACAGTACTGTGCTGCAGAGAACGTGAAAAGAACTAGAAGTCTGAGTTCAGCCCGGCTGCGGGATGGTCTCATAACGGGATGGCGGTGCTCCATCCAAGAAAACTAGTATTCGGGCCCCGTCTTATCTTTAGCTTGTGCTCGATTAAGCTCCGTCTAATAAATCAGCTAAAGCCAGACTGATGGCAGGAGTCTACGGAGTGCGTATGTGCCTATCCTGTAGGGCAACGTGCTAGCTTCGGCGTTGAGACCGTACACAGCGCAGAGCCTACATAGATGAAGTGATTGGCAAGAGTCTTGCGGGGGAATCATCTTCAAAGGCTGTAAAGGCATTGGGTTCAGCGATGATAAGGTAGTCATCTCGAGCGACAAATGTGTGACTTAGACGGATGGCTCCCTTCCCTTCCGATCCGCGTCACCAGTCCTCGAATAACACGCGCAAAGTAAGTGGACGGGATGTCCTGTGTTTGGACGTGCGAAGATAGTTATACACTGTTGTGGTGACTCTGTCTCCTACTTATCGGGTCTCGTGGTCCCTATGTCCAGCATCGCCAGCCGCACCTACACGAAGATTTCAGGCCTTTGCTTCTCTGATTACAACTTCACCTTTTCACCCTCTTCGGACGAACTCCCGCTCCGAACATTCTCGGCCACGGAACCCCCCTTGCCTCCGGCCATGGCGTGGTCTTCCTTGCCTTCCAACGTCATCCCGGCAGGATGGCTGTCGCTGTTGTGCTCGACATCCTCGTACGGCCTCCAGAAGTCCTTCTTTCCCTTGGACGCGCGGAGAAGCCACGGAGGCAACAGGCCGCCTTCGATCTTGTAGGTCCAGAAGTCCTTGTACTCCTTGTCGGCGGGCCTGATGCGGTTGCCCGAGATCTTCTCGACGATCCAGACAATGGTGTTCAGGACGATGTAGCTGACGATGCCGGCAATCAAGCCGTAGGCGATCGAGTAGGTGAACGGCATAATGGCGATGGTCAGGAACGCGGGGATCGCGTCGCCGATATAGCGCCAGTTGATGTCCGCTGCAGATTTGGCCCTGCACGGGGTCGTTAGCATGATTCCTTGCCAAAGGTGGAAGGGAAAAAAAAGCAATGCAGCAACGACTTACATTAGGGATCCGACAATGATCAGCACGCATCCCGTGGCGTAGGGTGGGATGGACGCAAATATCGGGGCGAAGAAAATCGAAATGAAGAAGCAAAGGCCCGTGGTCATTGCCGTCAGACCAGTGGCGCCGCCTTCGGAGATACCAGCACCGGACTCGATGTATGCCGTGACGGGAGGCGTTCCGAACAGGGCGCCAATGGAGATACCAAATGCATCGACCAAGTAGGCAACAGCCGAACCCTCGAAGTCTTGTGTCTTCTCATCGATCGCTCCGCAGAAACGGGCCATCGAGTAGAGAGTACCGGTGCAGTCCAGGATGTCGACGTAAAGGACTGATTGATCGTCAGCGTCCGATGGCATGGTCGAAGTGAGACGCCAGTCTGGCCTCAAGGCGACTTACAGGTAATGAAGGCAAGGCCAAATTGACCGCCGTATCCAGATATGTCCCATTCTTGCACCACTAGGATCTTTTCGATCGGGTGGAAGGTCACGACTTTCTTGAAGAAGTCAAACATGCTGTCTCCCAGGTCGGTGTACGGGAAGTAGGTCACTGACTACCTGTTAGCGCCTGAAGGACACGTATGGAGCGTATACAGAGCGAGAAGCTGTGCTGAACGTACCTTCCGTCCCCCGAGGCCAGGAGATGATGCTGACAAGCAAAATGCCGAAGATGATCGCGCCCTTGACGCGGAAAAGCATCAACAGGACCGTCAAGAAGCCACCACAGAAGATGCCGATCCACATGGTTGGATTGCGCATTTTGTAGGCAGCTGGGCAGATTCCAGATTCGTCCAGGAACTCGGGCTTGCAGCCCGCCAACTCGAGAGGGGTGGACTGCGCGCCTGTGACGGCGCCAATGCCGGCGCTGTACGTCAAGCCGATCAAAGTCAGATACAAGCCAATGCCGACACCGGTGGCGAGTTTGATCGATGCTGGAATGGCGCGGGCCAGCCACTGTCGAAGACCCAATATGGTGAGTCCCACGAAGACGAACCCTTCGACGAAAACAGCAGTGACGGCAACTTGATACGGGACGAGCCCCGATCCGTGATATCCAACCACGGTGTAGGCGAAATAGGCGTTCAGGCCCATTCCCGGGGCCAAGGCGATGGGCATGTTGGCGAAGAAACCCATGCAAAACGTGGTGAGGGCGGAAATTGCGGCCGTGGCGGTGACCAGATCGCGCTGGACCCCAGCGACGCAGATCATGTAGTCGGGGTCGCTGTCGCACAAGTCGGGGCTGTCGGGAGGGCAGACGCAGGTGCCGCCCGATTGGGAGACGATGGTCGCATTGACGGAGATGATGTAGGCCATTGCGAAGAACGTCGCCAGGCCGGCTCGAATTTCGGTGAAGAAGTAGGATCCCTTTCGTTCCTTGGGGTGACCGGAGCCATCCAGCCGGAAGCGTCTGCCCACAAAGGAGCGCGCCACGGCCATGTTGGCGTTATGGATCATCTCGTTGAAACCCATACTGGCGGCAAGGTACTGTGGCTCGGCTGCACGCAAGAGAGCCAGAGACAATAGAAGAGCGGCAGATCGAATAAAGAGAGAGGGTTGGCGATTTGACCCTCGGCAATCGTCAGGCAGGCAGACCCTCGTTGATATAGTTCGCCAGCGAGGCTGAACCGACAAACGAAATGATCAGCTGGATTTGAGGGTTCGAGATAAAGGTCTTTCGCTTGCAGAGCTGTGCAGCATGGGGAGGGCCACCCGAGCGACAGCTGCGAGTGGGTGGAACGATGCCAGGCCAAGACCAGAGGCGGCTTCCGCTTGCCCCGATTGCAACCAGTTTGTCCTTGGCCATGGGTCTCGTGGCCTTGGCCATGATAGGGCTTCAGACCCTTGTTGGTCCATTGCTTCTGCTGCTATCGGAGAGCGGCGATGGTCTCGATCTGCTCGCCACGCTTTTGCAGATTGCCGGCCTTCCCTTCCATGGCCCGGCGAGAAGAAGGTTCGGAAGGGTCCTAAAGACGAGCTAGGCGCCGTCCACCTTGCATCGAGATACGCAGTATGTACTTGTGTACAACATCATCGGACAAGCAAGGTACATACGTATGTACTACTCCGTACTCCGTCCTGATTACCATTTCGCAGGGCCCCGATCTCCCAAATATGCACAACATGCGCCTGTCGTTCAGGGGGAACTGTTGTACAATCGTACAATCATGTATCCGTGCTGTGCTGTGCTGTGTTGTGCTGGCGTAACTGCATTTGTCAATGCTTCTTGTCATCTCACGAGATAGCTTTATCAGCTCTTGCTCATCTTCTGAGGAGACTGCCGCTATCATGAAAAGCGAGCACGCTCATATCGCGCTTAGCACTGAAGGGAGATATGAGGACGAGGGTGGTTTCGTTTTCGCTGCGTGGGATACATCACTAGGACACCGGAGCGGGCTCTCTCGACCAACATCCCGGGCGCAGCCGCCCTTGAAAAGAGCAACTATCGCCGTCCGACACCAAGTCATGCGATTTGTATGATGACGATGACAGTGCCAGGTAGCGCTTAAGATACAGTATGTACACCATGAAGGAGTGAGCAGGACGCCTCGCTGCACCTCGGTCTACTTTCCTGGTACATACATCACCGGCGACCCCTCTTGCTCTTTTCGTTTCCTCGGTGCCGATGCGAATGCTACACTGCAAAAACAGCCCGAATTAACTTGTCGACGTCGCCGGTAGGAAGAATACATTCAGGTGACAAAAGTAAAGTGGTGTGGTGCACGTGTTGACCTCAGACTGTCATGGTCGAGAAACAGAACCACCCACGGCCGGATCGATGTCCAGGATTCACATCAAGAGGTCGAGACGGCTGGAAGTGTCCGGGGCATCCGTCGTTTGTATACATTTTGGATCCATGGTACTTGAATGGTGTATTCCATATGAAATTTCCTTTCTCGGACAGAGTACTGCCGTTTCGGGTAGCCGAGACTCCCACCGAGTAGAGTCCGTGCGGCGAGGCGACGGCATTTATGTACCGACACTCCAGTACACGCTCTTGGGACGTACCGACCCAAATCGCCTCGTGTCTTCACATCGACCTCCTTTTGGTCCCCTCAATAGATGTACCGGAAGTTCAAATTCTCCCTGTCGGTCAGATCGCCAAACGCCGTGGCGTCGAGATCCCGCTCCTCGTTGCCTTGGATCCTGTCGCGTCGGGCATTTTCGTATTTCATCATCACCCAGAATGTGACGATGACGACAACTTCAATGAGGTGGCTACGGACACACACAGGTCAGCCATACGCGGTGCGTGACGCCCTTGAAAGAGATGGGAAGAGCCACTTTCGGCACAGGCAAGGAGAAAGACGGCGGCGGCTGTGTATCAAAACGTACCTGACGATCATGCTCCAGATCCCCAACTTATACCCGGGGGCCTGATCTGTCTTGTAGAAGAAAGGGCCGGCAATGCTATTGTGGCGTTCCAGGTCAGCATCATAGCGCTCAAGAAAATTCAGGGGGGCATGCAAGAGTCAAGCTCACTTTCCAGTACAATACCCCAGAAACAACACCGCGTTCGTGACAACCTTCTTCGTATGGCCGGCCGTGTTGGCAATTTGTAGTGACAAGATCATGACAAACGCCGCATTATATGGCCCGGTCAGGAGATAGCAGAAGTATCGGCCCACATGGTGTTTCTCATCCACAAAGCAAAGACCGAATGCGCCGGCGATGTTGGGGCACAGGAAGAGGAGGATGAATTTGCACCGGTTGTTGTTTGGGAAGCGATCATTGAGGAATACGCCTGGGGACAGAGGAGAAAGGTTAGTGTCAGTGGCCTGCTAGATATCGGCCTGGGGATGGTTCTCAGTCGGGTATGGAGCCCTCAAGGCAGATTAGAGATGGGCAAGGGGGTGGACATACATGTCAAGATCGATACGATGATGAAGCACCCGTACGGGATCTGCATCAGGGTCGTGACAAGGGTCGAGAAGCCGAAACCTGGAGTGAATTGTTAGTATTGGACGGCTCGAAACGATCGTGGTGTTTACTGTACCTTTGATGATGAGCGTGCCAAAGTTGGAGATGCCGCCATTAGGGATATTCCCAACAACACCCAAGATGAAGAAGAAATACAGCTTGATGTCGCTGAACGCCTCCCACACTTGGTACGGCTTGAGGTGCTTGTTCTCGATACCCGTCTGGTTGCTCTTCAGCCGCTCGACTGCAATCCTCTTTTCGCGATCATTCAAGAACTTGGCCGTGACGGGGGAATCTGGCATGTAGATGGCAATCACAATGCCCCATACACAGCAGAGCACGCCGATGATGATGAACTCGTACCGCCATGATGCCAAAGCACCTCTGATGTGACCGATGGCGTAGCCGAGAAGACCACCGAGCGCAATGCCAACGCCGTTGGCAGTATACCATAGACCGATGCGCAATGGCTGCTCTCGTCGTGTGTACCACATCACGGTGATGAGCATGAAGGACGGGTCGGAGCAAGCCTCTGCTGCACCGGCCAGAGCTCGGAGGACACTGAGCGTGGTGAAACTGTTGCACGCGGCCTGGAGCATCAAGAAGAAGCCCCACATGAAGATGCTAAATCAGAGTCAGTCAATATACCCAAGATGATAGACAGTGGCCATTTTTGACCGCATCCAACGTACTTGAAGCCAAGGTACTTGCCCAGCGGCAGTCTCTGCATGAGGAAATTGGTTGGAAACGCCCAGGCAAGGAATCCGAAGTAAAATAGACCTGGCGACACATTAGGGTTAGGGCTGGGCTTTTGAGAGAGAAAAATCTCCTCCACTTACTGCTGAGCCAGCTATACTGCGTTCCATGGAGGTTCAAGTCCTCGCGTATACCGAAGATCGCTGCATACGAAAGCGTTGTCTTATCAATATAGAAAAATGCGTAACACACGCCGATCAACGGGAGAATCAACAGATCAATCTTCCTAATGAGCTTCTTCTCTTCCGCCGGGTCGACGGGAATGTGTAGGTCGTCGGCATTTGCGAAGAGCGCGAGTGCCACATCGCCATCTTGCTTTTTGGACTTGGAAGAGAACTGGAATTTGTGCGTCGTTGGCGGGAGATTGAGACTTTCGATCTCGTTGTGTGCAGTAATGGTCTTGTCGTCGGCTCTGTCAGCCATCTTGGCCGTTGGTATGCTCGAAATACCCAAAGTTCGTTCCTCCTGTTGTGCTCTGGCCTTTGTGAGGTTTTCTTGTCACTGATCCGACTCAGAGACTGTCTGTCCGGTATGCCGCAGCAGTAAAGAGGTGGAAGAGGAAGACAAAACAGAAGCGAAGAATTAAAAAGAGGGATCATCGTCAATATCCTTCCGACTCGCGACCGAGCCGACGGCATGGTGATATGCATGACGGTGGGTTGTCGTGTGGAGGGCATGCAATGACGTTCAAGGCTTTGTGGCGTGTGCTTGGACGGAAGTCCGCTGTTGCATCTCGCATCCCCAGTCAGTGCTTTGGCTGCTTGGCATGCTTGTGTCTGATCAAATGAGCATTCGAAATGCAGTGATAACCCTGCTGCATCGTCTCCACGAAACTCCAAATGCCCATGCTGGACTGCGGGGAACGAGGAGGTGTGGAAAGGCTCTGGCACATCCCACCGGAATGTTGATGTGCCAGTCGGCCTTTGATGCGCCGAGCTGTTGGCTGCCTTCATCTTGGCTCAGTTCCAGCGTGACTTAATGAGAGGCGGGAGTGAAACAGCAAGGGTTAAGGTGAGGTGCCTTATTCTAACGGGGCAGACGGTTAACCAGTGGAGAGTCGTCCGTTGGGGAGGATGGCTAAGCAGTGGTAAGTTGTCCGTTAAAGCTGGAAACATTAGGCAGAGCCATAGTTAGAGCTCCCTCGTAGAGGAATGCTTTCCGCGCCGTCAATTTAGGGATCCCACTGCACGGCAGATCATTAAGGGGCCTCATACCACATCAGGGTACCTACCCTAACCCCAACCCCACGTGGGGGATTTTTTCCCCCACCAGCAATTGCGCTGCGGAGCCAATGCGAAGAATGGAGAATGTGTGCCTCATCCGAGTCCGAGTACTCCATGTCCCTCGTGGACCTCCGCCAATTTCTCTCGCGCAGGCCTAGACGACGATCCACGCGGGGATATTGATTCAAAAGTCAGCTTCGGTTCGCATTACCAACCGGGAGGCCTTCACCGGTCGGGCCGATACGGAGACAGACCCTACCGTAGCCATCGATCAACGACGGCCCGTTCATCAACACTGTCGCTTTCCGCCGGAACAGTATGGGGAATCCTTAGGTCTCGTGCCTTCGCTGCAGCATGGAGTAGTGATCCACCCAGCCTTGGGCGTCGGCAGATTGTCCGAGAAGAAAAACACCGTGTTAGGAAGAAGGTCATGACATGTACCTCGTAGAGGAGCAATTATACACAAGGATAAATTGAGTGGTCAACTTTGATCATGGCGACTGTGGTATTCATTCTGACAGTGGTCTTCGGTGTCATCTCATCAGTGACCGGCATTCTGCAAGTGTACTCAGCATATACTGTAAAGTGGCACAATTACGAGTAAAAGACAGGATTGTTTGTCTCGGTCGAGCAGAAAACGTGAAATGGATTTGTGGCTCGCCGGAGATTACGGTGGACCGATTTGCTCATCCATGAATTTTTTGTACGGTGGATTTCAGAAACACCTATGGCTCTTCCGTTCTCGACAAAGGGTTAATTACATTTCGACCGTGCTATGTAAGGTGTTGTGGATTTCCGTGGAGCTGAAATCATTTGTATCCGCTCCTTTTTGAGATCAGTCAACCTCCCATAGAACAGTGCTCTCTCCCGCGGCTACCCAAGAACTCGCAGACGAGCTGCCTCAACGACCAATAGGTATTAATACATGACGCGAAAACGCCGTCCAGCGATGAGGTCAACTATCCAACGCAATCCGGATATTCTTCGTCGGATCCGAGATAGCGTTCAGCGATGCAGCGATAGTTGCCTGCGAGATGGTGCTGTCAAAGCTGAAGTCATCGGGTAGCACAACAATGCGCGCCGTGCTAGCACTCCCGTCAAACAACACTGCAACTTTCTTGGTACCGCTGATAGGTCGTTGGAACCAGTTCGAATCGCCCTTGGCCTTGACACCGTGCCAAGTGGACTTGCACTTCTGGTTGCCTGAATCGAGGACCTCGAAGACGTCGAACTCTCCGCAGCCGGAGTCCCAGCACGAGCATTTGCCATACTGGATTGTTCGGGGAATTTGGGCGTTGAGGATCCACGCGGCGGGCATATCGCCATTGAAGCCAGTATTTCCGGAAAGTGGCATGCCGAATTCGAGGAGGAAGAGTTTGGAAGCACCGTCGAAGCCGTGGTGTGCGACTGTTCCATCTCTGACAGTTCCGCAGCTTCCATCTGAGCACGGCTTGTCGGTCATGATGACGAACTCACTGTTATCTGGGATCAATGTGTCGGCAAGAGTGACAGGTGAGGCAGAGCCCGCGCTGTTATCGGCAGAAGCGTATGACAACGACATTCCCCATGTGGTGTCGAACACGCCACTTCCATCACCTCCATGATTGTTGAGGAAGACAAGCCCTTCGGCAGTGCCTTGCTCGGCGTTGTAGTAGGCTTGTCGACCCCAATTTCCAGCACCGGCATTCATACTAGCGGCGGGTGCAGGGGCAGAGTATGCTGCGCTCGCGGATCCGAGCGCAATTCTCTGGCCACCATCCCCACCAGCTGCAGGAGCCGGAGTTGCTGCTGCTGCACCTCCGCCATACTGGTTGACCCATGAGACGACTTTTCCATCCATTGTGGCGGTAACCCAGTCGCCTACTGCACGCTTGAGTAGCTCATGTTCATCTTCCTCATCGTCCTCGGGGGTGGGACCGGCGTGGTGGAGGTGCTTATGCGCGTAGCGCCTCTGGTGTCGGTTGGGAGGTGTCGATCTCTTGCTGTTATCCGACCCGGCGGTGTAGAAAGCAAATTGCTTCAGCTGGATCGGGCCACGGAAATGCCACGACACCTGTTCCGACTTTATGAGCATGCCAAATCCTGCACAGCTAAGCAGGACAACCTTACCTCTCCATCCATGGGCGCCATGCCTCCAGAATAGCTTTCCGGGCCGAAGTCACACTCTCCACTCGAGCCCATATTGGTGACTTTGTGGTACTGTCCTGGAGTGCCAAAGTTCGAGTATGAGATTGCTTGGACTTCAGAACAGTACCAGTTGCCCTTTTCTTCATAGCAGTTGTTGTCTTGCGCGAGCACTGCGGCCGAACTGGCGAAAGCCAAGAGAAAACTTGCTGTGAGCGCGTATTTCATTTTGACTAAAGGGAAGATAAGTGTCGCGGTGGACGTTAACTAATTGGTAGGAGCTCGAAGGCTCAATGTCGCTGTCGTCTGAAATAAGTGCTGCAGATATATGATACGGTGAGAATATCTCGGGGCTCTCTAAAAGTTGTCGAGGGTTGAGCACAATACTAAGAAAGTCTCGAGGAAAAAGGCTGGGGATGCGAAAAACTCTTCTGTTTGTTCACGGGCAGTGAGGAGTGAAGCGCAAACAGCGCGACTGCGCTCATGCGATTTCCCTACCGTTTGCAGTCACTCGACCAGCTTGGCGACAGAGAAGTATGCGAGGCTGGCTGTTGGCGGCAGTGTGCGTGGATCACTTGACTCCTTGGTGAATGCGACCGCCGTTTGGAATGGATGGCAGGGGGTGAGACAAGGCGAAGACGCGATGCAGTATTTGATTGCTGTCTTGCGCCATCGAGAGGACTTCCAAGGACGGGGACAATGAGATTCGGTTCTCGGCCTCGTCATTGTCCCAACGGCTCCTTCTGGTTCGAGGAAGAGGGGCGCGCGAACAAAGCATTAAGTCTCTTGGAATTGTCCGGTCGCGGTTGGCGGGCATGCTGGGGCGCGTCCGGAGCATTCCTCAGCCTCGCTGGCGCGCCTGGGCACATTCCGCCCAGCCTTGTCCTGCTCTCGGCAGGGCAGGTGGATCGTGAATTACTGTACAATGCTGGTGTGGGTCATTCTACTACGAGGTACGATGCAATGAACCATTTGGAGACAAGTCGACGCCATTTTTCACGATGCAAATGCTGACTGTCAAGGGGTTATCAATTAAAAGTGAACGGTAAGGGTGCGCCAGGAATGCCGCGCAATCGAGCATGAGCTCTCTATTCATCTAATCAAACTAGCCGCCAACGCCAACGCTCCAGCCTCATGCCAAGGGGATAAGTACATCAACCATGCTATCATGACTCGTTGCCCATGAAGCCCGCTAGACCTTAGGGCTTGTCCCGATTCTTAAGCTTGGTCCATCCACTCTTGCCCTTGCCGGCACGGGCACCCTCGTCATCTGCACCGGGAGTCATGATGCTTCTAGCATCGTCGTACTCCTTTCCGTCCATCGCCCTCGCCTTTATGACGACAGCGTCGTCCATCTTCTCCCCACCATCGTCCCACTCCTGCTCATCCAGCAACTCCCACTCTGCGTTGTTCATCTCGGTGAGGAGGTGCTTCCTCAATGGATCGGAGATCATCGCATACCGGTTGAGACGCCAGTTGCGAGAGGGGTTGTCGCCGGCGGCAGCTGCGGAACCAAGGAAGGTGTGTGCAGAGTCGTGGGAGTACGAGCCGAGACGAGCAGGGAAGGTGCTTTCCTTCTCTTCTCTGGCTGGCGATGATGTGCTGCTAGATCGACGGCGACGGAGTTGAACGTCTCGCTGCGTGAGGACCCGCGTGATGGCGGCGGACTGTGGCTGAGCAAGGACCAACTGGTACAGAATACGACCAATATCGCAGACATTTTCCCACGTTTCAGTACCGGCAACGAAGCCTTGGGTGCGAGAGAGCCATGCAACATCCCAAGCGAGTAGAGACATGCCTTCGATGAAGTAGCTGAAGGCCAGTGGCTCTTTCTTTGCAAATTGGGCAACAGATTCGTTGTGATCGTCAGAGCCGATGTACAACGGGCGTGGTTTGGGAGCCATGCCGAGGTCCAGGCGAGAGGCGGTAGGGCTGCTGGGCACCGAAAGGCTGGAGCCGCTACCAGGGAACGTGATGCGTTGACTCAGGTAGGAGGTAAGAGGGGTATTGATTGTTGCAAGTGGATAATCGCGATGAGGCGGGGTGATCTCAGCTGGGAGTCGGATGCCTAGGTAGAACGCACAGAGGAAGACCAGTCGAGTAGCATTTCCAAGGGCTGCTGTAAGTTCGGTGCATCGCATGTCTGGCCGAGGATTAGTAGCTGTGATAAGGTGTATACAGTCGAACTTACTGTTGATCTCCTTTAGGTCAGGCAACAACAGACCAGCAATGTAGTGGCGATCCTTGATTGTACCGTCCTTGGTCTTCTTCCTGGAGTGGCTCAACCTCATCAAACTGGCTGCTTCGCGACAAAGGATGGCTCTGGTGTCGACGATCTTGGTGTGGAGAGCGTCATACTGGGCCTTTGACTTGTCGCTACTCTCCTTCAACTCCTGCTCCTTCTGCTTGTTGCGCCTGGCCAACGCATCTTTCGCGGCTGCCAGGTTGGCTCGTCTCTGTTGCAAGTTCGCCCTCAACTCTTGCGCATGGGCCCTCCTCACTTCAACTTCCTTCTTTCTGAGCACTAGCTCGCGTTGCATGTCCTCTTGCAATTCCCTCTCTCGTTGTTCTTCGATCTTTTCCTGTTGTCGCTGCCACCCCTTTCGTAGTCTCGCCGTCTCTTCATCCAGAGGTTGTCCGGGTTCCGGACCAACGATGGCCTCGACCTTCTTCTGTAGCGACTCTTTCTCGAGTAGAACTCTCGCGAGGTCAAAGCGACAGGTGTAGAGCATATTTGTCACGCAGCTTGCGCAGTTCGCAGGGGCATCTTCGGTAAAATGCTCGTGACACACCGGGCACGAACCCATCTCGCTGGATTCAGGAGTGTCAATGCAAATGTAGGTAGAATCGGTGGTATTCACGGAGTCCTTGATTTCATGTTCAGTGGTTTCGTTGTCTTTAACCTCCGCATCCAGCGATTTCGGCGGTGGCGCGTCTTCACTAGGCAGGAATCTGCAATCATGGTGTTAGACTTGAAACCCGACAGCTGGTTCTGTGCATCCAGCACGATCATAGACAAAACGCTGACATTGCCGTGAAGGCGACGTCTGGATGTCAGGAACAGGCAAAGGACGGAAATAGGCACAACTCACCTCCCTCTGAGCGACAAGCGACTCAGGCTGTGCTTGAGCCGCTGCATGACGTAGCCGGATGACCTCCACGCTTAGGTCACGGGATCTGGCGACAGGCGCTAAGGTCAAAAGGGACAAGCGGCTCACAACGCGTGAAGGCCGAAGTTTAGCCGTTCGAGAGACTGACGATTGATGTGCGAAGTCTTCTCTGTGTCCTTTCAGAATTCGTATGATTCTCACATTGAAGACCATGCAACGCAGATGGAATCAGTAGACCTTAACGAAACCACTAATCTTGTTTCTCCCTCTCAATCGGCAAACGAGGAGAAGCAGACACCTTCCGGCGCGGCCACTGTGACCGAATCCTCACCGTTGCCGCTTAGGACAAACAGGCCCAGGCAGGGGAGCTCGGCCAGAAAGCGAACGAACGAAGAAGCCTGGCAACCCAGCGAGACTCCAACGGCAAGTCCTACGACTGCCAGGTTTAAAAAATCTCTCACTCTTCTAGCCATGCCCGAATCTGATGTGCAGGGTGTTCAGGAGCACCCAACCCGAACAATGGTGGAGAGTGCGCAGAAGGAACAAGCCGCTACAGCTGATGCAGAGAAACCAGATTCACTACTTCCGGACCACAGCTTTGTCACGCAGATTCACGATTACCAACAGCAACTGGAACTTGAATATCAGCAGTTTGAACGGTCTCTAAATGAGCGAGACACAACAGCCGACTTAGATGCCATGAACTGGGAAGGTCTCGAGACACGTTACACCGATGAGATTACACCTTTCATTGTTCGTGACAAAGAAATTATGGACGAGATTAATGCTCGCTTTGCGGTATGCGGCTTCATTGATAATGCCGAGCTAGACTGACGGGTTGCAGCAATTCATGCTGTATTTGCAGGTGTCAAACGACCATGAGGCTGAAAGAGCTGTCAAGAGGTATTCTAGCGACGTTTACCGATGGTCTGATGAATTGCTGATCGCAGGGTAGACTTCGAACGCGAATTGCGCTCGCTCAAAACTCGGAGGGACAACTGGCCCAAAAGCAAGCCCACCGTGAGTGACACTATGCCATCTAACCGGCCTTGTATTAACACCGCTCACAGATGCGAAGGTCCTGGAGGCATTCCATAGTGCAATGGCTCTCCTCGGCAATATTTGATGCAAGTGATCAGAGACAAGCTGTGGGCGATTAGACGCCGCTTTCTGGTGGCAGGTCGACCAGATCGAGGTATGCCGAGCTACGTCATGCGGTATAGACCCCTCGCGCAGGACGCCATCCAGCCTCTCGTGAGCAAGCTCGCTGCATGCTCGACACAACGCCTTACAATGATATTGATGCTGGTATGACACGACTACTATTATGTCTCATGATCAAAGTACAACTTCAGACCAAGATCTCCTCTCACGATTAAACGCACTCAAGAAGTCGACTGTCTCTTTTGAGCAAACCAGGTACATTCACCATCCATCCAATATCACATCCCGGAGCTGAGAGTAGCCACAGCTTTCATTCTCCGATAGGCACAGGCACGCCTTTGTCCACCGACCCAAGCCCTGCTCGTGCCCTCGGCACCGACCTCCTGTCGCGATGGAAGTCACTCGGCGGTAGCCCTTCCACAACCCAGCCAGAACAGTCCGAGGCGTCGACCGAGAAGCCCGAAGATGAGAAGACGGTGGAAGAACTCCTTGCAGACTTAGGACCATCGGGTACATGGGAGATTGAGAAGAGTGAAGAGGACCAGGTTGCAGATCTGTTGAAGAGTGCAAAGTCGGCGCTAGCGGATGCCACAGACAGGGACAGAGAGCATTCGAATACAGAAGATGTTGACAGAACAGGCGATGACCACACGTCTACAAGGATGCCGGTCATAGATGTCTCCGTGTTCAAGCCCGAGCCAGAAGATGACATCGAGAGGGCGGATGACGTTGGGCTGAACAAGTCCAAAGACACTCTAGATCAGGAGGCAGATGAATTACTGGCAAGAATCCTAGATGAAGTGAAGCATGAACCTCCAGAAGCCCGAGAAGGAAATGCATCTGAGCCTGACAACGACGACGACGACGACGACCGTTCAAATCACGTGCAGGTCTCGACTTCAGAGCCCGACTCAAAACCCCCTGCTTTCAACCTCCCCAGCACGCCTTCCAAGCTCCCTGATTTGGTGCCACCGCCAGAACAATCAACTCAAGACGATGACCTGGCATCGCGATTTGCCGGTCTATCGCTCCCTTCAGTCCCCACCAGCATAAAATCTGCCAAGAACCCAGCCGCAACTAAGTCAGGTACTAGCTTTACAGACGAGGAAATTGATACGTGGTGCATTATCTGCAACGATGACGCCACTCTCCAATGCATGGGCTGTGATGGGGATCTCTACTGCACAAATTGCTGGATTGAAGGGCATCGGGGCGAAGCCGCCGGTGCTGAGGAGCGAAGACACAAGGCAGTCCAGTTCGTCAAGGGAGGAGGGAAGAAGAAAGCACCCAAGAGGAGAGCCATGGTAGGCGCGTAGGTCTCGCGGCTACAAGACCGTGCTCGCATCCCTCGAGGAGCGGGTTTGAAACACTAGGATTACTTTTACCCTCACCGCTAGCCATACCTCGGAGCAATGTCGTCCTACACCGGCTCCCTCCCATTCTCCTTACCACCGGATTCCAGCTTCTCCCCCGCCCTCCCATGATTACGCTCGTCTCCGCCCATTGGCTCTCCAGGTGGAACCAGAAAATACACTAGCCCGTGGAAAATGCTCGCCACGAACGGCGCCACCCAGTGCACCCAGTGCCAGCCCGGAAAGCGACTGCCCACAAAAATACCAAAACACCTCGCGGCATTCAAGCCGGCGCCACCATACCCGGGCAGGGAATATGCGGTCAGTAAAGCGATAGACCCGGCAGCTAACCCGACGAATATCGGACCCAGCGCAGGTCCAAAGATCTCCCGCTGTCGAGGGTCCAGACCAACTCCAAATGCCAACACCAGAAGTAACAGGTCGCCAACAACTTCGATCGTAAACGCACTCTTCACTGGCGTGCCCTGCTCGGTGAACAAATAACAGCCACCGCACTTGAAATCCCGCGTGTTGGCGCTCGCTCTCAACAACAGGCCCGCCAACGTAGCACCACTTATCTGCGCGCCTAGATATAAGACCAAACGCGGAAAGGTGGTCAACCTCGCAAAGAAGGTGCCCAGGGTGATGAGCGGGCTGAAATGCGCGCCGGAGGTGGCCCCGAAGGAGAAAATCAGGAGCGCGAGCACGATTGCGTTGATAGTATTGGAGACTAACGGGCCGATAAAGTACACGCGGTTGAAGGGGCCGAGCGTTTCGGAGGGCAGCGGCGGCGGGGTGTTGGGGGACAGACTGTTCCAGGCCGAAGAGTAGACGAAGAGGAGTGTGCCTAGGTAGTTGAGGATGTCAGCCATCGCGTCCGTGTAGCATCCTTTCGTTCGGTGCCTGCACGGGAAAAGAATGCTCACCGATAAACTCTATCAGGCTGGCCTTCCAGAGCCCGATCTCTCGAAAGCCATTCAGATCAAACGCCTCCTCGAGCGTCAAGTTCGGCGCCGCATCCGGCACTTTCTTCAGCAACTCTTCGTTCTCCGGATCACTTCTATCGACGGTGAATTCCTGATTACCGCCCAACCGACCTGCAAAAGGCGAGGACATCGTTCCCCGCCGGCGCCGGCACGCCAGATTCGGCCGCAGAGCCGTGGCGGTGGACATGCTGCGAGGGTGGATTGTGCTGAAGGGGTTTGACGTCGAGGGTTGAGTCTGCCAGGGCCGGAGGTCGGGAGGGGGTTGCGGAGGCTGGAGAGATTGGAAGGGCTGTTTGGGATCGATCTCGTCAGATGCTCGCGGGAATGGTTCCGTCATGGATATAGGTTTTCGAGGTTCGAAGTCAAGGACTCGAGTTCCCGCGTCGTTCAAGAGGGCTTAATATTAATTAAATTGTACGTAGGTGCGGAAGTTATGTCTGGCTGGCTTCGCCAAATGGGTCTCTTGCCGTTTCGGTCGTGCTGACTCAATCGAATACCTTGGTGTCTGGTGCCTTTCTCTACCTTGGTATGAAAGGACTGATGACGTGCAGCGGCGTAACAAATTAGCTTCTCGGTCGCGTCTAAATGCCACCGCAGAGCAGAAAAGAGGTCGCGTTTCGTGTCGGTCCACGGAATGTAAGACTGTTGCTCGTGTTTCTCGACTCCAGACTCGAGCTCTGAGATCAAAGTCGCTTAAGGTGAAGTAGAAGCAGTCACATCAAAAGAGGACGCAGCGAGGATGCTGATTAACAACGCTTAAACAGCCGCATACACAACTGTAATGGAAGAGTCAAAATAAAATGGAAAGCAAATGATGTCCAGGATGGTCCGGGCGGTCGCTAAGACCAACGGGTATGAATAAGCATCCGCTCGATATCCGGGTTGGTGTTTCCCCCTTCGAGAAAGGTACATGTAGTGGAGCCTTGTGCGAGTTTGCTGGGGGTGCGTGGATGACAAACACGAGGACCTACGAGTCACGTCCCCAGTCACGTAAGGGCCGGGCCACGGCGCAGGGGGTGGGTGTTTCGTAGCGGACATGACATGTCGAGTGCGTTTCCGCGCAGCTGCTGGTACGTACCGATTTCTGGGCGGGATTGTACGTGTTGGAAATGAGAGAAGGTGAGCACTCGGTCTCCGTAGCTTTTCGCTGGACTGGGTTCGGTGTACATTGTAGCAACGTTACACAGTAAGTACATAGTACTTCGATGTCGGGCCAGAGGCGGGCGACCCTCCCGAAGCATCCCCAACACCACCCGACGGCTTCTCCGCATCCTTTCAATGACAACCCGACAGACGAAACCATCTCGAATAGAAGACGTTTGCAGTAGTTGGTACGTATCATCGTATATACTTGGCTGCTTCATTTCTGCTTTGAATAGACGTATTCCTGGCTCTGCACGTTCAATCATGGCCCCGTCAGAGAACACCCACGCCACCGAGAATGAGAACGAAAGGCTCGTCATCCAACAATATCTCCGCGATCTCATCTCTGGGAGCCACATCCTGCACTACCACAACGTGGTCGACGCCTTCGGACACCTCTCGTTCCGCCACCCCTTCAAGCCAGACATCTTCATCATGTCTCGCAACGCCGCACCGGGCACGATCTCCTCCCCCAACGACCTGATCGAGTATTACGTCGAGGATGCGAGGCCCGTGGACCCCAACGCGGCGCCCGGCTTCCTCGAACGCTGCATCCACAGCGAATGCTACAAGCGGTACGCCGAAGTCCGGAGCGTCATCCACAGCCACTCCGAGGCCGTCGTGCCGTACACGTTCAGCGGCGTGCCGCTGCGCGCGTGCTACCACATGGCGGGCTTTCTCGGCACGGGTGTCCCGGTTTGGGACATCGCCGACGCGCAGCACCCTGACGATGTAAGTGATTTGCTGGTGCGCAATACCCACCTTGGAGGTTCGCTGGCCGCGGCGTTTGGGCGTGGCACAGACGCCGCCGCCCCACAACATGTCGTCGCGCTGATGCGGGGCCACGGCTTCACCGTCCTGGCGGGGAGTATGCAGGACTGTGTCATGCGGGCGGTGTATACGCAGAAGAACGCGGCGATCCAGACCACGGCCTTGACGACGCGCGCGGCCGATCCCGCGGCCTTGGCCTCTCCTGTCAAGTATCTTAGCAAGAAGGAGGTGGAGGACACGACCTGGTCGATCAGGCAGTCTGCCCATCGGCCGTGGGGGCTTTGGCTTCGCGAGGTCCAGGCCCATGGTCTTTATTCCAATTCTGCATGAAAGGGAAGGGAAGGGAAGGTGAAATGAAAGTGAAAGTGAAAGTGGATGTTTGAAAGTTTGCCTTAAAAGTTGCATAGTAAGTGTGTTGCCGCGGTTGCGGGGAAGCTATTGTCTCTATGTTGCAGAACAAGCATTGTTCTCGCATTAAGCGTTGCGAGTACTGAAGTTAGTTGGCTTGTACTGTATCCATTCTGTGCCTGACCCGGCACGATGGTGCTGAGTCCCACACCTAAAAGTATCTGCCACGTTACTCGTACGTCAGGTAACTATTTGAAGGTCTGGGAGTTGTTAACTGTTGGACAACTTCGTCTATCCAACTCATCGTTCTGTGCTTTTCAATCCGCACATCGTGTAGAGGTCCACCCCCCATCCCCAGGCTATCTTCAGAGACATCTATGAGGTAGTGATTACTTTACTTCGGAAGATTTTTGAAGCATAGTGCGGACCGACCTCTGGCCAGAAGAAAAGTCGAGGAGAGGAATGAAAGATGACGGCGCCATGGCTGATGCGAACGCACGTGAGAAGTTAGGCCCTGAAGTGCTGCATACAAAGAAAGGGCTAGAGTGGTGGAACAGGAGAGCCAGAAAGGCTGTAGGGAGAAGTTTCGAACGGATCCGAGACCGACAGCTGAACGAGGCCAAGTTTCAGCACAATATGACGGCGACGGTGACAAGACATTCATAGCATTCCAGCAACTAGGGACCTTCTTCATGAATCTGGACTCTGATGGTTTCCGGCCTCAATGGCGGGAATCGACAGTGTATTGCTTGTCATTCGCCAGTCTACGAGTAGTCCACGGATTAGCTTCCCGTTCATCTTTGAGACATCAACTCATCTCTGTGTCGTATCGACGTAGCCAAGGCATATAAAGCAAACCTCATGAAAATATAGGCTCAAATAGAAGGAGAGCCAGCGAATAGGGCCGTAGAGCAGTATGACCACAGGGTGAGGTTTCTGAACCCTCAGCCTCGTGTCAGGGGGAAGGGGAAGAGGAAGAGGGGAGGGCCCAAGGGGGACTGCAAGCACTTGCCAAGCAGCCGCCAAGCTCTTCGCCCCCTCCTCAACCGCCTCGGCGCCACCAGTAGGGCTGACGGCGGACTTGGTGCTCTCTTCGCTCTTCATAGGTCCATGCTCAACGTCCTGCTACGGGGTCGGGGGCAGCCTTGAGAAACATACAATACTACACCGTCAATATGGTTCGTACGGGGCCACGCTAAGCGTGCCTCAGACTTGTAACCACAGCCCTGAGCAACATGAACAGTGACGCTCTCGTCTCAGGACGCGAGAGCTGAACTGTTGGACATCCCGACGTCCGCCGAACACGGATTCGGTCATCGCTGGCATGAGCGCCACAATGGCCATTGGGCATGAAAAGACCTCCTTTGCCGGCTAGCAGACACTTATCATGAGTGTGTAAGTTCAACTGCGGCAGCCCAGCATCAAGTGTGTCTTCTACTCAGCCAGCCCTCGACCAGACTTTGATTCATCTCTCGCTCTGTCCGACCTTATCTGCTGTCGTAACTCGTTGCGAGGACACACATCTCAAACAACACAACACGAGCTCATGTGTCGCGTGCTGGGCTCTTGTGTCGATTGAACCATTTTCACCCACGAATGCCTCCACGGATATGTCGACTCAGGGGTCGTCGCCTGCAAAATAGGGAACAGAAAGGTCATGGAATAGAAGCAGATTGCCAGGGGCCCGACTTTGGGAGAAAGGAAGTATGTCGACCAGGACGGGTATAAAATAAGGCTGTGTATCTGCTTCTCATCCTGTCTTTTGTTCATTCATCAGTCTTCAACAATATCACTCTAACTCAAGCAACTAGCTTCTCTCATCCCTAATTGCAACCGAGCTGCCATCCCTCTTTCTTTCTAGCCACAACATCTACATCTACAGATCTTTCCCGAGCCTATTTCAAAGAAGGGATCAATCCTATTGAAGAAATCTCAAAATCCCACTGACATTCCGACCAAGATGAAGTTCCAGACTCTCGCGACCGTCGCCATGCTGGCCATCCCGGCTGTCTTGTAAGTGTCTCCTATCCAAATCTTGCCTGCGACGAGCCCTGACATGACCTCTCCAGCGCGAGTCCCGTCCCATCCATCACGCTATCCGCACGCTCCGACGTCGACGTCACCGTCGACGACATGACCAGCGCCATCTCCACCTTCCAGACCCTAATCCAGGAAGCTCTCACCACCTCTGCTGACAACACCACCACCACCGCCGCCACAGCCATCGCCAAACGCGCCTCCTCCACCGACGAGCTCGAAGAAATCAACGCCCTCTTCGCCGACATCCAGCGCCTCGCCGACGGGTCTGATCCGCTCCCTTCCCCCGTCCCCGTCCCCACCTCATCCGAGTCCGGATCTGGGACAGGGATCCTCCTAGCCCGCCGCTTCTCCGTCGCTGACACCGTCCACGCCCTCGTCGACTGTTTAGGCCGCCTACTCAGCGGAGCGGAGCGGCGCCGCAAACGCGCTGCCGATGACGACCTCACCGCAGCGCTGGCCACCATCCACGGCTGGGCCGACGGCACGATTCCCCTGCCTAATGAAGGCGGGAGCGGGTCCTTCACGGCCGACGACGGGCTCGAGTTCGCGACCTTGCTCAAGGACGTCATCGTCGCGTGGCGCGCACAGTTCGAGGCGTCCCTACAACCACGGGCCGCCACCGCGGGCGCACTCGCGGAGCGGGCGTCTCCAAGCCAGAGTTTCGGCCTTGACAACCATTTCGCAGACGTGGCGTTGGATAGGCGCGGGAATTTGACCCTCAAGGTCGCGCTGAAGTTGTTGGCCGCGGCGATTGACGCGTACGCGGATACGCTTTGAGGTCGGTGATGGTGGTGGGTGGGGGTGACGGAGCGGCTGTGATAAGGGCAGCGGGAGGGATAAGGGCAGGGATAGGGGGCAGTAGCAGTAGCAGTGGCAGGGACAGGGACAGGGCGTAGTTCAGGAGACTCGCTATGGCTATGGTTATGGCTGTGGCTATGGCTGAAAGGGGGGAATTGAAATTATAGGAGTATGCGCCGCGCTTGACGATGCAATGGCTGTTACAGTGTCTTGAACGCGTGTTGCTTCAGATTGTGTTGAGTCGTGTTGTGTTGTGTTATCTCGGCATATAGTTTGGGAGGAGACATCGGATATATGGATGGATGGATTCGAGCACAAGACGAGGATGAAGTGAGGAAGTATAGCCAAGTTAGGGGACTCTGTCCGACAAGGCCAATTTCCCATTTTATGCTATTACCACGTACAAGTCCCGGCATTTAATCTATGCCACGTTGTTGGTCAACCGAGCAGAATACTGGATGTTCCCAGGCTCAGGCCCATGTTTCAGAGATCCTCATGAATGCGAGGTCGGCCTTGTTTCCTTCGCAGATTCTCGCCATAAAAGTACAGCCACACGAGTGGCAGTAATGTCGCGCCGTTGATCGCCGCGGTGACACCGAAAGACACGTCGTATCCATCTCGAGTACCGAACGGGACGGCGTAGAACCCGATAGTGAACGCGAAGACTGCATCACAGGAGAAGCAAGCAAAACGTTAGCAAGGCTCTGGCAGGAGACAACAAGAACCATCGAATGAAATAGAATCGAAGAGATTGAAGGATGCGGGTACAATGACAAGAAACCCACTCACTTGACTTGTAGAGGTTGATCACTACGCCGACCTCGGGGGCTTGCGGTTTATAGCAATCCGTCGCGTAGGTGTATATCATCGTCGCGCCGACTTGGAGCCCGAAACTGGCCACTCCCATGGATACCGCTAGGGATGGCCATGCTTTATGCTCGTCCACACAGACACCGTATGCGATCAGGCCGGCAACCAAGGCCACGCAGCCGGGTAACAAGGCCAGCCGCACTTCAGGCTTGCGGTAGCCGTCATGTCGCTTGGCGTAGGCATTGATGATCATGTCGCTGACCCACCCGGCAGTGGCTTCTCCGACCATGCAACCCACGGTCTGTGGAATACCCATGAGCAAACCAGTCTGCGCGACATCAAAATCGTACAGTTGTCGCGCGAGTTTGGACCCCGTCACAGCGAACTGGGCGCTCCCGTACGTGTTCGCCGTCATCCAGTAGATGGCGGGGAGAGAGACCGCCCAGTATCGAATCATGATGTACGGCTGGAGGAAATGCCGTGGCCTGATCGGGCGTTCGAGGATCTTCCCGCGTGGCAGCAGTCGCGAGAGGTACGAGGAGCTTGTCGACTTGGTGCCTTCGGTGCGCGAATATAATGTCTCGGGGAATGTCAAGCACAAGCAGGCAAAGAAGCCGGCTTGAATGATCCCGGGTACGTATAAGCACCAACGCCAGGAGAGGTTCAGGGCGATGTACCCTCCGATGATGGGTGCCAAATGCGGGCCGTTGTTGACACAAAGTGTGTAGATTCCGAGAAAGGTTCCTCTTTCACCCTGAGGGAAAAGGTCGCAGATAGTTGCCGCTCCAAGTCCAAGCGGGATGCTTGCTCCGATTCCGTAGAAGATCCGACCAGTGATCAGGCCGCCGTATGTCGTTGCCGCACCCGATCCGAACTGGCATGCCGCAGCAATGGCCGTGAAGATCAGATACAGAACCCGCCGGCCGTATACGTTGGAAAAAGGGACGACAAACATGGGCATGATACCCATGAACAGGATGACCACGGTGGTGCAGTATGAGGCTTCCTCGACGGAGATATGGAGATCCTCAGCGATGACAACGAAGGCCGGATTGATCAGGGCTGAGCCCAATTGATTGACAAAACCGAGGCCGGACACAATGAGAGCGAGATATACCTTGAGCCAGTATGGCCAGTTCAAGGGATCATTTTTGTCTTCCGAGTGTTGAGTTTCCAATGGACTCCCATCTTTGCCGCCATCAAGGACATGTTGCCCATTCTCAACGCCGTTTTCGACGTTCTCGACGTTTGGAGTGTTGTCAGACTTTTCGCTCATATTTGAGTAGATGTCGTGTCGAAATGTGGTCTTGAGGAGTGATGAAGTCGGATACGTCGAAGATGTTCGAAGCCCACAAATGCCGGAGAATTGAGCCAGGCGGAAGGCTTGCCACAAGATGCATCATGGCGTCCCAGGTGACCACGCCTTTAGCGATGGTTTGGAGATTGTGAAAACGCCAGGGTAGGGCAACATAATGCGCCGGGTTCCTCAGAACCATTCGTGTAACCAGAGGTGATCGACATGCACGGTGTCGGACGGAAGATGTAGTTGGAAGCTTTTGACCAAATCAAATCCATGAATTCAATCTTGCCCCGGCATGTCCTACACCGAGTTGTAACCCTTGTGGGCCTGTGTTCCCCACGGGGGTGCTGATCAGACTTGTGGACGGAGGTCGCGGCCGTTGGAGAACTTGCGGAGAGATCCTCGCGGTCCTTGTCGATAGCGGATCTGTAGCCATCGTATCAAATAGCAATGGTCTATTAGGCAGCGTCCTGGTGGAGCATGACCTGTCTCATGACAAACCTGCACTTCTCAGACAATGGGTCCGTTGAGACGACCTGATATAGAGCAGGTGAGGTAAATCAGGGGCCGGATCGCGGAAATGTGTGGACTCCGTATCTGAACTGTTGTCTCAAGGCCTTTAAAGATGGAGGTGTTGTGTTTGGAAAACAAGCTCAGTCTAGAGTCGGCGGACAGACTACCAGTCCTTGGTTGATCGTCTCACGCAATGGAGCACGCGATCGATGAACAATGGCCTGGATAGATATTTGATAGCTTCGAAATGCCCATCGTCCCGGACTATCATCACTGCGTGGCTGTCAGCTAGCCACAGACCAAAGGCTGAGCCCTGGAGAAGGCACATGCGCAGCTGAGAATGATTTTGACCCGAGTTATACACGGAGCTGTACCAGATACGTGGTCAAGCCATCCATATCTTCGTCCCTCAACTGTGAAAAAATGGATTCTCGAAGGACTAGCATGTTTTGAAATGCGCCGTGGCGCCAACCCGTCTCAGATCTCAAGCAGAAGGTTCAGCCTGTGAGTTCCACCCTCGAAAATGGGGACATATTCCAGCTAGACTCGGTCGAAAGGCCAACCTATGGCATGATATTGACCGTATTTAGAGAGGTGATGCTTTGCAGACATGGAACTTCGAGGCGTCCGACATTGAGCCTAGTCGTGGGGCGCGCGGACACACTGTTCATGGTGGAAAACACACTCAATCCTCTTCGTCGTTTTGCCGAACCTGATCATCATCTGGGTTTAACAGCACTCCCATATCAGTACTTTCATCCAACACCCTTCTGCCCTCCTTGGCAGTCTTCAAATTCATATCGTCCATGACAAGCTGGAGAGTCAATTCTGGTACCAACACTGCACTCACATATGCACCCACGCCGGCCGCTTTGAGTGCAGAGTCGGATTGAAGAGCCTTGTTGAGTGTTTCGGTGAGTGACGCGGTGACCGCATTGGTAATGATACGAGCTCCTTTCGGACCGTAGTAACCGGCTTTCGCAACGTTGATCAGCCCGTCGTTGAGATAGTTCCGAATCTTTCTACGGTTGCCCTTCGCAGCTTTGATCTCGGCGTCCAGTTCGGCCAGATAGAAACACGGCGTTTGTCGGCTGATGACCATCTTCAGGCTAGGTAGTTTCTCACGTATCCGGAAGTCCTCCAGCTCATCCCAGTATAATTTCTTCGGATATCCCCTTCTGTCCCACTCCTCCTTTGCGTCAGCAACCTGGTGCCGGGAACAGAACTTTTGTTGTTGTTGGAACGGTAATGTCCGCAGATTATCTGGTACAAATAGAGTGACGGAATCATGAACCGGCTTCTCGCAGACCGGGCACAGTATTCCCGCAGTATCTGGTTCCTGTTCTGCTTGGAAGTCGTGTTCATGTGCCAGGATAGCCAACTCGTCGACTGAGGATAGTGACGAGGTCGAACCCGACCTTTTGCGGCTTTCATTTTCCGGTGATTCGAAAACGTCAAAGGTCTTGGTATCTTCCGTCCCGTTGGAAGAAGGAAAGTCGGACAGGTCAAATTTCTGGAATTTGGACTGTCTTGACTTTGCCGTGGATTCTGGTGAAGGCGGAGCGACAAATCTCTGATTTGTCTTTGTTCTACTTCTCATGGGTGAAGACCCAACCGCATGGTCAATGAGTTGGAACTCTGTTTTCTTGATAGATTTCACATGCATCTCCACTGCCTCGGGCGCCTTGAATTCGTCGTTCTTTTCGCTCGGCTCCAGCTCGTCTTCGATCGGGTCTATCTTAACAAACTTCTTCCCGTAGACCTTGTTATGTCTTCTCTTCTGCGGGCTCGAGGAGGGGAAGCCGAAGAGGTCGTGGGCCGTTTGGACTTCCGGGGGTCTGAGTTCGTCAAGCGAGTGTGCATGTGCGGGCTTTTGGCGTTTCGAGCGTGAAGCCGCAGCGGTGTCGGCAGAACGCTGAGCAGGAGAGTTCGCAGTCCTCCTCGTTCGTCCCTTGGGGACTTCGGGCGAGCTAAGTACAGGCTTCTGGGATGGCCTCGTGTCTTCGTCCGAGCTGTCTTCTGGTGGTGCATAGATGAAGATATTGTCGTTGTTCTTGTCAGTCTCTGGCTCTAGCAACTCGGCTTTTCGTTTTAGCGACATCTTTGAGGTCAACGTTGGCACTCCCGATGTACTATCTCTTCCTCGAATTGACCGCAAAAGGGTTGGTCCTCGGTAATTGTGTCGAGTGAGGTACGTTCTCGAGTAGCTGGCGTCTGGTCCAGGCATAACATTTCAACCACCGCTGGGGAGAACACTGGGACTCTGACAAGGGAGCAGTTACAAAACCATTCTAGGGATTTGCGCGGTGAGCAGCGGCGATACATCAATATTGAGGAAACGCGGCGCCAGCACACGCGACTGTCAGCTGCAAGTGAATCCGGAGTGAGTGAAGACTAAAATCAACCAATCAAAGCGACTTCGCGGGGCAGTTTTTCCGGCCCGAATATTGCCAACTCGTTCCTCCCAAGCCAAAAGCCTTTTCTGTTCTACTCAGTCAAAGTCCCACGATCAAATCCCTGGTAAGACGGCCCTGTGGTCAACTCTGCCGAGTATGATGTGTCCTTGCGTGCCTGGAGGCCCATTGCAGGGATGTCATGGAATGCTCAGTAAGCCACGACCTGTAACCATTTGAAGCTAATGCGGGTGACAAACGCCGTTTTGTCCGCTACAATTCGCTGAGCTCAGCCAGAATAAAATGGCGGAAATGGAAGGCCAAGAGCGACCTGACTTGGCCGTGGCAACTGGGGTATTAATAAAACACTGTGAAGAGTAGATGTCTCTCCTGTCGATTGCAAACCTGTGCTGGCCAAAAACTCAGACATGGACTTTGGGGATAATGACCCCTTTCAGTATCAACACGAGAAGCTATCGTCGGTAACCTCGCCCACGGCCGTATCGCCGGGGGCCCAAACACCAACGGGAGTCCAGAGTCCAACAGTGGAGGAGCACCAGCATCGTCACCCTCATGTCGAGCATGCTAGAGAGAAACTCCGCCACCTCATTCATCCCGACGGCAGGAAGATTCATATCGCCCACACGCCCGAAGAGCATGTCAAGCTGCAGAAGGAACTCAGTCAACAGCAGGGAGGCGGTCAGTTCGAGGTCGTGATATCTGGTAGCCCAGAGCATTTGGCAGTCGTACGTGAATTGCATGCCCACCACTCTGCTCGACGGGACACACTTCGGGATACGCACGGAGACATCTTCCACGAATTCGAACAGGTTAGAAATGACCTGGACCACTTGTCCCAGGAGCTCAGCCAGTTGACCCATCATGGCGTGGCCCTGGACGCAAACTTCAGCAAGTTCGGCTACACGGCGCGCATCCGAACCAAGGATGACCACAGCGGAGCTTCAACTCCTATGGGTGCCTCCCCGGGCTCGGCCCAGGGCCTGCTCGACAAGCAACAAAGCCGAATCACCGACGGACTCAAGTTCTTCAAGCGGCCGTTAATTCGGCAGTACTTCCACAAGGGCCTGTTGTGGCGGTCCAGTCGGAGTGGTGAGGTTGGCACGTTCGAGTTGTTCGCAGACCTGCTCTATGTTGGCATTATCGGCATAATCGGGGACAAGGCCGCCGAGGACCCAACCGGAAAGTCGTTCTTGCTGTATGCGATCAACTTCGCCATGGCGTTCAAGATCTGGAACGATCTCACGCTTGTCACGAATTGGTGAGATCAACAGCAAAACACTCTCATGCCCGCCCAACACTAACCCATGCCAGGTTCGAGCGCGACGATATTGTCCAGAAGCTATCAGTCATGCTCTACCTGATCCTACTCTTCGCCTACACCACCAACATCTCCTACGCCTTCGAAGACAAGCACCCCGGGGCAGAACACGACACGTACTACCCCATGATGTCCTTCTACCTTGCCGAGCGTTTCTACGGCGCCTTATACTTCATATGGCTTTCCTACGTGGTACCACTCATCCGCGGCACGCTCCTCTACACGTCGTTCATCATCCTCCTCGCCGCCGTCTTCTGGCTTGCCAGTATCCACGTCAACTACCCCGGCCAGCTTGCATTCATCTGGGTGGCCATTGTCATCGACCTCTGGGGCCAAGGCCTCGGCATGTTTCTCTCGCGCGCCTCATTCAAGATGGCCCACCATGACAAGCCAGGCCGGCTCGAACGCTTCGTCCGGAAGAACTTTGAATTCTACCCGGCCATCAACATCGAACACCGCACCGAACGGACCAACGCGTTCGTGTCCCTGGTGTTCGGCTACTCCGTGCTTACGATCCTCTATCAGTCGCGCGCCTCGGTCGGCCTGAACGCCTTCCTCGGCAAGGGCATCCTCGGGCTCATCCAAGCCTTCGCCTTCCAATGGCTGTACTTCGAGATCGACCACCAGGGCGTGCACGTCCACGCCATCCGCCGGCACTGGCTGTCCAGCACAGTCTGGATCACCTGCCACCTGCCGTTCGTGCTCTCTTACGTCCTCGCCGCTGCCACGCTCTCCAAGCTCGTCATCGCGCATGACTGCGCCAACGCTAACGTCGAAGACCTCGGCGAAACCTATCAGCTCAAATCTGTCGGCGAGCTCGACCAGGGTCTGCGCTGGTACTACTGCGCTGGCATCGCCTCGGCGCTCACGACCATGACCCTCCTCTCCTACTGCCACGTGCACAAACGGCTGCGGAACCCGCGCCTCAGCAAAGGCCCGCGCCTGGTCATCCGGACGGCCATCGCGCTGGCTATACTCCTCCTTCCGCTGGCCAAGGACAGCCTTTCGTCCCTCGGCCTGATCGGCACGTCCACGGCGCTCGTCTCCCTCACCCTCGCCATGGACATCTTCGGCATGTCCCGCCAGGGCGACCGCTTCTGGACCGGCGGCTGGTGCGAGGACAGCAAGAAGGCCACGCACTACGAGGCGCGCATCCGGTGTAGCAAGAGGAAGAAGCAGGACCTCATCAAGGCATTGCATAGGGGCGAGACCGTGCGGCTGGACGAGCTGCTCCGGCGGCAGAGGACAAACTCCAGCGCCATGAGTAGTATCACCGAATTCGGCGTCAGTGAGGGCCAAGTCACCAAGGATGAAGAGTGGCAGCATGCTGCTCTGTAGATGGTGCTGGATATGTATACCATATATATATTCTGTAGGGATGAAAACAGTGCGAGGAATAAAAGGAGTATGAAACAGCGAATATATTATGATTGGCGAGCAGTTACAAAAGCAGCATAGACCCGTAACGTATGTACAGTAGTAGAGATACGCGCAGTACATCAAGAGCATAAATGGTTACTGCAAGGCACAGGATACACGACGGCCGCTGGAGTTTATCAAGTCATAGAGGCCCTCGTAAGCTCGTAGTCCACTGACATTGTGAGTGATCAAGACACTGTATCATACATACAATACATGACTGCTTCACTACTGTGTACTTCATTATCAATGGAAGGCGAACTCTAGGGGATAGATGTCGTTGTTCTCACTTCGCGATTCATCTGGTAGTGATGATGCGAACGACATGATATGACATGCAGGCAATACGATATGATGCGATGTGATGTGATCTGATGGGACATGTATTATGTTCGTTCGCAATATGTTATGGCATGACATGTAAGAGTGAGTGCCAGTGTGATATGTGATATGGGATTATTGTAAAGCCCGGCACTGATTCACTCACTGAGCCACTCACTCGCTATATCCGTGACTGGCTGGCACTACGCCGTACCTTATGCTACTCCAGACTTCTTCTGTGACTTGCATTGTCCTTGCCATTTATTGTATCACATTGCATCACATCACATTACAATATGTTACATACCCATACAAAATACCGAAGATTCCTCATTCCGAGGTATCGACCACTGCGAGTATTCCTCATTTCGAGGTATTGACCAGCGCGCCTTGCCTGTTCGTGTAATCGAAATGCAAAGGCATCATGACTGGCCCGTTATCCTCGGGATATGGCAACGTCGCGGCACTTGTCCTTTGGCTTCCGGCACGGCCAAAGCTACGGCTACGGCTGGGTTCGTGTGCAGAGGCACCAGTCTGAAGGGATTCGTGTGATTCATCAGGGAGTGGCTCCGACGGACATGAAGAAGTCGACGGTGTCTGTAGAGATGGCGTGGGTGAAGAAATTGTGGTGCCAGAGAGTTGAGTTTGAGACGGGGAGAGATAGACAGGACTTCTGAGCGTCGAGGGAGGCAGCGCCACGCCTAGGTCCCTGTGCGTAAGTGGTATGGGATCGAGTTCCTCAGCAGCGGCTGCGTGGTGTCCTTGCTGGTGCGTCGTCGACTTGTGCTTTTGATGTGTTGAGTGATGGTTCGAATGCCGAATAGGCGATGCTGGAAGTTCAACCGCGCCAGTTGTAGATCCGCTTGTTGGTGTATGCATATTGAAGGCCGAGGGTGGCGGCGTCATATCAGCTTGGGCTGGGGCTGGCAATTCTGCAAGGCTGGGGATGTCGGCACCTTGATGTTCATGAACTGGTGGCCGACCGGGAATAGGCTCGGCAGGCATTTCATAGCATTCTGAGGGACCAAAATGGCCTGTGCTAGAGAGATTTGGCCTGGACCCATAGCCCTCGTGGCTGGGATCTGGCCATTTGGTCGAATTGCGCAGAGGTGCCGCTTGGTTAGGGATGAAATCTGTGTTCTGAGCCTGGATTCTCGGTGGTAGCGGAGGCGGTGGTGGCCTAGAGCTCTGGGCCTCTACTTGTCCATGGTAAGGACCAGGGCCTATATGTTGGACATTCAGGAATGGCTGGTTCGAAGATTGGGTCGCTGTGGTATAGTCGTGCGTACTGTGAGCAATTACCGGAGTGTCCACTTGAGATTGACCCTGCCACCCGGGCTCTGAAGAGCCTTGCCAAGACGAAGAATGTCCATGATGCGATGGCCTTTGCGGAAGTGGTGGCGGGTGGGCAGATAGTTGCGCCTGTTGGTGATACGTGTGTGGAGTTGACGGAGACAAAGAAGCTGAAGGCGAGAGAGGCAAGCCGTATGCTGGGATGTTATTCGATGGGCTGTTGGTGGTTGGCGGGAAGCTGTATTCCGGTTGCGGTGATAGCGGCGATATTGGTGTTGGGGGAACACTCCACGAACCGTGCGGCTGCGGCTGTGCCTGTTGTGGTGCCACATACGGGTAGACATACGATGATGAGGGAGCGGGATATGCTGGATGAGCTGATAGAGGAGGTTGTTGATGAGCGTATGCCTGATTGAACTGACCAGAAAGACCTTGGCTTGGTTGAAAGCCCTGTGAATGCGCTGGCATTGGCGGGATCGAACTGCCATCTGGGTTTGCGGCAATGTTGTAGACATCCCTCATGAACTTCATCGATTTTCGCGCGAGGGATGGCATCTTGTGCGATATTCGTCGTCAAGGCACTCTTAATTGCACTCCGAACGTCAAGAGTCGCCGCTTGAGGGCACCTCAGCACGACACGTTGATGTTTATTGCCCGAGATCGTCGCCTTCTGGGAGAAAGGGGGTTCGCAACACAAGCTCGTATCCGGTTGCCAATTTTGGCGTCTACTGCTTGGAACGGCGTGTTGATAGGCCCGCTAACCTTGGCGAGCAAGCCAAACCAGCCCGAAATCGGCCATGTTGCAAACAAGACTTTTTAGCTTGTCTTAGGGTCCTTTGGTGCCGCGCGAAGACTAGGGACTGCTCAGAGACAACCGAAGCCAGAGCCTCATGGTCACTGTTGACATGAGGCTGTGAAAATGTATCACCCCGGGGGAATGGGATTCATCAATACCACAAATTTGCGTGGCTGCACAGCTGAAGCCTCTTCGAAGGCGTGATTCAGGACCAATGATTGGGAGCCCAATTTTGGGTCGAAGGGGTTTCCCTGGCAGGCAGCCAACCTTGGGTCTGGATCGCGCCGCATTTGTCGCGGCGATGCAATATCGTCGCATTTATCTCAGCCGCATGGCGGTATGGGAGAGTCCCAGAGATTTGTAAATTAATGTATTGAAAAGGACAGAATGCCGGTCGACTCTCATCGAGCAAGGCCAGCCCCATTTCTCGACCATCTGTATCTTGCAAGCACAAATGTCAGCTGTTTCTGGGTGTCTAGCGGATTGCTTCTTCGCCCTCTCGCTAGGGCTGTCGCGGATCGAAGGACGTTTCGAAATTGCCGCTGCTGTGGCGTTAGCATCACGGTGATAGCCGCATACGGCCAGCTGGGAAGTACAACCAGCACTCGAACTTACCTGATAGTCGGTTGGGAGCGTGACGAAACATGCTTCCGTGGCTCTTATCACGGCCTCACAAGCAGCGAGTATGGCGGCACCAGAATCGGCTTGGAGACGATATGCTACCAGTAAGAGGAGAAGGCTGCCATGGAGGAGCTGAATGCCAAAGAAGTATGGCATAAAGCTGATGTCTGGGTCGCACTCCAGAATCCCTTTGACACATTCAGATGCAGCCATTGTGTGAGACATGGAGTCCTTGAAGCCTAATGACGAGGTCCAGAAATCTGCATCCTCGAAGAGATAGATAGGATCCCCTGCCGGCGCCTGTCAGCGATACATCCATTGGACGGGATAGCCATGGGATTGAATCGAGGGCCTTTCTTGCCATATTGGAGTGAGAATGCCGCTTCAGTCCCTAGTGTATGAAGAAATAAATAACTCACATTTTGACCCGACAAGAATGCGCAGCACATTGACGATATGCGTCGCATACCCGGCCACTGTCATGGCGATATGCGTTGTTTCCGAATCATCCGCGTCCGTAGTGGATGATTGCCAACTGTTATCTTTGTCTGCAGCCTTTTCCGCGAAGGGTCCACCGGTCACATGGTTCAAGGTCACCTGGAACTGGTCGAGTTCATGCAAGATCTCACGTTCCTGTGAGCTCCACATGGTAGCACCCGACAGGACAGGATGTAGGCGTGACCTGTTCAGGTCCAGCAGAGTACCACAATGGACCATAAGGGGCAAAAAGAATTGGAACAACCCCACTCCAGAACAAGTCTTTGGTGGCCCGTGCAATCGTCCTTTCCCGGACGGTAGCAGCATACATCGAGGGCCGTCGGGTCGGGTGCCATGGCTGTGAGGCTGGGCGCCAGACTGCCAGGTCACGTCGTCCAGAGGTAGCAAGAGGTCGCGGCATTCGGCTTCCAGTAGGGCAAGGCTTCTGTTATAACAAAGGGCTAGATGTCGGTCCATCAGGAACAGAAGCCACCAGGTGCGGCGCCGTTCCTCACGATGGGTTTCATTCAAGAAGTCTCCCTCGGATTCCTGGCTCAAAGAACACTTGCAGTTAAGGCTCGCGAGACCATGGGGTGCGTTGTGCGGCGTCATCGGCGACTTGACCTCTTCATTCAGCTTCAGATCCCTGGCGAGGTTGAAAGCAACGTTCCACCTAGCCGCTGTTAGACGTTTGTGCCGGGACGAAAGACACAGAGAATGAAGATGCCACAGAATCCCTTACCATCGGATGGATGCAGCCTTCTTTTCACTGCCCGATATAACCGACGAAACATGAATAAGAGCCATGATGTAATCCACGCCCCAAGAGATCGGGAAAGCTGCGCCTTGGATATCCAAGGCTCGACGCAAGTCGTCGTTGCTCCACCCTGAATCCGACCCAAAAGGTGGGGGTAGCCCCAGGTCCTCCTGTCTTAACAGCGGTTCATACTTGGAAGGATTGAGGAGCCGATACGTGAGCAAGCTCAAATATTTGCACACTCGATCCTTCTCTTCGGGGCCGTTGAACAGTGATAGGCCTTTGTCGCTGAAGGCCTAGGCATTCCTGTCAGTATGTACTGCGTTGACAGAGTAATATAACAAACAAGACAACATTAAGTGGGCATGATCCCCATGTGACCGGGATGACTTACAGCCACGAACAGCATGCTGCCCAGGAGCGCTGGGTGGGTTTGTCGGGGCTGATGAGGATCGAGAACGTCGATCTTCCGGAGGATGAAATTGTGAATGTGATGACACGTGGGGTGCATACGGCTGAGGAAGGCGCTCGAGAAGTATGTATCCAGAAGGTCACATGCAAGTCCACTTCCAAAGTCCTTGTCCAGAAAAGGTGATAGATATTGAAGGACCGGGTATTTGCAGTGAGCGAATGCCTGGCTACTAGGCGTCAGTGCTTCCCGCGAATCGGCGATGGATGGCAGCTTGTAGCTATAAGGATCGAGGATGTGAAACGTCGGCGACACATATGTCGATGGGATGACGGAAAAGTCCTTGCCATCATTGAACAGTACGGCTCGAGCTTCAGGGCTTGACGACAGAGCAAGATGCAGCATTGCACTAGTGCTCTTGGGCGAGGACATGGCTAGTGGAGTGTCATCGCCGGCTTCGAGCTGTGGGCTTTCAGCTTCGTCTGGTGCAACTCGTTCCCGCGTCTGATTCTCCCTCCGAGACGGCGGCGAAGGTGGCGACGGCGATGAAGTGGCCATCCCGAGTTCCTCAGAAACAGATCCGGCAGTGGAAGAGATGGCAGTGGAAAGCGAACCATGAGCGAATTTCTGGTCGTAAGAGCATTCCTCGTTCGACTGCTGGCATCGGGAACAGGGTATGCTCCCGGTACAGCGAGTTTTGGACTGCCGGCAGCGGTCGCATGCGCGAAACTTCTCATTGATGATGCGGTGAAACGGGCGCTGTTCTGCGTGGTTGAGATGAGTCTTGAGGTGACGATTCAAGCTGTCGTTGCGCGAGAATGCGCGGCCACATTCGGGACACGGCGCAGATGCGGGAGTCCGGCGACGCATGGCCTTCTTGGGGCCCATCTTTCATGTTGGGCGTGTCTACGGATGGCTCGGACCATTTTCAGCAGCGGCATCCATGGGCGGCTGAGTTGTGAGCAGAGAGTAGTACCATTATTTAGTCTCAGCTCTGAAATGGACTGTGGTTGGAAAGCGCAGAGAATCAAGCAGTGCCACTGGATGGAGGGAAGGGGTGCCGACCATGTGGCCTAGGCACGCTAGGGTGCTTGGGGTTTAGGGGGCTCTAGGTCCGCCCGGGGGACCCCTAAGGAACCTACCGAGTAGCTCGTGTGCCTAGTCCAAGTGCCTAGCGAACCCCGCAAATCAATCGTCATGCACTACATAATTATTACCCCTCGCTCCGGAGTACCATCCATCGTTGCATAACTGCTGCCCATCCTGTTCGGTTAACCCATGTGCTGGAAATCCACAGCTGCAAGAGAATTGTCAGTGGCTCTGCCGACTCGCCTCCTCACCACACAGCGGACGATCTGCATCGACTGAACTCAACCTCTCGCTCTCCCACCTTGAGTTCCTCCGCAAGACCCTTATCCTGGGCCACCTCGATATGGCCACCGTGGCCGACTGAGCCAGTCTTCAGATCCCGCTGGATATCTTCGACCGTGTATTGCTCCTCTCTCGCGTTTTCGACCAAGCGGTCGAGGCGCGAGCCACCGTTCTTGGTATGCCAGGGTCGTGGCACGTGAAGTAGAATTGAATGGCACCCAGGATGCACAAGGCCCCAAACACGAGGAACAAGCCCCACTTGATGTTCTGGAAGCCGAGAGGGATATCTGCAAGGCCTGTCAGAATATCCGATGTCGACTGCGCGAAGAGGCGGGTTGCAAATGGGAGGAAGAACTTACAAAGGCCAAGTGCAAAATTGAAGAGTCAGTTGCTGAGCGCGGCGATACTCATGCCGTGGCACGAGTCTCTAGATTCCAGGCCTCGGTGGCATAGATCCAGGCGACAGGTGCCAGAGTCAGCGCCCAGATGATGATCAGGAGGTAGCAGAAGGCGATCAAGTTGTTGGCCTTGTCGCCGGTCACCTTGATAACGACGTTTGGGTTGCCATCGACGCCCCGGGGATCCGATTCGCCTACGGATTCGAGACCCGGTCTGCGATGATGGATCCGACTAAAGACCCAGCCGCAAGAGCTGAACCGTCGCGCTTTGTGTGACGCATGGCCGGCTCGTCAAAGAACTACGAACGCCAGACCTGTCTTGCGAGCAAAATTGGAGGCCAAGAGGAATTTACGTCGTTGCACTGTTTCGTGCCTATAATCGCAGACACGGAAGAAATGTCGAAGCCAAACAGCATGCCTCCTACCGTCGCGATGAAGGCGACGAGGTAGGATTATCGAGCTATCGCTATCAGCGTGTACCAGTTCCGACGGAGTGGTGACCGGGCCAGGGTCAGGGGGGGGCATGGCCTTTCTCCGATCCGGGTGAGTCACAGATCTTAGGGAGCTGGGGAAGAGCCATGTTGAGATTTGTTCGACAAGTAGTTACACTAGAAAAGGTCGAAGCTCTGGGCAAGAGAGTAGCAAGACGAAGGGCACACAAAGCAATCCTGTACCCCAGGACCTCCCCACCCGCATATTGAGACAGTCTGGGGCAGTTTTGCGGAGGGCCATCACCGTTGACGAGATAGTCCGGGATGGGGAATGGTTTCCGCCAATGGAAACAGGATTTTTGCTCCCATCCAGGCCTTCATGATCAGGGGACGATGCATGTTGCATCGCCTTCTCGAACAAAGCCCTGGATTAACATTGTATCGTGCGGAGACTGTACTCGTACACCAGAACCTGGCCAAGTGGCGCTTGGAAGGCCATAAGATATAAGCTGAGAGCTTCGTTTTGAGTTCATCTGCAGCGCAAACTCCGGGGACGCTGTATCGACTTGTGGAGGCGGAGCTCCTTCTCCTGCGCAGGATGGTGTCTCCATCAGCGGCTCCAGCCTCTAGCCAGAAGAGGCATCTTTGCGGTGGATGACCGGGGGACCTGCGGTCGGGGTGAGTTATGTTGAAGCTGTGATAGCCATAGGAAGGACAAGTGGTTCAAAGTCTATCGAGTGCCATCCCTAACACTACACCCTTCCTCCGGTGGACAGGACAGGAACAGACTTGAGAAATACCGCTCTTCGCGGGACGCGGGTCCACGGGCCTTTGCACCTGCATCCGTGGTGTGGTCGGGGAAAATTCCTTGCCTAGCCCAACGCCAGACGCGAATCTCAAGCGGTCCAAGCCGAGAACAAGCTTCTGGACCTGATACCGCCGATGCAGGGTATCTAGGAAAGAGAGAGATGTAATCATCTTACACGAATCAAACTGGCTCACCGCCTGTCTCTCCGGGCGTGCAGCTGAAATGAGTGTCTGCTCAACAGAAGACAATCTGTTGTCCTTTCAGGTGTACAGTACAAGTAGCGTCAGCATGGTGGCAGTGTGGTACATACCCCGTAACTGACCACAGGATGTGGGGACGAAGCCGGTCTTCTCGGTCAGTGTTGGACCGCGTGTATTCCCTTTTTCCTTGTTGATGGCTCTTCGTTTTTAAATCACTTTTCCTGTTTAATACAGTCTGTGTTATATACCACGGCAACCGTTGAAGTCACCTCTCACTGTCGTAGGCTGAAGCAGTATCGCTACCGCGCCCCAGCTTGACTACAGTATCTCAACCCCCAAGCTAGCCCGTGTCGACATCATGCGATCTGAGGAACAGTCACCGCAACAAGGATCTCGAGACCCACCAGACGAGCGACGGTCCTTGTGGCTCTTGGCAGTCGGACACAGAAGGATTGATCGTTGTTTGCCCTGAATCAGGGACGGAGAGATTGGACGGTTGAGCGGGCCGAGCGGCCCCTTCTTTCATTCAGTTCACATGCCACGCGACACGCCCCAGGAGACGCTTGATGTGCGATTCCACCGTGCTCCCGCCGTTTCGAGTCTATGCCTTCACACGCCTGAGGTGACAGCTAACACGGCCTAGCGACGAAGCTGATAGAGGCCGAGCCTGACGCCCCGCGGTGGTGGGACAACACGCTCTCAGAGCGCCCCTCCCGGGAAACGGTTTATGCTCGGTCGCAGGCGGGAACCGGTCAGCAATTCTAGAAAAAAGAATGCGACAACGAGCTGGAAGACATCAACAGTACAGGGAATCTGTTAGATAGACGCCATATTGGAAGACGGCAACCGCGACGCATCTGCTGGAATGCTCTTCTGCCTTTGCGCATTCCGTTCAGCACATTTGCCAGAGAGTCGGCACAGGCTGAGTCTCGCCTCCAATCGCGTCTCGGCCGACTGGAGTCACCCCGATTAGAGACTAGAACCCCGGATTCCTCATCTGGCTAATCTGACATCAGGATGCTTCGTATTCCGAAGCACCGGCCAGGCACGTGTGTCAGAACGTGGACTTGAACGAGAGACGTTGGATGGCGTGGAGACCGTACAATGCCGCGGCCAAAAAGGAATCCCGCCGTACACCGTCTTGGCCACTGTGCTGAAGTCTGGGCGAGGCAAAGAGCCTTGGGATTGACGTGCTGGGTTTCCTGACCTGGCCGGTCCGGCGAAAAGGCGGGGTACCCAGACGGGAAATGGTTCACGAGCATCCTGTCATCCAAGGCGTGCCAGCTCGTACAAACATGTCAGCTGCAGAAGTATAAATCAACCCACGGCTTCCCTGGGGGGCCTTGGAATCAAAAAAGCATATATCGTATGTACGGCTGATCCGAGTGCCCTGCCATTCCTCGCTGTTCAAGTCCATCCGGCAACGACATCCCTTTCATTTCGAGGTAGAGATTGAAGAAAGACTCCATCAACACAATAATCATCATGGGATCCATAGGCCCGACGGTTGATTTCGACGCCCCCGGCGACTCGGTCTTGAGCCCGTCGGTGCTGGCCCACGTCGTCTTGCGCACGCAGAAGCTCAAGGAGATGGTCGACTTCTACACGACGTACGTTCCACTCATCCCAAGCGAGCGCACAAGGAGAATCCCCCTGGTGCATGGGGGTCATTCCAATGCTAAGTCAAGAACTCCAGCTTTCTAGGTGGCCATGTCGTGCACGGAAACGACTTCCTGGTCTTCATCACGTACGACGATGAACACCACCGCATCGCGCTGGTGGGGATCCCCGACACCACGCCCAAGGTCCCCAACAGCGCAGGCCTGCACCACATAGCGTTCACCTTCCCGCGACTGACGGATCTCCTTCTGGCCTACCGCCAGCGGAAAGCAAAGGGCATCTTACCGGTCTGGTGTGTCAACCACGGACCGACCAACTCCCTCTACTACAAGGACCCCGAGGGGAACATGTTGGAGACGCAGGTGGACAACTTCGACACCCCCGAGGCTGCCAATGCGTTCATGGAGAGCGCAGAGTTTGCTGCGAATCCCATCGGGACCGACTTCGATCCCGAGGATTATATCGCCCGGATCCAGAAAGGGGAACCAGAGGACGATCTCAAGCGCCGAGTCGAAATTGGGAGTCGGGGTCCACCGAACATTTGACCGTGGCGCGGGCGATGAGTGCCTGTTCCGATAGCTTTGGACGCATAGTCCTTACCGGTAGCGGCTTCATGTTTTGGAAAGTTCTTGCCTGGTAATGAATGGGGATTCGACTTTCCTTCGTGGATCATATCTTTCAAACCTTGGATAATAATGAATGTCTGACCCCGAACTTACTTCTCGTCGGCTGTGAAGCGTAGCCAGCATAGAAGAGCCATGAGTATAATCTCGGTGGACTTGCAGCAGCCAGCTCGGGAAGATGGAGCGCGGAGGAGCAAGACTCGGAACATTGACATTTCCGAGTTGACCGTGGCATATTCTCCTCTCCTCTCTGGGCGCCGGACACGGGGTCTTTATCTTGGCTGTCTTTTTCGACCAGAGGATGGTGTGGTCCATGGGCACGATCCGATCGCCGACGAACGAACTGTGCGGCCTAAGTAATTAACAACCCGTGTAAGTATCCTGAACCCGAAGATAGGGTCAGTAAACACGCGCCGTTGGGGCGAGGCTCGAAGGTATATGCGTCCGTATGAGTGAAGACACGGGCTGGTAGATGTGCCGGGTAGAGTGTAGGTGTAGGTGTAGGTGTACTTAACTGACTCGTTTGACAACTCGAACAGCCACCATTCCGAATCATGATATCCCTTAGATTCTTACTTACAGTACCAGTAAGGAAATCACCCCCAGGTTGGTTCCCGGTTCCCCAATTCCCTAGTCCGGCGAGCGCCACACACTCACTCATACTCATATTCGGTACTCATGTTCGGTACTGTACTCCAGGCGAATCATCCACCCGTCTCGGACCGTGTGCTCTCGTGTCAATACGTAGTCAGTACGGAGTAAATCACTCAGTTATCAGTCAGGCTCTATTGAAGCTCTAGGCAGGCCACACAGGCTCATTCGTCAGGATGCGGGATGGAGCGGGGCCGTGCTACCCCCGCCCACCACCTCCACGCCGGGACGAGTGACTGTGTATCAATGTGTTCTCGGTACGAGTCCTGTGTATTAATGTGTTCATGTTCCCGTCTTTCCATACAGACACAATTTGCCAGACGTCGGCGGCAAGCAGATGGGCAGCGTAACTACCTAGTCAACACGCAAGACCCGTCAGACGTGTAACAAACCATCTTCATACTTCGAAGCCGACGGCTCCGCGGCGGCTCTGGAGCGCAGAGGCAAGCGCATTGCCTAAATCACTGTACTCTACGTCGTACATGCGGAAGTGGCCCGAGGACATTCAATTCCAGACTACGGCGTGGCAGGTGACCACAACATTAGCGGACTCGGACGTCGATGTCATCGAAGACACCACATTGCTGTATCCGGGGTCGTTGCAGATGCACGGCTGTGTTCCGTAGGGCCTTATTAGTTCGGACATCATCGTCCATCCATCCGCACCGGGATCGTACTGGATGGATTGATTGAAACTGTGCATTCATACAGGACTAAGCAGGAAGTCATTCATATTCAGTTGACATTCACGTGTCAAGAACGGCTGAAGTATCTATCGACGGTGTATGTAAAATATTGGGTGTCTCGGATCTCGCTCGACGCTACACTACACTACTCTACACTACACTACTCTACACTACACTACTCTACACTACACTACTCTACACTACACTACTCTACACTACACTACACTACACGAGTAAAAGAGCCAGCCAGCCGCCATAAACACCATTGTCAAGAAGCATTCTTATAAATGCCCGCCGCCACGGAAGATAGTTCCTCCCACGGCGATGCAGGATCGGAGTTTCGCATCGCAATCGTGGGCGGAGGGATAGGCGGGCTCTCAGTCGCACTGAGTATTGGGACGTACTGTCCCGGACTGACGGCACAGAACGTGATCGTCTACGAGCAAGCGCCTGCCTACGCTGAGATTGGGGCGGGGATCAGCATCGGCATTTCTGCTGGGAGAGTGCTGCAGAAGCTGGGCGTGTATGACGCCGTGGATGCCATCTCGGGATACCGCACGCACGTGCACCGGAGCAATCGACGATGGGACACGGATGAATTGATTGTCGACGCCCCGGCCTTCAACACGGGAGGGTCTCGGGAGGAGGTGCGGCAGCTGTGGCTTCATCGCGCCGAGCTGCTTGACGTCTTGTATGGCGAGGTGAGGCGGAGGGGTTGTGCGACGCTGCAGACGAATAAACGGCTAGTTCGCCTGGAGGTCAGTCGCGCTCCTGTTTGATCTTATGTTGATTCTCTTTCCGCGCCAATGTGTGACAGTCTGCTCATCTGATGCCCGTCTGGTTAGGACCATGGCTCTACAGTCACCCTCTGGTTTGCGGATGGTAGCACAGCCTCGGCCAATCTCGTCATCGGTTGCGATGGCATCAACAGCGCCGTGCGGTCTCAGTTCGTCGTCGACAAGCCCGTGTATTCAGGGCGGATCGCATTCCGGGGCATCATCCCCATGTCTGCCGTGGCGGACGACTGGCCTTATTCATCTTGGACACTCTCCTGGATGGCACCCGGGAAACACTTCCTCGCCTTCGGCATGTCGCAGAACAAACTGATGAACGTGGTCGCCTTCGTGGCCAAGCCGGAAAGCGAGCTCCAGGGCCTGAGAGAGAGTTGGAGGAGTGAGGCGCCCCGAGAGGCCATTGAGAAGGAATACGCAGGATGGTGCCCGGCCGTGCAGCGCATTATCCGAGCAATGCCTCCGATCATCAGCGAGTGGAAGATCAACGATCGAGAAGTCCTGTCCCAGTGGGTCTACATGGATGGGAAGGTCGTGCTGAGCGGAGACGCCGCCCACGCGATGTTGCCGATGCAAGGTTGGTTACCTTGGCACAGGTTGCATGCGTCGCTAATGATACGTTTAGGTTCCGGAGCCGGCTTGTCGATCGAAGATGCAAACGTGCTGGGCTTTGCCGTGCGAGACTATCTCAGCAACCCGGCCGTCGGGTTAGGGAAATACATGTTGCAATACCAAACCGCGCGGGTGCATCGGGCCCAAAAGGCCCAGGTCACGTCGCGGCAAGCTGCTGCTGTGTACGACATGCATGGGCCCGACTTTGAGGGAAAGACGTTTGAGGAGTGTCTGCCGGTGGTACGGGAAAAGGTCGAGTCACGGATGGCGTGGCTGTGGAAGTCCGACCTGGAAGCAGACTGGGCGGCGGCGAAGGAGACGTGATCTCGACACAAGGTCCGCGGCGTCTGTTGTAGACATTAACATTTTGTCAAATCTCAACAGCAGGGGGTAGCACTCCCTCCCGCATTGTCCCACACGCGTCCTTAGTCATCTCGCGCCCGGTCATGAACGCGCTGGCCGGCTCACCTCAGACGCGAGTACAGAATGCAGCAGGTACATTAATTACATGTGCTTCAAACTCCTGCATTCGATACTACTACTCCGTACTCCGCACTCTGAAACCTTGGGGCTGTCGAGGTCGACTCGGCTCAGCTCAGCGCCAGCGGCCGCCACCACCCGCCCTTCCCCCGGCAATCACGTCGACCGCCCTCCGTCTGCGCATCTGCCGTGTGCCGTGAGCCGACTTCCCCTCAAGCAGCGGCCAAGCGACCTAGGCACCGCACGGAAGCAAATCAAGAACTATGCACGCACGCAACCACGAACCACTCCACCGCGCAAGACCTCCATCCATGCCCCATGCCGAGACTCCGTGACACTACCACACTACGCACCTACGGTACCGAAGCCAGCGTGTACAGCGAGCGGTGGAGGAGAACAGCGCCCGGCGATCCCTTTGGACAATGCTGATTTATTCGTTTATCGTGGGCGGGGAATTTCCGACCGTCAATGCTTAAGATGGAAGACGGAAGCTTGGTACCTGACCTTCTTACCTTACTACCACGGCGTAGATAGAGTACACATACATGCACGGTACGGATCTCGTTGAGGCACCGAACCCATGGACATGTGAGCCTGGAAGCGAGTCGAGGAACATATTCAGTCTGGACTCAGGATCAAGGCCGTACACGAGACTGGAGTGAAGGTTGTATACGTCGTCATCTCACCGCCGCGTCACTCTCCTCTGCTCCATTATATCTTCTAAATTTCGGACCACCAGCCTCGGACCTCAAATCTTCATTATGCTCCTCGTCGACTCCGCGACAATCCCTCCATCGGCGTATCTCGTCGTCGCCACAACCCTCCTCACCGCATGGATCCTCAGCTTCCGCTACCAGAAGGGCCTGAACAAATATCCTGGCCCGTTCCTCGCGTCGGTGACGAATTTCTGGCGTCTCTGGCAATGGGTGCGCCACACAGAGATGTGCTATTTCCCAAAGGTGACCAAGTATGGACGCATCATCCGCGTTGGACCCAATACATTGCTCTTCAACGACCCGGAGGCGATTAAGGATATCTACATGACGCATTTCAACAAGGTAAGGGAGCGAGAATATTTCTCAGTGGATGTCGTCGGAGGCGTGATCCTCATCCCATGTAACCCTATCTACAATCCCTATCTACATGTCTATACGCGGGAAGGAACGAGCATAAGTAGAGCCGCTGCTAACGCAATGGGCAGTCCGACTTTTACAAAGTCGGTCAGGGCGTCTCCCGCGGCGTGGCCGTGCCGAACATCTTCTCGACCACCGACCGAATATACCACGCCAAGCTGCGGCGGTCTGTGGCCAACGCCTTCGCGCTCAGCACGCTGGTCAACTATGAGCCGTACGTCACGGACACGGTGGCGACGTTCCTCACGCAATTGGACAACCGCTTCGCACGACGGCCGGGCGCCGACGGAATCTGCGACCTCTCGGAATGGACCAAGTATTTCGCCCTGGACGTCGTGAGCGCTTTGACCATGGGGAAAGGCTACGGGTTACTGGAGGCAGGGTACGATCACATTGGGATCGTGGAGGCCAGGACGACGTTTTTGCGCTATTTTACCATTGTAAGTTGCGATTGCATCTCCTTGGCTTGGCCTTGACGAACGCACCGCGCAGCACGCAGACCGCACAATAAAGCTAACTATGCCAACTCGTTCTAGGTCAACAACGTAACCTGGCTGGATCGGGTTCTCAAAAAGAACCCTTTCGTCATGTGGCTCGGACGGCTCGGCCTCTGGAACAGCGTCACCGCCACGGTCCCGATCGCTCTACGCCAAATCGACGACAAGAAACGCACCTTCAAGGGCGTGGACGCAGACAGCAAGACGCGCGTCGACCTGCTGACGAAATTCCTCCAAGCAAAGATCGACAATCCAGACATTGTGGACGACCGGGCCGTCCTGGGTTTGACACTAAGCATGGTCAACGCGGGCAGTGGGACCGTGGCCACCACCCTCGCCGCGACGTTCTACTTCCTGCTGAAATACCCGGCCGTGATGAAGGCGTTGGTCGCCGAGATTGACGAGCACTTCGAGCCGCCCAGTGCAAAGGCCACCAACCTCGATTTCCACGACTACGTGGTCCCCTTTTCCGAGTCCCAGAAACTGCCCCTCCTCGACGCCGTGCTCAAGGAGATCTTCCGCATCTGGCCCGGCCTGGGCATGCAGCTGATCGAGCGCCTCACGCCGCCCGAGGGCGCGCACATCCTTGGCGAATACATCCCCGGCAACATCATCGTCAGCTGCAACGCGTGGATCATGCACCGCCACAAGCCGACGTACGGCGACGACGTCGAGGTCTTCCGCCCGCAGCGCTGGCTGGACGCCTCGCCCGACCAGCAGGCCGCCATGAACAAGGCCCTCCTGGTCTGGGGTGCCGGGCCCAACACGTGTATCGGGAAGAATATTGCGTTTTTGGAACTCTTCAAGGTCATTCCTTCGGTGCTGAGGGTTTTTAAGGTGAGTCGAGCTTGAACCAGATCCGATCCAAAGCGAATATGTGGTGTTACCCCGTTCATGACTTAACCCACAATACCTGCGGAACCCTAGCTGACTGACTGGCCGCAGCTCGAACTGGCCGACCCCGACAAAGAATGGAAGGTCTTCAACCTGGGTGATCCGGAGCCCTCGGAGCTTTTCGTTAGATTCCACCCGCGGTACCGGAAGGTTTGATCGGATGATGCGATGAGGTAAGGCTCGGAGCTTGACGCGATGAAGTTGAGGCGCTGGATGGTGACTTCATAGCATACGCTACACGCTATACGGTGGATGGCATACTCGGATGTTTACATAGATGCGTACGGTAGATATTGGATTAGGTTAACCTGATCTGATCTGACTTGACTTATTCTAAGAAAAGACGAATGAATAACTAAATAAGTGAAGGATAGATGGATTGTTGTTTTGAGAGCATGATAGATGGGTTGTTGTGTTGAGAGAATGATAGATAGATTGCTGTTCTCAGATACAAGCCTCGTTAGGGATTGGTTGGGCTTCAACGCGCCCACCACTTCGGCCGGGTATATCTATATGTACGAACGCCACTCGTCGATGAGGCGACCTGATTTGATAATCTCTCTGCGTCACCACGCCTTTTATGCAACGGGCAGGTGATGGGCCGGCTTGGGATACTCCGTTTTCTTTACTTCTTCTCCTCCTTCTCCATTCGCTCCCCTCCTTACTGCGCTGCAATACTCACTGCGTTACCCCACGATTATATGCGAACGAGTGACTGCTCAAGAACTCCAGATCCCCATCAAGCATGAACTCGCCCAATTCCATCCCCAGCGGCGATTGCTTCGTACTCGGGATCATACCGTTGAACATGCCCGCCGCGGACGTGTGCAGTAGCGCGTAATCGCCCGCCTGACCCATCTGGGGATACGGATTTTGATTTTGATCCGCATTCTGCTGGCCCTGCCGAAAGGGGACTTGCCAGTCGCTGGGCTGTGGGACGAGACCTTGCCCGATAGCTAGGATCAAATGTTAGTGGGGATGGAATGGGATGAGTAACAAAACAGCGAGCAGGCAGGGACGAAGAGGCCTCCTTACCCAGAGCGTGGACCACCTGGACAAATTGTTCGAGGTAGTCTCGACATCGCGCGACCATGCGGTTGTCATTGTCGAGATAACGGAGGGCTTCGATTGCCATGCCGAGATGGAGGGTCATGTCTTCGGTCGAGTCAGGCAGAGACATGCTCGGATCGTTGTTGGACGCCTTCTGATCCACTTGGACGAGAACGCAGGCTCCTAATACCAGTGCGGCGTTGAAGGCTGCGGATGAGTGGTTAGACCGAGGCATCAAAAGGTAAGTAAGCATGCACGTACTGTAGTAGAGGGAGAACCACCAGGCGCCCAATAAGCCCCATTTCGCCCGGCCAGAGGCGGATTGCAAGGCGTTGAGGACAAGGCATATAATCTCCTTGGCAGATCTGATCGCAATCTGAATATGGATCGTGCCCATTTGTTGTAACAGGGAGAAATCCTGGTTGTCGAGCGGATTGTTCAACCCTTCCAGGAACTTCACCAGCACTGGTCGATGGAGCAGGATGCGGACGTTTGTATACCTCAGTGTGAGGATGAATCTGAGCCGAAGTTGCCGCCATGCATTCTCGGTCGAGCCCTCGGCTGACGGTAGACGCTCAGGCATGATATCCTGAGTGGCGATGAGTCTCATGTGCGAAGGCAGTCCCCGTTGCCATTCAGAGAGCTGATTTTCAATCTTATAGACGAGAGCCACGGTGTCGACGGCATTAGCGTGGAATGAGCACGCCAGGTTCTGCCCGTACAGTGTATCGATGGTGGTGCACAGGACTTTGTACAGAGTGCTGGGTTTGAAAAGGTTAGATCAATTGGCGATAAGGGGCCCTCGACTTACGCAGTGCCATTAAAGAAAGCGACGCTCAATGATTCTTTCTTGTCCAGGGACTCTTTCCCATCACCACCCGTGATCCCGGCGTTGAGGACTGAGAATTCAACTGGCAGGCCAAGCTGGACATAGCTGTCAGGGATGGACGCCGGCCTTCCAAAGGTCATGCTCAAAGTCCGATCCAGCATGATGCAGCCGAACCAGGTTCGTTTGCGGATCTCCTGCTCGACGGGAGGGAATACCCTTGCCAAGTCACTTGAATGGAGCCCGATTTGGAAGGCAGCTCGGACGGCCAAACCGTGCATCTTCCACGTTTGCACAGACTTTTGCGTCCCCTGGAGATACTGGCCCATGAGGAGAAGGAGTATCACTGCGGACGATGAGGAACGGGCAGCCAACAGATCAAGGGGCATGACTCACCAAGCTCAACACTGGCACCTGCTCCGTTTTGCGGTTTCTCGCTGAAAAGTCCGTAGGCCCTTTTGAAGTACATCTCCGACTCTGCGTCGGCTCTGAAAGTGATCGAGTCGACACTTCCCGGAGTAGTGTTTGTGTCTCTCGCATGGACAGCGGCATGCGCAAAGACCATGTTAAGCAGTGCCAGCCATGTCCGCCTCACACCTCTGAACCCGTCCTTGCTCACCTGTTCAAAGGTTGCCATAAACGATTGCTCGTGGAGATAGGGAAATAGCACGCCGGTGTTGCTAAAGTACCACGCGAGAAGTTGTCGGGCGACCGAATCTGTGGGGAGCGCGTAGATATTGACGTTTTCATGCGCATGATCGTGGTGGGTGGGAGCCGGCGACGCAGGCCTAGACGCATTGACGAATCCTCCGGTATATCCGACCGAGTTTCGTTCTGCAGGCGACGGTCTCCACGGTTCACTATCATTCGTCAATCTCGCCACCGCTCGCGAGACGTTCCGCAGGAAGGCGATGTTGGATGAAGGCCCAAAGAAGGCGCAGTCCTCTTCCTCGGCGAAAGTGACTGCCCCCATGCCATCGATGGGGTCTTCCGTCGTCTCTGCATCGTCAACGCTGTCATCACGCACGCAAGCCGTCTCGGGCTGGGCTGTATGTCCCGACGTGCCATTGCTCAGCGGGGCCGAAGCAGGCGCAGCGGCAGCGTCGGTAGCCTGAGCGACGATGACGTGGTCGCGGTTCTCAAGCGACGAGAGGCGACCTTCCACCAGTTTCAATCTGTCCTCGATCGATGACAAGTATCTGGCAGACGAGTCAGCAACCCGCGACGACGCAAGACACCACGGAGCACGTCTAAACTTACTCCTTGCCGACAATGATGTTCGAGTACGAGGAGGATTGCTGGTAGACACACTCGAAGCCGAGCTCGATGCACAGTGAGCACTTGGGTCGGGCGCCGTCGCACTGATGTTGCAAGCCAGTTAGCGCCACGGGCTCCGACGGTGGCCAAACGATTACTGTGAGATGCAGGGGAATAGTAGTGGTGGTAGCGGTGGCTTACACGTGATTTCCGCCCTCGACAGACGGTGCAGGCCAGCGCAACACGTCGTCGTTTGCTGGGCGGATCGGCGTTCTCAGACAACTGCTCCGCCCCGGAGGTGCCGTTGTTGGGAGGGGCCCATTCCGGCTCGAGGGCGCTGTGGCGACGCGGTTGACCCCTGCCGTTGTGAAGGGCGGAGTGAAGCTCGTCCGACCGATCAGCTGGATAGGAGTTCTGGCGGATCATGATTGTGCGTCGACCATCACATCGGCGCGCGCGTCCATTCGGCGGAAAGCTTGACCGCACCGAGCCCAGGCGACGTGGGGAGTTGTAGGAAGGGGAATGGCGACTGTGTGCCGGGACGTCAGGCTTCACCGGGTCTTCTCCCCCAGGTCTCCAACGGGGCAAGGACGGTCGGGGGCCTGTTGGTCGCACGAACAGCGTCTTTTGAGCGGAGCCCGATATGGTTCGGCCGGCTGCGATGCCGTCCTGATGGGTGATCGCGAGACTATTCACGGAATGTATATTGAGGAAGTCGGTGACGGCGGCTCGTCGAGAACGATCGAAGCGTTAGACGTTAGACGTCGCGTTTAACTTAGGGACATGCGGGGTACGGGGAGGCCAGCTCGAGGTTGCGACGGTAATTAGATTGCGTCCAGCCCAGGCCGTGAGTGATGGTGTCGGAAACCTGCCGACGCTTCCCCGGCAGTTGGAGCTGCGCAGCACAGGAGGAGAGTTGGAGAAGAATGCCATCAGTCCTGCTCTGTACTGTGTGTGTATGAGGGAGTGGAATAGACAGCGACATCATTATGCTGCAGAAGGAGATGTGGCAAGCCATAGTTAACGAGCAGGACAATAATTAATCCTGCGTGGTGAACCAGGAGTGAGCTGAAGGTAAAGTGACCGTGCGCAGTTGCAGTTCTCGAAATCCTCTTCAATAGAGTAGTCGTACTGCAAGAGCATGTCCTGCCCTCTCTCTATCTAACTGACAGAAACCCACAAGCACCGCACCACAAAGATCACTCATGCCTTCCCGCATTTAATGGTTGATTCAAACTAGCTACAGTCATCACATCTAAACCTCTTCCTTTCTTTTTCCCATGAAGCCCGGTCCTCCCACTATACTGCGACGTGCACAACGGTGACTCCAGACCCTCTGCACTCCCCTCCTCGTACTGTAACTGCCTCGCTCACGGTCCGCAGGATCAAGCACACACGTAACTACTCGCTACCGCCACATCACCCCCACGATACCGCGACCTCAACGGGAAGGCACAAAGATTCCTCGTCCTCGTCACGACGACCCCATCATCTCCCACGTTTTGAATGCTCGCCTGCAGCACGTCCGGCGCCACTCCCTTCTCAACCCACGCCACCACCGCGGCAAGAGGATCGACAGGCACAGCGCCCGGTGATGTGCCCGTCAACGCACCCGCTCCGCAATGGTCAACGCCTGGGGCGAGGAACGTGCGGTAGAAGCTCCCCACCGCGGACGCCTTCCCGACCCCCACCGCCCGTTCCACCATGCGATGGTACTCGACCGTCCCGGCCGGGAAGATGAGCTGGTCGGCCTCGCCGTGCCAGACGATCGCTTTCCCTCCCGCGGCGCGAAACCGGGATAAATCCGGGTTATACCCACCGACGATGGCGCCGTACTCGTGCTGCGACGCGTTGAACAGCTGCGCGAACGCGGCGTAGCCGATGGTCGTGGTGTCGAAGCTGGGATCCTTTTTGACGTAGTATTTGATCCACGCGTCGTTGACGAAGAAGGGGTATCCCGTGCGAGTGGTGGTGCCGCCGTCGGTGGCCGTCGTCGTCGTCGTGTTGGCGAGACTGTCCAGCGCGGCTCCGGCGTTGAGCGCGTACTTGTGCGTCGTTGCCGGTCCTTTGGGGCCGGCGACAATCTTGGCCAGCGTTGAGGCCTTCTCGGGCGTGACTGTTTCCTCTCCGTCCTCACATTGGAATGTCGTCCCGATCATCGCGTCAGGATGGAACTGACATGACTGGGGGTTCGAGATGATTCCGTCGGCTAGACCGTCAAGGGAGTCGCACGCCACGATACTCGCGTTCGTGAATGCCTGGAGCAAGCACTGACTGAGGTAGATTCCCTCTTCTCGCATGACCACTTGGGGCCACTGTTCCGCAACGACGTACCTTGCCCAGTCGATGGCGGGCGCCCCCGCGACAATCCCGTCAAAGTCCTCTGGGTGCATCTGCGCGGCCATCAGACCTTGTCTTCCGCCAGTGGAGCAACCATCCCAATATGAATGGTGTGGTTTCCTGCCGTAGTATTGTGTCGCGATCGCCTTGCCGGCCACTGCCATGTCGTGGACGGACCGCGAAGCAAAATTCAACAGCAAAGCCTTGTTCACGTTCCCCTGGGCATCCAGGGCCCATGCGGCCGGAGTGTAAGGCTCGCCCGACACCCCTGCATCGGTCGAGGCCGCGGCGTAGCCCAATGCGACGACGGGAGCAAGGCTGAGCTCGAAGAATCCTGCTGCGTAGCCGCTGCCGCCGGTGCCGAGAAAGCGTCCGTTCCAGCCCGTGGCGGGCAACCACACTTTGACCTTGACGGTATCGTTGGCGCCGTGGTGCGAGAGGACGATGTCAACACTGCAGATGTCGAGCCCCGTGACGTTGGTGTTCAGAAGCGGAGGGCTGGCGAGGACGGACGCGTTCGGCAGGTGTTGTGATTGAATGGATATCACAGTCGCGCCGGGGATGGTTGGCTTCGTCAGGCGATCGCATGGCGTACTCCCCGCGAGGGTGGCTGCATCTGCGAGGGGACGGAAGCACGCGAGCAACACCGCGAGAGATTGCAAGATTCTTCTTCGACTTGACATTCTAGCGGCGTGACTGAAAAGCTGGGATTTTCAAACCCCGAGAAAGAGACTTGCTTGTTCTGTATTCCTTGCATCAGGCACGCACACCTCCTTCTTATATCCTCGACTACATGATCGGCCTACGCTGCTCCCGCTGGACTATGCCGCCGTTGCGGCTGGGCGTATTCGCGGGCTTCGGAGCCACGCTTCGCGCCATGGATCCAGTAGACTTCCATCGAGATTGATATACAGGTCTAATCACCGCTAGTGACAGCGTAGGCTTCGACGGCGGGAAGGCCCAGATCTTGTGTGTCTGGGCTAATCGCGAGATCCGTTGTTATAGATCTCGCTCGTGTGAGATTTTAGCTAGGGGGCGGTACCTGGCGCGTAGATGTCGGCACTGCTGACTCAACGTGCCAATGTCCAGCTCAACACCAGAGCTTACACGAAATGCCCCTAGTCGTCATCGCCTGCTTGCAGTTGAGAGTGCCCCTGCCTAGTGAAATTTGGTCCCGGTGTACTTCGTGGTATGGAACGATACTGACGATGCGCAGGCCTACACGCGCATATTTCCAAATCTTCTCAAGGCCGCGTAGTGGTCGAAACCACGAAGGGGTTGATTCAATACTTTGTATGCAGATGCCTCTCCATCCTTCATGTCACGATTGCTCCAAGAAGACGGCATACGCCTCTAAGCTCTGACTGATCAGATCCACAACGCCCCAACATGTGTTGCCCTCGAAAGTCCTCGCCCAGATTCGAACAATGGCACTGCCCAACTGCTTCATTCTCGCCACGTCCTCGACCAGCTGCAATGTCTCCCAGCGGCCTCCTGGTTCCAGTGCTTGGCCGATCCCCTGTGAACTTGGATATTTCGTGACTTTGGTCTCGTCCACCATCCTCTTGACCCAAAGGAAGAGCAGTTGTTCACGCGCAGACATCGCCGTGGGCCCCCCGGACCCAGGGAGCGTGAGAAGCCATCTGCTCAACAGAAATGCGTACTCGAGGCTGACCAGGGAGTGCTGGACGCTCCAGTGGAATGAGTGGCTCCGCGCGACGAAGTCGATACCCAGCCGTACGGGAATAGACAGAGCATGTGCGGCGTGGAGCAAAGCTGTAACGAGTCCCGAGCTGCGTTCCACCGGAGGTACCTGGGTCAGTGATTGAGCAATCAGTGTGGGATCTTGCGAAATGAGGGCTCGTGAAGGTCCTAGGTTGAGGTATAATCGGACATACGCCTGGCCAAGAAGCGCGGCAGAGGTGAAAGCGATCGGCCCGGACGGGTTGCGAGGATTTGTGCTTGACTCGGGCGTCTGTTTCCAGTGGAGCTTCCAGGCTCGAAGAGCGTCCTCGATCATAGCCAAGTCCTCAGAACGCAGGCTCTGGCTCGGATTTTTCGGTGACAGTGGGGAGATGCACAATTGACGGGCAAAGAAGATGTGTTGGAAGATACCATGCAAAAGGACGTGGTTCCCCAGAGGAGTCGATGGAGAGAGCTTGTTCGGAAGAGAGGGCGGCCTGTTGAAAAGAAGTGCCAAAGAGGTTTGGAATGGCATGCCCGTGGCAGAGGAGGATCGGCGACACATTTCATATGCAACCCTCCATTCGGCGGGGCTAGCGGCCTTCCACAAAGCGGAGGAACATGGCAAGTTCAGTCTGAGCTCTGCATTGAGAATCAGAGGAGCTCTATCGTACATGATTGAGTGCAAGTTGAAAAAGGTGAACGCGGCAAGCTTGGTCCGTCGGCTACACTCTTGTCTCACCCAGTGATGCCAATTGGTTTCGTCGGATTCGGTTGTCATGCTGAACGTTGTGCGATCATCCTCATTCAAACCATCTTCCCGAATCATGGATGCCAATATTCCTTGAAGGGAAAGCAATTCTTGGAGTATTGCTCTATCCTTTCCCCACGTCGCGAATATCGTGAGCAACAGGAGAGTCTGGATGTTCTCCATCAGGTCCGCCTGTCTCAATTTGCTCCTGACAGACTGGGGGTTCTCGATGTCGTCCAGCTCATGAGCGACCTTGTGGGCGGCCGGGACGGAGAGACTGAAGCGCCCTTGGCGGTTCAGATTATGGATCAGAAGGGCTCGGGCAGCGTAGAAGAAATCAAGCCCCCGTACTTCTTCGAATCGATATTGCGAACCACATGCAGCCAATGCAAGTGTGAGAGCGGGACTACAGCTTTCTATCGAGATAGTGGGAGTGTGGATAAATGGCTGATGCTCGTTCAGGCCGTCGATGAAGCCGTCAAATGAGCGTGCGAGTGCCCATCTAGACAGTAAGGTGAAGTCGGTGGGAATTATATGTTTCAAGCTTTCGAGCTTCTTAGAAAAGGCGTGGTATTCTGGCTTTCCGACGTTGCAAATGGATGTCACCTTAATCACTGGCTCATCCACGGGAAGGGGTCTCCTGCTATCGGGGTCGCGAGACTCTGGTTGTAAAGATGGTAGACGAGATCCGAAAGTCGAATACGGAGCATCTTCATTATGAAACCGCGGATGAGGATAAGGCTCCGCTTGACCGGACGGTTGGAAGTCTGAGGTCGTGAATATCGAGAAATCCGTCGTAACGTAGGGTGATTCGATGGAAGGCATCACCTCGGGTTCCAAGGGTTGGCTCAGCCCGATACTTTCCAGGAACAAGTCGAAATCTTGCATTGGGTCCTGCAATGGTGCAGATAGGGAGAATTCAAGCATGCTGCCACCCTCAAATGCGTCATCCCTGGCTTCGATGCCGGAATCATTATGAGGCGGTGTTACGGGATGCCACTGAACGACTTCACTTGACAGTTGCATTGGGTCGGTGAGATTCTCAGGCATCACAGGAGTAGCAGCTTCTGGTGCCCTCCTGGTGTCCTCAGTATCGTGTGCCGGTGTTGTGGCATTGAAAGCCATTGGCGTCGAGGGTGACGTTCGGAGTGGCGGTCCTGCTCCATCGTCTTGCGTTCCAGCTTTCTGAACAGAGGAGTGAATCAGTCGATTGTGGCGGACCAAAAGGTCGCTCCTGCCAAAGGATTTGGGACACGTTCGACACTGATAGGGTTTCTCATTTGTATGCCTGCGCAGGTGTCGCTGCAGGTGCTCGAGGCGGGAGAACGACCGCTGACAGAACTGGCATGCTGGCGGTGTGCGGCGACGTACTTTGCCTTTTCTTTGCGTCTGCCGTTGAGACTCTGATTCCGATCCCCTCTCCATGAAGGAGAATGGATATTAGAAGTGACCGTCGGACGACTCGCAGATGGGGGCAGTTATGGCGGAAAGCTCCTCGGAAAGCAAATCAAAATGACCCCAAACCAGGGAATAAGTGGCGGCCGCAAGGTGGCGGCATCTCACCGAGGGGGAGGGAGTGGGGGTTTGTTATCTTAGGGTTTTGATTTGAGCTGCGGGGACATCGCACGACTGCATCTCAGCCTGACATACGAAGACGGTGACCTCGATAACATCTCCAAATTCCTTGCACTTTGCCTACTCCAAGTGTCACATCTGTTGAAGGTGATGGTAGTTTAATTCATGAAGCATACAATTTCTGTGGGCGCTAATGGTCGGGTGGTTGTATCACGTGCACCGGGCTTGGCAGAGCACGCCGCCACGCCTTCATCTGCCTGTTCACCCACACAGATAATTAATAATTGACACTGTTCAACAATTTCAAGTCCAGCGAACGTGAAGGGATTTCAATAGAATTAAGGATAGATCGAATGCTGTTCATTTCGAGAAGCTCAAGGCAAAACTATACTTCCACTATCACTGCCCGCGAAAACAACTTTGATCCTTAAAATTTGCAACTGCTGTCTTCCCAATCACATTCGGTCCAGATCGATAAACCCATCCGTCAATCAAACAGCCAGCATCTTGTCTAGAGCAAGACGGTCACGTGGTACGAATCGAACTCTGTACTCTGGAGGCCGCGCTGCAAATTGGTCCGGCTCGATTGAGTCCTAGATCAGCGGATGGGAGTAGTCAGCAGGAGGACTGATGGCATAGTGTATCTTGCAGCAAATGCGTACCCGGAGTGGATCGATTCCCCATTTGTTCTCGGCCGGATTCGTGCTGAGCTCGATCTTGAACGCCCAGATCAGACGGAGGAGCATGGTGTACAATTGACGACTGGCCAGTTGATTACCGGCGCACATACGTGTGCCTACCATGGATAGAGTGTTAGCGCGAGAAAGCTTCCGGGAATCAGGACGTTGCACCCACCGATACCAAATGCCGCGTGGTCGAGGCGTGTGTTTTCGCCCTCGAGCCAGCGCTCTGGGTGATATTCGTTGACATCTGGCCCGAAGAAAGACTCATCTGAAGACATATCAGCATTTGGCCTTCCAAGAGGTTTCTCGCGTGGCGTTGATGAATACCTCGGTTGCAACCCCAGGCATTCAAGAAGACGGTTGTTCCTTGGGGAATGACCATGCCCTTGTACTCGATATCCCTTACGGCATTTCGCGGCAATGACAATCGGAGGACGGAGAAGAAGCGTAAGCTCTCCTTCACAAGAGCTGAAAGATACGGGACCTTTTCGTCTTGGACGTCGCCCCAGCCCTCCGCCCCGTACACCTCCCTGATCGCCTGGTGTGCAGTTTCTTGGACGTCCGGGCGACGAGCCAGGGTACCAATTGTCCAGATCAAGGTATTCGCGAGTGTATCTATACCACCCGAGACCATGGACATGTTGATCGACATCAAATCGACTTTGGTAAACTTGTGATCTGGATCTCGTAGGACATTTCCTTGAATGCAAGGTTTGTCCGTGCCCAATCTCATTTCCTGTTTGTGCTCCTCGCTAAAGCGATTCAGATATGCCAACCGCCGTGTATTGGTGTTCTTCGCATGAGCCGACTTCAGATTGATTGGGTTCCATCTCAGCAGGGGGACGTAGTCCTGCATAGCACCGACGACGGACCGGAAGAGGGAAACTTGTTCCTCAACATACAGTATCTCTTCGAACACACCGTCTTCTTTGGGCAGCCTCCTGCCGTAGTTGACTGTCATTGTCAGATCGAGGATGGTGTGAAGGATCAAGGGCTTGGGGTCGACCGCCACTTGTCCAGATCTGCCGTGGTTCAAGAGCTCTGAGATCCAGTCTCGTGAGGTCTCCTCAATCAAAGGTGTATATGATGCCACCGCAGTCCTGTTCATGGCACTTGCTGCGGCTTTACGACGCCTCTTCGTGGACTCACTCCTGTGGAGCACGCTCAGTAAGCTCCCTGGTGAACGGATAAAACGGACACATACCATGGCGTTGTCCCGATCGTGGAAGCTACACTTGAGAGTACACTGTGGAAAGTGTAGAATCGAGGTCGATCTACCAATGCACCGCCCTGGCCAACAAACACGTCTTTGGCAGCCTGCATAGAAGTGAATACGACAATTGGCATGTTGCCGAACATGATCTGATACACGCCGCCGTACTCTTCACCCCATTTTCGGAGTTGCTCAGGAGGATCTGGATAGACTTGGAGAAGATTACCAACGATTGGGAGACCTGTTGGACCTTTGATGGGCAACCTGGCTCTTCTTCTGTTGATTTCGCTGACCACCAGGTATGCGCCCAAGAGCACCGGTAAAGCAATTGCGATTGTTCTGATCAAATCGGAAGGCGAAGCTCGGATGACCGCCGGTACTTGGAGGATGTGGAGTTTAGAATCCATGATTTCACTTGGTTCTTGAAATTCGACCAAGTACTGTACTGTGCAAGAAGATGGCTCGAAAGATTCTTATGAATGACCTACTTATATTTCACGGGATAAAACCACAGAGCAGTTCTCTCCGCGCACTGACTGTTGGACTTCTCTCCTCATCAAGGGACGCAGAAGTTCGGGCCATTCAGCTTCAATCTCTATCCAAATGATCGCCGGTAGGCGACTTGGGGATATCTTGCCGCCACTTAATCCTTGCCTCATCTTTCCTTTTTCGGCAAACCGCCATATGAATGCTTGCTGGGTGGAGGTTTCATATGCGGAGAGATGTAGATCCTTCAAAACCTTGCAAAGCAGTTTCATGTGGGGGCATCGCTCTATTCTTCTCGAATACACTGCTGTCTTTTCATGTTGACACCCGAGAAAGATTAGCTTCCCCGACTTCTCCAGACTTACTGTATCAGACTGTGGGAAAGGTGGCGGCCACAGCGACTCAAAATGCGGAGACAACGCCCCTAAGAGAAATTGAATGAGGCATCAAAATGCAGGTCGTGGGATCTATTTAAAGCCCAAGTGCACGGATACATCTCTTCCTCCTCAACTGCGATTTTGCTACAATCATTACTCCCGTCTGAGTCGATAGTCGGGCGCCTTCAATCTCATCATGACTGCGCTTCAGGATCATCCGATAGCTCACGATCCATCCGTTGAGAAGAGCACCGAGATTTATACTGAGCAGGCCGAAGACATCAACTCTTTACGCGACCCGGACGAAGGCAAGACGGATGAAGAGAGACTGGCCATCGTACGTTGCGCTCCGATTCTTGCTCATCATTGAGTTTTACAATCTCTGACACTTTCCGGCAAAAGGACCGCAAATTGATGTGGAAAGTTGACATGTGTATTATCCCGTGGCTTTCTTTCCTGTACCTGCTGTCTTTCCTCGACAGGACGAACATTGGAAATGCGCGGTTGGCGGGCCTGGAGGAAGATCTCGGGATGGGAGGACATGACTACAACAATGCATTGACTGTCTTCTTTGTAAGTCTCTCTACAAATTCATTTCGGATGGTCGTTATACTAATCGCTTGCTCAGGTCAGCTATGCCATAGCTGAGGCCATGACCAACGTCCTTCTAAAGCGATTGACGCCGCGAGTCTTCTTCATGGGAATCATGGTTCTCTGGGGTAAGGTCCCTGCCCCTTGAAAGACGCGGTTCCATTTTTTCGACTCTGCCAGTCATTTTTGACCCGGTATTCTTTCACCATATTGACAAATATCTCTAGGCTTCATTATGACAATGATGGGCCTTGTCACAAGCTATGGGGGACTGCTCACTGCCAGGTTCTTCCTTGGCCTTGCGGAAGCAGGTCTATTTCCAGGTATTTAGCTCTCTACAACTGCCTTGTGAGAGTCAATCTAATGTGAGATAGGTGCTGCCTATTATATGTCTTGCTGGTACCGGCGAAACGAGATAGGAATCCGAGCGGCCATATTCTTCTCAATGGCAGCCTTAGCTGGATCTTTCGGTGGCTTGCTGGCCGCCGCCATATCAAAGATGGACGGAGTGCGCGGGAAACCAGGCTGGGCCTGGATCTTCATCCTCGAAGGTCTCGCCACTATTGTCGTCGGTTTCGTGAGTATTCTCCTTTTTTACACTTGTCATGGTTTTAGTGATGCTACTGCTTGCACATCTCTCATATGACAACTTCCTCTAATATTCTACAGATGACCTGGTGGATGATCTCGGATTGGCCGGATACCGCTCGGTTCCTCACAGAAGACGACCGACTTCGTCTCCGTCGCCGTTTGGCAAAGGACAAGCAATCCTCAACAGCAGAAGAGTACGACAAGCGCCATATCTACGCCGCCTTTAAAGACTGGAAAACCTGGGGCTTTGGGCTCACCCTCGTCGGATCTGAGATTGCACTTTACGCGTTCTCCTTGTTCCTTCCCACTATCCTCGCCGGGCTCGGGTACACTGGTACGCATGCGCAGCTACTCTCAGTGCCGCCTTATGCCTGTGCAGCCGCTGTCACCGTTCTCACTGGTTGGATCGCCGACAAAACCAAATGTCGTGGATACTGTAACATGGCCGTGTCAGCCCTCGGAATTACAGGGTTCGTGATGCTGATATCCACGCCGAATCCTCATGTTCAGTACGCCGGCACGTTCCTCGCGGCGATGGGGATATACCCGACAATTCCCAACATCACTGCATGGGTCGCAAACAACATTGAAGGGGTTTACAAGCGAGGTGTCGTCATTGGCATCGTCGTGGGCTGTGGCAACATCAACGGCATCGTCAGCGCAAATATATACCTGTCCAGCCAGAAACCACGGTATTGGACGGGTCACGCCACGGTTCTGGCCGCTTTGACGCTCTTCTTATTCGGTGGCAGTGTACTCATGCATGTGTTGCTGAGGATGGAGAACCGGAAGAGACTCTCGGGCAAGAGAGACCGAATGCACGAAGGCAAAACGGCGGACGAGATCTGGGTCGCAGGTGACAACAGGCCCGATTTCATCTATACCCTCTGAGACGAAGGTCAGCATCCATTCGTCGGAAACGGAACGACCAAAGGTTCACTTGAATTGTTTCGTGAGGCATCGCGAAACAACCACTCTTGAATAGACCATAGGACATCAACAGAAAACAAAAGGGTTCAGTGATTCGAAGTTGAGCTCTACCGTATTGTCGTGTGTGTGACTTGAAAAGATCCCTGCTGTTCTAAAGATATTTCTTCAATTCCAGGCAATGGGAACCTGGCTGAAGGTACGCAGAGACACTCCAAATCGACGTTGAACCACACGCTGACCACCCTCAGGACTGCCCAACCGAGCAGGTCGGTTCTTCGCAGCCAGGAATCCAGCGGAAATAGCTTCACACCGGACTCAGCCAGTCCGAGGGCGCCTTGGCTTGTGTGACCTGAAACAGTGTCATGCAAGGTGGAATAAGGGGAAGGTACTTCCTTGGACCGGCTCAACGAGTCCACATCGAGCCGATCCAACTCCAGGTCGACCTGATTCGCCTTTAGATTGACCGCGTACAGCTTGACCCAGCCGTTTGGAACCTCCTCTCCGCCCTCCTCGCCGAGCAACCGAGTGCCAACTAGTACAAGTCCGTCTGGGAGCTCGGGGTCATAGTCTCCTGCTATGGGCCGCTATTAATGGATGTCGTTGGAGTCTTGCTTTTTTGACGCTGTGGTCTAATCTCAACATCCGGCTCTAAGGCTCCTGAATGGCCACTGAAGGTGTCTTTCGGAAGTAGAAATGTTTCATTCTGCAATGCTGCCGGACACCATAGCACAAGATCAAGACACTGAGCGCATTCAGATACTGGTGTTTATATTCTGTAAGGTAATGGCAGGCCTTACTGGTGTCGCGTCGCCCGCGTTGTCACACGTTCACAGCACAAATCAGTCCATATCGTCTCGTTTCGAGACTATCCACGCCCAGCTCCCGGAGACGCCGTATCAACCATGCCTGTTGAATTTCCGCTTCTCCAAAGGAGGCGTTCAGGGGCTCGGAGAACTCGACGAGCATAATGTACCGGCTAGTCTGACTATGGCCACCCGCAGAGGATTCTGGAACCTGGACCTGGCCATACAAACTGGTAGAGCTGCCGACGTTTGTGACCTCATCGTCGTGTTCGAGTAGATGCAACGCCAGCGAGGTCGAGGTCGGATGTCCAGTGAGCTTTGACCACGCTTCTCGGGCAACCCAGTCCCGAAGCTGTTCGCGCTCGTCCTGGGACGTGGGAGTTTGGAAAGCCAGCAACAAAATCGTGGCTCCCACGCTGCCCCGGCTGCTGCACGCAGCGAATCCCGTTCGTCCGGTCGAGAATAGCACGCGACAAGCAGAGCGGGTCATACCGGACAGCAGCGGCATGAACCTCTTAGTCCCCGCTGTAGGCTGGTTGAGCACCGCCATGTAAGGCTCGCTTGAGAACGTGTCGAGCGCCGCCGTCTCGTAGCAGACGAGATAGTGCGACCGGTCCCCGTCGTGGGGGTTGTGGTCGTGGTCGTGGTCGGCGGCATAATACCGTCGCATCTGCAGGAAGCCCGGGATCGCGAGGCGTTCGGGCAGGTGTTCGTTCGTCCACCACGCGTTGAGTGCCGCTTCATCGACGGTCTGGGGTTTGACGGTGCCCCAGAGCACCAGCATGGCGGGCCCGCGAAGGAAGGAGGTGCTCGAAGCCATGATCTTGTCCGTTTGATTCAATCTGTCTTTGGTGTGAGGCCGACTAGCCACGGAAGAACTGAAAACTGGCGCAGAAAGATAAGACATATTTCCCAGTTTGTTCTTCTCCTCTACTAAGTAGGTACCGACGTTTCATATCCGATGATGTCTTAGCTAAACTCATTCCAGCTGGGATATGGTCGTTCTCCAACCCCATCACCATGACTTAGTAGGTAGGCGGAGGGAGGTGGCGGCGCAATTTGCCCTTTCATTTTCTGCCCAGGACTCAAGAGCTGCCTACGACTTAGTGGATTTCCGCTATGTCGACGTCAACTGTTGAGATTCCGCCACTTCGTGCCGCCACTTTATCCTGGTAACATCTTTGCTTTGGTTGGCTTCTCACCCGTGTAAGGATTAATTTTAACTTTTGGTGATGAGGAGAACCCAGGCATTATTGTCTAATCGACCTATAAGCTGGAGGCATTCGCTCCCCGAGGAAGAACTGGTCGAATACCCTAGAAGCTGGGGACCGAACTATCCACTCAAAGTGTGGATGAGTCCGCACATATCTGCCGCTCTGTTCCACTATACTACTCCGTCGCTTCATATCCTCTACAGATCATCCATTTCCCTCCGCAAGCTTTTCACTATGGTTAGTCTCCAGGGCGACCAGGATAGGGGGTTATGATGGTGTGACAGTGGCTCTTCTGCGACTGGCACTAGTAGGTGAAGGAACTCCGGCGGGTTCGAAACGCGTCAGAACCTGTTCTTCTGCCATTGGGCTAACATACAGGGGAGCTGCCGGTGAAGTGGTCTGTAGCCCTCCTTTCATAGTCCCTATAGAAGGGAGACGGCTTAGAGACGCAGTATGAACAAGCTCTCGGGTCGCTGATCGCCGGCCATTTAGGATGGCAGATTGCCCGTCTGCAGTTTTTTTTTCTTTTGTGTGTTTAACTGCTGTGGTTGTGTTTGTTAGGTCGGTCGAGGATGTCTGACTGAGTGCCGGGTTGCAGGCGTAATACCATCTTCGGACAATACCGTTCGTTGCGTGGTCGGGCCATTGTGATTTTGGACCTGGCTGGACGGGGTTTGATACAGTTCTGCTTCTTCATGACCTTTACCATCATCATCTGATACTTCCTCATGCTCTGATTTATCCATTTCGAAATCCTGCGGGAGAGCTCCGGCACCAGACTGAATCGTGACTGTCATCATTTTAGCATGAGGTGTGTTATCACTTTAGGGAGACCTACAAAGTTGTCGATCACTTTGTTGCCCAATCTGTAATATTCGGATCTATATGTATAGACCTGTCCGGTCTCCCGGTTCACGAGGAAACTGGCCACGATAACATACATTCGAAAGGTGTCCTTAGATAGGGAAGAGGACTTTAACTCTATGAACGAAGCGTTGAAGGAACCAGCGAGAAATCTAAGGAGGTGGTATATTTTAGGCTTTCGGGGTCGAATCCAAGAAAGCTATTATGCTAATCCCGTGAGTTATCATCCCCCATCTTCTCCATTCACGTTTTGGCAGGGCCATAGTATATTCTCTTCCCTTGTGTTGCGTCCTAGTTTTCCATTGTCAGGGTAGACATGGTCAGCCCAGTTCGTAAAAGAGTAAAATTTAGCCGTGGAGCCAGAATTATGGTCTCAGCCACCTTTGTTGACGTTCCCTTCCACATAGTTACTGACCCCGTGTATGTACAGCCTCTGGCTTCGCCAGCTTTTCCGTCAAAGGTGACGCCAAACCAATACGGCATATCGGGCAAACCAGCTTAATACTCGGAGCGGAAACTTCCGGTGGATCATGGCTCCTCGTCACCTTCAACATTCCCTGAGCCCGCAGTTCACTTCGAATCCAGTCTTCGCAACAGGCCTGATGAAAGGCATGCCTACACTGAGGTAATTTCCTGATCGTGTTGTCCGACTCAATAGTTTCTAGACAAAATACACTAACGAGAAGCAGGCACCTCATTAGTGGTGCCAATAAAAATACTACCAAGGATATAATACTGACCAGATGACCGGTTCCGGGACGGGCTGATGATCCGAAGCCTGGCATTCTAGATGTTTCCTTAGAGCCATGGTTGGAGGAAGCAGAGCAAGAAACTGGTCTTCGATTTGTTTCTGTTCAGGAGAGGACTGAGTTTGCACCTGCTTCCCCCGCCTACTTATGTACTCTCTCATACTAAGCATAAATCAGCATTGATACTATTTTATTGTGAAGAGGAAGTCGACCTCCAGACATCGCATTTGCTTGAATGTTGAATGATAGGAATAGTGTAAGCCGCTCTTGAGCTTACCCGATCGTTAAAATTAGAACAAGCAAAATTGCACCAAAATATACTGCAGTCAGGCCGAGAGATTCGTCGGGAGGTTCGTCAGGAGCTTGAGCGGAGACTCTCTCTGGCGCCTCTCGTAGTAGGTTAACCCCATGTTTCAGAGGGTCGACCGGCGCCATAGAGCACCGTAGAGAGGTTAGTAACACAGGGAATGCAAGAGGTGTCACTATAAAAATGATCTGTATTGGAGGACTTCGCCGAGACGCGGCTGATATCGGAAGACTCACGTTGCGACGATCAGATCTCTGAAGCTCTTGACCTACGATTCCATTGAGGCAGTACTAATACTTCGATCCTCTTGTCCGGGAATGATTGCCTCCACATCCTGAAATCTTCTCAACCAAAAATACCCCTGTTCGGTGTCGTATCGATGTCATGCTTTTCCTCAATCGGAGGATATGGAGGTCTAGAACCATGACAATCAAGAGTTGCCTCATCGGGAATTATTATTTCTTGGACACGGATCGGAGACCAAAGGATTTCTGTGTGTCATTACGCTGTCAACAACGTCGTTAAGCCCTTCCGGGTCTCGAGGTTGGGAGGTTGATGCCTTCGTGTTAATGGAGCTTACCTTGCCCCTGTCGGTAGACGGGCCACACGAGAAGGTGCGCCTGAGTTCTTGACTCTATTATTCGTATTGATTTGAGTTTCGCCGCCTCCAGTGTGGAGCAACAGGACGAGGGAGAATAGCCCACTCTCACTAATTGGTAGCTCTAGGGCTGGCGCAGGGACGGCATATCGGGATTGACTCAGCTTGAACTCCAAAAACCTATCCCCGTATTCGGAGTGCGCCGGAGTTGGACCAGAGCGGAGCGGAATTGGAACGGGCCAAGAATATTATACGGTGGCATCCGTGCCGCACCACTCTCCACAATAGCGGCCTCGAGCAGTTTCCTTCAGAAGCGCGGCAGATGTTGTCCATTGTGGGCTGAGGCGATCTCGATTGAGCAATACAACCCTTGCTTCAGACTTGTTCTGCTCCTACCTAATTGGTCTCGTCGCACCGCCAACTACTGGCTTCGACGGCGTTGAGGGCCACTAAAGGTTGGTACAAGTCTGGCCAAGAGAAATCGGGTCACGCAAGGTGCTTCCTGCAGATTTGAAGGTCCCAGTCGTGACTGGAAGCAGCACATGTGGTGGTTTTGGCCTCGTCTTCTCATAAACCAATGCACGTGAAAGCCTGGGAGGTTGCTTATGGGAGGTATCTCCTCGTCTACATATGATTACACGGTCTAAAGCTTCAGCTGGCGACCACCCGAATCATGAAGTACTTCTGCACAGGCTGGATCGAGGCAAACCTCCGGAGCGGCGTGCACTGGCTCGGGCATATTGGCTCGGCATCACAGTCGTCTGAGTGGTCAGTGCCCACCACTGCTGCGCGTGGTTGTGACACCGAACTCATGGCGGACCGCGTGCAAATGTAATTTGACTTTTGCAGTTTTGTCTACCCATATAGAGCACAAAATAAGGAGATTGGGACGAGATGGCTTTGCCTGGCCCACCTGTTGCATGTAAAAGTTGCTGTTTATGCTAATATCTGGCCTGTAATCCCTTCCAAGGTAGATGCTGGGATGCACGACGTCTCAGTAGATACTACGCAGTACAGTTTGCCTTTTCAGCAACAGGACTAAGCCTCGATTTCGAGACCCTGCAAAAAGTGGCTATTCCTTTTCGAATGACATGTCTCAGCTCTTTCATCACGGAGTCTCGCCAATGGTAAGTTCAGGTAATATGCAACCACCGTGACCAGAGCCTCCGGGGATCCAAGAGCAGAGTACGCCAGAACATATCTCGCTAACTGGCTGGTAACGATGGGCCGTACTTCCCCAATGTCCTGAGAGAGTTTGCTTATTACTAGGTCAACCGGAGGAAAAGCGTGAATAAGCATCAACCAACAACGAGGTGTTCATATTGTTAAACATTTTTGTCATCGCTGCTTCTGGCCCAGCACAAGGTGGCCCAAACGCCAACTTCCGGGACTTTTGCTCTCAAACTACCCTCTTACCTGTGCAAACAAGTTAGCTACCGATGGAAAACCTGACCGACGACGCCAAGTAGTAAGGCTTCCACAAATCTTCCTGCTAGCATTACCCAAATGCCGAGATGAGCCCAATGCTTCTTGTGACGCGTAAAATCCCACTGCTTGACCCGGAAGGCATAGTACAGTGCCACTGTCAAAATGACGTTGCCGCAGACATAGGCCCACACGATCCCAAAGTTGCGCCATCTCGTGCTCCACGAGATTGCCGAGAGAGCCAGAAATTGATCCGAGGTCGTCAACGGACAGTATTGGCATTCTGACCTGGCGGATGGATTGTATAGTTCACCGGACGCATTTTCCAGGTATATCTCGAGGTACTGACCGCATGTCTGACCACTAGGAGGATTGAAGACACTGAGTTCCGCTGACGAGCATTGAACGTGCTTGTCGTGCAGCCCGGTCCCTGCAACCCCACCGATGATATATGTTAACGGACTGACACGGTACATGAAGATCCAGAATCCGGGCAGCGCTTGTGGTGGCTGGAAGACACTGAGGAGTGAGATACCGTCTTTTCCTTTTTTGAGAGATTACTTACCCATTGAAAATCATCGTCACGGAGAACAGTAGTGTCGCTGTGGCGCCTGCGGTTTGAGCGTCTGGGAGAGCAGCGATTATCATATGGGCGAAACTACTGGCGAAGACAAAGATCTCAATACAGTAGAGCAGGACAAGGACCTGACGCTGAGACGTCTGCACACTGCAGGACGTTAGTAAGAACAGCTGTTATATCTTGCGTATCTTACCTGAACACAGGATAGTAGTAACAAGCGAAGACCAAGATACCAAGCAGCACTTGGTAGATTGCCTCGACGATAATGTTTGCAATGATGAAAGCAAACCAAGAGTAGATTTTAGATGGTCGCTCCCGAACCTGTATCACGTTGGTTTAGATTTGTCACTACTGTATCACTCGGCAGCTTACCTCGTAAAGAGTCCGTTGCGATACAAAGCGGGGCATGATCTTGATGCCGTTAGAATCACGCCAATAATCGAAAAAGATAACAGAATCACCTGTTGGACCATTGGGTTGAGGATTGATGTCAGCATAAAAATGCTGAATATCGTATTCTGCATCCCCTGAAGGGACGAGTTGGCGTGGAAGAACGAGAATCCAATGAAGCTGTCTTGTGTCAGTCGTTCCATTTTCCAGAGATGATTCGACCTACAGAGCAGATGCCAATCCAAGCAAAATCTTTCCCCAGATATAAGAAGGTGTCCGCCAATATTGCTGGAGAACTCGAATGGTAGTGAACTTGATCTGCGTCGACAGAGGCATCGCGAATTCATCTGGCGCGCAGTTTTCCGCGCAACTACCCTTACCGGCTTGCTGAATTCGGTCCAATTCTTCGGCCACCGCTCGGCATTCCTGACTGGTCTTCCAGAGTTTAGGCCAGTCCTGAGGGGTTTTCCCACCTGCGCCATGGGATACAGTTTCAAGGACATATTCTGCCGGATTCTCCGCCTGCAGGCAAGGTCTAGCTCCTCGATTCTCAAAGTACTTGAGAAGTGTCTGCGAATTAGATCCGATGTCGCCGAAATAAACTGTCTTCCCTCCTTTGGCCAAAAACAGTAGCTGGTCGAACTCCTGGAATAGAATTGAGCTCGGCTGGTGTATGGTGGAAAGAATTGCTTGTCCGTGATCTGCAAGTTTCCGCAGGCAGCAAACAATAGCCCAGGAACTTTGCGAGTCGAGTCCACTAGTAGGCTCATCCAAGAAGATCAGCAGTGCTGGCTTAGCCGCTAACTCAACTCCTATTGTGAGTAGTTTCCTTTGTTCGACATTCAATCCTTCCCCTGGCATTCCGATGACTGCATCAGCGAACTCTTCCATGTTAAGCATCTGTTTTAGATTAACCCCTTGTTGAATACGAGTGAATGGGGAGTACAAACTTTGATCACGGCTTCCACATGGTCGTACTTGTCTTCAAGGGATACAGATCCAGGTTGTCGCAAGACGCTGCTGAATCGGAGTGCCTCCCGAACAGTCGAAGTCTCCAGATGTACGTCTTGCTGCTGGACATATCCTGAAGATCCAATTGGTAAAATGCTAAGGCTTTTCGGTGGAAGACTCACCAGACTTGCGCTGAAAGCTCGGATCAATAGGGGCACCGTTCACCAACATATCTCCCGTGACGACCCCGGTCGAAGTCCTTTGAGCCAGGACGTCGAGAAGCGTCGTCTTTCCTGCACCAGAGACGCCCATCAGCGCAGTCAGTGTACCTGGTTTGACCCAGCCGCAAACACCGTCAAGAAGTCTCCTCGGCTCGTCTTTGATGAGAATATCGTAATTGATATTACGCCAGGTGAAAACATCCCTCTCTCGTGCTGCAATTATGTTTTCCTGCTGACGATTTCGTCTCGGTGAGATTTGTCCTCCAGAGGCATCATTGTCACTTGAGGGCTGGACTGGTACGTTGCCGCTACCACGAAGGAAGTGTAGGACTTCGGGTTTGCTCGAAGTTGTTGAGTTGAGCTCAGTTGTAACCAGGTATACTGTGAGGAAGAAGACATAGAACGCAAACCCTATTCCAAGATTTCGCCAGATGTGCGAATAGCTGTACTGGAAACTAGCTTGGACGTATGCGTCCCCGGATACTGTTGTTTGGCCAGCGACAGAGCCCGGCACCGAGCAGATGAATGCCACGTCACTCATATTGGGATAAGCAGGGACCAAGCTGGCGCATAGTCAGCAGGCATCTTCAGTAATTCGCATGTCCACCTACTTTGTACACGGAAAATCCCTTCCATGGAATTCGTTGACCATCAGAGCCTCAAAAGCATAGGATAACGGGTTGATCCATGTCAGCCATTTGAACCAGGGATGCATGTATGGTCTCGGGATCGTATAGCCGGTATAGATGACGATGGTGAGGATCAAGCAACCCGCCAGAGCCAAAGCCTGGGAGACTGTCCTCGTGGCCGCTGCTAGAGTTCGAAACATTGCCGACATCGTAAATCTGACTAGGGTTGTGAATAGGAAGAAGATGAAGAATTTGGAAGCCGTCGGAGCGAGCCCCGCGAGGAAGTAGAGGATGATGTTGAACAAAATGGCAATAACACACTTCACCGGTGCGTCGCATATCACACCTGCAAGTGCTTCAGCGGCAGGGCGGCAGAAGCTGTACATGTGTCAGCTGCTATTCTTTTAGATTGGCACCATGGTGCCGAAGATGCGGATATCTTTGACTTACGCATATGAGACGTGCTTTTCCACGATAGGTCTCTGCTGATATAGACCGTTAATTTCCGTCACTGCGATGAGAGCGTTCAGCAATGTCGCGAAAAACAAAGTTGAACCTCTTGCGAAGAAGCTGTCTGTCGTATTCGGCATACCATAGAAGACGGATCCCACAACGAGTGCCATAATGACTTGTCCGATCACCACGGTCAAGGTCGATGGTTTGTCATTCCAGAGTCTCTGATATGCGCGTTTTGTGCAGATCCGAATTTGCATGGCAAAGTTGACCATGTATGAGGATTTAGCACGTATCCTCTTCGACTGCGCGGCCCTGTGTGATGCTGCAAGCTCTTCAGCGAATACTTGATTCGATGGGTTGTTGCAGTGAGCTTCAAGCTCATCCTGGAGTTTCTTAAATTCAAAGGACTGTCGCCAAAAGTTCTCGAATTCTTCCGGAGTACGTGGCACGTTCAACTCATACCCGTCACGAGGCTTCCTTTCCATATGATTGGTTACAGAGGTGAGGAAGTCGCCTGTAGTCTGTCGATCGGGACAGTACCAACCCATTTCCTTAAAGTAGGCTTTAGCATGCTTTGTGCATCCGAAGTAGATCTCCCGGCCCTCGTATAGGACTATGACCTTGTCGAATACATCGTACATCGCTTGAGAGGCTTGGTATATAGCGACCGCGTGGCTTGTACCGAGAAGATCCGAGCTCATTTTCAGAGTCCGAACAAATTCGAGTGCAGTGGCAGAGTCAAGACCACGGGTACTATTGTCCCAACATCCTATGGGAGACCATGCTAGCATCATCTCAGCAATGCTTACACGCTTTGAGAGTGTCAGCACGTCAACATTGATAGGGCTGTGCCACAGCTCACCTTCCTTTCTCCACCAGAAACGCCTCGAATATAATCATTTCCTACTTTCGTGTTGCGCGTATGGCTCAGCCCACAGATCGCCATCACGATTGCTGTTAGCCGTCTGATGTTCTCATTTCGTGACGCCGCGATGATCCGATTAGAAGGCGTGCGAAGTGCAGCAGCAAACTCCAGAGTTTGCTTGACTGTGAGGTGGGGGAAGTGATGGTCGACATCCGCATTGTACACCATTTCACCTTTGAATTGGTTGATCATCCTCTCTTGAGGAACACCTAAGATCGGGTTAGTTGGGTTCAGAAAATGCCCGGCCAGAAAGTACCGTTGTAAGCAATGTGAGATTGTGGGCTGACTTTCAATCCCCCCAACTTTCCAGCAATCACCTTGAGGAATGTTGAACAACCACTTCCAGGACGCCCAAGGACGAGTAGCATCCGGCCATGTTCGATGAGGCCGTCGAAAGAAGAGAGGATTTTGCGTTCGGGATAGTTCCCAGGATGGAAATATCTTCGCAGACTCAGTGGGAATCTAATTATCGACGCGACAGTGGCTTGAGTATTGCTCCCGCCTGAAGTTGCTCCGGAGACATCGAGACCGACGAATGCAAAGGAAGCCCGTCGGTATTTCAGCTTCGATTTATCTGCCTTTGATAATGTCTCCGTTGCCCATTTATAGACGTCAAAGTTGGAGTCAATGGTATCAAGATGTGAGAAATCAACTGCAGCATCAGTGAGCGTGTCCAGTCGTGAGACCATGTCCGGTTCGACAGACAATGGGAGGTGGTCTGCCGAAGATGAGGGTGAGCTTTCATGAGCCGTGATAGCGTCAGGCCGTTCCTGATTGTGGACGCGGGACACCTTTTCCAAGATAGTGGTCGCATGGGAGCCTTTACTGGAAGTAAGTGAGTTAGATTGGGGAGGGGTGTTTTTCCCAGGTGTTTGAACCATCCTGTCTTCCTCCAGCGCGTTCTTGGAGGTTTGGTTTTCTGGGTCAGAAATATTCCGAACCCCGGAATCCATAGCGACTGTCGCTTATAGCAAATCAACTCATTCTTTCGAATCTCCAGTCTAGTGCGCGTGTTAATTAGACATCTTCATATCAACAAGCATCCTGAGGAATGCCTTCGCTCAAAGGCTTCAAACTCCGTCAATGCCCAAGGACAAGCTGATCCATCTAGATCTCCAACACGAGGATTTTGCGACTGAAGATGCCGACCCGTTACGTAAAACAGAGACCGGGTTTGTTAAAGCGGAGGGCGGACGGACATCAAAGACTGCATTTCTAGCTACCTCGTGTTGATACCAATGCATGTTGATTACCTGTCCTCGAAGAAGGCTTGGCTGATCGGAAATCTGCAGGAATGTGTCACTTGCCTTACACTACTAATCCTAAAGGGCCATCTCGGAACGCCAAATCCGCCAGGGATCGTTGTCTTGCGCAATGGGAAGTTGTGACCGATCAAAACTAGGTACGAAGCGGGAGACGACCATTTCATTGGGCTGTGATCTCGACTCTAATGTGGATGCAAGCCCCTAGGCTAATGGGGTTGCTCGGGAACCATGTCCATATCTCGTGGTTTGGGTGAATCCCTGCTGACGACAGATAACCTGCACCTTGGATCATCCAACTCATCGTGCGAGGACACGACGAGCTGAAGGGTCCACTCACTCCACACGATCGCATTTGTGCCTTCCTGACCATGAAGGTGTGACACCGCAGGGTTCCAGATCCTCTGAGTGCTAACGCATATTCCTTCCTCCCAGGTCATCTGTCTTTCTCGAGTCATCTGTCTTTCGTCTGACCAGTTCAATCCACGGTGCTGAATGACGTTTGCTTTGACATGCTAGCATGATCTGCAAGGAAATCGAACTCGTTACTGACAAGATCTTGGCCCATCTCGGTAGGGAAGTAGTCTTGTCGCTGGCCGGACTGGGCGGGGAGATGGCTCTCTTCCAGCAATAGTGGTGTCAATTGCATATGCAAATTGCATTCACCAGAACTTAGGCTCCATGACGGCGAATAGTCGAAGTTACCGCTGGTGAGATTTTGTTCTGTCTCCCTGATTTTGGTTTGCTCATCTGTCCATGCGTGGATCGAGTCCGAAACTTCGCAGCCGCCAGGGAAACTAAAGGTCGCCAAATTCCCCACGTTGGCTTCGTTGCTCAAACTTTTGATCTCCGGAAAAAGATGGCCATCTCTGAGTATGGCTGGACTTTCCGGCTGGTTACTTCTTTCTCCAAATGGCCTTTCCTGCTGGTTGCTTTTTGTCCAGATTCCAAGGTGCTCCAAGATATTGTGTACGTGAGGCTCCCCATCAACAAGCTCATTTGGATTCGGGACACTCCAGCCCCGACATGCTTGCAACTCTTTATACAGTGCTTGCAAACCCTTTTCCATCCAGTATTGCTGCCGTATGAGCATGTCGACATAGCTACAGGAATTCAGCAAACGTAAACCGGTGAGAACAGCAATGATTACCCGCGCGGATAGACGCCGTTGCGAAACTTTGTGCGATCGCCAAAAATGCAGATCGAATTGTCTGCTTCGCACCTCTGACATGGCCTCTCGCCATTGCACTAGAGCGGTGAGCACTTTCTGGATCCCGATATAAGATCTCGTACCTTTATCTTCTTTATTCTGCAGCTATCACAAGCCCTGCGGACTCTTTTCCTAGATTCTGAATTGGCCATAATCCTTTGGGAGGAGAGGCATAGCCACGGAGGGCCTGCACCTGTCTCTTATCCTGGGATGTTCGAGCTTCCGGTGGTCGAGGAAAATACGTGATGACACCGCTGGGCCAGACCCCGTAGCCGTGACCCCGTGTTCGGCGGAACGTGCCTAAAATTCGAATAGCAGGCGGGTACCAGCCAAACTAAGTGGATATGAACGCTCGTGAAAAGAACTTCTCAAGATTTCCATAGGTCACTCGCCTCTCTTCAATGGGTGGCCAACGTGAACATGAAACTTTCATCCTTCGTTTTGTGTTCCTTCAATCGAAGGTCGTTCGTATTAGCAGAAAAGCCAGACCTTCCCATGCTTTCATCGAGAGATTGGCTGGGCAGGGCTCATCCCTACCCCGGAGGAGCTGTGTTCTGTCATTCAAAGATGCCTGCCTTTTTCGGCCTCATCGAAGGTGCCGAAGGGTAAATCACGAAGGAAACTGTCGTGGCTTGTTTCCTGAGGTCAGAAGAACATTCAGTTACCAAAAACTCTAGGATACTTCGCCGGAGCAAATAGGACTGTTCTCACGACACTAGCTTTGGTACGCCGCCACCAAGCATCAGTTAGGCAAACGAAAAGAGTGAGTGGGCGAATGCTCAGAGCTGAGACGCACATAGATATTGGGCGATCATTGCGAGCCCGTCATTCAGCGATACAGGGTTGAGTGTCTAGGGGAGCAACTTAGAGCCCGATCCTAGCAGCCTCATTCAGCGAGATATATTAGAGCCGGGTGTGGTGAGCAACGCTGCGAACAATTTCATCACCCATACCAAGATAACCCTGCAAATCTTTCGGGAGATGGAGAACAAGACCATGGAGCTACGCACAGATCACGGGAAAGTTATCATCACCGACCAGGTAAATGCGGCAGCAACATGGTACACTGCGAAGGTCAGGAATAGTTATTCCAAGGCAAGGACGGCACAATCTATGCTATTGGTTGATCTGTATCTCAAAATACTCAATTTGTTGTGTAAGTACTTATCAGATGGTCGCCGCGTTGCTCAGGGATGTGATATGCATGAAGTTACAGTACTTCCGGTTGCCTTGCCCATCGTTTGGTTTGCCATAGTGCTTCCTACCATATGTAAGGATCACGAATTGGCTGAAACTTCGCCGAGCTGACGCTCCAAAACATCTACTAGTTCAGCTCGTCACCGGTTTTCTGTCCTTGCGGCCACGGTCTGTGTGTTACTCCTGCGGTCTTGGGCAGTAGCAAATATAAGCAGGAAGTTGGGAAGCGGTAGGATAGACCCCAGCCATCAGATATAGTACTCGTACAAGGTGGACAAGCGTCTGCCTCAACAGCATTCACCAGGCGTTGGAAAGACCCACGATCCATCAATAGCCCAGGGCCTCGTTATTCATTTCCTTGCCGGAGTACATCATGGCTCTGCCGGTACAAATGCTACCTCAGGTTGGGCTTGACTCCACGAAGACCCAGAGGATTGACCTTCGTTCGCCAATTTGGCTCTAGCCAATATTTCTGGATTCAGTGGGGTAACTCACTTGAGTATTGGACAACATCAAACTCATTGCCTTCAAATTGAAAGTCATTTTCTTCTCCTTCTTCCTCTCGTTTGTCACCCCGTGGCGGCGGCAGCGGCTGCTGTAAAGGCTTTTCTTCAACGACGACCTTCACTTTGATCCCCCACCCCTCACGGCCCCCGATCCAGTTCCGCCCTTTTCCTACCTTTTCAATGTCCCGAGCGAGGTGTTGCATAGTGTCTTTTAGCAAGTAAGGATCGCCGGGAATGTTGGCGACTGAAAATTTAAGTTCTACTCCGTGCTTACCACCATTCTTTCCTAAATCTGCCGCCCATCGCGCAGAAATCTCGACCCGCGGGTTGGCCTGGTCAATGACTCCAGCTGGATAGACTCTGGCGACTACCATTGCTACCTTCCCGATATAGCGAGTCCACCAAACCTGCTCCGGAGTAAGGAGATTTCGAAGTGATGCTTTGTAATCAGACTCACGGGGTGGCAACTCCCCTTCGAAACGCTCTTCGAACATCAACGCCAGAAGAGCGCGGTCAGTGTGAGAGACCCCTAGTGCTGAAGCCAGCAGGCCGGTAGTAGTGCTGTACAATGCGACACTTGAGGACGACTCTTTTGACAAGTTGGAGTGTTCGAAGAATACATTGGCCAGTGAACGGATAACTTCGGTCGAGATGGAATCCGGAAATGACCTTGGCTCATTGCTCGTATAAGGTGGAATAGCGGACAGAAATAGATCGCCAATGGCCAGAGCTGATGGTTTTGCAAAACGGGAAGTAGCAACTTCAAGGGGATGCTGCATCCGGATAAAGTGAGGCAGCTCCCGGAACAGTACCCCTTCACGTACCCCGCCTTGACAAAATCGTGCTTCCTTGATACCAAATGGTATTGCCTGCGCCAGAACATTGATCAAGAACGCAACTGCCGGGACCTGTGTTCGTCTCCGATCCGAGACGCGGAAGATTCGGTGAGCGGTACGTGCCACTTCTTTCAGCTTCTCGGTGTCTTCAAAGCTCGCTTTGGTGGCCACAAAACCATTGATGATTGATATCGGATAGTGGCGACCATGTACTTGACTTTCGTACAGGAGGAGGTAGCCCCAGCCGCGGAACCCGCCACCACAGAGATAGAGCGGGAATCCGCCGTAGAGTCTGGCAACATCGATCATCGTTTGTGGTATCTCGAGTCTCCGATACGCATCAAGGAAATTTTTCTTCATCTCTTCCCTAAGCTTGGCAATGGCTTTGTCGGCCTCATCCTTCGATTTTCCAACCTTGGCATTTTCCAGTAGTCGGGTAAGGGCGGCTGCTCCATAGGGGAAGCTGAAGGCTCCACTCGGGCTGATGTCGACCCGGCCTTCACGAGATATCATCCAGCTGATCTGTGTGCTCCCGCCACCAAGATCCATCACGAGCCCTGCGACATAGGTAAAGTTGCTTGCTATCCCGAATGCTCCAACCCTTCCTTCCTCTTCTTTTGGAAGGAGTTCGATAGTCAGCCCGGTAGCTTCCTTGATAGCCGAGATAAATAGGGCCGAGTTCAGCGCCTCGCGAGTCGCTTCTGTAGCAATGACGCGGATCTGGGATTGCGGTACACCGAGGTCCGCGCATATGACCTTGAAACGTAACAGTGAAGCAATGACTGCCCGTGTAACCGATGGGGGAATCGGAATCCTTGCACCACTGGAGTCGAACTGTGCATCATACAAGGATATATTGGACCTGTGGACGTGGACATTCGGCAATATTCGTGCTGTCGGCGGAGACAAATCTGACACAGAAAACCGAATTCCATTGCTGCACCAGTTGATATCAGAGCCATGCAAGACTGGAAGGAACCGGTCAAGGACAAATATGTCTGAACCAAGCCATTCCCGGGGTCGGGACTTGTGCCTCACCTTCCCATATCAACTATGCCGTGAAGGTACTGCTGTCGAGCCGCCATCTAACGTTGTTGTTTCCTTTTCTTTCGTTTGGTGTTCGTTTTCTTTTCCCTCGTTATTTTCGTAGTCTCCGGTTTCTTGCCTCAGAATATCGAAGAGGGAAAAGCGAGAGCACATAAGTAAGGGGGATCATGGAGACAGAATGGTCGCCTCTAATGGAGTACAAAGGTTGACCGGTATAATCGCTGCGCCATTTGTAGATCAGCACCGGTACCGAGTGGACCAACGGATAACTTGAGCTGTTGAGCTGGAAACGAACAATGACCCCGGACTACTTACAGGGATGGATAAGAAACTGTTGCTGATATAATGTTTCCCTTGTCTGCCACCTAAGGTACTTGCTTAGGTTTATCATATTTGTCTAGGATATCCCCGGCGGAAATTCTGATTCATGAAGACTCCACTCTTGGCCTCTATTGAGGGGCGGCGAACACTCGTCCCTCTGGTAGGCCGGCGCGGCGAAAGAGGAAGGTAAGCGATCAGTGCACCAGCATTACCTTAATCCATGATTAGTGCAGAGCGTCCATCTGGCAAGCCGAGCTCTAATTAGGGTAAGTTGTCATCAGTCATTCGATAGCGTTTGATTGCTTCGGCTCATAGGTATGTTAGAACGGTAAGGTTCTAAATCTCTCAAAGGGTGCTACACCTCCAAGAGCCCCAGCCAGTTCCTAGATGGCTCTGCTTAGATTGGTCGTCTTTTTATACGAACGACCCAATGGATTTTATGATAGGTGCATCACGCATTCCGGCTCCGTCCCGGCTTGATCCAACTCCGGCCGCACTCCGCGAGGAGCGGAATACTGTATGCAATACTAAACCTATTCCGGAATTCTGAACGTCTCACAGCACTCGGCGCCGACCACATGTCCCTTAACATCTTCCTGACTGAAAAACGGCAAATTTTATTGAAAGAAGGTCAAGCGACTTTAAGGTCAGCTTCCTCCCTCGTTCTAAGTTCCAGAGATTACAGTAGTCAATCACTAAACATAAGCTACTCATCGAAAATGTCTGTATCAGGATCCAGAGGTCGTTCCGTCCATGGCGAAACCAGCACCACATGGCACCGGACCTCAAACTACAGGCCATACGAAGTGAATATGAACCGCGGACTCATTGTGAGAGGTCGGACCGTTAGCAAGGATAGAGCCATTATCAGATACCGGAGTCTAAGCAGAGAGAGAGTGGCCACAAGCAGTCCCGGCAGCATCGAGAGGATAATCATCGAGGATAATAGTCGCTGCCCGAGCAGGTTCTGCGGCCCCGAGGTCACGAAAATCTCGACCATCACCAGGTACATGGTTGGATGTGATCATCACCACAAACACAGATCGAGATCGCATTTCAGGTTCGTGCCTGCGAGCACTACCGCTGCCACCTGGTACAGGGTCGACAGCAGTCTTTGCTCTCCTGAGACCATGAACTTCTATCGCATTCCCTGGGAATGGGATCATGTTAGATGGAACCTGCTGCTAGGATTGTGGATCCATACTAACACATTATAGTATGATTCACGTAAAATTATCATCAAACGGTCCTGCACCCAGAACGAACTGGACACATTTTTCCGCCATACAAGATCAATCACTACAGTATAGGCAGAAGTGAGTCGCGGTGAAAAACGAACGAGGAGCCCAACTACCAAGACAGCGGCGCTAGCTTTTGGCAGATAGGAAGGCGGAGGAGCAAATTCATGGTACCTACTTCTAGCTTGCGAGCTTGCCCCAGTTCCAGAGATCGATGATGTAACTTTTGGTGAAGCTATATCAGAATCATAGTACATCTCCTGCACATCTCTCCAACGGGTACTAGCCAATATCCGAGGCGAAGGATTCTCTGAAACTGGCGTTGTAAATTCGTTTGTCTGCTAATTCTGGCATTCTCTGTCTCCCTACGCTGATTCTAAATACTCCGTTCAACTTCCAAGGATTCCGCAACCAACTGTACTTGGGCTGGAGCATGACCAGGTAAGCATTATACACACTCCCCATACATTAGAAAACAAATTTCTCATTCCACACTACCCGAGGAACCTCAACACGGGATGAAAATCCGTTGTAACTATTACAGTTTGGGGGTCCTGTACGTCAAGCCGTGGAGTGATATAGCAGCCATTCCTGCCCAATTCATACCCTCAACGGACAAGTAGGGCGTAACGATATGTAGAGATGTCTCAATCATGCACCGCCTTTTCCTCGGCTGAGGCAGTTTGGCTAGAATATGAGTGAGCTGTTTTTGAATTTGCAAAATAGGGCAGAGAACACAAACCTTGTCAGAGCAGGATCAGGCCTGCGGGTGAGGGGGCCGGCAGAGTCTTCGTAATTGTTGAATTCACCGCGGCGTTTCATGGTCACGTAGACACCCTGTACAGTTCGTGAGTCTCGTTCGATAATAATACTGAGCGGCTTCTTACCAGGCACGCGCTAATCAACCACGTCCACCCTCCCATGAAGGAGAAAGCAAGCATGGCACGCCACTCTGCACATCCGGTAGACCCGACAATGGCGCGGGTTGGCACAGGATTGTAGAGGTAGAAATTACCCCAATACCAACCCCAATTGTTCCAGTACCAGACCGAATTACAAGCACTTGTTCCGGTGAGCTGTCAAGGACGTCAGTTCTTGAAGCTTAGATATGGTGGTGGCACTTACACCTTCGAGGAGCCCGAAAACTACCATCCACATAATAAAGAGAGCAAAGTCGAGAGCAAACGCCCAGAAGGAGTATTTCAAGGGAGGCAAGAGGACAACTCCAAAGAAGATGCTGATAGACCCGGTAGAGACTGCATAAGCTGTCTGAGAAGACGTGCCGGCATGAGCATCGTGGATATAGTGAATGTAAGTACTAATAATCCCAGTAACCACGGCAGCGCAGATAATCTCCCATAGCCGCAGCAGTACGGACAGGATTTTGGAGGTTTCGCCCATTATTATGTAGAAGGATGTGATATGATAGTAAAGGTAAATTGGAAAGGCATTTCACGGGTCAGTGCTATCGAGTGGCGAGTGGCTACCTCAACCACATATAGGTGCCAGATGGCTAGTACAGAGCAGAGTGACAACGGTCCATACAAGGGTTGTCGGATATTTCGGATGTTCTGCGGAGGTGCTTACTAGGAGGAACGGCCGTGCTGGATATTTGGCACGCTCCAAGGGAGTATTCACGAGTAAACGGACAACACGAGATCCCGTAGTAAGGTTGGAACTGCCTATCGAATGCGAAGGTCAGCTTGAACCGGATGCGGTGCAGACGCGAGCAGAGAGATTCTTTTTAGGAACGGGGCATGGATGCGTGAACCTTGAAGTCGAGGAGACCTACCAATACACGAGACCAGAGGTTTAGATACCCGACAAGCACCGTCAATGTGTCCTATCGGTGACCATCTCCGTTTTGAGACTGTTTCGCCCAGATCCCTCCTGCAGGGGACTTCGCATTTCATCCTTGCCATCTTCAAGGAGAAAGAACCATAAGTGACGATGCTTGCGAGAACTCGCTTTTTGACCAAGGAGAATGTAGCAGGCTTGGGGCTCTTGGCGTCCTCGAAGACGACGTGCCGGAACCTTGCACTGGAATCGTGTTACACATGCGACTCGGACAGTCTTTTCGTGTTTAGGTGGCTGTTCACATGCACGGAGATGGAGGCTACTGATTTCCTTCCTACGATAACTGGTCTCGCCATTATTTCTGCATTCTATGCCTGAGTTGCCAGCTACCGGCTGTGAGGCCGAAACAATAACTGGAGCGTCGAGTCCTCTACCGATCAATGTTTTTTGTCCGTGCTGGAGACCGTGAATGGACGCCTCAGCAAATTTGAGACGGTAACTACTTTAGTTTAGGTAACAGGAATCCCGGATATTTCGGAATGCGAAGTAACCATGCCTTTTCATGGGAGTCGGAAACATAGCATTGGTCTTGGGACTTGAATCGATCTATTTTCCACGTAATTAGCTCCCATAAAATTGACCTTCAACTGATTTCAGCTTCTCTGTTCTTCAAAGACAGGCCTCACATTACCTTCTGAGTCCCTGTTACCAGTTACTACTCCAACTTCATCGTGGGTTAGTTATCCAAGTTGAAATCGATCTTGTTGAAACGCAGTGTTTCTGACCACAAGCAGAGCATACAATATGTTCAGGCGGGGACGTGGTAGACCAATTCTTGCCACGGCAATCCTCGTGGGAGCGTCAAGGTCAGCGGCAAGGCACGAAGTAGCCAATCAGGCGCAGCTTAGTGCTGAGGCCAGGCGAGTAGCAGACAGTCAGCTCCAGGAAAAATTGGCCCAGGAAGCTCGCAATGAGGAGCGAATTCAAGCAGCTGTTGCTGCCGCCTTGGAGAGGGAAAAGATCAAAAATGCCCAAACAGGCCCATCGGATCAAGCTGGGACGACCTGTGAAGGCCAGACTGGAGAGACCAGAACAGCTCCCAGTTTATATTGCTTAGCTTGTGGGAGTCTACGCAAGCCAGAGGACAAGTTCTGTACCCGGTGCGGCTTCAGGCACCGAGGCGCTGACGACAGAGATGCGGCACCACCACAATACCTGCAAGATGGGGACCAGCGAGAGGGGGGACAAGTGGGCCTCACTTCCGACATCAGAACGTTGTAAACAACCTACGGGTCAAGCAAATTGCAAGACTGTTCAGGCACCGAATATTGCGAATTGCTCCTTTTCGGCCTTTGTAAGGAACCGATGGGGAAACTCTCATTTTCTTTCAAAGATACTGGACAAAAGTACGGAACTCAATATTGAGTCATTACTTCTCGATTGTACGCGATGAGGTCTGAGATAAATATACGAAGAATCTACCAAAGTTTTGTTTGAAAGGTGCGTTGATATTACGAAAATGGGTTGGGTGGACAGTTTACCGTATGCAAGATCGTGGAATGACTGCCCCGAAGAGGTCGGACGTCACCAGGATTATTGGGACAGAGAAAAGAGACAAATCTCAATGCAACGTATGAATTGAGAGCTCCAGGGTGAAGTGGGGTTAACTTCAGGTGGCGGCATGCGTTGAATGAAATTGAGGGGTACAGCCCTCCTAGGACAGAGTCTTAACTGCTGCGCAGGTAAGGAGAGCCCATCCCGTGGATTGCGGTTTTCGGCTGGCTTGATCAAGAGACAACTGTGAAATCCAAGGAGGCAAAGTCACGATATACAGATAGAGGAGGATCTTTCATTTTCGTTACAGGCAGTCCAGTCCGCCTTGACTCGATTTCCCGCCCGACTGTAGTTGGTTGTGACACGTGCGCCATTTCGCCCTGTTACAATGTCAAGCCGCTTCTGCGAAATGCATATGATGTGGGCTGGCGGTCAACCGTAAGGATTTCGGGACCTTTCCCTTGACACCTGCAAATGATCCGCTGACAAAGGGTCACATCAGGCTACAAATTTACGACATACCACACGAAGCAGGTCAATAGGTCAGAGGAAGTCAGAGGCATGATACGGCCGGTTCGACCAGCATTGCAGCTTTTTCGGCTCCGAGGTAAGGACTTTGCAACCCCTTGCCAGCCAAAGGGCTTTTTTCATGAGGCAGCTCGCATAGTTACGAGCGGTGGTTAGGTAACGGACAGAATCAAAGTTTCCAGCTCCTGCATTCCTGACGAGGGTGTTGCTTGAGATGGATTGGATGGCTCGAACTGACCTCGCCGCGGCAGCTTGACCCCTGTCCTGTCCCACAGTAGGCTTTGATTTAGCTGATTTGCGTAATCCCCCGCACTTTTTCCAGTTACAGTCTCCACCAAAGGCCCATGGACACCCTCCCCATACTCCCTGTATATCTTGGCAGTACGCGACAGTTAGCCAATGGCACGATAAAGGTGACAGGTACGAGATGCGTTTGCGTATCGTGCAATTTGCAATGACGGCGTATGATTTGACGACCTAACCTTGAGATGCACTCGGTTTGTGGCGTACTGTGTAGCCCATTCAGCGGCTTCGAACCAGATGCTGCATCCACTTCAAGACCCTCTTCCCTTTCGTTTGCCGCCACACCTGAACAATGGAAACCTTCGTGGATCTGAAACTGTATTCGTTAGCAAAGAGTCGAGCCAGGAACCATCGTTCTTGCCTTGGTGCTCTGGAACGCTGTGACGAGGCAAATGAGATCGAAATCGTCTTCGGTCTAAACTGAACTCGCACCGGCGAATCGAAAAAGAAATCTCTGCCAGTTTCGTATTTCGTTCACCCTGACACGCCCGCTTGGCGTATCATGTGGCAAGGTTAGAGCATCATCCGACCCCTGTACGCGGTGGATAACCTTGGCTGTGTAGCCTGGGGGCTCACCTCTGAGCCCCCAGTTGCTGGCGGCAAAGCTGGATAGGACATTGCAGTGACATTCCTCCAATTCCCATTGCATCGTGAATGACCGCTCATGCGGCCCCTCACATCCTTGCTCAACACCAACTACACCAATCATAACGATTATCCGATGTGGTTAACAGTCGAGATCATGACAGTCCATGGATTGATAGCTGTTGCGCTTCTAGAGGCGTCTAAGTTCCGATCGTATGGTCAAATGGATGTCCTCATGGAATTTCCTGTGCCCCCCGACAGAAGCGAGTCTAGATTTTCCTAAGCTATCATGATTGAACAGGTGGTCTGGAAAAGAGCTCTAGCAATATGGACCGTGTCAGTCCATGCGTCTCGGTTTCCAACGATGGACCATAGGAATGACGAGCATTCCGTTCAGGAGCAAAGCACGATGTTCCCGGTGTGGGCCATGGCTGTCTCGATGGATCGTGCGCCCTTGTCGTGCATGTGCCCCGTCTACCTGCATCATGTTCGTATTCGCCTCGATGGCACATGTGGCACTTTCCTAGCATTTGGATCTCCGCGTGTCCATTCAAAATCCCATGAGATGCGATCGCTTCTTTGGTTGTCCTATCGCTTAACCTCTATCACGGTGGTTTCGCTCACACAAGCTGGTGTAAAGCTCCTTGTATAACGTGTCACACTCATTGGAAACTCGTGACTCCAGCATTATTCGACTCTCATTACCGATACTCAACCCTGACACGTTACCTGGGCTTCCGCTTCTGCACCAAGATGGATAATAAGCCAAAGTTGCCTGGTCCCCTTGGATATCTGAAAGGACGAGAAAACCCTGCTCGTGTGTCAAAAGCCTGTGAAAAGTGCAGATTGAAGAAGACCAAGGTCAGATGTCGACCACCTCTACGCTCTGCAACGATTGATTTAAGTTCAGTGTGATGGTAAAAAGCCGTGCAGCCGATGTGAAGCTGAAAATACAGTTTGTCTGTCTGCTAGGCCCAAGAAGTTTCGCAACGTCATGCACCCAAAAGGGTCCGTGGTTTCCGGGCTAGATGAATAGTACTGATATGTTTGTAGATCCATGGAAATGCTTTTGCGACAGCAAGAGGGGCTCGTGGCCGGCCTTCTAGAGCTCTACAGACGTACTCAACTCAGCTGCGGTTCTTCAAACGGATCTCCAACTGAAGGCAACGGTGGAGTCCCTTCAGTTCATCGCATTTTAGAACAACTGGGCGTTTTGGAGGAGGACATCGCCCCTGATCCTGGGATCGCAGCAAAGTCCAGACAATACAAATATAATGAAGGAGGCGATGCGTACGATACAACACCTTTCCTCCCAAACGTCGACTCCAGCAACGGTCAGTAAAGCCATGAGAGGAATTCAAATGCCGTTGACCCTGTCCAACCTAATTAATGACATGTTCATGCTGACAAGTGGCGATCCACATATAGAACTCTTGGAATTCCGGAGTGCAACTCAAGAATCTGAGTTTTCGCTGTCGAGTCGACTATATGGTGCGGAATCCTCATGCCACTACGACTTTGCGTCCGGCTGCGACGAAGCTTTCGGAGGGCTCATGCCAAGTGAGGTGCAAACGGGTATTGAAATTCCACTGCCACCAGCGAGCTATCACGACAAGAGCCCTGTCTCTGCAAGAGACCCCTTTCACCAGCAACGTCTGACAGTTTCATTGCCGCAAACCAGGCCAGCATTTGACCATATGACCTTAGCTCGCCAAAGCCTCAGAGCGGCCAGTTTTCCGACGTGGACAGTCGAATTTTAAAACTGATATAACGTCAGCCGGGGCTCGGCCTCACCGGGCTTTGGAGGTTGCGGCCAACTCAATCGAGAATGCGCCTTAGGCGACCATAAATACAGAATATTTAGTTTATCGGGAGGACTTTAGTCACTGGGAATGTGCGTTCGAGGGCCTCTAATATCTCTCATAATGCAACGGGTGCGGTGTTGAGATGTACACGATATCAGAGTCGCCTGGCTCCAGCATCTTCTGCCATGAGTTGTAGACGACTATGGACTCGGGATCCGGGATCTTGTTGTCCTTGAACCATTTCTGGGTGCGTTCGTTTGAGCCCGTCGTACTGATTGCGACCGGCTTGTGTTCATAATGTGCATCTTCACGACCGAGTAGGTCTGGAAGGAAGACTGAGGTAATGTTGGACGGAGAAAGTGCCGCCCAACGGCATGTCTGGTTTTTCTCCATCGAAATGCAAGGCTTCAAGACGCGAAAGTGGTTGTGATGACGCGTCCGGACACGGGGAATATCGTTCTCACAAATTGTCTGATTCCAGATCTGGCCGACGAGGTGGTTCTCGCTCTTGGAAGCATTTGATTAGATGCCGAATGCTTTCCCGAGACCATATCGTCAGCATCCACGCCGAGAGCGCTTTACAGATGGTGCCAGTCTCTTTTCCCTGATGTCCCAGGGCGACGACTCCACAGTTGGACAGAGTCGACAGCCGAGAAAGATGGAGATGACGGAGTCTCTCTGTAAAATGATGGACGTTGGCATTAACCTTTTAGTCGTGATGGTGGCTGCGGTTTGAATCGCTCAGTTGACGACCGTCTCATCATGGACGGCTTGTTCTCGCAGTCAGTGCAACGAATTCCTCCAAAGCGGCTGGCCGGAAAGACAGGCTGTTTTGGCTTCTTCTCCGCGGATGTTTTCCCAGCGATTATCAGGAGGACTCGGCTAGCAGATGGAATGCTGTTTGTTTGAAACGAAACCACGCTGCTCCGCATTTTCCTCTTTCTTTGGGTTTTTAGGTTCGCCAGTTGCGGCGCTTGCAATACTTCCACTATTCCAATTTTCCCGTTTAGCCGTTTAGCCGTTTAATTTGACCCTCAAGTCTTGTCATCTTCCCGCATACTTTTCCTTGGCCTCGTCTCCTCCGCACAGGAACTAGACTCCGTGATTCTCGCTCCCAACAGTGCTCATCATGTGGAAGACTCGTGGAGAGCTGAAAAGTCTGGTCTGCCACGCGAGATCTGGGGAGAAAATCGCCGCGGCCAAGGACTCGGGCAAATAGCGAATCACGATCCCATACAGAGGACGTCCTTGAATCGATACTGCATTTGATATATATATCTCGACATCTCTACCCCTGGAGAACCTCACGATCGTCGTATACTCGGAGCAGCTATCTGCGCATGCTCTCTCAGCAACATGTTCGGTGACAAGACTGCTCTTTCCGCCACTTCGGTCCGGGACTCCATCATGGCTCTATACGGCGATCTTCCGGGCTGCTTCAAAGAGTTTCCAGAGGTGACATGTAATCCTTCGAGGTAAGTTTTTCATCTGGCGAGCGTGGGCCAGCCAATGACTTTACTAGCGATCGATATGGATTCCAGGCCGCCAATATCACTGCCACTGTCCAGCTGCTTCGAATGATGTTGTTTGCGTCAGGTGGCGGTACGATCGAGGAACGTTGCAAAATAGCGAGTGAAGTCGTGGATGCCTTCATGCGCATTCCGCTCGCTTATCTAAGAGCCATCAGTTCACCACTCCTTCATCACCTTGCTGGTATTGGCGCCATCCTGGGTAGTGTTCTTGAGGAGCCGCTCAGCGATATTGCGTATCAACAGGTGAGAGTCGTCTTGCTGTCACTCGCACAATTGCTGGAGAATCTCGATCATGGTATCCATTCAGTAATCAACGAATCAACGCACAGCGACTGCGAGACTTGGTGGCGCAAATCGACGACTACTGGAATCAGCTGCGCACTTGTCCTGAGTGTGGGCCAAGTCCTCAGCTCAATTCGGCAAATCAAGAGTACCACGGCCTGCGGCAGCCCGACACGCTGAGGACCATACCTTCCCAGCTGACCACCAATATTTTCGAAGACTGGCCGTGGAACCTGGACCTCATGCAAGCTGGAGAGAGCTGGTCGCCAACAAATCTGGTTCTAGAAGTCTGAAACGGAAGCGCCAGAATTGGCGTGCCGAATTCCTGTACATTCCTCTGATGGATTGGCTTTTGGTGCAACACGACTTGTTCAGATATCTGGCTGAGTCCTCGTCGTAAGATCCCATGATCCGAATCCACACATTCCACCCCATCCTGTCGCAGGATTCAGACATTGCTTCTTCGAGAAACCCAGCCTAGGATCCGGCCGCCGCGATACGCCTGCAAATGCACATCGTCGCGTATGATTGGAACACCACTGCTAACTCACCAAGACGCAAATTCCCTGAAACGGCGGGCGCTTGACTATCCTATTGAGGAGGAGCATCGAACAAGAAGCTCTTCGATCCATCAACCACGTCAACTTCTCTTCCGCCCTGCTCCCAAGCCTACCTACCGACTTTCGAGGGTGATAGCCAGAACCGTCGCCGCACAAGAGGCAACTATGAGCAGCCTCTCAACCAGTGAGGCATTTCAATGGTTTGAAGGCCGGTGCGGTACAGGCTCAGGCTTTCGACCAATGCCTCATTAAGCCGAATTACTCTACGTACAACGATTACCTCATCGACTTGCATCCATCATCTCGTCCAAGGCCTACTTGGTGGATGAACGCCGAAAGCTTCGACATTGCAATGCGACTTCAAATCTCGGCCGGCTACCTGAAAGTCATCTAGGCACGCGAGATTGCTCAGAAAATCCGATGCAATCAACTCGATGTGGACATGGTGCCTCATCTTGGGACAGTCTATTTCAGCGTCGCCCAGATGGCGATGCTGAGAAGCTAAACAACAGTGAATGCTTCACCAGAGATGGACATCGCAAGAGCCCCATGCGCCCTCAGCAGGCTCAGAAAGGCCTCCACCACCGCTTCATGCCGGTTTCGCGCCCGCCACAGAAGAGGTGTTCGTCCGGCATATTTGTCCTTGGGAGTCTAGTTTACAACATCTATGCACCTTTTCCTTGTGCAGCTTATACCTTACACCTTCTTATGGTTCCCGCTCCCACCACCATGCACTTTCTCTGCGGGTATCCCCTCTTCGTCCTTCCTTGAGCTGTGCGTCTTGCGTGTCTGGTATTCCATGCCTTGTCCGCTATGTGTGTTACTTCCACTGTTGGAGTGTTCCTTGCGGGCCTCGTATTCTTCCTGCTTCTGTTCTCGTTTGGCGATACTGGCTGGGTTCTCGGACTTAGAGCCGGCGCCGGCTGTGCGAAGGAGAATCCTGGTCAGTAAATGCCGCGGGGCGGGGGAATTGTGTCAAAGAGGGTGGGTGTCACGCACAAGGCATCTTGTCTATAGAAAAACAGGTGTGGACTATCGCTGGAATCGAGGTGAGGCTAGGGTTCTGATTTTTCCCCCTGATGTGATAAGGCAGTTTAAGGCTTGCCGTGGTCTCGTGTGCGTGTGTGTGTGCTCTTTGCCTTTTTAAAACATGTACCGGTTCGGAACATCTGCTGCTGCTGCCACGTCATGATGAGTTAAGGGCGTTCAACGTCACAATTACGTGCGTGACCGGGCACCACTGTGATTACCTTTTGATCTCTCATGGCTTGATCGCTGGTGGCTCGACGTCTCAAACGCGGAGGCGCTCCTGGTTCTGAGTTAGACGGGCGCGTGCAGTCGATCTTGACTCGCGTAAGAAGAGCGTCTAGCTGTATACTCGCTTGGTGCTTTGCGTTGATTGTCAAAATTAGGTCGACTTTCAGAGATCTGTCCGAAATTCCAGGCCCATCAGGTATTTCCCGTTGACAAGCGCCACGGGGAATCGTGCTCGGCCAAGATATGAAGCGGCAATTTACAGCATTGATTATATGGGTCGTGCGTGACGCCGGCTATTCGGGACAAGAAGGAGAAGTCCTTGGGAGTTTATCCTCGCTCTTCTACAGTATTCCTGGTCCTGCAGTAATAATAATCTCACTCAAACAGTCGAGATACAGACATTATGACCTTCGACCGAGGGCGAGAGTTGTTTAGGATCTCTTTATCGTGTCCTAACCTTGCAAATGTTGTCTCAAACAGAACTCCACGTCTTCCGCTTTCGTATTTGCCTTCAACAGCATCAGAATATGCTGATCAGGACGGACCAGCAGGCCTCCTCCATCCTGCAAGCCAGCATGCTTCAACCACTGTTGCCCTGCCTCTCCAACGACGTCAAAATCCTTTCCTGGAACGCATGTCTTGACTCCTGGAACCTCCAACTCTGCGATCAGCGTGAATTGGTCCAAGCCGCACAGATCCAGCGTACTATATTGGCGCAATTCAACGTCTTCCGACGAAAACTCATCCACGTACGAGACATCGACCGGCTTCAGAGTGCTGTATGGCAGGCGGATCCAGCTATGTGGCAGCCTCGCGCCCACCTGGAACTTCGGCGTGTACTTCGAAGCGTTTGGTGGGATCTTGTCGCTGCCGTAGACATAACCTATGTGAAGTTCGAGCTATCATCAGGTCAGCGTAGTCTCAATCAGGGCCTGGCTTGTACACTACTTACGTTGTCAAAATGCTCTCTCTGTGCCTCAACGCCTAACTCAACGGCCCTCATTTTCTCCGAGTCCTTGATGTTCGCGTATAGATTTCTTCTGGCCGCCACCAGATCGTCACCAATTCCGAGGGTCTTCAGCAGGGCAAAAATCTGCTTGCCGTTCTTCACGCTTTGCATTGAATTGACGATTGCGACGGGCCGTCGTTCTGTCTCGTATGTATCAAGGAGACTGTCTCCAGCCTGGTTTTTGAGCACAAATGCAATTTTGTAGGCCAGATTATGAACATCAGCCAAACCGGCTGCACGCTTGTTAGTATCAAGCCTCTGCATCAGGACAAACTAGGCAGTTCGGCTTCGATTAGCCAAGTTCAGGCTCTGGAGAACACTCACAGTTAAGCCCGAGACCACCCGTTGGCGGAAACGAGTGGGCGGCATCCCCAGCTCTGGCTTGTTGTTAGATGTCGAAATATGCCTTTCATATGGAACTTACAGGAATACGTTTCCCCGCCTGTACGACCTTGCCACCTTGCGGCTGAGAAGCCAAGGTCGGTATGAAAGAATGTCGAAAGGTACGTCTGTGCCAAGGGCACTAACTACGACCTTGCGGCAGAGCTCTTGATTCCAACTCTCGACCGGGTATAGGTTGGCCTGGGACATGTTATCAGACGGTAGGCCGGCAATATATGGCAGGAACTGACGTCGAAGTTGCTAATTAGGACTGCATTCCCAGAAAGCTCGTATGCAATAATGAACCTGCTGGCTTGTGAGCGTCGCAGACCTGTATTCAGGCAGAGATAAGGCTGCGGACACAAGTTACGGGAGTTACTCACCCTGAGGCCAGGGGATCCATTATCCAATGCAGCATACCAACCCGTTCTCCAACGATAGCCCGAAGGTCGGCATTGAAGTGGATGGTCATCATTGTCTCGTCTGGGTCTGGTCAGTATCTATTGCTAACTGATTTGACTGCCCTTACACGAATCCTCTCCATCACTCTCGATTCCCAAGAATGTGCGTACCTTACTTCTTGCGCCATCGCAGGCGACAAGGTATCTCGATCTTATCTGGAATCGGAGCCCCGTAGCTCGCTCTTCCACTGTTGTAGTCACTCCGTCCATGTCCTGCGATGTGAGGAGCAGTTTAGGGTCTATGGGGATTAGAGACGGACCTGTTCTAGTGATACAAAGGAGACGCCCTTGCGGAGATCCACATTAGGATCTTTGACCAGTACATCCGTGACGAACTCCTCGAAGACTGGCTGCGGGATGTTGAGAATCATCTTTGCTCATCAGTTCCATGACGGTAATGTTCATGCTTGGTAACGGACCTCTGGCGTATGTTCTAGCACATCGACATCCATACGCTCGTACGGGAGGACTCCAACTTGTTGACCATTGAGATTGGTAAGGAAGTTGACCCAAAATGCATCACGTCTCCTCGTCCCCAGTCGACGTATCTCCTTGACGTCTAGATGGAATTGTCGCAGCAACTCCAGTGACCGAGGTGAGAGTGCATGTGCTTTGGGCGCTCCGAGTCTTTCAGGGTATCTCTCCACGATTAAGCATTTCACTAGCAGTGTCAGCCACGAGATCTTCTGTAGGGCATAATACACGTGCCTCCAAGCTGGGATAACAGATGCGCTTGGGAAAGGCCTATTGGGCCACCGCCGATGATCACCACTGGGACGTTTAGAGTTTCTGGTCCTTGCAAAATCTCCTTTGAGGCAGCGAGAGGTCGACAGCAGACCGCAACATTTTCGGCGCTGAACATGACGATTCTCACGTCGATTGTCTTGTGAGGTAGGAGCCGTTGAATTCGTTGAGTGTTTATGGAGAATGTCACAGTCCCAGACCCCTCTAGACACTTACACGCGTAGGCAGGGAATTTGGGTGGAGAAACACCAGCGGGGAATTGTGGTGGAGAAGGAGAACTGTACTAGTGTCAGCGGAGAAGCGGCGGAGAAATCATGGGTGGCCGTTGATAGACTCACCCATGACAGATCATCGGTGGTTGCAGTCTTGCATAGAACCCCCACGCAGCTGCTTATTTCGCTCAAGTGCATCTAGGTATAGTTGTGCGACAATTCCTCGAGAACACGGTGCATGTCGTGCGAGACTCCCCATAGGTCTTCGAGAGTCTTCAGAGTCCTCGAGAAAAGGTTAATGTCGTACAGGAGGTTTATGTACTTCCCATGCTTCTGTGGCGTTGCGTTGAGATATTGTCGAACCTCAAAATCAAGGTCGGCTCCGTCACTTGCCAGAGACATGTCGAGGTCGATAAGGACGACACTATCCCAGCTCTCAATGTCTGGGATGCTGATGGCTGAAACACCTCCCAGAAGGAACGCAGAGTACACCATAGCGGCACTAAAGGCTGCTATGGGTACATGGATCCTCTGTGTTTGTACAGTGGGAAGGTTCTGCAATATGCCATAGATGCTGAAGGCGTGGAGAAGCCCAAGGCGTGCCCGACGCGAAGATACCCAAGATGACAGATCCAATGCTGGCAATCTCCGGCCACCAATAATGTGCTGGTTGATATTGTACCTCTGAAACAAGGCCCGGCACAAAGCGTTCAAGTCCACAGCCATGTGTAGGCAGATGGTGTGCCACCGTAACAGAGCAACGTCTTTTTCGACGGGGGAGAGAGATCTGCTCTGAGCCACGAACATGTGCATTCTGCCCAGAGCACGGGAAATATCACGATCAGAGGGTATTCCAATCGCCTCTACGGTGGATGCTATTCGCTCCGCCGATAAGGCCTTAAGCCCCTCGAGTAATACCGAGGCTGTGAACGAGGAAAGCGAGGTCCCTAGATGGCGCACATGCACATGCTCGGAGAAGAGTGAACGGAACATTGTTGAAAAACGTCGTGGATCCTTTCTTTGGTTCAACGTTCCCGCTCTCCAAGTTGGAGCGTCCTGGGCGTTAAACAGTGAATCATTAGAAGGTTCTGGCAGGCTGTGTGATGCGTGGCGCTGAGAGGTAGCACTTGTGTAGTCTGAGAGCTGAGCGTCAAGAACATAATGGCCTTTGGAGCTGCGTTAGTCAGATCAATATATGAAGGGCCACACTAAGAGTCCTTCCAGCAACTTTCTCTAGAAAAGAAGTCCTCACCAAGCAAGGCCCGCAGGTGGGTCTCTTTCGCGGCCCAGGCTCTCCATTCTTCCTCAACGACGTCGTCTGTTGCTAGAGGATCTGATACAGGAGCTTCACTGTCTTTCTCGAATTCAAGATCGAACATGCCAGTTTCACGAGCCCAAAAGAACCCGAGACTGTGAAACACTTGTGCTGTCTTGCGGAGAGTAATATTCTGCGTCTTCAGCATCAGGTCACCAGATGTGAGTTCCTTCTTACTCGAGATAGCGTTGCATACACCTGACCCAGCAGAGCGGTGAGAACAAGTTGGACGCCACGGCAAATGTCATAGGGGCCACGGTGTTGGATGAGACTCGACCACTCCATAGACGGTTAGAACACAGGTGATATTGCAGATTTTGCAAGGAAAGCTCACCGAAGTAGCAACCGCAGTGTGCGCCAAGCGCCACAGAGCCTCGCCCTTTGAGGAATTAGCTGTGGGCCTTACAGAAGCCACACGTCGCACCTTTGCCACATCGTCCTTCTTGCCCATAAACAAGGACCCAAGCGCTATTGCGTTGAGTAGTAGCGGAGAGGTCCAGTCTTTGAACACGAACGTTGGACGGTGGACGACAGGGAAGTTTGGGACGAATTGTGTGAAGAACATATATGGAGGCAGCCGTCAAGGAAAACACTGGTCAAGCCCAAATTCTGGGCCGTCGAGGTGACGTCGCCAGACTTGTAACGTGAGTCCTGTCCCAGAAAGTGGTAACCGACCTACCCAGGAGTTGATGATTTGACTCAAGTTTTGTACTGCATGGTTCCCACCATGCAAATGTTCTTGATTCGGGTCGGAAGTTAACCACGAGGAGACAGGGTACGACTCGAGCTCGAGTGCACTGCGAATGATGGACTGAGAAGGGAGGACTTCCAGGGCTGGGAGGGTGGTAAACTCTGCAGAAAGTATTGATTGTAGGAGGTCTTCGGAATCTGGCCAATTCAAGGAGATGAATGGCTCCTGGTCTAACGCCATTCCATCTACCACCTCCTGATATGGCGAGCTTGGAGCATCGCGGCTTCGCATTAGCGACGACGCATGGTTCGTGGGCCTCCTAACCTCGGATGGGGATCCAGCTCGACCGCTTCTGACTCGAAGCTCTTGTACGGTGGACCGACTATTTATGGGCAGGCCGGTGTGTCGCCTCCTGTGGCGTGAAAGACTATCGTGCCTTGTGAACTGCTGGCCGCAGGTGTCACACACATATGGCCGGGTCCCGCTATCTGAAGACTGTCAGCAGCAGACGCAGGAGGAGATGCCATACTCACGGGATCGTTCGTGCCTCTACGGGAGATTGTCTTAGTCTCACGAGCCACCATATGGATCGAGACTCACGATGAGATGCTCTGCCTTGCCATAGCCCTTGCCACATCTAGGACAAACATATCTTCTCCCCGTCCTGCTTGAAGACATGTTCCAGAACAACGGGAAAGACAATATGTTGCGACGGGTTAGAATGTGCGAGTAACAAAAGCAAGACTGAAGAAGTCGAGAAGGAGGACCGAGTACGAAGGAACGCGCCCGCCTCTCGGATCAAAGTTGATCCGGTCTGCTCCGCATCCTGCCTGCTACTTGTATCGCCTGCTACTTGCATCGCCTGCTACTTGCATCGCCTGCTACTTGCATCGCCTGCTACTTGCATCGCCTGCTACTTGCATCGCCTGCTACAGTGACATACCTACTCGAGCTTCCTCAAAACGTTCTTGCTCAGAGCCGGCCTGGCTGCTAGCGATGTTCATTGTACAGCTAGTATCGCCATCTCCTCCACCGCACGCTCGATAAGCCTCTCCATGAAGTCCGGCACGAAGCGGCCTTGAGGCTCAGGCACTCTTCGATGTCTCCCAACCAGTACCTGGACCTCATACGGCTCGCTCCTTGGTCATTCTCGATGGGGTGTACAAGGTGGCCAGTTCTTTCGTCCCAGATACCCAATCGTTCACACACCGTCATCCCATAACCGTTCGCTTCGAACTCCTGCTTCCAGTTCGCGCCACAGTATGGGTCTGGATTTCTGAATGAAATCTTCCACTTGCACAACTCGCCACCGATTTATTCGTGTACGAGATGATGGCCGCCAATATATCAGGATTGGTTCTCACGCGAGGCCTTCCCAATTGGAGAACACATGGTTTCGCTGCCCTTTTTGCTGGGCTTTAAGACCTGCGCTGGTGCGAATGCAAGACAGCGGGATTCTGGGCATACCCTCACATGTTAAGAGGGAGCACTTACAGGATGTCAGAGCTCATTGATATGGGTTGTGTGTATACAGACAAACCACCAGTCACTCATTTCAGCAGAGCATCCGGGCATAACCGTTGAGGTTGGGGCGTGATACCTACCGCCATCAAAGGTGAGTCCGTGGCACGCTTCGACCAACAGATAGACTTTGTGAAGGAGTATTTGCACATCTCTCAGTCGGAGGATATTGGCAGGTCGGTCCTGTTGTCTTACCGCGCTGTTCCGGTGGTAGTTGGGAAGTTGGAAGATCCAATATGCACACTGAGCACGTCCGTTACAGGTCCAGTTCAATCCTCGCCGCCACATCATGGCGATGTTTCTCCGCCGAGCAGCCTCGTGCTCTGCAACCTGAGTTGTGTATCAGGTACCCCTCTTCTCTGCTGTCGACACACTCCTGTGTCAAGGGCAAACGACCCGTTTGTGACTCCACGATCAAGAGGTGCTTGGGGCTTCCCCTGTAGCAGAAATCTATTATGTTGATAAACGTCTGCAGGAGACAGTGAACTGGAGGCGCATTTGCCACGCATCGTGATTTCTTCGAGCCACGGCATTCTTCGAGGGATCCCCCGAGTCAGTCTTTGGCAGAATCCCTTTCAGAGTGGAGGCTCGGTTACATTCTCTCGGCGTAACCTTGGCTATTTCAGGCATGGCACACGAGAGGGATCGATGCCGGTCTGCTACTACTCCGCCACCTCTCCGCCAATGAAGTCAGATGTCTGCTGCATAACGAGGGATAATGTCGCACAACGCCGGCATACGACGTGGGTCCCTCTTGGTGTAAGCGGGGCGCGGTCCGTTTCTCAAGTTGCTTTCGCTGCTGCTTCAAGTTCTTGTCACGTAGCACACCATGAGCTGACAACACTCTCACCTTGACATGTCGCCGGTTCAGCAGCAACACTGACAATATGGCTGACAACAAAAAAGTCGCTGAGGAGGCACCTCCAGCCAGCGACTTTGTCGTTGACTGGGATGGCGATGACGACCCCGAGAATCCTCTGAACTGGCCGTCACGGCGCAAAGCGGCGAATATTGCGCTTCTTTCGTGCCTGACTTTTGTCACGTAAGTTTGGCGGTTACCAGGAACGGGCAAGGAGTCAAACTGACGCGTTTCTCAGGCCACTTGCAAGCAGTATGCTTGCCCCTGGTATCCCCCGTGTTATGGCAGACTTCAACAGCTCCAGCGTCATCCTGGCCGCATTTGTCGTCTCGGTCTACCTCATAGGCTACGCGTTTGGTCCTCTAGTCTGCGCACCAATGTCGGAGATCTACGGAAGGTGGCCGGTGTACCAAATTACCAACGTCTTGTTCATCATCTTCACCATCGCATGTGCAGTGGCACCTTCGCTGGACAGCCTCATCGGCTTCCGCTTCTTGGCCGGTGCTGCCGGCTCGGCTCCTTTGGTGCTCGGCGGAGGAAGCGTGGCGGATTTGTACACGCGTGAAGAACGTGGCTCCAAGATGGCGATCTTCTCAATCGGCCCGTTGATTGGTCCTGTTGCCGGTAAGCGCTGCCATCTTTGGTATCCTCCATGGAGGTCCAGCTAACGGTGATAACCAGGCCCGGTGGCTGGCGCATTCCTCTCTCAAGGCGAGTTTCCTGGCTTTCTAGCAGACCATGTCCCCCCATGGCTTCACCGTTCTCGTGCTGTCGACGCTCGCGCAAGCTAACAAAAGCCCACAGACGTTGGCTGGCGATGGGTTTTCTGGGTGATTACTATTGCGGCACGTATATGACCTCCCAGCCACGACACTCGGCCAGCTAACGTCTTCCAGGCTGGCGTCGTCACAATACTCTGCCTGCTCTTCATGAAAGAATCCTACGCCCCCATCCTCCTCGAGCGCAAGGCCGCGACACTCCGCAAATCGACGGGTAACCATCAATATCGCTCGAAGCTGTCATCCGAAGACGATCCGCGTACGGCCTTGGTGAAAGCATTGATCCGTCCCACCAAGATGTTTCTCATGTCTCCGATCGTCTTCATCTTTGTGGTACGCTATTAGCGGCTTTTCCATTCCACAGATGCGTAAAGTCGCTGATAACGTCGCAGATTTATGTCTCCATCATATACGGCTACCTGTACCTGCTCTTCACCACCATCACAGAAATCTACGAAGGAACATATGGCTTCAGCACAGGTCTGGCCGGCCTCTCCTATCTCGGCATCGGCGTGGGCATGTTCCTTGGCCTCGGCCTCTTTGGCGCAACGAGCGACAAACGCATCCAAGCGAAGAAAGCCAAAGGCGACGTATCGCCGGAAATTCGACTCGAAGGGCTGATTCCCGCGGCAATATGCATTCCTGTCGGGCTGTTCTGGTACGGGTGGTCGGCTGAGAAGCAGATCCACTGGATTATGCCTATCATTGGCACGGGATGGGTGGGATTGGGCTTGATCGGCATTTTCGTGGGTCTTGGACGTGTCTCTATTCTTTGCGCTTCGCTAACGCTGAGGACGGCAGTTGGCTGTGCAGACGTACCTTGTCGATTGTTACCCCTTGTTTGCAGCGAGCGTTACGGCCGCAAACACGGTCGTGCGGTCACTTACTGGTGCCTTTCTCCCGCTCGCAGGACGGCCATTGTACTCCAGTCTTGGACTTGGATGGGGTAACTCGGTGCTAGGTTTCATTGCCCTGGCGATGGTGCCGCTACCGTTTGTGTTTATCAAATTTGGTGCTAGGCTACGAACACATCCACGATTCCAAGTCAGCTTCTGAGGAGAGAATATTTGGGAATGTGAGATGCAATCAATGCAGCATACAACCGAGCCTCAAGGCCACGGATGGAGGTAGAATGGTCAGGCATGAGGGATCCAGCACACTGAGCGAGATCAGGAGCCCACAGCATCCCCTACGTACACTGGATCGTCATTTCTGCACCGGAATCTGTCCTCGGTCCTGTGCTCTTGAGTTATGAAATACTTCCATCAATATCCTGGCCTGCATCCCACCCTACCGGAACCTGTCCTCGGTCCTCTGCTCTCGAGTTATGGGTTACGTCCATCAATATCTTGGTCTGTACCCCCGTCTCAGCACGTCATCGGCCAGATAGTTCGACTCGCCAAACTGTCTCCCGCACTTGAAGGTCCACCACTTTGTCAAGGCATACCACATGAAGTTCTCGGCGTTGTTGAGAGTCGCAAACGGAGGATTTATGGGAGGAACATGGTACGTCAACTGTTTCAGGGCCTTTGCATAGAATGGCCCATACCCATTCGGTGGGAGCGGTCCCCCGAAGTCACGGATCCGTTGCCCAAAGTTCGCGTCGACGTTGATGTAGAAGAGGAAGTCCGGTATGTCTTCGAAGAGATCTGCACGACTCTGTCAGCACTTGGTGCTCAAATCGACTGGAAATTGAGGGTTGCTTACACGGCCAGTGCAACAGTTCGTGCAGGAGGATCGCACCTGAAAAACGCATCAGGTCCGAGTCATGGTCGGCTAGCCCGTTGCAAGAAACTCCCCCAAGTAGTTGTCCTTCTGCCTCCGCGATCTCTCGAAAAGTTGGATACGACCTGAACATCGCATGACAGACATGGAGGATGGCCCCGCCCCTCAAATCGTCCCGTCCTTCGATCGCAGGAATATCGTACAGAAACGAAATTACCCCATCAGTGTCGCAGGTAATGGCCGCCGTACCCTCGGGCACGAGTGGATGATTCCCCAGCGAGAGGATCAATTTGTCCAGCTTCGGCTGCGCGTTGACCCAGGGATAGGTTTCCATAAACTGCACGACAGTCTGCCCGTCAATCACGGCGTCGAGTGGCAGGTTTGCGATGGTGCGGAAGACATGCCTCACAAATGTGGCATCCGCATCGTTGAAGTACCGCTGGAAGGCCGGGTCGCAGTAACTGAACGTCGCGGCCACAAACTTTGCCAGTATTATGCAGTCGTTCCAAGCCTCTGCGACAAGTCGTTTGCCGACATCCAGCGTGGCAGGGGGGAAGAAGGCGGGCTCGGGAGCCTGCGCCAGAGATATGACCAGGGCGAAAAGGAATGAGATCTGGAAGTGAAGAGCTCTCATTCTGTCGAGACCGCTTGCACCGCAAGCAAGCAAAAAGCAATGAAGGCTGTCCGACGATGACGACGCGCAGCGCAGCGCAGGAGGAGACTGGACCGACAAGGGGTGAAGTTTGCCAACAATATCATGGACTCGTTGGAATATGCGCGGCGCGAAGTGAGAGAGGCGCGATCAGAAAAGGTCTTTACAGATCCGCAGTCACGAGACTGTCACTGTCACTGTCACGCGCCTCAACTTCACCGTCTATGATATTTTTACCAAGGACTTGGAACTTGTCAACCGTCACTGCTTGTCATCATTTCACTTCACCCAGCAGGCAGAATGGAAGTCATGAAAGAAACTTCACCTGCCAAAAGCGCCAGTTATCATATCATTGACGGCCCCATCCAGGACCAAGACAGAAGTGTCTCTCTTCAGAAAGAGAAGGGGATGCACCAAGACTAAGAATTACTTCACAGGATGGTTCTATCCACATCAAATTTACACACAAAGCTACGCCGGGAGAAATGGAAGCAAGCTTAAGACGCTGTTTGCGCACGGGACCAACAAAGGCTACAAGCAACACACGACTGTGGTTGCATGGCCGTAATGAGCAAAATGTCCTCAGGGAACCATGGATACCTTTGTCGCTAGACCGTGGCGAAGCAAGCACGCGGGGTCCAACACCAGGATTCTTCACCTTGTCTCCCCCAGCTTGGTGGCACTGCACATGCAGTGCTTCCCTCGCGTTCTTCTCCTAGCAGTATTGATGCCCTGAACCGTCTGTGTCTATGTCTGTATCAAGAGCCCGCGGGCGGCTCAAGAGCGACATCCCCCATCCCTGGATCCGGCTGGTCACTGGCATCGCCCACCGGCGGGGGCTGCAAGATCGGGATCTTGCCCTGCTGATGGCGACGGTCATCATCCAGATGAGTTCGCGCCGGCCCGAATTCCTCGCTACAGACCCACCCCCAGTACTTGGAGAGCGCATACCACATGTAAGAGTCGGCATTGTTGAGCGTAGGGTAGCGGCCGTTTGCGCCGGGTTCGCTCAGCGCCCGGTCCTTCAGCCGCTTCGAATTGACCGCACCATATCCGCTGATGGGGTCGTTCCCCTTGAAGTCCATGATCACATGAACTCCAGAGGACGGCGGAGACTCGTTGATGAAGTCTTCCCACTGCGGGAGGTCTTCCAACAGCCGCACCCAGTGTATCTGCCCTGATGTCAGCTTGTGCCATCATGCAGAAGACGCGACACATCAGATCGAGGGAGAAGGGGAAGGGTACGCTACCAGTTCATGCATGATGACTGCGCCTGGGAAAATCATGAATTCCGTGTCTGTTCCGGGTTGTTAGCACAGGGACTCTGAACCAAAGCGCTAACCAGTAGGGACAGGAGAGAGAGAGAGAGAGAGAGAGAGAGAGAGAGAGAGAGAGAGAGAGAGAGAGAGAGAGAGAGAGTATGCAGACGCAGGTGCAGATACACACGCAAGCAAGCACGCACGGCCGGCCGAGAAAGGAAACTGAAAAAGAAAAGGACAAGACACTTACCGTAATCGCCCAATCCCTCGCAATCATACCCGTCACGTACCGACCCGTCCTCCTCCAACCCCCACGCCGGTGGCTCCAAGATCTCACTCGCCAAAGGATACCACGCAAGCAAGGGGGGGCACACGATTATGGTCGCACTCTCGCTCGTCTGGCCGCCGAACATCATCGCCCCGGACACGCCCGGCCGACTACAGAAATCGGCCCACCTGGCCGGCGTGTTCGGCGGGGCCTCGAGCCCGAGCGTCAACTTGGCGAACCGCGGCGACGTGCCCAGGACGTTCTGGTTGTCGAAGAGCAGCCTCCCCACGTCCGCGGCCGTGTACTGTGCGTCGAGCGGGATGTTGGCCACGCGCTGGAAGACGTGTTTGACCAGCTCGGCTCCGTCGTCCTCAAAGTACCGCTGGTAGACCGGGTCGCAGGGGCCTTGGAACGTCAGGGCCGCGGCCCGGGCGAGCATGATGGCTTCTTTCCACGACGCGTGCAGTCGGTCGATGTAGGGCTGCGTGCCGGTCGGGGAGATCCAGATGAATGGGTACGCCGCTTGTGTGGGTGGAGGACAGATCAGGAGGAGGAGGAGGAGGAGGAGGAGGACGGGGAGAAGGAGGAGTTTGGGATATGGAGAGAGAAGTGGGAACGCCATCTTGTCTTGCTGCTCAGCTCGATGTCGATGCCAGCTCTGGGGATTGCTGCAGGGCTAGCCAGGTGTGATATGAGCTCTGGGTATTGCTGCTCAGCTCGATGTCGATACGAGCTCTGGGTATTCTGCTCAGCTCAACCTCGATACAAGCTCTGGATATTCAAACACAAGCACAAGCACAAGCACAGTTCATGCAACAGTGGCTTTTTAAACGCAGATCATTTATCGATCTTCGAACCTCGTGCGCGTAAATGCGCAGTGACATGGTACGCGGTGACATGATACCGTGATGGGTCAGCTGCCTTGAGGATCTATCACTTGCACTCTTTCACGTCTCTTCACGTCCGGAGCCATAGACACGACACTTCACTTCACTTTTCCCCTGCTTTGTCTGAAAAGGCTGTGATCGGAGCCATTAATCACTGCCATTTTTGTCCTCTGGAGCCGCACAGTTGCACGGATCGGGGATGGGGCAGCAAGGGTATTCATTACAGTCTGAGCCGATCTATGGGCTATTTAGAGGTCGTCGAGGGGAGATTTATCGCTCTGCTTGACATCAAGGAACACCCCGTCCGGCGCTGGCATGCAGAAACTATTCTCTACCTTCCAGGGCAAAGTCAGAAACAAGCCGGCATCAACTTATCTAACCTTATTCTTTGTGTTGACGGCGAGGTTGCCCTTTAAGTTTCCTTGTCAGATGTCGTCGCGTTCCTCCAGCCAGTCCAGGATGCGCGTTTGTGCCAGCAGGGGCTTCGTCGTCGCCGAAGTAATCGGTGGTTCCTGGACTTGGGTGATCGCCGCCATGATCAGCTGCCGGGCTTATGTCCGCCCAATTATACCCAATACCCTGCACTGTTCGAATGACTTCATCATCCAAGCTTTGTGCGCCCCTGAATGGCTTCGCACACCGCCATGCCCAGTAGTTACTTATGGCACTATCGACGGTCAGCGTTGCAGGGCTGAGTCAGGGACCTTGGACAAGACTTACTACCACATGTAGCTATCAGCATTGTTGAATGTGGGGTAAAGTCCCACCTGAATCGGGTCGGTGATGGTTCGCTCCTTCAGAATGCGCGCATAGTATGGCCCGTATCCGGTGGCGGGATATGATCCGGGGAAGCCGAAATCTCCGATCCTGAGGTTTTGGCCTCCCAACGCTAGGAAATGATCCCATTCGGGCACATCGTTTTCGAACAGCACTTGCCAGTGGATGAGCTCGTGGAGCAGCCACCCGCCCGGCTACTTCGTCGTTAGTACGGGAGGTAGAGACGGTCCCGGAAGACGGTGGAGTTGGAGATGTTCAAAATCACTTACAGACAACATATACTCCGAGTCTCGATCGAGTAAACCGTCGCAGGTATAGCCTTCGCGCAGCCTTCCCTGCTCGTCATACGCCCACGGCTGAGGGTGGAAGATTTCATCGAGCGTAGGGTAATACACCGATCCGACGCAGAGGACTATTGTAGCATCGCCGGCTGCATCATCAAAGAGGCCATAAGCGCCAAAGCCATCATCTCCGGAGCAGATAGCTCTCTTTGGTAGCCACGGAGGCTCTCCAAACGCGATTGTCAACCTGGAGAACTTGGGCGAAAGACCAATGAAGGTGCTGCTGAGGAAGATCTGGGCCGCAGTGTCATCCGTCATGACCGTGTCGAGCGGGATGTTGGCCAGCGCGTAGAAGATGTGCTTGACGAATATAGCACCGTCCTCCTCGAAGTATCGGTCGAAGATCGGGTTGAACCTGCAGTCGGCATCGAAAGTGACAGCCGCCAACCTCGCGAGCTGGATACATTCCGTCCAGACATTAGACAGGCGGGTCCTCAAATCTGGCGGGAAAGTTGGGTCTATCCACACAGTAGGCACCGCAGCCAACAAGGGTGAGCTGAATAAGAGAAAGGCCAGGGCCAAAAGAAGAGGTGCGAGACTTTGCAGCCTCATCTTAGCTATTCGATCGTGTGTTGTCAGTGAAAGGGTTGGCTTTGAATCTCGGTACGCGGGCTGGAACGAAAAAGACACGCTGCTCAGCACAATCGTGGCTCGCGAGACAGAGAGCGTCGATGCTGCCGTCGTTGTTGTTCATTCACGTGTCCTGTGGTGTCGCTTTGTGTCGTCGATGTATCGCCCGGGGTTTGAATGCATAAGGTAGTTAGACGTCGTGATCGTGGTCGTGGACCAGGCCTGAAGCCCGGAAAAATATGGCAGTCACGATGGTGCGCAGTGACTCATGCCCAACAGATGCAACGGTAACCGCCTTCCAGTCTTTCACAGACCAACTTATCAGCCTCGTCATGCAAAGTGAAGGAAAAACACGTGAGGCGGTCACCGGACAGCACTGCCTTCCGACCAAACAGAGGCAAACAAACAGTGACATGCCCGATGCAACTTGTGCTCGACTTCACTATACTCACTATACAACAGACCCGCACCTCATTTTCCCCTGACGGCCCCTGGCGTCGATTGAGTGTACGCCCTGAGATCTTGGGAGGACTGTTCAAGGCTGAAGGACGAGGCTGAAGAATCAGGAGCAGTCCGCAAGACCCTTGGCATTGTTGTGGCGGAGCCTACAACGGAAATGAACATACTCTTTTCTATCGATCTACCCTAGACTGGCATGTCAGCGTGAGGAATACGACTGCGCACCGAGTGTGTACTCTGAGGGCAGGGCTAGACGGCTGCAGTGCGATATCACAAGTTCCTAAACCTGCGGATGGTGGCTGCAAGAGGAACATATCGTACCTGTTTGGCTGTTTGGGACACAGAACGGCCGGATCAGCATTCTTAGACCAAGACCATATTGCTCTTCTAATTTGTCTTCCTTCTATCTCTAGACCTGAGCCCAGCCATTTCATACGGCCCCTCATGTGTATTGCCAAAAATCATAACTTCGCCTCCCGTCCTCTCCTCGGCCCGGCAGCCTCCCTCTCAACGTCTACGAACCGCTCGTACTCCTTGAGACTCTCTGGATTCCGCACCGTCGAACTCACCTTCACATTCGCCCCGCTGATGACTTTCTTCACGACGATCTCGACTTTCTTTCCGTTGACCGTGTACGGGATATCCCTGACTTGGAACACAAACTTCGGAACATGCCTGGGACTCAGCCCCTCGCGGATCGCCGTCTTGATCCTGTCTACCAATTCGGGGGTGAACTCATTCTCATGCCCAGGCGCCATAATGACGAACAAAAACACGGTTTCATCCTTGTCGTGTGACCTCCGCCGCCCCACACACAGCGTGTCGGAGATCAAGCTGTTAAACTGCGGCCCCTCGACGATATTGTAAATCTCGGAACTTCCGAATCGGATTCCGCTCGGATTGAGGACACCATCGCTGCGGCCCAGAATCTGCAGTCCCCCCGTTCGGGGGTTGCAGGTGATGAAGTCGTGTTGGGCCCAAACATCCAGATAGTCGGTCGCGTCTGCCTGGTCGTCCGATTTGCCGGGAATCCACCACCACTTCTTGGACACGGCCTTACCCTCCTCGGCGTTGACGCTGCGCGAGATGGGGAATTTCTCGAAATACGCTTCCATGTATTTCTTGTTGCCCGTGTCGCCCCAAAATCGACAAGGCATGCTGGGAAAGGGCTTCCTGCATACCAGCTCGCCAGGCATGCCTGTGTGGGCTATACTCTCGCCGGTTTCGCTGTCGAGGATGTCGCAGTCGTGTCCTAGTGCCCAGAGTTGCATCTCGTTCGCGTAGACCGGGCCCGCGGGGTTGGTGGCGATCCACGAGGACGCGATGTCCGTGCCGCCAGCGACGCTGGACAGGTGGATTTGGCGGGTGGGTGAGATGCCGCGGACGGGATGGTAGAACCAGGTGAACTGCTCGGTCGTGAGGGTTGCACCGGTGCATGTTACGAGTTTGAGGGACGAGAGGTCGAGCTTTTGGTAGGTTGGCGATGCCGGGTCCAATATCCCGGATTGCTCGAGCTCGAGAAGGTAGCGGGGCGATGTGCCCCAGTAGGTCGCCTTGAATCTCTCCACGATGCGGAGCATGGTACTCGCATCGGGGTACAGTGCACCGCCGTCGTAGCAGATGACTTTGGCGCCGACGCTGAGGTGCCCGTTCATCACGTTCCACAGGATCCAGGATGTAGATGAGTACTGGAAGACCGTCGATCGAGGGGTGAGGTCGTTGTGCAGTATGGATATCTTCTTGTAGTTCAGGATGCTGATGTGCGGAGAGACGATACATTTTGGCTCGCCGGTCGTGCCGGAGCTGTAGACTATCACGAGGGGCTGGTCTGTCGGGAGGCGGTTGTATGTGAGTTTGTCGCCAGGGCGGGATGCTTCGAGGAATGTGTACAGGGAAACGGCGTCGTTGACAGGACGGATGTATTGTAGGTTCGTTTTGAGCTGGGGCTTGTGGCACGTCGGCACGAAGACGACCCTCGGCTTGGACTTGGCCTCTGGCAGAGACCTGAGTATATGGAGCACTTTGCCCATCATGGATGGTCTGGTCCCACGCATCGCCAGGTCCGTGTCTGCGAACAGCCATTTCGGCTCAACCTGAGAGAAACGACTAACACACCCGGAAACGCCCAGGTCAGGGGCCACCGAAGTGAAGATGGCGCCGATGGAGGCGGATGCCAGGAACAGGACGATGATCCAGATTGAATTGGCCATTATCGCAGCAATGACGTCGCCCTGCTGGACGCCCTGACGAACCATTGCCGAGCGAGTGAGTCGTACGAGCTCGATCAGTTCAGCCCAGGTGATGTTCTCGGGGTTGAAAAGTCCGTTCTCCCGCACACCGACCAAGGCGATGGCATAGGGATCCCGCTGCGTGTTGGGTACGAGGACATTTTCCGCGTAGTTGAGCCGTAAGCCGGGGAAGAATGTCGGGATATCCCTCAGCCTGAGCTTTGGATTATAAGCCAGCTTCGTATGCTTCGGCAAGGGGGGGATGATGCCGCAGTAGTCGTACAGGTCGATCCAGAACTCATGTGGATTTCGTACCGTCCAGGTATGGAGCTCGTGGGAGTCTTTGAGCGATTGGGAGAATTTGTGGTTGATGCGGTGTCGGTATTGAGATATCTGTGTCGATTCTGGGTCGGAAGGCGTCCATAGGAGCTCTGGCTGTGACATGCTGACAGACTTGCTGGGAGATGGCGGTGAGGGAGTCGTCGTCGTCGTTGTCGTCGTCGTCATCGTCGTCGTCAATGAGGTCTGTAGCTGTTCTTTGAGTTCTTTTCGATATTCTTTGGAGCAGTATTCGAGTGGAAGTCCGACGGGATTGAATGGCATTGTACCTAACTCCTCCTGCGCTCTTCTCGCTGTCTAACGTCTAAGTTCTCTATCGGCTATTGTCCAGGGAATAAGATCCGGAAAGACTGAAACGCTTCAGACACGGATGATCAATTGATCAATATAGTACAGGACCGATTTGCGGAGAGATGGCCGGCTATCGAATGCATGTTGGAGACACATTTGCCTCGGCGTGCTCGGCAAAGGGACCAAAACCAGCGCGGCCCCGCCGCGCCGATAGCTGATTCTAATTCGTTCAGAGTGGTTTTTGCCAAGAGTGCGAACCCCGTTAGGGCAGGAATATCATGCTGCCCTGTGCTCTCCCAATAAGGGAAGTGGCGCGTGAACCCCAAGACCAACGGAAGCCGGCTCACACTATTAGACAATTCGCAGCGACGACCCTCTCCAGCATTATTTATTCGACGGCCAGACCTCGCTTGGTAACTAAAGTCGAAGCATGCCGCCAGAAAGCACGGTTACTCTGTGATAGATCGGAGCAGCTTCAGAAAACCATCCCGCATTGGTTACTTGACAGACTAGTGCTCCGCTTACTTCCTCCACCTCCACCTCTTCAGCTCGAGTTCAGGCATTCTCAAGGCCAGACTGCTCATCACCACACTAACACTACTCGCCGCCATGGCCACACTAGCCCAAACAGGACTCAGCCTCCATCCAGCCTTGTCGTCACTCGCTCCAATGGGGAAGAACACGCCAGCTGCAACAGGTACCAGACATAGGTTGTAGACAGCCGCCCAAGCAAAGTTCAGCTTGACGCGGAGGAAGACGCGCTTGGCCAGACGGACGAGTGACAGAATGGTGTTGAGGTCTGAGTTGAGCAGGATGAATGAGGCTGTGGTGATTGCCACGTCTGAGCCCGATGAAAGTGCAATCGAGACATCTGCGGCGGAGAGCGCAGGAGTGTCGTTTGTTCCGTCACCTACGAAACCGATGATTTTGCGACCTGCCGGTGGTGGAACTCCGGTCGATGAAACCCCTTGTATATCGCGGATGTAGGCTGCTTTATCTTGCGGGAGGACCCCGGCGCGGACGTTGCTGGCTGGAATGCCCAGCTGGGACGCGATTGCCAGAGCCGTGGTTTGATTGTCGCCGGTACACATGTGAATGGCGAGGCCAGCATCACGTAGTGACTGAAGGACACTGGGTGCTTCGGAGCGGATCGGATCAGCGATAGCGAAGAGAGCGACAGCCCGATAGTCAGACGGTTCTTTCCCATTCGCCAGCTCTTCGGATGACTTTCGCACGGCAAAGATCGCAGTCGAGTGCCCCAGAGACTGATGTTTTCGCAGGACAGGGTTGAGATAGAAGTCGCCTTGTATCGTGGCCTTCGTGGCTTCTTTCTCTGGGGCTGATATGGCTTCTTCCTTGTCCGAACCGGCGATAGATTCGAGAAGCCTTTCATTGCCGATTGCGACTTCGTATCTTGTGCTGATAGAGTCATGTCGAACCAAGAATTTCCCAGTCAAACCTTGCCCAGGGACTTCTTTGATATCTTCTTGCTCTACCGCCGCATTTGAGGATTCCTCTGCGCAATAAGATGCAATGGCTTTTGCGATAGGGTGCGTGCTTGATTCTTCCAAGATGCGAGCCATAGCGAGAATGTCATTTCTGTCAATGGTCGAGACACTGCTCTGGCCGCTTTCAATCAGTTCGAAGTCAGTGACCCGCATCTGACCTTCAGTGAGCGTGCCGGTCTTGTCAAAAACGACAGCGTTCAACTTGGATGCTTCCTGGAATGCTTCACCGCCACCTTGAACGAGAATGCCATACTTTGCAGCTAGACCTCCACCGACAAAGAGTGCAGTCGGGGCAGCAAGACCAATTCCGCAAGGACAGGCCACGACGAAGACGGCAATGGCAAACTCGAGCGACCAGAAAGGCCAGCCACCTCGATTCAGATCCAGCCATGCCCGTGGTAACGCACCTGACAGGCCTAAGCCCAACCAGATAAGCCAGGTAACAATGGCAATGAGCGTTATCACTGGCACGAAGTAGCCGGTGAGTATGTCTGCGATCCGTTCGATTGGAGCTCTCTTCGCTTGACCTTCACGGACAACATTAACAATCCGATCTAGCATTGAAGTACCTCCAACTTCTGTCACTCTGATTCGAACGGGGTCGGAGATATTGACGGATCCTGTGTATACTTCATCGCCGAAGGTCTTCTTAACAGGCTTGGACTCGCCGGTAAGGGAGCTTTCATCGAATAGAAATGTGCCCTGCTGTTCGATGGTACCATCAGTCGGGGGTGAAGCTCCATGGGCAATCTGGACCTGGTCGCCAGCCTCCAATTGATCCACAGGAACCGTCCGAACGGTTTTTTCTTCCACAAGAACGGCTTCCGAAGGCCGCAATTTACTGAGCATTGCTACTGCATCACCAGTTTTGGTCTTGCTGTAGGCTTCGAGAAAGCGACCGATGAGGATGAAGAAGGTAAGAAACGTTACCGTGTCGAAGTAAGTGTCGGAAGAGCGACTTTGACTCATAGCGTGTGAGTTATCTGTCGCATCCATGATCAAGACGGCCAAGGAGGAGAAGTATGCCACGGCAGCACCAGCACTGATCAACAAATTCATGCTGCCAAAGCGGTAGAATCGACGTAAGATGGGAGTCTTGCTGTTCGGTCTCCACATGGCCTTGATCTCTTTATATGCCCTGGTGTGAAACAGATCCGTGCCGAAGAACATGACGGGCGTTGTCATGAAAAATAATGCCCATTCCATTCGCATGGCTTCGCCGGCAAGGATCGGCTGTTCCCACCATTGCCTGGTCGAATTTGACTTGGGAACAAGACTCATGTAGACGACCCCGATAATGAGGGTAGGAATGGCGACTATACCGGTGAAAAGCAGTCTCCAAAGAATGTGCCTCATCTCTTTCCGCTGAAGTCGACGAGACCTCTCTTCGAGCGTTGGTGGATGATAAACAGTGGCTGTCAAGGCCTCATGGGAGGTGTTGATGGCACCAACGAAGCTCCGCACAGTGAGTTCAGTCGAAGGGCGATAGGTGATGGTGATGATCGGGTCGTCCAACGAGGGAAGCTGAGTTATGCTATAGACTCGGTCCTCGGTGGGGGGCAGAGAAGACTCGATGGCGTTTCTAATATTGCTAGGACAGTGATCGCAGTACATGCCATCAACTTTCAGTTGGACCGTTCTCTCTTGCTTCTGGACTGCGGCGTTCTTGGTGGTGTCTTCGAGTTTGACGACCGTAGCGTCGTAACCGAGATCGTCAATTTTCTCGAGTAAGAGGTCCAGATTTTTCTTGCCAGAGAAGGACACGAGGCCTCGATTGCCCACAAGATCGACATTGACGTCCTTGACAAAGTGAAGCTCCCGCAAACCTCGGGTGATGGTACCGACGCAACTTCCACAAGTCATTCCTTCGATACTGAGAGTGACTTTGTAATCTTCATCCTCGGCTTGTGACTTGGACTTCTCTTCTCCGAGTGGCTGGATCTCGTCGATCGCAGCCTCATAGCCCAGCTCTTCAATTTCTGCAACGATCTTGTCTGAACTACTCTTCGGCGCAGTATAGACTACTCGTGCATTATTCGTCATGAGATTGACATGCGCGGTTTCCACAAAGCTCAGACTGTCCAAAGATTTTGTGATTGTGCTTGTGCAAGATGCGCAGGTCATGCCACTAATTGAGACGGTGGCAACATATCGTGAGCCAGCGTTTTCGTCGCTTGAACCGTCGACGTCGATTATTGTAGGCTTCTCGTCAACCAATGTATCGTCCGAGACAGCAGAGGTCTTATCGGTAGGCGCTCTCTTACTCGGGCTTGACCGACGCATCCGAGTCAGAGACGACCAGCCTACTTTCGCTCTTGATTTCCGACCCTTCTCACGTTGGCATGCATTGCAGTTCTCGATGTGTTTGCGCTGGGCGCGAGACATAAGCCATGTGGATCGAGAAGCTCGGGAGGATATCGGGCTCGGTGAAACGTCGAAGTCGTGACTCTGGACGCCATTTGGATCGACTGTTGTGACATGCTCGACCTCGAAAGCTGCCTTGATTAGCTCGCTGATGATGATTTCTCGGGTCGAGTCATCGACGTGTTTGACGCGAATAAGGTGATCGATCAAAGAAACATGGACGGATTGGATGCCGGCAACTCCACGTAGTATATCCTGAACATAGGAGACACATGACGGGCAGTGAATGTTTGACACTAAGAATGTAGATGTGTACGCCATCATCTGTAAGGGGATTGGACGCTTGATCACTCGGGGCAGGAGTGTAATGGGCGGCCGCTTGGGTGACACTGCGACGACAGAGAGGTGAGGAAACGACGTGATAGAAACAAACTGAGACACGAAGATGTGGCACAAGAGCAAACCTGTTGTACACGCTCCAGCTTTTGTCCTCGAAACATGCTGAGGAGTTTGTGCGTAAATCGATCGAGCACAATGACCTCGAAGTGCTTGAGTCGTTCATCGAGAGGCGCGCCATTTGTGCGTGATGACGACCAGAGAAATTCGCTAAGATGGCGAGATGCCGATCCGGATGGTCGGCCCACGTCACGTGCAACGGCTCCTCGCCTCACGTGTTTCATCTCTGACCCTACGAGGAAGATCCTTTCTCAAGATATCGAGCCGCCGACACGCAACCCTCAGGCAGCTTTTCGTTCGACGCGAATCTTGCGCAATCAGGTCAAACCACGATCTTTGATTCAGTCCCTCGCTTGTCTATGAAGTACTACCATGATGGGGCAGTGATACATCCGACATCTTTTCGCCTCGGTCATCCCAATCAGAACACGAAACCACACAGTGAAGACCCCCGAACAGCTGGAATGGCGGCCCCACCGACTGATCCGAACGGCTCGAGCGAGACCAATGGCCATGCGGGCGATATTGATGAGTTCCGTCAGCACCCCAACGGTGCCTTCATGATACATCCTGCTATACCTCCCATAAGCTTTCAGGCTACATACGACGGCACAAATGATCGCTCAGGATTATCCTCCTCCACTCCGACTATCAATCTTCCTTCTCAACTACCATTGAAGCCGTCCTCTTACACGGGTGCGGGGCCTCGTCGTGGATCGTTCCCGGATATCTTGCCTCAAGGTCATACGCCGCCTCCACCTATCAAGGATAGTATGCTCAACTTGAGAGGTGGCATGCCCGATTACCCCAAGGGTGCCATATCTGGGCCCGAAGATGCACAAACCGATAGCGACCCCGACTTCCGATTTTCGACACCTTTGTCTCAGGTGGCTCACCCCCCTCGTTCTACCAGCAACGCGGAGCATGCCGATGCTGCTACGATCATTGTCACGGGTCAGGTTGACACACCTCATGCTGTGGGGAATGCGACAATGGCAGCCTTTCAAAGGAATGAGTCTCGCAGAAACAAACAATATACCCTTTCTGATGGATCAGTCGTGTCAGGGAAAGGGCTTGGTCGTGGCAGGCCCGGCATCAAACGTGGACCAAGAAAGTCGCAGGCCGGGGATCAGCCGTCGCCACAGGTAACGTCCGTCCATAGCACGGATACATCTTCTCACGGTGCCGGATCTGCGACCAAGGAGCGAAAAAGTCTTGGTTCTGATTCATCTATGCGCCGAGCCTCAACGATCGAATCTGGTACACCGGATTCGGATGAGAGCTCAGAGGAATATAATCCGACCGCGCATACTCGATCTGGGAGGCACACGCAGAAACCGACTTCCCTTAACAAGATTATTTTTGCGAGCGCAAGCCCCTCTGGCAAGCCCTCTCGCAACACTCCAACCGCTAATACCACCCCCACCTCGACTCCCTCCGCTAAGACTCACCCGAAAATCAAACGAAGAGTCTACCGTGGGCGCGAGCAGTTTGCGCTGTGCGAACATTGTCTTCGCGGATATGGTCCTCCCGGGAATGTTATTGTGTTCTGCGATGCATGCAACAAATGCTGGCACCAGCGTTGCCACGAACCTCAAATCTCAAAACAGACAGTTGCTGACTCGAAAGCCGAATGGTACTGTTCCGATTGCGATCGGATACTGCATGGCAAGAGGAAGGAGAAGAAGTCAAATGGCAAGATTAGCACCCCGCCTGCGGTTGTGGCACCTCCTGTCATTCAGCAAGCGCCCGCATATGCAGGACCGCTATTAGGAGGACGCTTCTTGAAGCCGGAGCAGAAGCTGGCATACCTCAAAACTCTGTCCAAGGAAGACCTGGTTTTACGTCTGCTACACGCTGCCGATCTCGCCCCTGATCTGCCCATCTTTCAGGCACTTGTGCCGCCGCCTCCCCCGCTAGTCATGCCTCAGGCTCAATTTACCTCCACGTATGTCACGCCGGTGTCAAAAGTGCCGTTCTTTGGGGGCAAGGACGCTAGAGACGATGACCAGGTGGATGAAGGTTACGATGGATACTTCGATGAGCATGCAGCGCTGTACCCGAAGCCTGGCCATGGATTGCAGCTGCCGCCGGAGAGCGAGGATTTACATATGCTGCTAGAGGGCAAAGAGAGCAAAACGTTCAGCCATTGGCAGAGATCGAAGCCAGGTCCATTATTCAGCGGATCGGGCAATGTCATTCTGCCGGCGCATTAAGCTCGTAGCAGGGAGGCGTGCTAGCCTATGGACTTGTATCTTTAAGTACCCAATGCCGCTACCTACCTCTCACGTAAGCATTCGTGTAAGATAAACCTGATTGAACACAGACCAGGCTCGAGGAACCAAGAACTCGATCGCGGAGACGACTCGGAGGACTCCTACTGCGTCGAACATGGAACCTGCAGAGTTCTCACCCCGTTTTTGCGAGGCTAAAGTTCTCAATCTCACGAGAACAGGATGTTATACCTGGACAAGCTTTCCTGGCGCCGGGACTTTACTTGCACCTCCTTTCGGAGGCCTAGAGATATGTTTCGGCATACTGAAAATTCAGCTGAAGCAATCCGGGGTCAAAACAACCACTTCAGCTCAAAACCTGTCTCTGTGATGACAGGGATGTATCTTTCAGCCCCCAGGGGTCTTCCGTCGGCCCTACCGGATCGGGCCCGGCACATCAGGCTCGCAGGCAAGGTGACGCTTTTTGCGGGGTTCGCTGCCAGGCAACTATTCTGAGCAACTTCGATAGAACGACAGACGTCCGCATGTTCAGTTGATTCAATGAGAAGAGCACAATCCATGCGTTTGGTTTTACAGACTGTGGACACTCTCAGACATGCAGTTGCTTCAATCTCTCCTAACGTGGCTCAGCCTTGTGGTGGCGGTCGTGATCGCCTATGAGCAAGAATCCATCGGTAGCTTCGACGCCAACAGATACAACCTCACTCTTCGTGTAAGGAAGCTTTCGTGATCTGAACCTTTGGTTCTTGTAACCTGACTGACTTTCCCAAGTTCGATGACCTCCCCACCAACGACTCAGGCATCGGCTACAACCCCAACACCAACAGCACTCCTCTGCACTACGCAGACCTTTATTTCCAATCTTTTACTGTTGTCAATGTTGCCAAAGCACAGAAGCACCTGCCGAACCCGGTCGATCTTCTCTGTGCCACCTCCGCTCCCAACGCGCTGTTCTCGCACCGCCGTGCAGGATATCCCTGGCCCCGATTTAGTTTGCATCCTCTGACAGATCCATCGCTACCTCGAGACCCAAACGTGACATTCACCATGCGCAGCATCAGTATCTCACCGACGGGCAGCATACCTCAGGACGCTCTGGTCCTTATATGGCTGAAGTTATTGAAGCTGCCACCTGACGAGTCATTTGGTAAGGGAAAGCAACCTCTTCCATTTCCTGAGTTGTCAGGTGGTGCGCCAATTTGGCCAGAAGGCCGCATGTATCAATTGATTGCCTTTTTCGGCCCGGGACCGCATTCCAGCTTCCGCATCGACTGGGACAACTTCCGGAGGAATTTCCCGGAAATGGCAACAAAGGTGGACACATTTGAGGTGTACGGGCAGTTGTTGAAGAGGAATGGAAGAAATGAGCCGTACCATGTTGAAGGGGACTGGGAGTTGTGCTTGGATGATGTGGCCGTTGAGGTGGTGAGAAAGGCAGGAGATTGCAAGGACGAAAACTTTGGATCGGGCCCCCAAAGGATGTTTGTGTTTGCTGGAGACGACGGAAGTGTCATTGATGATCAGGTCCGTGGTGAACAGCTGTTGGAGGAAGCGGGACTCTGACTGGACTGTCGCCACTCAAAGATTGTTTGCAAACAGCATAGCAGACCACAGAGTGCCAGCTAATGAGCGACATCATCCTTGTTATCCCCGGGATCACTCCTGTCGCCGGTCGTAGTCACGAGGGCTAGTCTTCCCTCATCCCAGCTTCGAGTAACTGCTCCTTGTACTGATTAGGTACCCGACATTGGAGTATGAGCTCAAACTCTTACGCGTCCTTTCCCCTCTATCTGTGGCCTTTTTGTCACGTCAACCCAAGCCGGTCGACGTACCACCGACCTTCCTTACTTTAACCCTCTATCTCGTCGATCCTCTATCCTACCCTCCGAGTCGACCTGGAGTTACGTTCGCCTGATTTTACACCGGCTATGGTCCAAGACGGCCGTTTCTGCACCACCTCAGTACCTCACCCTAGCGCGCTCATATATTGTCATGAAAGCTATAGCCACTTAGTAACTCTACTTGCAGACTCTGTGGTGACGGCGTGGTTCCGACCGAGAAGGTTCTCAACTTCGGGATGAATAACGCCCATTCTTCCTCCTCCATCTAAGATCTCGTTAGCACGACAGCAGCCTCGCAATGCCATTTTCAGTCTCGTCACCGCATCTAGCGAGCCTCCACTAAACATTCGCATTAGGAAGGTGAGCACGTGAGTAAATGACGAGGAAGACGAAAAGGGAAAGGGTTCTGATCGGGCTGAAACTGAAAATCTTGTGGATCACCGGCACGAAGCCCGACAAAACTACGACGTCGCTATATCTTTGACAGCCAGGTCCAACGCCGGGGTTTGATTCGACTTGTATCAGTCTCATGCCCATTGAACTTTGGGTTTGTCGACTCTTAGAATGACGCGGCCTGGGTCATATCATCTGCACACGCAGACACGGCGCTCGGAAGACGAGCGGCACGTTGTGCGAGACGGTGCAAACATCGAAAGGGAGCCCTCAGATAATCCGCCTATCACGCGAGATGATCGATCAAACCGGAAGAAAGCCTGCGTTCTCGTGGGCTCATGCCTCCTGCAGCTTCCAATATGGGGTGAGCACCTCTTCATCACACCGCTTCTTCACCTTCATCCCTTTCCGTTGCGATGCTAGCTATGATGCTCAGAGCTCACTTCGATCCTCCAGGCTTCCCCATGAACTACGGCGTCTTCCAGGAGTACTACACCAACAGCTGGCCATTACAGGGCTCTCACTCTGCCACGGGCATCATTGGCACTACCTCCAACGGCGTCATCTACCTGTCGATGCCCATCCTCTTTGCAGCATTATCCCAGCGATGGGCGCGCTTCCGCCACAGAGTCGCGCTCGCCGGCATCGCCCTCACGGGCCTTAGCTTTCTTCTCTCCTCATTCAGTAACAACGCCACGCAACTCATCGCTACCCAAGGCGTCCTCGCCGCCTTGGGGTCCTCCCTCCTCTACAGCCCCACGACGCTTGCATTAGGAGAAAGCTTCACAGCTAATAACCGCGCCGTGGCGTACGGCATCGTTCTCTCGTCCAAGAACATCGTGGGATCCACATGCCCGTTCATCCTGCGCGCCCTGCTTGACCGATACGGTTTCCGTGCCACGATGAGGATCTGGGCCGCTATCGTGACGGGGTCCAGCTTGTGCGCGCTCCTGTTCATGCCGATGCATCCTGTCGCCAGCGGAGGATCGCAAACCGGACGTCGGCCTAGGCGCACGGCCTGGGACTTCCTCAGACACCAGACAATCTACATCTACAGCATAGCCACCATGATGCAAAGCTCTGGCTACGGCATCCCGCCGACCTACCTGAACAGCTACGCGCACGATGCAGCATCGCTTTCTCAGACGTCCGCCACGCTCTTGCTCACACTCCTCAACATTCCAGGGATCTTCTCATGCTCCTTCTTCGGCTACCTGACCGACAATAAACGGTACCCGCTTTCCGCCACGACGGTGACCTTCATCTCGAGCATTGCCTCCGCACTGGCCGTGTTCTGCTTATGGGGACTCTCATACCGCAACAGCATGCCGCTCCTCTCGCTCTTCGCTATCACCTTTGGCTTCTTCGCCAGCGGCTACAGTGCCACCTGGGGCGGTGTCATCAAACAGATGGAGCGTGAAGCCGCGGATCGCAACGAGGCCGTCGACACGGGCGTGGTCTACGGACTGCTCAATGGCGCCAGGGGAATCGGCTACGTGGCCGGCGGGCTGGCCGGGCTCCCACTATTGAAGGCTGGTGGTACCACCAGTCTGGGCCGTGCGGGTTACGGGACAGAGTATGGGCCTCTGATTGTCTTCACTGGCTTGGCTCTGGCCTTTGGGGGCTGGAGTGCCATATGGAAACGTAAAACGTTTGTACGTTGCTTCTAAGAAAGCCATCCGCTTCCGCTCCCGCTCCCGCTCACGAGTCACGCCCTTCGAGGAGAACTTCAGGGACAGGCGGTGCTGTAGAAGAGCCGACTATATACGAGCACGAGGCGGCGAATCAAGAATAAGAAGACGGCAGCGATCGTCCGTACTATGTAATATGCAGAGATGAGGAGTAATGACTAGACAAGTCGAGATATCTATGTCAAAAGGAACGAACAATGGTTTATGAGGATATATCGCATCAAGGGAGCCTTGTCGGATGCTCACGGGACTGAAACGTTTGGCTCCTGATTGGAACTCGACAGGCACTTCTGAAATCACAAGGTGCGACGATATGGCAGCAATCAAGATGTCGTGGGCCGCACCCACCGACGAGGACGGGAACGCGTTGTCCTTTCACAATGACTCTGACAGGAAGATTATCCAGCCAGAGTGCCACTCGGGTTAATCTCTTTGTAGGACCTTCTGTCGTTGCACCGCCTCAACACCTGGAAAGCCGCAGAGATGCCGACGAGACCGCCAATGCTATGGAACTGGCGAAACTCCATCTATCGGAGGGTTCGGGTATAGGATACAGCAATAGAATCAGGATCCCTATCTAGCGTAAGAAGAGAAATAGGCGTCGAGGAGAGAGAGGTGGTCTCGGGTGAGTGAAAGATGAATAAAAGCTAAGTCAGGAAAAGTGGGAGGTGAGTAATGTTTAAAAGCGGCGCAGGCCGGGTGAGGGTCAAGGTGAGCTCGTTGTCGATTTACCTCCTCTTAAGATGCCAAGACCTGCTTGTACGAGTTGGGGTTGCAAACTTTTAGCAACCGTGATCTCTCGCAACATAATGTCTTGCTAGCAGCAGAAGTCCACCTGATTGAGTCAAATGAGTTCTCCTGACGCAGTCCAGCGATGGTACCTTAGATGGCTACTCATAAATCTAGTAACAGAAAAGAGAACACAGCATCACAGTGTCCGTATTCCAAAAATGAAACCTCGCCTCAGCTCACCAATGGCCTACTCCCGAAACTGCTCATTCTGTTTGTTCAAGAATGTTAGATCCCTGCGCTCTGAGTCACGCAGCTATCAGAAACAGCAAGCCTTTGAACAAGAAGCAGTTGATCAACATTGCAAGGAACCTGCTCAGAAAGATACGACCTGCCAGGAGAACTCCAGAGGAGACAAACCAGGATATTAAATCAAAATGGATGATCAACGGTTGAATCTTACTGCCTCTGGTCACCATAGTAAATATGGAGAGTACGATAGAGGCAAGAGGCAGTTTCGTGAGTAACAGCCAAAACAATAATGCCACACCCGACTTATATCCTGACAGATGGCGACCCACATCCCGACTTCACTTCAGCCTCATCTTTCTGTGATTCCACTTATGCCTGAAAGGTAGTAATCTGCTCCGCCAAGGATTGGATTACGATTCAGTTAAACACGCACAACAGCTGCGGTGTTGATTTGAAGGTAAGAGGTTGTCCGTCTCGCGGACATCGTCCGTCTTGTACCTTGACAGAAGCTGTCTCACACCATCCTCAATAGTATGGCGACAATCAGAGCCCATATCCCTGCTGGCCAAGACGCCGCGACGCCAAATCGGTTCTCTATGGATATCCTCTCTCGCGAACCACGTCCTCCACTTAGCTTCACTGATGATGGCCCCGGTAAACTCTCAGCACTCGGACCGCGACATGACAATGATCACGATGACTTTAGGAAGATCAAGATTCTTCCCACCTCTGAGGAGATCCTCGCAGTCAATCGACCAATCTACATGCCTAAGAAAGATCTAACCCACCGGCACTTTCTCAACAATGGGCCTGGTAGACACCTGGACACCCTCTTCAGACAACTGAGGTGCGATGGCACAGAAATGATACGAGACATCTGCTACTCAGCGGCACAAATTGCCTTCCTAAAGAAACGCGGCGCAGTTTCGGAGGACAATGTGCGGCAGGAGACAAGCGCAGGCAACCGGTATTTCTTGTATCGCAACGTCAAAATCCAAGAACTACTCTCACATGAATACAAATCAATGGTGGTCCGCGTCAGCTATGATTGTCCCCCTTTCATGAGAGGCCGGAAGCTGTATGACTCTGGTCGTTTTCAGGGAGGCATGCTCGTTGCCTTGCTCCAGTTGGATCATACGACAATGGAGTTCTCAGTCTACTATATGGAAGTCAACCTCGCTCAGACCACCTTCTCTATGGACGTATTCGACGGTCGCGGTACTCAAGCCGCTGTACAACTCTCCTTCCTCCCGACAAGCAGCCACACTGACATCCTACAACTCTGCCGTCACGCACTTGGTCTTAAGTCGGACTGTGAGCTGTACCTTGTCGAATTCCCCAAAGTTCTCTTTGCAGGCATCTACAACTGCCTGAAGTGTTTGCAAGACATGAAAGATTCAGACTTCGCCTTTTCCAAATACGTCTCACCCCAGATGGATGTCGAAGAAGCTCTACTTGCACGGGAACTGAATTTCGCTGTCGGATCACCATCACAGTTTCCATGCCCTCGGCCGTCCTATGCAGGTGCGCCAGGTTTTAAATACAACCTCACAAAGATTGTGGGGCCTCATTCTCGGATCGCTTCTGTGTCTATAGAAGACTTGTGTCGACCATCGACGCTGGATACGATTAAACGCGAAACGACCTTAGATGAAGGTCAGGCTGTCGCATTCAGGTCCAGTCTCATGTGTGATTTCGCTTGCACTCAGGGCCCACCCGGCTGCGGGAAGACCTTTCTGGGAGTCAAACTGGCGCAGGCAGTCCTCGAGTCCCGCACATCGCGGAAGCCCATCCTGCTGGTCTGCCTCACAAATCATGCTTTGGACAACTTTCTTGCTGATCTCCGAGACGCTGGTGTCTCTGGTCTTCTCCGCGTTGGATCTGGCAGCAAGGAGGAATGGACCGACAGCATAAACCTCCGCGACCTCAGACGAAAGTCTCGATTCAAGAGAGAGGAGTCGAATGCGATGCAGACTCATACGGTGCAGAAGAAAGAATTCATTGCTGACTTGGACGAATTGTGCAAAGGTAATGCGGCTCCCTTCTTTCCTAGGCCAACAAAAACTAACGTTCACAAGCTGTTTCTTCTCAAACTCACACTGGCGCTGCCCCCTGGCATTATGTTCGAGACGTACTGAAGAGCGACCACCAGGATATCCACGCACAGTTCACGACAACCACCAAGGTTTCACTAGCTCAATCGTTTACCTTCGAATACTGGTCCGCTGGAGGGGATCTGACAACCATCCGGGATCTTCATATCGAATTGACGAATAGGCTTTCTCAGGTCTCCGCAAGCCATCATAACCTCCCTGAAGAGGACATCGGCAAGCTGCTTTTTGACCTGGCGTGGGATGCCGAGCTACGAAGCCTTAGTGCTGGTCCCTCTAGCATTTGGAACATGCCATTGCCAGAGCGTCAGTCGCTGATCCGGAGCTGGGAAAAGCAAGTTGATAAAGAAGCTCTTGCGCATAAGGTGATGTCTCTTTATCTCGAGTCTCAACATCACGAACGAGAAATCAAGAGGATTCAGAACGATCGAGACGGCCGCATAATGGCGGCACACAACATCATCGCTATGACAACAACTGTAAGATCTTTTTTGCTTTGCTTGATCTCAGAAGTCGTCCCATGAAGACCGTCGATTCTCCAGATGAGACGCAGTCTTGCTACCTCTCCTCGTTGACTCCTTTCGCCTGACCGTTCCCTTCTAACAGACTCTAACGGATATATAGGCGTGTGCCGCCCGTTGGGAAGTGCTCCGATCTCTTGATCTCCAGATACTCATTTGCGAAGAAGCTGCAGAGGTCATGGAGGCCCACAGCTTGTGTACCCTATTGCCTTCCCTTGAACATGCAGTGTTTATTGGCGATCCTCAGCAGCTGCGACCTGAGACAAACGAGCAGATGTTAAGCCTGGAGTCTAGAATCGGGCGACAATATCGACTGGACGAGTCTTTACTAGAGCGATTGATGCTCCCTCAGGACGTGTCCGCATCCCGGCTGCCAGCAAGCCATTTGAGCATCCAACGTCGTATGCATCCTCAGATCGCTGACATCACTCGTCTGACTTATCCTTACCTCAAGGATCATGAATCCACACTCGGGCGCTCGCCGGTTCATGGGCTGGCACAACGCATGTTCTGGTGGGACCACCGAATTCCTGAGCTCGAGTCGGACGACATGAAATCGCATGTCAATCCCCATGAAGTGGAAATGGTAGGCTCACTGGTTGAGTACCTCCTCCGCCGCGGCGCTTATGAGCAAGCGGAGATCGCAGTCCTGACACCATACGCTGGCCAGCTCCTGAAACTCTACAAGCGACTAGATGTGACCTGCGACGTCTGGCTTTCTGATAAAGATCGCGAAGCTTTGCTCGAAGATGAGGTTCTCGCGCTTGGGGAGGAGGGCCGCACTACTAGAGACGAGATTTCCATGTCCAACATGCTCAGAATCGCCACGGTTGACAATTTTCAAGGCCAAGAAGCTAAAGTGATCATTCTGAGTACTGTGCGCAGTGGAGGCAAGGCAGGGTTCCTGAAGACCCTGAACAGAATCAATGTCGCTTGTAGCAGGGCTCGAAACGGTGAGTCCTTCCTGCCCCGGAAAGATTCTTTCCCGCGCTGGACGGTGTTGTCGTTGTTCCGTCAACATAGACTGATTCTATCTATCGCCAGGCTTCTATGTAATCGGAGACTCGCAGACGCTGTCGCAGGTCCCGATGTGGAGACGGATTATTCAAATCTTCAACGGCAAGATCGGAGCGTCGATCATGACTACCTGCCACGTTCATCCCGGACACAACCACCTCGTTCAGCTGCCAGAGGACTTCGACAGAGTGGCAGAGTGCTCCTCTATCTGCAACCAGGTGTTGAACTGCGGCCATCGTTGCCCTCGACTCTGCCATCCGCCCCAGCTCCATGAACGCTTGGTCTGCGAAGAAGAGTGTATGAAGATCTTTGGCTGCGGCCATCAATGTCCCAAACGCTGCTACCAGAGTTGCGGAGAATGCACAGTTTCTGTCGACAATGTCACACTTGACTGTGGACATCCTGGACAACGTCTTTGCGCCGGAAGCACTTCAAAGTGCGCAGTCATCACCGCGAGGAAAGAGTTGCCCTGCGGCCACACTGCCAATATCCTATGTGGAGAGGATCCAAGCGCCAACACTGTCTGTCAACAGCCGTGCGGAGCGTGGCTCCCTTGTGAGCACACGTGCAAGGATATATGTGGGAACTGTAACGGTGCTAACAAGAGCCACCCGCCATGTTCTGAAATCTGCAACTTGCCAAAAGCATGTCTCCATAAGTGCAAAGAAACTTGTCATGGCGCTGGAAAAGCATGTCCGACGGGATGCCTCGAACCATGCACTGAGCATTGTGAGCATGGCCCATGTAAGAATCTCTGTCAAGACGCTTGTGAACCCTGCGTCAAGCAAGCCGTCGCTGGCTGCAGTCACGATACAACGGATATGCTTTGTTGCTTACCAAGCTTATCACTACCATGCAGTCAGAGATGTCCGAAGACTCTCAGCTGTGGTCATGCTTGTCCTTCACTGGAAGGCGAGACTTGTCCTCCTTCAAAAGTCTGTTCAGAATGTGTGACTGGCGCGAAAGGAACTACAGTACTTTACTCACCGGACTGTCAGCACCTGGTGGAGGTTTCGCAGCTGGATGCCATCAATCTCTGCGGCGTGTACAAGGTTGACACCGATGGGACTATCTTAGCACTCAACCGCAACATTCGGTTACCGCATATCAACGAGCCGAGATGCGTATGTGGAGCACCTCTGAAAGGCACGCGGCGGTACAAAATCCACTCCAAGTTGGCCAGATTCAACAACACTCTGGACCTTCTCCTCGCCAAGATGGGACGGAAGCTGGCGACCTTTGGGTCGGCTATTGAGGCACAGGAGAAGCAACTCAACGAGACCTTTGACTCATTTGTCAAGGCCATCCGACCTAACCCGCTGGCTGCTAAGGCGAACGCCGACCTCCTCTTGCGCCGATCCCGAGAGATTCTCGACTTGCAAAACCACGTCACGGACTTCCGGAGGGATGTGGTTGATCTGGTCCGGCGCGACCTTGCGCGTCTGAACAACGCATTTCCCAATATTGTGCCGTCCTACAATCTGATGTTCCATCTCCACTTCGATGTACTGGGACACCGCGTCGTCAGTGTACGTCTCACTGACGTCTTGAAAATGGGAACTCAACTCCTGACTCTGCAAGATCCGTCCTTCAGTGTCCGGCGCCAAGTTCTCAAGTTGATACAATTCGTCTACAGGGAGTCAGTCACATGGGTCGGCCTTTGCAAGAAGACCTTGACCGACCCACTCCTCATGACCAGTCCGTCTCTTGAAGCCGAAATTAGGTTGCAGCAGTTGCAGTTCCTTCTTTTCGCCCAGTCAACAAGAGTCCAGTTGGCAGACCTTGGCACGACCGTTGAAGACACTACTATTGCTATGGAGGACGATGCGGTCAAGGCTAGCTTGGACATGGCTATGAAACTCAGTCGGAGTTCCCCTGGTAACTGTGCTCCTTTCATCGAGACTGCACGAGAGTTTGCCAATCTCTTCGCATCCGCAGATGAGGTCTCGACATTGTCGCAGATCCCAGCCATCAAGAATGCTCATGTGCGTGAGACCGAGAAACTTTGGGGCCAACACAAACTTGGGCAGCTGAAAACATGCGCCAAGAGTCACACTTACTCTTCCCAGACGTTCAGCGACGCCTGTCCGGAATGCGAGAAGGCGGCTCCAATCTCTAGCAACGAGGTGTTTCGTGAGTCTTCCAAGCACCTGTTTGAGCGCCAATTTTTGGATGCCATGCACGCCAGGTCCGCCAACTGTCGCAGTGTTGAGTCTGGGAGCCCGAAACCCGACGAGAGGATCAATGATCGGCCGGTCTTGGAAGAAGAGGTGCTCGATCAGGCATCCAAATCTGACGAAATGACTCCAGAAGAGCGATTTCTCATAGCAATGCGGAGCGGCTTGCCAAAGATCGACGGCAGACGACCAGTGGCCGAGGCTAAGAAGCCATCAGAGGGAGCCTGAGCCGACAGTGTAAGAAGAATTTGAACAAGGGGTGTGCACCAAGTCGAGGAGCAGGAGCATGCAGACAGAGGGAGACCAATCTGGGCCGGTTGAGCCTGAAAAAAGCAGTCTCCTGTGGTTAGGAAGCCTCTTCGTTGCGATGAGAAAAGTCAGGGGGTTGAGTGAACGTGGAAAAAGTCTGAGAAAATCCAGAAAAAGGGCAGCAAAGCGGGAGCGGGAGACGTGAATGGATTGATGATGATAAGTCTGCTCAAGAGACAAAGTCAGTGGTTTGAACATAGCCCGAAACATGATAGAAAAGGACATGCATGAGGTCTAATCCGTGCAAGCCGGAGCGATCGTACTGTATGACTCGAGCAATTACTGTGGTCCTGGCTAGTAAATCATCTCTTGCCCGACCCTCTGGAGCTTCGTCTCCTCACCCCGGACGAGGCGGCATGCTCGCTCTCCATGCTCGTGCCGATGCCCGAGTCGAAAGCCCTGCCTCGGGCCTCGTGTCCTTCTTCCCCTTCGTCCTCATCATCAGCCGCTTCATCCACACCCATCGGGCGTCTCAGGTGTTCATCTTCCGCCTGACCACCTCCATCACCGTGGCCTACTTCCGCGGTGGCGACGCGTGAATCCGATCCTAACCGTCCCGGATACGTTAACGGAGGTCGGCCCCGCGCGGTAGGATACTGGGCCGGCGTGTCTGAGAGGTTCGCGATCGACAGGCCGCCGCCGTGGGTAGACGATTCCGGGTCATCCTCTTCGGTCTTGACTTTGGCTACACCTCCCTCTCCAGCTCCAGCACTAGCACCGGCTGCTGATGAAGTATCACCACCACCACCACCACCACCACCACCACTACCCTCGAGTTTAATGCGGCGGTCCTCGCCTTCGAGCTTGACTTTATGCCTCTTCTCCTCGTTGGTCCCGCCGCCGGCGGCGAGAGTCCTGCTCCTGTTCCCCCTCTTTGTCCAAAAATGCGACATAAAGCCCCATCCGAGCACCATACTCGTCACGGCCACGAGGTAGAACAGCGTGGAGAAGACCACGAAGCTGACTCCCCTGTAGTTGTACACCACGTACCTCAGACCCTGGAAGCGGGCGCGGAAGACCAACCTCGCGTCGTAGACCCGTAGACTCTCGCGCGACTGTACTTCGACCCTCGCGTGCGTGGGGACGACATTATTGCCACCTCTGCCTGCCTTGGCGCCACCGCCCCCGAGGGCCCCCAAGCGCGAGGGTCTCTCGAACACAAGCATCTCAAACATGGGGACCACGAGGGTCGAGCGGTCCAGGTCGCGCACCCCGAGGATGTGGAGCGGGAGATGGATCAGCGTTCGGGCCAGTCCCGGAAGAGGGCTCGCAAAGGGCAAGATCGCGGGTCTGCGCGAGCGGTGCAGCACGTCGCTGTCGCGCAGCAGGGTGGTGGTGGTCGACATGTGGTTTGGCGCACCAGTAGTGACGCGCGCGTGACCCAGGTCCGGCTCCGCGCCCAGAAGAGACAGATCGAGCATGAAGTTGCCGGCGTCGAGGTTGGTGGTGCAGCGCGGCATCTCGAGGATCAGGGACACGTCGTATGCCTGGTTGGGGATCAGGGCGGCGGTGTCGAGCGCGACGGTGGCGTAGGGGTGGCGGCTCGCGTCTGCCGCCGCTCCGCCATCATATTGGAGATATAACACGCGTTCGAGGTTGATCTGCGGGATGTAGTTGTAGTAGAAGAAGGCGTAGGCGGTCGAGGAGACGGTCAGCAGGACGGTCGAGGTGGTCAAGAAGAGGATGGTCGAGAGGTAGACCTTGATGGCGGCGCGGGAGGTCAGGATGCGCAGCGGCGCGAGGGCCAGCTTCTGAAGCAGGGTGAGTGTGAGACGACGGCCAGCGGTAGGGATAGGGATCTGGAACCTACAAGTGCTCGCCGGACCAGAGAGTCCCCGTCCTCGTCGTGGTCGCCGTCGTTGTTGTTGTTGTAATAGTAGCCTGCATCTGCCATTTTGCGGCGTTGAACTTGACACTCGCTCACGCGGGCAGACGCGTCATGTTGACCACAGGCACCCAGACACGACGGTCACAAGGTCGTCTATTGAGAGTCTACTTGGTGCGCCATGGGGTTCACACCGGCGACGATGTATGTAGGACAAGCACAACGACATGCATTCCAGTTTTCGATTTCGGCATCAAAATTGTTGAGACGCGTCGGGCTTCATCGCGCACGAAAATGACGTCAACGCCGGAGGGAGCTCGAAAGCTGGCGACTACACTCTCATCATGCGAAGGGGGTGCGAAGCATCAATTAAAAATTACAATTCGTCGTCTGCTATGTTACAGTAAGCCCATGGCTGATCGTCCACCCGGGGTATTTCGTTACTTGTAAAGCACAAGGTGGGTTGCGCAATTGATTTTTGCTTTTCCTTTTTCCGTCGGCCGTAATAACGCAATTAAGGGGCAAAAAAAGAAACACTCTTCTCCCTCAATACCTCACAAGTCTCTGCCACAACGGCATCTCCTTGACCTGTTCCTCGTGCCAGACAAGCTTGTTCTTCTCGTCGAGTTCAGCGTGCGCATCGGTACTGGGGATGCCCGCCTCTCGGTTTTCAGCCACCATCATGCGACTGACGCCAGACTTGTCCTTTGCCAGCCAGATGACCGGTGCCTGATCAGTGATGGCAGGATTGACATACGACTGCTCATACTCCTCCGGCGTATATCCTGGGATCCAGTCTTCCGAGTCGGCCGAGTCAGGGACGATCTTCTTGTTCATCTCGTAGAATTTCAAGGCCAGAGGCTCAATGCGCCGGCTCAAGAAGTTGAACGGTGGGGATTTGGATTGCGTCTTGGATCCAGGTTGATCACCGACTTCATCAGCTTTGGTGGTTCCCACCTCGGTTGGGACGGTTGAATTGCCGCGGGTCGACGAGCCAGCGCCAGCCTCCATATGCTCGTGCTTGAGTTGTTGTTCATCCATCAATTGCTCCATGATCGTGGTGCTGTACTTGTTGCTGTTCAACAACTCTAGTGGCATGTGCTGCTCCAGCGGCGCAATAGCACGGTCGAACATGATTTGGAAGATGACGACCACAACCAGGAAAACGATCATGATGGCCAAAGGGCCTGCACTGGCGGCGCTCTTGCTGCACCCAATGGCGAAAAGTCCGATGAGACATACCGAAGCCAGATAAACTCCAGTCATCAATTGTTTCATTGCCCTCGAGTATGCCTCGCCTTTTGTGTCAATTCTGTTGCCGAAGACGAAGAGCCAGTTGTATCTGAACATCAGGTAGAGAAGACAGAATCCAATCGTAGCAAAGCCAAGCAGCAGCGGGGCGATGCACGAGTACGAGATGGCGATCACTCCGAGGAGGGTGAATTTCGGATACGTCGAGCCCCAGCCGATGCCTGGAAGGTTGATGAATCGGTTGTACTTCTTTCGTGGCGTCTTGTCCAACCACTTGCCCAGCAGGACGTACATCAGCAACGGGACGATATTGAGCAACTGGAGAGCCGCCTGCATCAATCCAATGAGAATGAAATAGCTGATGTAGAAGTTGGACGCCTTGGGCAAGTTGGTCGCGAGCAGGCTAGGTGCCGAGCCAGGGTTCTGGACGATCTGCGTGGTCACCGCACTGGCACCTGTTCGCTGGTCAGTACTACACAATGCGCCGAGATCGGGGTTCGGACATACTGGAGGCAAATGTGGTGATGAGGAAGACCTGTACCACTTGGAAGGCGAAATACCATGACTGTACCTTGAGCTGGATAGCCGACTGGGTTGGCTCCCCGGCGAACTTGGCCAGTAACCCGCAGAAGATGGGTACAAGAGCCATGAGGATCGCGAGGAGAACAACGGGCAACAGGCCAGTGACGACACCTAGGATTACCTTCGGTATATCGTTGATGAAGCTCAAGAAGTGAACCTTATTGGTGAGGTAGTTGATGTTGGACAACGCACCGACGAAGGCAACAGGAATGGCCCAGAAGATAATTAGGACCCAGATGATGATGGTTGCGATGATGATCTTGACCTTCCGAGAGCTGTAGCTGGTGCCCAAGTTGTGCCACACGACCTCACTGGGTTGCACGCCAATGTAGCGAGGAGAGAACTTGTTCCTGGAGTCGCGACCCACGGATTGGTAGGCATCGTGAGCGGCCGTCTGGTTAGAGAATTCGATGAACGCGGCGGAAACCTTGGTGTGGTTCAGGTCCAGATGCTCATTCTGCTGCTCAGGGACATATCGATTCAGTTCCTCGAGTCTCCCTCGAGACCAGTTGATAGTGTCGACCTTTTTCCAAAGCTGAGGCATCAGTCTATGCTTGGGGCGTTTCTTCTCGTTGAGCCAGCGCTTAGGTTCCAAGCCAGCCGCTTCACTCGAGTCTGCGGCGTTGGATTTCTTCTCGGCCTTCAGTCGGTTGGCGTTGGCTTGCTTGATGAGCTTCATCTCGGCACCTTCAAGCTTCAAGGCTGCCTTTGTCCTCTCCTTGACATCTTTCTCAAGCTTCTTGCAATCTGTGACGAGCCAGACTCTGCGCACGGCAGCGCCGAACATCTGGCGTAGAGGCTTTTCCTCCATGCACCCATGGGGCAACCCCATGACCAGGACAGTTCTCGAGGAAAGACGCTGTGCGTGGGCCGCAGAAAGAAAGTACGCTCTCCGCAGTCCAACAAAATTGAGTCTTTCACGAGCAATCAGAAGGGTGACGAAGGAAAAGTAGATGCAGGCGACGACAGCATGAGCGTAGTATCTCTTTGGATCGACAACATTGCTCATGCTCAGGATGTCGAGTTGCTGTTGGCCGCCATGACCGGTGGCATTGACGGGGAAGAGTACAGGCCAGGTGATGCAGCAGCCAACGAGGCTCATGACAATCAAGACCTTGAACATGCGAAGCCAGAGGTAGCCATCAAGAGAGTTGTGACCGAGGACGTAGGCGTCGGGAAGCGACGAGTAGTTGCGTAGAAGGCCAAAGAAGCCCGATTTGGATTGAGGAGTGGTCCATCCTCTCTCAAGCAGTCGGTCGTCGGTTCTGGGCCGGTAGACACGAGAGTAGCGGGTTCGAGCGATGAGGAAGACAATAAACGCGACGAGGGCAATGATGGCAGTCGGAACCAGGGTCGAAACGATGCCCGAAAGCGAGTTGGAGCCTTGATTGCGGTTCGATCCCTGCGACTGCGTTGAGACGAGTGTCAGTATGAGAGCACAGCTCAGAGGCGGTCCTGACGACGAACCTGGCGGGCAAACAGCATGTGGGTAGCGGCGTCCTCCATCTTCGCGAAGTGTGCCAGGAATGACAGCCTCGCAAGGCCAGGCCGGGTAAGCGAACAAGACGGATGGACTGTAAGACTCGCTTATCTTCTCGAGTGCGAGGCGAGGGCAGAGAGAGGGCGAGAGATCTGCGCGTTAAATGAAGGTGGGAAACCGAAACAGGATTGTTTATATCACAGAGTACAAGGACTACGATGTTCGCTCTGGGGTGGTGCCCCCCCTGATACTGTGGCTTGTTTGTTGTCCGAATGAGCTCACACATGACGACGGCTGTTATTTGGACGGTCGAAGATCGACATCTTGACTCCTCAGTCTCACCTGCCATTCGGCCATTTGGAATCTGGACCATCGTACCCGCTGCACAACCCACTGTCAGTGCTCGCCAGTGACATTTCCACCCCACTTTCAGCTGCAATGGACCGCGGAAAGCCACAGCTGGCACTCGCAGTCCTGGTGGTGTGGCTTGAGTGAGTGATGTCAACTCACATTTCCCTCGTCCACACGTCAAATTGGCAAAGACCTGCCAAAGCTAAAGCCAATGCGGTGCAGTCCAGAATCCGGTTTCCAACTGATGCCCGCCACAGAAACCAACCAGGAAATGATGTCAGCATTCGTTATTTGGTCTCGTCTCTCGCCTATCTCTATTCTGACTCTACTTGGTACTCCGTACCCGCACTCCCTGCATGTTCCTTTCCTGGCACACTGCTTTGAGCCGCGTCCAAGACGCTACTTTTACTTAAGAGTAATAGTGCACCAAGACGGCTACACCGCGTAGGGTCTGACTCTCGTTTCATTCAAAAGTCATCTATGTTACACAAAATATTTATCGAGTGGCTGGACCAGGTTCCCGGCAAGCCAGAGGCGGCTTCGGGCTGGCCTTCTGTGTCCCCCCTGCTTGGACACTGTCTTGTCGATGACTGCCAGCTCAATCGCCTCCACAAATGAGCGACTGTTCCCTTTTCCTGCCATGCCACGAAGCATTATGAATAGGAATCTTGCTTTTTCTTCCCGCCGCAGTAATTTTCAAGTCATAAGAACACCGGTCATTCCTCGTGCGATGATTATGCCCGTTTGCCTTGTGCTTTCCTTCCACATATAGGGGCTGGGACTCCATTCCCTGCTAAGTCAGTGCTCCATCATATGCATGATACTGCAAAGGTGACAATCGCCACGCCGTCCGGCCGTCCCGCACATCCCAAATCACGAGAACAGTGTACAAGAAAGGAAGTTCAAACCCAGTTCGTGGTTCATCCAGCCATCCTCCCCCGCTAGACACTATGCACAAGTCCCCCCCCTCTCTCTCTAGTGAGCCGTTCGCATCGCTTGTTGCAACCGCTGTTGCATGTTTGACTCGGGCGCGAGATTCTCCCAGAATCCGTAACTGCCATTTTGCTGCAATTCCAGGAACAGAATCGTCATGCCCCAGACATGAGGTCTCGCAACCGTCAGTCTTTCGTACACAACTCGCGAGATTTGCTCGCGAAGTTCGCGCTGCTGTTCATCGACACTGCCGGATCCCCAAAGATGAAGCATCAGCTTGCAGAAGAAGTCGGTGTGAGTGCTGGGGTACCGAATCTGGTCGGCAATGGCATTGAGGACTTGGTATCGACCCTCGTAGCCTAGGCTGAGCGCGAGCTTGGTCGTGAAGATGACGGGCGCCGAGCTGCTGTCGAACCTGCCGGGAGCGTTGCTCAGGGCTTCCTGGCCAATAAATGGCACGAGAGCGTTGATGATCTCAACACTCCTCGCTGGTCCCATGGCTGTCGATTGCACGTGGCCTTCAAGAAGAGCGGTCTTGATCTGCTTGAGGGCGACTTCATAGTCACCTGGTTTACGGACCACACTCAGTATGACATCTTCTAGGTCGGCCTGTCGTAGCGGCAAGTCAAAGTCGCCGGCCATGATCGGATGTTTCTTCATCTCTTCGAGTCGCTCAATCTTCAAGCCTGGCGTCATGGGATCAGGCAAATCGTGATACGCCGATGGTTTCGCAGTGAGGATGAGATTCCTGAGCTGCGGGATCCCATATGCAATGCGCGAGCAGAAATAGGTATGGTTCTGGCAGAGAAACTCCGGATAATCATGAAGCAGGACCAGAATGTTCCTCAAGGTGCCCTTATAAAGGTCGAGATTCAGGAGTTCAAAGCCAGCTGTGGTGGATAACTGCGAGATATGGTGAAGGAGTAAGCCGATGAGCTCCCGATATGTATCCCAGCCAGCCTGATTGTTCGATTTGAGCATCCCCGCCACGAAGACGCGGTGGATAATAAGACTACACCACGCGTAGGTAAATCCCGGAAACCACGAAGGCTGGAGAGACTTGAAGCATTTGGCGAAGGCAGACATCATGTCATTGTGGTCACTGGTGGCATCCAGTCGAGCGGCAGCGTACTCGTAGAGCAAGTTCGCCAGCAGGCGGTTGAAAAGGCGCTGCGGGAAAGCCACTCCCCGCATATTCTGATGGTGGTTCAAAACCAGCACGATTACCGTCAAGATGGTCTCGAGGTATGGCGCCTTGCTGAGTCGAGTTGCGCCGTTCGTCTCGCCCTGGAACCTGACAAGCATAATGACAAGCCGCGCGAGCGCATCCACGTGAGCGAAAGCGACCTCGACACTGCCTCTCGGATTCTGGGCCTCTCGCTCGTAGCATTCGATGCATGAGTCAATGCACAATCGGAAAAAGTCGGCCAGGTCTTCGGTACTGTTGATAGTTTGCTCCTTGTGGAGTTCCTTCAGGAAAGCAGCGCATGTGCTGTCGTTTTGACCGATGCTCTCGAAAATCCCCACCCACTCATCGAACACGTAGCGCATCTGGTCTTGTCTCGCTTTGGCCTTGTCCGTAACCTCGACGCTCACGAATTCAGGCATACCGTGGGCCTTGAGCTTTGAGCTGATTTCTGACGCAACGACGAGATCCGGCTGCTCCTTGACCCAAGCGGACATCGCAACAAGGCTGTTGGCGAAGTCGGCTCGGAGGGCGGTTGGCTCGTCAGTAAAGAGCGTCTGGTCCATGATCTCTGCCAGGATTTCGAGTCCTCGCACATTTTTATTCAGGATGGACGAAGAGATGGCGGCATCAACCCGGGAGATCTCCAGTAAGCCCACAGTGATCAACGCCACTACCACGTTCGAGCTGGCCAGAATAAGCTCCTCGCTAGCTGTCATCCACCTCAGCACATCCCGGACTATGAGGTCCGACAGCTGACAGAGTTTGGATAGCAAGAACGCCAAGACCTCAGCCTCGAGGGGGCTTTCTGGAGGTTTCTGCGTAAAGGTGGCGCAGATTTTTTCTGCGATCTGACGAGCGAGCAAATCGGTTGCTGGGCGCTGGGATGTTGTAAGAACGATCAGGATTTGCCTAAAGTCCTGGAAAATCGGGCCGTTCTTCTCCAGATCCTTCACTCGTGTGGTTTCCGAGGCTTTTGCTGCCTTCTGGATGTCTTCAATGAGGATAGAGATGCGTTCATGAGGCGGGATGGCTTCGGCAAAGCCATTGACACGCGGCGGTTGCATAGCTGAGAGCATCCGATTTTCCTGCTGCACCAACGGGCTCTGATGAGGAAGAGCGGGCTGGTCAGCTGGGGTTGAAAGATTGGGCATCGCAAGAGAATCTTGCAGGATATCGGGAATCTGTCGGCCAGTCGTGTCGGTAGAAGCATTCGGTAGATGATTGGCATTCATTCCATGCACTCGGCGGTCAAACTCCTCGTAAACTGCTCGTTGTGCTTCGTTCAGACCGCCGACAGTTTGTTTGTAGGGCTCCGGTATCCACGCTGACCACTGAGTGATTCCTGCGGGCATGAACTCTCTGTTCCCGCCCTCGGCAAGGAAGCGACGGCGTTCTTCCATATCGCCTTCGATGACCTGGTCGATCTCTGCCATGGCGCGTTGTTCGGCAGCTTGCTCAACAAGAGAACATGCCGTGTCCAGATTGTCATTCACACACATCAGAATGGCGCCTTCAGGCAGAAGATGCTCGGGCAGATCTTCCTGAGCAGGACGACGAATGTAATTTGAGATGCTCATTCGAAGAGGCTCCTTGCACGTGACCAGGGCGAGACTGCCAGCAAGCGACTTGACCATCTGTCTAGCGGCAAGACGGTATTTTTCCACATCTGGCTCAAGTGCATAGTCCTTCGCGACGAGTTGGGCCGTGGAGATGGATGCTATGGTGATTGACCGTTCGACAACGGGAGCAATGATTTCCTGGATGGCTTGGTCGAATGCGCGATAAATGATGTTCTTGACCAATGCCTGATCCTGAGGCGAGCCGGAGGTGGGCGGATATTTGAGGACATCCTCGAGATTTGGAAGCGTCGCCATGATCTCTGGAGCGGACAGGCGTTCGCGGACAGCTCGGTTCATTGCGCCGTTGATCCCAATCTCGTCAAAATTCTCCAGGCCGTCTGGCAAAACGGAAAGATTGGCCACATCATCTTCAGCCGAAGGGCGATCTCGAATGACTAGACCAGGCTCAAGCTTCTTGAAGTCAAGCTTGAATTCCTTGCAAAGAACCTCGATCTCAAACTTTAGATTCAGCTTGAGTTCGGCGTGATGATAGAGTTCCAGGAGCACACCAATGATCTCCATGAGCCAGGGATTTGGAGGGACGAAGACCAAGGAGTTTACGCCCTGTGCGAGGACTTTGCATGTAAAGGGAATGACCAGAATCAGTCTCTGGGTGTCATAGCCTTCCACAAGAAGATCAACGAAGTAAATGTTCCGGTGCTTGATTGGCTTGTCTTGTGCAAGAGTAAGCGACCCTAGCCAGCCTCCAAGATTCTTCAAGTGACTTCTTTCAGTTGCAGAATTGATTGTGGATTCAGCGCTCATCATCTTGTTGATACTGACGTAGGTCTCGCGGATTACCTCGGACATAAGCAGCTTGTCGTCGAACTTGTCGACGAACTGAAAGTACATTTCCTGATTGTTTGGCTCTAATCTGGCACGCTGTTCAACCAGGTACGAGGCAAACCATTGGTAGTGCTCAGGAGAAAAGGACTCCTTCAAGTCAGCCAATTTGCTGGCCATGTTGTCCTTAGAAAGGTTGTTGATGACGAACAGTATCTTCTCTTGGACTTTCTGGTCAGGCTCGCGGAAGTGGGCAGAAGGGTTAGGGGGGTCAGCATGGAGGGCTCGGAAGCCACGACCGGTATCCTGGAGGGCCACGTCGGCTGCACCATTCACTACGTGACCGGTGCCAATGCCGTTGGCGCCGGGGCCATGGCCATTGCCGTTACCAGCTGCCTGCTGAGCGCGGAGTCCTTCCTCGGCTCGCTGCATCAGTTCTGCATGTTGATGAAGTGAAGGTTCTTGCAGAAGAAGACTGCAGAGGCCAGGCCACTCCGAAAGCTGATCGCTAATCTGCAGCAATGCTTCTATGCCGAAGCGGTGCATCAGTGTGTCCGGTTCGTGGTCCCGGACCGCCCTAAGGATAAGAGCAAGTCCAAAATCTCGCGGAATTGATGGAAGGAGATTGTACTTGATGATGTTGCCGAACAACAGGGCAGTCTTCTCCAAAGCGTCTTCGGGATACTCGCTGTAGCAGACATACTCGTCAAACAATCCATGAACAATGCAGCAGAAGAGATCCTGCTGATCTGGATCCGTCGAGGTTTTGAATTTGCGCATTTCGTTAACCATGTCGCGGATGGACAGCTCTCCCCGATACATGCGGCCAAACAGCTCGGACATCTGTTTGTCAATGGCTTCCGGAAGCTTGTTGCCCTTCTCTTCACTGCTTCTTTCCAAGACGTCATCAAAGCCTGCTCCGTAATTCATCAGTCGTGGATAAGTTTGTAAACACGTGGTCTGAGCGCTTTCGACGGCGTCACGTTCGTCCAGATTGTCTTCGACTTTTTCGAGGAGCGTATGTACATTTCGCAGAGTGAGAGGAATTGATTGCGGCGGTGCTCCACCCCGCTGGACCCGGAATTCGTCGTCTGCCTTGATCCGCAGGTACTTGGCCAGGATCAAACCCAGGTTCGATTGTCCCTCAGCGGCTTCTGCGAGATAACGTTCCAGGTCGAAGTCCTGTCGCAGCCTGTCACGCATACAGGCGATATCGAGGGCCAGGGGGTTCGTCCAATGCTTAAGAAAGTCTTCAGTCCACCCAAACTCCTCGGCTCGCTCATAGATGACTTCCGTTTGGCGGGGATCGTTCTGAAAGACTAGGTGACAAAGTTCGAAGAGGTATTGAGGGTTCCTTGCCAAAGCCTCCAGGACCGGGCGGTAATCGGACCGTTGTTTCTCAAGGAAAAGGCTGAAGCATTCGGCGATGAATTTCTCTTGGTCACTTGCCCACGGTTTGGCGTTGGTGCGGGCAAGGAACAGCAGAAAAATGGCTGTATGATTCTGATAGACGTCTTGCAATATGTCCATGGCATCTTCTCCCTCGGGCCCGGTCGCTGGACCGAGGACAACCTCAAAAATGGCCTGGCAAGCATCGGCGGAGCCATAAGGGGTGTCCAGGTCCGCGCTGATCAAACTCACGACTTCGGGAGACAAGTTCTTCAGATCATCTTGGGGCAGAGTAGGACGCAAACGCGGTATTCTCGCAACGCGTACCGCGGTCGGGGGGGCAGCGAGGAACCCAGCGAGGAGAGAAATCTGCGTGGCTGGGTTTTGCCAGCTTCCCCCCCAGAGTCGCTGGATGTCAAACTGTGTATCTTCCTGCGCCACATGCAGTAGAGCCCCGTACAGACTTGGAAACTCTGTCCTCCGCAACCGAAGGCCTGGGATGTCAAATCCTTGGATGACCAGGTTCCAGTCCAGCTGTCTCGCCCGGAGAGCCTCCACTAGATTCAACAGTTCATATTGCTGGTTGACGGTAAGGACCAGGAACAGGATTGCGTTGGCCGCTTGGGGTTCGGTGATAGTCGATGCAGGTAAGGACGCGAGGAAATCTCGAGCAGCTTGTTCGGACGCGAGTGCTCTGGGACCGTGCCGTAGCAGACCGCGTGCCATGTCTCGGTTCTCGGATGGGAGGCGTGTTACCATATAGGCACCATATAGGAGTTCGGGCTTAGTGCCGGTGTATCGAGGTGTGATGGCGCGCCAAAGATCGTCCTTCTGATCTTGTGTGGTTATTGCAGAAGCAGCCAACGAGAAATATTCAACCACGGAGCAGATATTCTCGGCAGCAAAGACCTGCGAACTGGCACCGCGACTTTCTGACAGAGTCCGCAGGGAGGTTTGGGCAAACTCTGTCAAGAAGCTCTCGGCCTTTGTCCTCAGGTCGACTCGAGCGCATTTTGTGAAGGCGACAGCGAGGATGACTTGAGGTAGAGTGTCAGAGGGAAAGAAGTGTTGGATGAAGCTAACCAGGTCGAAATCGCGGAAGGAGTCTTCCTTAGCGGTATCAATGGCCTCAGCAATCTTCGCGGGCTGTTCTGGATCTGAGGCGACTTTGTCCAACTGTTCGTGCAGCAATCTGTAGCTTCCTTGATCATAGTCTTTGGCTCCCTGGAAGATGGCGGCAGTGTTGAGGGAGATGGCGCGCCGGAAGAACTGGGAAAAGACCTCCATGCCGTTGGAGTCGAGCAGTCGCTGAATCTTTTCCCTCTTGGCCTCCCACTTCTGCTTTCCCTCTCTTTCGCTGATGGTATCAAGAAGCAGGAGAATCTGAGTCGCGGATATCTTGGAGAGCGAAGAGAGGCCGGACGCGGCAGGACTGGTGATCATGGGAAGCATTCATGACCTTGGAAAGGGCGGTGGTGTGTACGAAGGGTTTGCGGGGAGGAACAGTCACGTTGCACGGTTTGAGTTTGGACGCAGTGCAGGTGAGTGAATGCGAGGGACGTGGAGCAGGTGGTGGATAAAGAGCTAACGTCTAAAATAAGGTGGTGCACCGTGGGAATGAGAGAAGGAATAAATGGCGATGAGATGCGAATGCAGGAACAACTTGGAGAGAGGGTGTGCTGGCTGTCGAGGACGGCCCAGTCGTCCTGTCCTTCTCCTTCACGCCTTGGCACATATCACGTGGCCTTTACTGGAGCATCACTTGAGCATCACTTAGTGTCACTCCATGAGTACGAAGATGCTGGGCTATCAATCTCATTTCACCGTGTCATGGTGCTATCTCGAGGGTTTGCTTCAACATCTAGGTCAAAGTCTGCGACTTTCGAATAGAAAGAATTCACTCAGCCATCGAACCACCTCCAGGTCGTGAAAAAGAAATCGAGACAGAATACTGGTCTCGCCCATAATCGAAAAACCAAGGCTTTGGCCCATACAGGTCCTGGGATCCCAACCGACTCAAGAAAGACTTCCTGAACACGCAACGTGGCAGAAAGAGTCGACCTGCTAATCAATGACTCAAACCCTCGTTCTCTTGGACTCCACTGCTGCAATCCCGACGGTGTCGTCGGCAGTGTCTGGTGCACCTCTCTTCCTTCCTTTCTGACCTCCTGATGAAGACCTACCACCAGACTTGAGTCTAGGCCATGTATCAAATGGACTAGTCTTCTTACTCGAGCCCGCGTTGGCACCGTTTGTTTCGGCTTCATCTGTGAAGAGAAGAGCTTTTCCGGTTGAGCGCAGCGACCTTCCTGTCTTGACACTCGGCGAACCAGGACTAGACACCTCGACATCTCCATTCAGACCGGTCGGTTCTTCAATGTCCGTTAAGGCTTCTTCCTCCTCCTGGGCTTTGCGTGCCTTCTTCTGTGCTTCGGTCTGGAACAGTCGTTTTGGCTTGATTGAGCGACGTGTGAGAGGCTTGAGCGATTTGGTGGTGGATTCGGGCGAGTGTTCAAGAAGACCCAGATCAGCTTCGTCAATCTCCTCTTCCTCGTCGTCCTCGTCGTCAAATCGTGTGTAGACCTTCTTGCCACGACTAGAAAAAGATTAGTTAGCGAGACAATGGTAGTCAGTTGGACGACGACTTACAAGACGTAAACCATGCCCTCATCCTCTTCAATGGCCGCCGCGACTTGAGGGTCTACCTTCTTTTTCTCCCCGCTAACCTTGCGCCTCTTCGAAGTACCTGCGATCTTTCGACTAGAGGATGCCTCGCCATTCATCTCGTGGTCCACGAAGGGATTAGATAGGCCGTGGTCAACTTGCGGGACTGTATCCCGGGAGTCTGTGAAGATCTGAATCTGCCCACGACTTTCGTCTTCGGCGGAAAAGCTCTCAAGGGAGAAGCCATTGTAACGCTTGTTTTTGCGATTTCTTCGAGGGGCCGGCTCAAGATCCAAGATGCCGGAGTTTTCTTGAAAGAGTGCCCGAGCAGCGTTGTTCGCCTTGGCGATCACCTTCTTCTTGGGAGTCTTGACCGGAGTAGGGAGCATACCGTCGGATATTATGGTTGAAGAGGAAGCAGAGGGTTGGAGGTGGGTTTTGGAGCGTGCCATTTGTTTCGGAGGTAGGGTGCCGGTGGAGGGAGAGGAGGGAGAGATGATTTGAACCCGGCGGGATTCCTTATTTCGTGGAGTTGAATCAGGCGATTGAATACCCGGGCCAGTTTGTCTTTGTCTGGACGACTTTGGCGTGGTCACTGATGCTTCCAGTCTGGGACTTCGCGGGTGCCCTTCGGGAGCTGAATGCGCTTGTTTTGCGGCGATTCGAGAGCTGGATCTGGTAGGGCGGTAATCGTAGGCAGCGCCGTGTAAAGGTGTAGGAGGAGTATGAGGCGTCGATGCGATCTGAAGCGGCGGTGTCGAAGCCATATTGCGGAGTTCTCAGGAAAGAAGTGAAGTCACCTGCAAGCGACTGCCAGACCTCAAGAGTGAAGTTCCAGTCCAGGGGCCGCACACAACTGAAAGTATCCAAGTGTAATGTAGGGTGATGCGACTGAGAGCACGTATGGTATGTTGGAGGGAACTGGCAGCATTGTGAGTTAGAGATGGAAGGAGACCAACGATGAGGTCGATATTGGAGGCTGGGCCTCGCTTGGTGCTTGTCCATTGGGCCGACCGATTGACGTGGCTGGGAATGCAGTGCCACCAGTGTCAGTGAGTCTTGGGCGCTCTAGTGGGTTAGTGGCTGCAGCCCGGACGCGCTCATGCCACCACCGCAGGTCGCCATGTGCGCAATTGCAGACCCTACGGAGTACACTGTAGCTCTGTGCACATCCCAGATATATTGTCAGTCGCACTCCCTTGTGGCATTTCTTCTTTGCTCCTTTCCATCATGGATTCCACGCACAATGACAACCTAGACGGGAGCCTGTGGGATTCTCCCTCCAAGCCCGAAGGTACCAGCAAGCAGGGCCATGCCATCAAACCTACATACCAGGAGCAACAGGAACGCGATGAAAGCCTACGTCAGGAGCTGGAAAGCGTTCGGCAGGTCAATGAAGCGATAGAAGGCGTGATCCACAGTCTGCGCAAGGCGAAAGACAACATGAAGGTAGTGGACAGTAGGGCTCCGATACACGCTGCATACTGACTGAAGCTACCAGACTGTCAACAAGACTGTCTCAGCTGCTTCTACGTTACTCAATACATGGACACGGATATTATCTCAGACTGAACACAATCAGCGACTCATCCTCGACCCCTCATGGCAGGGTGCCAGCCAGGATATCGCCAACATCGAGGAGGAAGCCTTGCAGAAACAGCGTGCTGCGGAAAGACGAGAAGCCGAGGAGGAAGAGAGGAAGATAGCAGCAGCAGCAAGACGCGCAGATGAAGAAGGGAAACGGAAAGCCGAAGCAGTCGCCAAACCTGCGAAAGTTGGTAATCCGAGAGGCACAGTAAGGGTTGCTTCAGCTGGGCGAGGGTCCGTTGCGAACACACCGTCTTCATCCTATGTGCAAGTGGGCGGCCCCAACACCAGTGGTATAAGGCGAGGGACGTCTTCGACGAGGAGGACCACATCAGGAATTGGCCGGGGCACTGCTGGTAGGGGCTCGAGAGGGCGTGGCTGAGCTTGGCGAGAGATCCAACTGCATTCTCATACATCAGAAGACACAGCCCATTGCGACAGGCGACCTCTATGTCAACATTCGACCGCTTTGAGCGCGGGGTGAGGCTCAAAGGGCTCCCCATCGGTAAGGAAATCTAGATTGTCGAACGCGATTCACCTCGCCTCGCCTCCAGCTGTCCAGCAAAGTGGACCCATCGAAACCCTGAATGGAGACAAGAGCGAGGTCAGGACAATTTCTGGACTGAGCTGGACTGAACTGGACTCGCAAACGGGTCTTTCCCCATTTCAAGAACGTTCAATTGTTCAACCTTGTACGCACACCCATCAACATCATTCGCTACGAGACATGGACGAAAAGGAGACTTCTTTCTCGGCTGGGCATCTTTGTTTGGTCGATTATAGCTTCGACCCTGGCCTCATTTGTTCCCTGAACTTGCTCCACGCCTCTTCCATCAAATCAGAACGCGTCAGCAAATCATACGCCGTCGCTGCCATGCCCTTCCCACAGTCAACAGCACGCTCAAACGCTGGCCTCGTACCTGCTGCCGCCGCAAATGCTGGCGTATGTGGTTGAACACGCGCGTCACCGGTACCAACGCTAAAAGCACAATGGAAGCCAGGCACTTCGTACGTGACGTTGCCCATGTCTGTCGAGGCTCCCATAGCACGATCGCCGCCATCCTCCAGATATTCGCGGCCAAAACCACGCATGTGGTTCGTGAATTCTCGTGCTAGGGCTTGGTTCGGGCACAAATCTTTGTAGTCATTATCACTGGCACCCAGGTAAATATCATGTCACGCTTGGAGGAAGATACACTTACATTTGCCAAGCACAATCGACGCCGCAACCAGTCGCCAGTGCACCAGCCTCAAAGCAGGCTTGTAACTTTCCAGAAAGCTCCTCAACACCGCAGAAAGTCGTGTCACGCAGAAAATATTCGAGGCTGGTCGAGTCGGGAATGACGTTGGGCTCTGCTCCTCCTTGTCGAATCACTCCATGCACACGGACGGTGGGAGAGAGTTGCTGCCGCAGCAATGAGATGTTGACGTACGATGCAACGACTGCATCGAGGGCATTCTTCCCGTTCCAGGGAATGAGTCCGGCATGAGCGTTCTGGCCCTTGAAAGTGACCTTGACTTGTCGACGAGCGAGCGATTTGGTTGCAGAGACACCGTCAAAGTTTGATGATGGCATACAGCCCATCGGGTGACCCATCAAGCAAGCATCAACACCTTCAAATGCGCCTGCGCGGATGAGACGCACTTTTCCGCCGCCCCCCTCTTCAGCTGGTGTTCCAAGGAGGCGAACTCGGCCTTCTCTTCCACTCTTGTGCAGTGCTTCTGCTGCTGCAATGAATGCAGCGATGGAACTGGTGGCGATTAGGTTATGTCCACACGCATGTCCAAGGCCAGGAAGAGCGTCATATTCGGCATTGAACACAACCAGCCGCCCTCCATGACCTGCTTCGACCTCGAAGGACGTTTCGAGGCCGTAGGTGTGTCGCTTAACATGATATCCGAGCCCCTCTAGCAGATCACAGATATTGTCATGGGCGTGGTACTCGCGATAGTTCAACTCCGGATCATCGTGGATCTGAAGACGAGGGATAAGTAAGGTGGTATGTTCATTGAGCAAAGGAGCGACAGACCTTCTTGCAGACATCAGCCAAGTGCTCTTCATTCTCACTGATGGATTTTGAGATGCTGTGGTGCAGATCCTCCATCGACAATGGGCTTAATTCTGCGCTGTGGGAAGATACCATCTTTGCCAATGCCCCTCAAAACAGTTGGTACTCCAGGGATCAAATAGCCTGTCATTGTCCATCTTTCAGTGGTATTGGTGCGGCCATTTATACTAAGTACCTGCATAAACATACCTGCTCAGGCAGAAAGCGCTGAAGTGCTGGCAACTGTATCTGATGAACTCGGCCGGAAGCATCCCTCTCGCACAAGTCGCGCTCCCGGCAGTCCCTCCACTCACGACGGCAACAGATTAGGATAGCCGAGCCAGCCACTCGGCTTGCGTCCCTCGCTTCGCTTGATCATTATCTCCTCACGCAGAGTTCCGTCTTGATAGTTGCCACTGTTGCCACTCAACGATAGCAATCATGGACGAACCTGAATCGGCCAAACGTGGCTCTAGATCGAAAACCGGTATGTCATCCGTTACGAACAAGTATCCTTGTGCTGAGCAGCAATTCGCGGGCAGGATGCACAACTTGTCGCACGCGGAAGCTGAAATGCGACGAGGTAAGTTGCAAACAAGGCTGTCGATTCATATCATTGCCGGAGAAGCAGCTGGCCTGTTTGTTCCTTGCCAGTGCAGAGTGTTCTGGAAACACTGTGAAGGGCTACGAGGCTTATCTTCCTTCCCTTATATTTCTGAATGATTCTCCTTTCACTCATTCAAGTTTTCCACTAGGTAGCACCCATCTGCGGACGGTGCTCAAAAGCGGGACTGAAATGCGATTGGAATCAACCGGCAAGACGAGTTCGCAGACGGATCTCGACCGTCAGTTCTCCGACACCCAGGCCGCTTGCATCTGCCATTGCTATTCATGCAAGTCCGGGGTCGACAGAAAGCGTGGACAGTCATATCCGGCCGAGCTTCACTTCTCCGCCATTTAGACACGAACTGGACGTACAGTCACCACCAACCGTTATCCCCCGGGCATTACCGACAGTACACATCCCCCTTTCCAACTCCTTGAGACTCACTCCACAAGATCAACAATCCTTCTTGTATGTCCGAGACTCGGTCATGGTACTCCGCTTCGGCAAACCATTCCAATGGAGTAACCTGTCTTACATTTATCTGAACATCGCAAGTAAGTACGCCGGCGTGATGAGGATCTTCATCGCTGGCGCTTCCATGGAGCTCCGGTCGAAAGCGCTACTCGACGGACGCGATGGAAAATCGCCCTTTGACCAGTTTGATCATGCTCGCCGCCTGGAACACTCTGCGGCACATCACTATCACTTAGCTCTGAAAGATCTATCTGGTCTAGTGGATCACGTATCCTCGCCGGACAGTACCGACGACGATGTGAATGCCCTCTTTGCCATGTGGTTTCTGATCCTCCATTTTGGTCTATATGACTCTGGCAGCCTTGGCGCTTCCAACGTACACCTGGAAGGGATTCGATCCTTTCTCAGGCCATATTTGAAGTCGTGTAGGGAGCAGGGCAAAGGGAAACTCCCACTGGCGTCTCACCAACTGCTGTACTACATATCGTAAGTCGTGCAGCTTTTTTAGCATATCCATATTAATGACAGACGAAGGTACATGGACATTTACTTGGCACTCGGCAGCATGAACAGTGGGAGACTCTGGATGGATCTGCTATCAGAGGACTCAGACTCTCCAATCTCTTATGATGCGCTCTTCTACAGTGCAAGATCCTGTCTTCCCAAACTGTGGGGCCCTCAATACCCGATTTCCGAATTGCTCGACGACCTGGAGAATTACAGACCCCTTCACTTCCTACACTTGTGCCAGAAGCCAAAATTAGATATCCTGAACCTCGCAAAGGCTTCAAGCCTAGGCCACAATGACAAGGAGGGCCGGCAACAATTGTGGAAGGAGCTGACGAGGCTAGGAGACGTATGTACCGGTAGTGTCGAGCTGTTCATATAAGAAACTAACCACAGGTGACAGGAGTTTGCTGATGTCCTGGCATTGGCCGACAAGGTCCCAGACTCTGGCGCGAGGAGACTCATATGGACCGTCTACCATGCAACTCTCGAGTACTATGCTCTGCAAGTATTGTACTCTTGCCTGGATCCTGATGACCAATCTCCGCCCTGGCTGGATGGGGTAGTGGGAACCGTGACCAGTATTGGATTCAAGGCTGTGAAAGAAGACCCCCGGCAATTATATCGCCTCGTCTGGCCACTCGCAATTGCCATGATACGAACCAGGGATTTGGTCCATCGCGACTGGCTCAAAGACCAGCTCTTGAGAGCACAAATCCTCCTCCCTAGTTTCGGCATCCCCGGGCCAGACTGGGATGGTACAGGTCTTCTCGGACAGCTGCTCCTCGAAGCAAATCGCACATGCCATTCGGTAGCCACGACAGCCGATCAACGGTTACTGAACGGCTAACAGATGGTGACAAAAGATGTTGTGGGAGATATCAGATCCCGTTAGCATAGCCGTGGGAAACTCCAGGCCTCGAGGATCATCCCCCGCGTGTTGTACTTTGCCGAAATAGCTCGGACAATCGAACATAGATCTGCAAGCATAGACATCTTTGGCATCCAGCGGCCGTATTCGAACCGTCCGTATCTCTTTATCTCTGCGGGTCAATGTGGATTCAGCTTGAGACAGGCTTCTCCAGGCTCGTTTCTCCGTAAACAGTTGCACATGGATTCGGCTTGCAAGCACGGTTGCTATGAGATTTGCCGATATGGCCAATCAGCGTCAGTACCCGGCTAGTTTGCCGATTTGACCAATCATCAAGACTGTATTAATTAGCGCCATCTCCGTGCCGAGATAAGAAACTCCAAACTCGAAGCGGCTCAGCAGTCCAGATGCATTCATCTCGTCAACACGAGTCGGCAGAGCCAACTCTCTTGATACAGATTGCGGAGAAGATCAGTGAAGATAGCCAGGAAGATAACCAGGTCCGTTATCGCATACTCAGTAACGTGGAAGGATGGAACCTAGAAGTATAAGTAATGGCTCTCGAGTTCACGACATCCGGCTTCGTCGAAACGTCGTGCATCTACCAGACAAAGCGCCAGCACAGTACTATTCGAAACGCGTGCCGCAATCACAACTACAGCCATTCAGCCAGCAAAGCGAGGCGACTTGATCTTGAAAGAAGACGGACAAGGACAACACTATGACAGAAAAGCGCTCCTTGAGTGTTTCAGACCTCAAGACAGACTCCGTGGTGGCTCCTCAGCAGATCCTGGAGGTCCAAGAGGGAGACTTCTTGGATGTTTCCCCATCGGAGTCAAGGAGGGTCTTGAGAAAGATCGATTTCTGGTCAGTGCAGATGAGAACAAATTCCTCATGCCATCGAACGAAACCTGTTGCTGATAGACTGTGGGTGTTAGCTTGATCCCCTTGATGGGATTCTGTTACCTGTTGCAATATATGGACAAGTTGGCCCTTAGTTCGGCGACTCTCTTGGGGCTCCTCGAGGATCTGGTAAGAGAGAGGCCTACATGAAGCCAGGAGCGACTCCTTCGACCGGAACGCTGCGTTGTTTCATCTCCTTCCCAACGATTGCACCCGCTAATCCAGCTTCTACTATTGCCAGGATCTTCACGGCTCGCAGTACTCCTGGTGCTCGGCCGTCTTCTACTTTGGCTACCTCGCTTGGAGCTGGCCTAGTTCTTACCTCATCGTCCGGCTTCCCACGGGGAAATACCTCGCCGTCTCAGTGTACGAGAACCCTTTGTGTTTCAATTGCCGTCTGCCCGTCACGTTCGCCCCTTCCTCCACTTTCACGCCTTATGCGCAGCCAGAAAATCACAAGGAGGGGATAACCGCTAACGAGATGCATAGGTTTCTGTGGGGCGCCGTTCTGATGTGTCATGGTGCTTGTCAGAACTTTGGAGGGCTCATGGCGACACGTTTCTTCCTTGGCGTGGGCGAAGCGGCCATCGCCCCCGGGTTTGCTTTGATCACTGGTATGTTCTATACTCGCAAAGAACAACCGATACGGTAAGCCCAGACCCATTTTCCCAACCTTAGCCGCTTTGATCCTGTTTGGTTGCGGGTGGATTTGCTATTCGATCAAGTGTGGGAAGCTCCTTTCCGTGCATGCAGCTGACAGAATCTTGCGTACAGCCAAGGTGCATGGTTTATAGGCAACTCGTTTGCCAACATCTTTGGTGGCGTGGTCGCGTACGGCATCGGTCAGATCACCACGTCACCAGTTTCGAACTGGCGTCTGCTTTTCTTGATACTTGGAAGCGTCACCTCGGCCTATGCTTTCCTCCTGTACCTATTTCTTCCGGATTCGCCAGATAAAGCTGTGTTCCTGGACGAGAAGCAGCAACAAATCGCCTTGAGACGGACCATTGAGAATAAAACGGGTCTTCTGGACAGCGACAACTTCGTCCCCAGCCAGGTCATCGACGCTCTGACCGATCCTCAGTTGTGGCTCTTAGTCCTCTACACCGCCTCTGTCAATCTTGCGAACGGGGGCTTGACTAGCGTAAGTCCGCCTCTCGTTGAGTAATTGTTCTACCATTTTTCTGTCCCTCTACCACCAGTCTCCAGACGATGAATGCTAACAATACCTCAGTTCGGAGCGATTGTCATCTCAGGATTCGGATTTTCAAACCTCAAAGCCCTTCTTATTCAGATGCCTATGGGCGCCACGCAACTCGTTTTTCTGCTCTTGACCTCCAGCCTGGCTAGTCTCGTTCCATCATCCCGTCTGGTGCTCATGATTTTGAATACTCTCACGTCGATGGCGGGCATAATCATGGTTTACGAATGCGAAGGTCGCGCTGCGCGTATGGCAGGTCTCTGTCTCGGCAGCGTCTTCGCGGCCAACATTCCCCTCTCCTTGAGCTTGATCAGCTCGAACGTGGGGGGTTTTACCAAACGATCCGTCACGACAGCAACTTTATTTGTCGCCTACTGCGTCGGCAATATCGTCGGACCGCAATTCTTCCTCGCCAGCCAAAAACCAAGATATCAAGTAAGTTGGTCCTTTCTCCATTGCGCTCACAAGACGAGAGTTAACGTATCTGTCTTTTGGTTTAGACTGGCCTCAAGGCATCACTTGCGGGGTTGGGCATTGGCGCCGGCTTTCTCGTTTGCCTTCTCGTGTATTATCTCCTGACAAACGCACGAAGGAATAAGCGTCACGGCCAGGGCCACAGCTTGAGCGTGGCTGAAAAATTGCGTGAAGAGCTGTCAGGCAAGACAGACCGGCAACTGCCTGATTTCCGATATGTGATTTAACGGTCGGTCGGCAGAGAGGGCAGTGGTCTCGAAGTGCCACGGCTGAGATGGCGCCTGTATAGGATCGGGGTGAGGAACCCCTTGTTTAAAAGTCCAAAAGCGTTGTACCGGCGACGGGGAAGTATAAACGTCGTGGGTGTCCCAGTGTGCTATAGATTTCCATCAAATGCTTGTGTGAGAGAGAGAGAGCCTTGAGCAACCCGCCGTAACGATGTGGTGTGAACCTGAAGCCATGTCTGTGCCCTTCTTGTCCCCATTCTCGAGCAGTGCCAAAGATGAGACCGAGCATTGCCCGCACATACCTTGTTACACCGTCCTGACATCCGTAGAAGGCGGCACTTCTAGCTGCCTCAGGCCCTGCTACCCCGGACAGTGGCGAAGATCCTGGCACCCGTTGATGCTGAGGGCTGGGCTAATCCGTAAAAGGTGAGATTACCCCTTGCCAAGACCTGCGACACTGTTTGATTATCCACCACGACGGCGACCAAAATCAACACTCTGGTCGTCGGCCATGAAGAAGCCTTTATATCGTTAACCCACGCCCGAGCCGTGGCAGGGATCGCTCGTCAACCGCATCTTCGGCCGTAATGAACCCCACAAGCTGTCGGAGGTTTGCCCTGCCGCGAGTCATCGGTGCTCCGACCGTCGGTTCACGAGGACGACTGATCGACGCAAGATATAGACACCTCGCCACGGTACGAAGCTCTCGGCGCCCACTGGCCAATGCTTCTATTGTATTCGGAATCCCTGGTTGCCGTCGCTTGAGCACAACGCCGCAGAGGCCCTATACCGACGATGAAAGCGCCGGCGGCACGTACAGCGAAGCCGACCATGAACATGCAGTCATCTCGACGTTTGATCTTTTCTCCATCGGCATTGGGCCCTCCTCTTCGCACACCGTCGGACCGATGCGTGCTGGCAACATCTTTGTAGCGGATCTCGTGGAAGCCAACCTGCTGCACCGGGTCACCAAGATCCGTGTTTCCATCTACGGCAGCTTAGCTCTCACGGGCCAAGGCCACATGACGCCATCGGCCCTCCTTCTGGGTCTGGAGAGTGCCGACGTCGAGACCGTCGACACTGCATACGTGCCCAAGCGGTTCGCTGAGATCAAGGCTGCGAAGACGCTTTTCCTGGGCCGTGGGCTTCCAGGTGGCAAGGGCAAAGAGGTCGCCTTTGATTACGAGCGCGACTTTGTGTGGGAGTGGGGGAAGAAACTGCCCCTGCACAGCAATGGCTTGCGTCTTACGGTGTTCGATGTCGAGGGCGACATGTTGGCGACCAACGACTTGTTTAGTGTCGGTGGCGGCTTTGTCGTCAATGGCGCCCTTTCCATTAATGCGCCGCCCAGTCCAGATGCCCCGGACCCGTCGAATGGCTCGTCAGATGGAGCGCAGGATGTGACTACTCGCGATTCGGGACAGCATCCCGCTGATCTGACAGAGAACATGTATTACAAGGAGATTCGCCGAGCGGATGCCGCGGGAGATCGGAGAACAGGGCCAGAGATCAAAGCGCTCGACGATGCCGCCGAGACGTCTACTAACGTGCCTGAGATTGTCTCAGAGTCTAGTTCAACGGCCTTGTCGCCTACAACGACTGGTACAACTGATGTTACTGCCGCCGATCCTGGCGACACTACTGCCTCCAATCAGCCCCGCTACCCCTTCCGCAATGCTGCCAGCCTGTTACATTTATGCCACAAGCACAACCTGACCATTGCGCAGCTGGTCTTTGAGAACGAAAAGAGCCACGGGTACTCAGACGAAGAGATTTACCGCAAGGTCTTTCGGATCTGGCGAGTCATGGACGATAGCATCCTTGAAGGTGTCCAGGCACCCCCCGACTCTACCCTGCCCGGCTCGCTGAAGCTGCATCGACGAGCACCAGCATTGTACAAGCGGCTCACGAGGGGGCTCTATCCTTCTCACACCCAGGGCGCCCAAGGGGTCGAACGTCAGGAACAGGCTCCCCCAAAGCCGGCCAATGCATCCTTGCCCGAATCGACACCCACGGCCATGGCTCGGATACCGACTGGCGTTGGGAGACGACAGCCGCTCCGCGTTCATGGTTCTCTCGATCATCCGGTCCCACCGTCTCCCTTGCGTCGCACCACTTTCCCGGCCATGGATTACTTGACAGTCTACGCCATTGCCGTCAACGAGACTAATGCAGCCGGTGGACGCATCGTTACTGCTCCTACGAACGGCGCTGCTGGCATCATCCCCGCTGTGCTCAAATACACGATCGAGTTCGTTAGTGACGATCCTGAACGCGATGTGATGACCTTCTTGCTGACAGCCGCTGCAATCGGCATGCTGTACAAGCGTGGCGCCACCATCTCTGCAGCCGAGGGCGGATGCATGGCAGAAGTAGGTGTCGCTTGTTCCATGGCCGCTGGTGCCTTTGCGGCATGCATGGGGGCCAGTCCAGAGGCTATCGAACAGGCTGCCGAGATTGGTATCGAGCACAACCTGGGCCTCACCTGTGACCCCATCGGCGGTCTGGTCCAGGCGCCATGCATAGAGCGAAACGCTCTTGGCGCCATCAAGGCCATCTCGAGCGCCAACCTTGCGCTCAGCAGTGAAACTGGCACGCAAAAGGTGAGGCTCGACGATGCTATCCGGGCCATGCGCCTGACTGCCAAGGGAATGAGGAACGAGTTCAAGGAGACGAGTTTGAGCGGATTGGCAACGAGCGTGCCGCTTCATATTCCCGTCAGTGTCCCTGACTGTTGAACGGATCCAAGGAGGATACAAGAACAGAAGGCCTGTGTTGTCATGCTTCGATCTCGATGCAGCTGATGCGGCCGTGCCACGAGTTGGCAATGACACAACCCTGGGATTGCCATATGCAGGAACGGGGCCTTGTCAGAGGCATGGCTCGAAGTGCGTGTTGTTGGGCAGTCAGAGTCACCTTGCACACGCAAATCGAGCAAGCTGAGCTTTCAGCTGAAGTTGCGGCACGCGAAGATGCTCATTTCATGCATCCGATTGCGCGCAGGGTCAATAGCAGACCGTCGCGATGCCCGTACCTATCGGTTCAGGATCTGCGAGGAAAGTGGTGAAGGGGAGGGGGTCTATAACTGGGACCCGGTCGCCGGGCACTTGCGACCACGGCACTCACACTCGAGAGTCTCGTTGGGCAGAACATGATTGCTGAAGGAGTGAATCTACTCATAGATGAGAGGATCGGAAAGGAAATAGCCCGTGTAAGGACCGAGAACGATTCTATGGTATTAACGCGAGCAGGAGAGTGCTCAAAGACCGTTGATTTTGAGTACCCCGTACAAAGTCAATAGAGGCAGGCCTTGGTCAGCGCGCCCCACGTGAGCTCGTGCGGCTTTTCGGCCAAGCTTAGGTCCTTCCGGAGGGTCTAGCCCAAGCCCCGGCCCCGGTTAAGGCTCACTTTGGGGACGCGGCGCAGCGCAGGCAATTTCATTTCCTTGAACTGGCTCAATACAGTACCAACTTCTCCCCCAGCTCACTTCACCTCGACTCACCTAATTATTTCTCCAAGCAAGGATCTAGGCTCCCGGCTCGTTAATATTCGGGACAGCAGTTCATTTGCTGAAACAGAAGTTCCTGCCGCCCTCCAGCACTGACACCCACGGAGGAACCAGGTAAACAATGAACTTCGCGCCGTACCAGGATTCGTCCCCCGAATTGTAGGCTGCACTTCAGTCACCATTCAGAGATGCACATTACTGATATGCCTACGAACAGAGAGCGTGCCCTTTCACCTCCTCCCAAGGACCGACCCTCGATAGACTCCCCTCGGATCCGATCGCCGCCTCCACAGAATAGACCTGGCAATGGTGGTGGCCGGGCCATCTCCCCACTTCCTCCTCCCAGTGCCTTTGCTGGTGACTTCCCTGCACGCCCGTCCGTCGCTGGGATCGAGCGAGGTCAGAGCTTGGAGGCGTTCGAGACCAGCCTGCCCATGCGGGTAGATCATGAAGCAATGCTGGCGTACCTCCTCCTTCCTCCGGCCGGGGGAGTGTTTCTGCTCATGTTTGAGCACAAGAGCGACTACGTCCGATTCCATGCGTGGCAGTCCAGTATGCTTTTTGCGGCGTTGTTTGTGCTGCACCTGATCTTGGCATGGTCCAGGGTCCTCTCCTGGATGCTGTTCGCCATCGATCTGCTTCTCATCGGGTTTCTGGCGCTTCATGCTTACCGAGATGTCGAGACACTGGATCATTTTGAGGTACCATTCTTTGGCAGGCTGGCAAACTCGTTTGTAGAGAATGAGTAACAGTGGCGGACGAGAATACTGGAGCTAGCCTTCATTCTATGGACGCGAACATGTTAAGAGGCAGGGCTTTCTGACAATTTGCGTGGGACGCGGTGATGTTGGTCCCTGGTTTACGGGCAGAACCGGTCACCGAGCACGGTGCTGAACACGCGGTATGCTTCTTGGCGGCATCCGTCGTTGAACTCCGAGCTGACAGAACCAGGCCACCTTGATCACTCTGCCTACTGTTCGAGTGCCACAGGGAACTTTTATTGTACGAAGTTCTTGTCTACTCTTATTCGCGCCCCGCTAACCAACGGGATAGGTGCGACAATGAGGGTCGTTCGGCTTGGAGTACTTGTGCCGTCGTCAAACACGGCGTCGGAGCCGCTTACCCAAGCGATTGTCTCGTCGATCCAATCGAAAGATGTCGCAATTTCCGTACACTTCTCACGATTCCGTGTGACGACGATCGACTTTTCCTCAGAGGCTAATGCGCAGTTCGAGACGTTGCCGATCCTGATCGCTGCCAGGCTGCTTGCCGACGCGAAAGTGGACGTAATTGGGTGGAGTGGTACGAGTGCGGGTTGGCTCGGCTTCGAGCATGATCAGAAACTCTGTGCAGCGATCGAAGCAGACACCGGTATCAAAGCCACGACATCCGTCTTGTCGCTCAACTCAATTCTCCGCAGCCTGGGTGTCATCTCGTTCGGGCTCGTGACGCCATATCGAAAGGAATTAAACGCCTTGATTCGAGAGAACTATGCGGCGATTGGAGTGGATATCAACGCGACCTGGGACCGTCACCTCGGGTTGACGGACAACAACGAGATCGCGAATGTGGACGATGCCACTTTAGATGGTATGGTGATGGATGTGGCCTCGAATGGCGCCACCGTCTTGTCTACTTTCTGTACCAATCTTCGGGCAGCACAACGCGTCGAGTATTGGGAGAAGTCATCGTCGGTCGTAGTCCTTGACACCGTGGCGAGTGTCGTCTGGGGTATGCTGAAAATCGTAGAGGTAGACACTAGGCTGGTGCAGGGATGGGGATATATGTTTGAGGTTGAATGATGATCTTGGATGGAGCCGAGCTCGGCCAGGCGAACGTGCACTCCGTAAACGAAAAGTTGATGACTCCACCAGGCGTGGAGAGTGAAGCAAATGGTTAACTTGACTACGCATGCTGACGCGCGGATATGCGCGGCAAAGCTGATGGAGATGGAGATGGTGGTGGTGGTGGTGGTTGCTGGGGTGACGGACTGTGTACGATCCCGTCATTGCGGTTCGCCTGCACATCCGATCGGCTCCTTTGACAATCCTCAGCATCTGCTTGACACTCGGACACACTGCATACAGCATACAGTATACTGTTACGATCCTCCTCGTACCCATTATCCAGAGATAGCAGAACCATCCTTTCTAAGCTGGCACGATGCCAGCAGGCACTGCCTCCGAAGTGGGCGCCCCTCCGTCTGTGCCACTGAGCTGTGAGTCTGCGATCCCTGCGAGCTCTTCCGACGCTTCTAACCGTTGTCTAGTTTCCAATAACTTCTGGGGACGAGATGATGCCGGCGTCGACCCTCTGCTCACCCGCATGCAAAATGCCAAAACCACCTGCGACGAACTGAAAGCATTCTACACTGCCCGCGCCGCCCTGGAGGAAGACTACGCCAAGAAGCTGCTGAGTCTGTCCCGAAAGCCTCTAGGCAGTGTGGAACAAGGGTCTCTGCGCGCCAGTCTCGATGTCGCTCGGGGAGAGACGGAGTCAATGGGCAAGCAGCATGCCCTGATCGCCCAACAGATGAAGTCCGAGCTGGAAGAGCCTTTAGCAGCGTTCGCCGGCGGGATTAAGGAGCGGCGAAAGATAATTCAGAACGGGATCGAGAGACTACACAAAATGAAGCAGACCCAAACTGCCCACGTGAACAAGTGCCGGGACAAATACGAACAGGATTGTCTGCGGATCAAGGGTTATCTTGCTCAAGGCCACATGGTCATGGGACAAGAGGAGCGCAAGAACAAGGCCAAGCTGGAGAAGACTCAGATCAACATGGCGTCGAACTCGAATGATTATGAGGCGGCTGTCAAGGTCCTGGAAGAAACAACTGGTCGGTGGAACAAGGAGTGGAAGGCTGCCTGCGACAAATTCCAAGATCTCGAGGAAGAACGACTCGACTTCACAAAGTCGTCCTTGTGGGCTTTTGCCAACATCGCAAGCACGGTTTGCGTATCCGACGACTCCTCGTGTGAGAAGATCCGCCTAGCCCTAGAGAACTGTGAGGTGGAGAAGGATATTACGAGCTTCATCAAGACCTGTGGCACTGGTCAAGAAATCCCTGACCCTCCGCGATACATCAACTTTGCCAGAGACGACGTTGACAGCGCATCGGATATCTCTGAGGACGACTACTCAGTCGCACAGTTCTCGAGAACGACGAATCCTGCTTTCAGATCGTCTTCACCGACACATTCCCCAAACACCAAGCCGAGAAGCAGCCAGACTCCAGATCGACGCTCAGAGGAGCCGACGAGACCCGACGAGGATGACATGCCAACGCCTCAGAATTCCAATAGCGGCCGCCCGCCGCCTCTCAACTACAAACAACCACTAGCCGCCAACGTCCCGCCAAACTATTCACCGAGTCAACATGGCGGAGTTCCTCAGGTGCCGCACAACCAATACCCGACGGAGGGCATGACCATGTTCTGTCGCTCGGATGCGCCTTCTGTGACAGGCTCAGCTTTGTCTTCAAACACTCGACCTGAAAGTAGGGATGACCAGAGCGACTATTCTGCTCCAAGCTCGTTCACTAGTGCTGAACCATCGTCTGGAGCGGCTTCGCCTACAAAAATGGCTCCCGTCAACGGAGTTCAGTTACCAGGCATGACCTCGCCCGAAAAGTCGGTCTATAAGAAGAGATCGGGATTCTTCTCCAACAGCCCATTCCGCCGAAAGTCGAGGAAGGAGCATGAAAACCCGACAGCGAGTGATGTCTCGTCTAATCGCAGCACATGGAACGGGGGATCAGCCACAAACGGCCGCATCAACCTCAATCCCACAGTGTCAAGTGCCCAGTCAAGTCCGACTAAGTCCCCAGTGCGGCAACAGCAGAGTTACTTCAACCGCAACGTAGCTGATATGGCTCCCGAGGGTGAAGAAGCCCCAGATCCACGGGCAAACTTCCAGCTGAACATCGGCAACAACGTCTTCGATGTGGCAAGTCCTGACGGGTCTCAAGACGCAACACCGAAGGCCAGTGCTGCCACCCGCCGCAGTTTCCTCCCACCTCCGACAGCGTCCACTTTGACGGACAACCCCTTGCATGATCCAATCGCACAGGCACTGGCAGATTTGAAGCAGAGTTCTGGCAGCAGCAGTGGGATGGCCAAGCAGGCAAGTACCCGTGTTGCAGTGGATCGATATCACGGCGTGGCTACTCCAGCCCCGGAGCAGGAACCGCTCACTCGTCCAGGCATCCTGAGTGCAGAAAGTCAAGCAAGACTGGCCGCTCAGAGAGGCACACCTCCTCCGGCCTATGAGACGGCAGGCGGCGAGCCACGACCAGCAGGCCGAGCTCAACCGGCACTTGGTGTCCCTCAACCCGCCCACACTAAACGAGAAATGCTCAACCGCACCGAAACCTGGGGTACGAACCGGGTCAACGGAAGCCAGATTCAATCATCAAGGCCAGGGACCCGAGACGGCCGCCGAAGTCCCGCACAAGGCATGATGCGTGCAACAAGTCCTCAGCCGCAATCCTATAAGCAACCTCCCCGAGCACGCAGTCCGCAACCGCAATCCTACGGTCAACCTCCTCGAGCACACAGCCCTCAGCCACAAGGTCAATTTACCCAGCCGTCGAGAGCGAGAAGTCCCGCTCCGGGCATGATTCCCCGAGCTGCGAGTCCCTTACCACAAGGACAGAGTGCATACCAGCCTCGGTCGAGGAGTCCCGCGCCTGGAATGATGCCTAGAGCCGCGAGTCCAAACCCCATGGCGCAACAACAGGGCGCAAGACCAGGGAGTCAACAATACCGCGCGGCATCGCCAAATCCGTATGCCGGGAGACCAAGGCAGGATCCGAGGACGAGCCACGCATCCCGACAAGGAAGTGGGATGGAAATGCAACTCAGCTCTCAAGACGTGACACGGTACGACGGGCAGGGTGGTGGTGGCAGCGGCCGCCATCGTCATAATATGATGCGCCCGAACTCGAGTTTTGGCGGGGATCGATACTCTCAACCGCAGCAGCCGCAGGGTTATGATCGACAACCTCAATCGCAGCGCACCGGCGGAATAGACATTGAGTTGCGCAGAGAGAGGAGCAAGTCTCTTGCCAGCATTCCGTATCGTGGCCCCCCGCCAGAGCCGCAACGCATATTGCACTATGGTAAGCAAGGTCGCCCCTCCGCATACCTTATAAGATCACTAACCTGAATCTGTCAGCACGGGCAATGTACTCATACACAGCGGCCATTCCAGAGGAACTCTCCTTCAGTAAGGGCGATGTCCTGGCGGTGCTGCGACTCCAAGACGATGGATGGTGGGAAGCCGAGGTCAAGGAGTCGACGCGTGGCGTCAAGGGCGGTATCGGGCTGGTTCCTAGCAATTACCTGCAGAGATGCTAAGGTTGGGCGATTTGTCATTGATCAAGGACAGAATTGGGAGAGATATCCACGAAGAGTATGGGAGGTTATTGCCGAGGTGGGATGTTCATGTTCACGTTGACGTTCATGAGCTTTGGGATGTTCATGTTCATGTTGACGTCTATGAGCTTTTTTGAATATTCATGTGCCTAGGCATGGACACTGGGTCGGGCATCTGGATAGAATCACGGCGACCTTTTTTGCTTTTCCACTTTGACGAATGTGCTCGTGCAATTGTGAATATGTACGATATAACATGGGAGATTGCAATGCGAAGAGGGTACAACCCGAGGCGAGACAGAGGCGTTTTTGAAGTTTTCCTTCGTTCATGTTGAGCGAACGCCTCCCTTGGATTTTTGGGCGCAGGAAAGGAAGGTCCTCCTCGTCCTTCTCCCGTCGTACTCCGTATGTATGTATATAAGATCAAGCTTGCAATGAGAGTATGCAGTCAGTCAGTCAGTCAGTCAGTCAGTCAGTCAGTCAGTCAGTCAGTCAGTCAGTCAGTCAGTCAGTCAGTCAGTCAGTCA